>WOAB01000018.1:0-1200000 GCA_027886185.1 Rheum nobile
GCGAAGGGGCAAGATGATGAGGGCGGAGTCCTAATGTATTTCGTCGGATTTTAGAGCTTCAGGGCCTTTTTACTCTGCTGTAGCCAAGGCTTTCCTATGGATGGAGCCCTAGTGTTGTGTTTGTGCAGGCTGTGAAATGGGTTTCTTAGGGGAGGAGCATCAATACCGTTTGTAGTCTAGGAGAAGACTTTAGAGTTCGCGAGGGAACTCGTCGAGTGGCGCGAAGCCCCGAGACATTGCTTTTAGAGTTTGCGAGGGAACTCGTTCGAGTGGGCGCGAAGCCCCGAGACATTGCTTTTCGAGGGGCATGGCTCCACTCTAGTTAGGTTGCTTCTTGTGGTGTGGTCCTTGCGCTCTGCTTTTAATCGTTTACTCGTACTTGTTTTATTCTTGCTCTATCACTTTCTTGTCCGTAGTGTAAGCATGAACCTTGTATCTGAAGAAAAATGCGAGTTTCCCATTGAGGGCCTACAGTCTTGTGCATAGGGAAACACCTGCGTGTGCGTTATAGAAAAGAGACTCGTGAAGGGGGGATGAGTTTGTGCACACAGGACCCGCCAAGCGTCGGAGAGAGTGATCTCATAGAGGGTATAAGGGAGTGATTTCACTAACTTGTCGTTTGCTCAGCTTGCTTTTTCACTCTTTGTCTTCTTGTATTTCCTCTTTACTCTTGCTTTCTGTAAGTCCATGGAGGGTGCATGGTTGGGTAGTTATGAGTGAAGGGAAACCTTGTGAAGGCCTAGAAGTGAAGATCTTCGCGAAAGGGAGCTTTCGAGAAGGATGAATTTTTCGTGGATAATGGGCCTTTGCGGAGGAGGCTTACGTTAAGCAACACCCAACGGTATCGGCCGAGAGCCGGCGATACCGTAGCAACACCCAACGTTATCGGCCGAGAGTTGGCGATACGCGTAGCAACACCCAACCGTATCGGCCGAGCGTCGGCGATACGCGTAGCAATACTAGACGGCACTGGGCCTGGCAAGCATCGGCCAGTGCGCATAGCAAACACTAGCAATATGCGCGAGTTAAAGCAATTGTTAAGAGCAAACGTCAAAAGCAATAACCAAAGGCAATACACGTGTATAAACCAATACCGTCAAACAATATTGTATAAGCAAATCGCGAAAAGCAACACCCTTGGGAAGCACTATTCGCGAGAAAAATAAATGCGGTGTTAAAGCAATCGTACTCGAGAAAAAGTCAACAAATTAAGGGCAACTATCGCCTGCAAGAACCTAAGTGCGATGGGTACGCCTTCGCGAGAATACAACGAGAGTTGTAGATACTTGTTTTGCCCGATGCAAAGCTTCATTGCATTTACCATGCTTGCATTCTTTGCGCATGTCCGAAACATACAAGGTGGCCCAGGGGCAGGCACCATGGTGGATACTAAAAACAGCGAGCTAATCCCTCTCACAACCCCTTCTTTAGTCTCTCCTCCAGTTCGCAAACTGGTAGGAGGGATGGGGGAGAGAAGGGGGTTGTACATGAACAAAGTCAAAAACGTACGGTCTGTCCGAGTAATTAACATGATAAGCAAGCCAAAGTTAATCAGACATGCCCAAAAAATAATGCGCACGGCATAGTCAGCCTCACGAGTGAGCTACGTGAAGAGTTACATGCAACATAATTCATATGCTAATGCAGCTAGCAACATGTGCGAAACGAGTAAGGGAAACTTAAAGCAGAATGTTAAATCCATTGGACCAAACATCGTTATCGCTCAAAGAACCTTGCTCAATAGCAACCACATTATGAAAGCATGAAAAGGGTAACCCAAGGTGGGCGAGTCTCCTCAGAAAGGTTTTTCCCACTGCAGCGAGGGCACGATCGTGCCTGGCCTTGTAATGATTCTCCGGGAGAACGAGACGTCTTCTAGGGCGTCCTCTCTAGAGAAAGGCTTGAGGGGCTGTGTTGGAGCTGGGCTCAAGGCCCACTAAAGGTTTGGCCCAATACTCTTTCACAAAGGAAAAATAAAAAAGGCTGCAAAAAGGGGATTCGGGGCTCGATTGGAAAAGGGGGCAAGACTTCAGCAGATGGGGTAGAGAGAAAAGCTCTCGAAATTCCATGGGGAAAATACGGTCCCGGCAATTGGAGGGCAGCCATGGAGAAGGTCACAGGGGGCTGTGATTTGTGCTCTCTGAAGCTCGACCATGATCGATCTGGAAAGCAAGGCAGTAGATGAGCAGCTGGGTTCTCGAGAGCTCTCTGGGTGGCTCTAATGGAGGAGCACCAGGGAGATGGCTCAAGGAGTCGCTCATGCTAGCTGAAGCTCGCTTCCATCGCCACACCTTCGTTCCGGGAAGCCTTCGTCTCCTCCGCCGTGCCGGATCGGGGAAAGAGGAACTTTCAGTGGTGTTTCTGGGCAGCCCCGACGTCGGAGACGACAATTGCGCTGGCCGATCTTCATCCCTCCCCGGCGTTCCTCATGTCGCCACCGACGACCTCGTTCGCGAGGTAAATCTTTCTAGACCTGACGACTTACGCTCGAATCCGCCATTTTGCTCTTCATTTAAGTTGTGCCATCATGCTTGGCTGGTTCAGTGACAACTTGATTGGTAGTAATGTTCCCCTGCGATGCAATACTTGATGTGCAAGATGTTCGTGTGCATTTTCTGTCTTGGCAAGATTAAACTCTAATTAATTAGCAGACGCATGAGAATAGTCCTAAGCTAATACCAAGCACTAATTAATTGGCTAGAAATAGAGGAGTGAGACTAAGCTAGTACGAAGCTATAATTAATTAGCCATAGATGAAGGAACTTGGTAGAATGCACACTAGCATGTTAATATAAAATAGCACTTTGATAATTAAATAGATCCAAGACTTAGACTTGGACCATAATACTATTAACTTGGCGTCGTCGACCTAGTTCGGATTACAGCTACACCTAGACGAGTCACAGGAGGCTAGTGCTTTTAGTACTTTGCTTGAATATACGAGGTGATTATATAGCCAGCTTTCGGGATCATTTATACATGCTCGATGTCTTGTTTGAATGCCATAAAGTGTAATATTAGCTCATTACTGTGCTTTTGGTGGGATAATTACCACTGAAAAGCCCAATGCCCGACTAGTGAAATAAAGAGTGAGTATACTCGGTCAAGGTAATTCGACGGGCTAGTCGACCTCTCACCCTTAACCTCTCTCTCTCTATATATATATATGCCCTTCGTATAGAAACTAACTTGAGCGTCGGAGAGCCCGCCCCGGGGAAAGCCATCTCCGGGGTGTTTTTCAGGTGAATCTCGCGTATGAGAAGTTGCTGGAGCTCAAGAACAACTACATGCAATCTGGAGAGGTGTGAAGAAATATATCAACATCAGAACTGAACCGTGAAGTCGGAGATCCCACCCTACGCGAAGCAAGTGGACAGGAAGTTGCTGAGGACGTCCCCTAAACAAACAAATCCTCAACAAAACCGGATCGAAGGTGTGTGTGACCCTCGACATCTTCACGAAGGGTTGAACCGGGTTTCAACAAGGGCTACATGAGGTATGGGATTATGCCTTCCACATACCAAAGTTCCCGCTCTGAAGCAATTCAGGAGGCTCAAAAAAATTCTTACTCTTCCTTGTATATGGATTGTAGTCTGCAAATTTCAAAAAAAAAAAAAAACTCAGATTATGATCCTGCAATTTTCTTCCTCTATGAAGAGACGATGTCGTCTGCGTGGCTAAGTGAAGTCCGGCGACGGAGCTGATGTAATAGTGATGCCTGGTGGAGGTATGAGGCTATATCTGCATTTGGGTACTGAGATAACATGATTACGCAAAAGATTGAAGATTATTAGAATTAGTTTTCCTTTTAAGGGAAAAACCAACTCAGATTTGGGTATAATTAATAAAAAAATGTCAAGAAAATAAAACAATAAATATATTAAATTACATCAACCAAAACTTAGTTACAAAACATTAATTAAATCGTACATTTTAAATTCATGATAATAAGAATATTAGAATTAGTTTTCCCCGGAGCAAGTAATTTTGGATCCAAGTCCATTTTATAAATTGTAAGCTTTTGCTCTCCATTATCTGAATAATCATCATCCCTCTGATTATTGTGCCTTACTCAAATTCGATTTACATCCATTTTTTTTATTGATTTATATGTAAAATTTCTATTTCAATCAATTGAACGATTTTTTAATCATTTGTACTTTTTTAACATATATTCCACACAAGTACACTATAAGACGTAAATAGAGTAAATATATTATGATAAAATTTGTTTGTCATTTCATGACTCTTTCATAGTTGTCTACTTCTTATTACATTATTTTTTTACATGTATGTACTGGTTGGTTTGGGTATGTGTCAGAACAGAAAATATGTCTTGTTGTATCCACGTAATCTCCCAGATAAACAACCTGATTTCTTTAACATAATCATCTATTGTCATCTATGTTTATGTATATAGCTCCATCAACTACATATAGCTCCATCAACTACCAAAACATCCTCCTTTATTCAGCGTTACGACAGATGGTGTACCGGAAAAATTATAAATCGACGCTAAAAAATGTTTTGTGCTTAAGTTTGAGGCAATAATGTTTCACAATATAAATTATGTATAATATTAATACATGTAGATTGTATAATTTTCCACTTAGTACCTTAAACCAATCATTCATAACATGCCGTATGGGCCACCCCTACTATAAATGAAAAAGTACAAGCACAAGAATTTATAACTATTTTTTTATTCAAATACAAATGTCAAAATTACGGTATAACAATAACTAATAACGTGAATCAATTCTAAGACTACCAAAACCCAAAGAAAGTTGCTGACTACAAATGGAGCATACAAATGCGTATATCAAAGAACCAAATCAATGTATCTGCATATACACGTATCAATTCATGTACCTACAAAGAGACAGCATCGATCAACCTAGCACCTGCTTCTCCTGTTTATCTGTATCTACCTCCTCATCATGTCCATCAAGAATATATACCCGAACCCGAAACGACCCCGAATTTCAAATTCCTATGCACTATGTTACAATAAGGATGTGCAAAGAGCCATGATCAAGGTCAATATGGACCACACGCCGAGTGGAGAACCGATCCTGGACGAGCCATTGTCGCTGACTTGCCCCGTGTTAATGTATGTGTTCGTCCCTGTCGAATTCGCTGTCACATTTACTGTGCCAGAGCCTGATCATAGATTAAAACACGTGGTTAATAACTAGCCTTAGAGATATTTGATAAGTTGTGCATTTGAAAATGGGCATCGATGCTTACAATCGTAGTCGACCCATCCGATTCGTTGGCGAGCCAAGTCGTATACCACTGCTTTGTTCTGCAGAACAAGATCTGCAATAACCCCAAATGTGTAGAAATTAACATCATTTGAAGATCTACATTTTAGATATCAATACACATTGAAATGTGACAAATTTTGATATATAGTACCTCCTAAAATAGTCATGTCTTGGCCCTGATTGTTCTGAATTCCCATACACCAAACTTCTGCTCCGCCCTGTTTTCAAACATTTTTACCAAATCTGTCAAAACATGGACTCACAACACAAAAAATCCCACTGCACATATGAACAATTGAATGTGTTAGGAGTTTACAACGGAGGTCTGCTGGAGTAGATACTCTTGTGGGTCCAAAACCATGGATGCACCTCCTTTAAAGTTGAGACTAACTTTCGGAAACACGTCGTCGACACTGTCCATATGAACAACTTGGTGTTAGTGTTCTGTATAATTATTCATGGGAAATCTTTAGGTAAAAACTAAGCTCAATAACGGAAATTAATGGATGAATCACCTGGATGTTATTAGATAGCATTGGCCGCTTCCCTTAGAGGAAACAGACCGCGCTGACTGAGAAACTGCATCGTTTATCTGTGAGTTTCAACAAATTACTTGATGTCAGTAAAAGTGTGTTTGGCAAGGCTATAAAACTAGCGTTTAGCTTTTTAGAAATAATAGTTGTGTTTCCGCTACTGCAATGCCAAACAAGGCTTTAAGCTAGTTTCAAACTGCTACCGTTAATGTCATGCCAAACATGGACTAAGATAGAGGGGATTGGGAAGGCTTACAGCGTTGGCGAAAGGAGTATAGGCAGCTTCTGCAAGATAAGCCAAAGTTGTACCGGAGTCGACGATGGTGCCGTTGGAGGTGGATGTTGCAAAGACTGAGGAATCAATGGCCAAAGTTTGGTTGCTTACAGAAATACTCTCCATGTAAAGGTTGTAGTGTGGCCTAAAGTCAGATATGTAACAGGTAAATTGACCGATTGATAAATAATGTAAGAGAAGAGATGATGGATTGGAGGTAGCAAAGAAGCATACATGTTGGGGACAAGGGGAGTGTAGACCATGCCGGGCTCCACAATCTCGCCGAGGACGAGTATCCCTCCGCCTTTGGAGTCTCCTCTCAAGCAGTGGGAGAAGGCTTGTGGGGCCACGCCTTGTGAAGAGAGCTGGGAGATGACGGACAGCGGTTGTTGCCCGAACCCGAAGATGCCGTCCACTGCTCTGTCGCTCTTGCTCAGTGTCCCTGACTGTGCAGTGCTGCATCTGCACCCCAAAACATAGCGTACCATATTTACGTCATTAGGAAATTATTTTTTAGGATATAATTACGAATCGATAGATACATGATGTAATCTTCTATCTACATAGCCCGGTAACGACTTCAGTTTACATTGTCATATAATTATTTTTGACGTTTCAGTTCCCGACAGTTTCGGTTTTATTCGGTTCCGAAACCGGGAAAAATATTTTTTTTGTAAATAATGATAAAGTTAACATTTGTTTAAACTTAAAAGATTTATATTTTAAAACTTAAAATTTAACTTAATTTGACTTATAAAATAAATTGACAAAAAAATATATATATAACTTGAGAATCGATTTCAGTTCTGGGTTTTGCCAAACCAGAACCGAAACCTGATATAAGAGGTTTATCCGGTTTCGATTCGAGCTGGTTTCGGTTTTTTTCCGATTCCATCGAACCGCGAGCCATCTCTAACTATGGGAGCCTAGTTTCACCGGGCTCAAACCCCGCTAAAAGAAGGGTGTTCAAGGGTTCAAAGATCGAAGCCCACTCGAAAAAAATCCCAGGAAAAAAGGGTTATAGAAGTTGGAGAAAAAGGTAAGTGGGCATATATTTCTTCTTCCTTGAGAAAGCAGAACCCAAACCCCCCATTTTTTCTATAATTTCTCTTCATCGGAGTTGCAAGCCCGGGGAGGCCATCGGGTCATTTTCAGGTCCAAGACACACCAAGGAGCGACATACCGACGATGGCGGGATTCATTCGGCGAGGGGAGCGGGCATTTGTGGAAGAAGAGAGATGGGATTAATGGAGTGTTAGCCACTAATCAATCTTTCGGGTGTTGGAATATAAACGTCCGATTGGGACATAATTTGCCTAGAATATAAGTTTGATGGGCTACTCCTTCTATTGTCAATTGATTTTAGGATGGAACCTCATTGGGCTTATATACTGGGCCTATTTGCGCCTATGTGCTCGTGTCCACACGACCCACGGACTTTGACATCGGGAAAATCCGGGATTAATAGTGTGTTGATACGGAAGAATGTAAGAGCAAACACACCCTTAGACAAGTCTGTTTAGAGCATAGGTTTAGATAAAGCAGAGGAGGCTTACCCAAAGACAACCTTGGCAGAGTTGGTTGTGGTGTTGGAGGAGGTGCCGGAAGTAGTAAGAGTATTGAAATGCAAAACATCGTAAACGTAGTGGCCCGACGTGCCACTGCCGTCCCCGTACTGGAACTGGTAGCTGCACTGGTTGTTCTGGCTGTTGCACAGCGTGTCCGACGCCTGGGCTCCCATGCTGCATTTCTCGTCCGAGCACGAGATCGTCGAAGCCGAGCTCGAGCTTGAGCTGTCGAAGAAGTTTAGCCTATTGAACTGCAATAGAGAAAAATACCATATAATTTTAGGTTTAGGTTTAGGTTTGATAAGTTCGAGTCATGAAACTAAATTGACTAGGACTCGTAACAAAGTCTTGTGGCTTGGCCTAGTTTGACATTTTCAGAGTTGATTGTCAAGAACAATTTGTTTAAAATTGGTACATGATGAATGCATACATATATAATCACCCTAATATATAATACCAATGAAATTCGAACCCAAAATTAAATGATAAATCAAGAGTAGCTTATCAATCTTGTATAAAATAACATGCTTGCTTTTAGCAATTCCAATGTGATACATTATCCACAAACTCAAACCCATCCAAATAAATGGCATCACAAATCTACATCAAAAGTAAATATATGGAATTATAATTTAGAAAAGGAAGATTTAAAAAGGGTAATAAAGGAACTTTACTTGGAGGTTGGTGGAAGTGGGGCAGCCGGAGCAGCTGGTGCAGCTGACCCACAACACGTCACTTCCGGTGTCAATTTGGACATGGAATTCTTGTGCCGGTGTTCCCAATCTCACCGTTGTGTAGTAAAGCCTGTTTGGAAATTACCCAATTAGGATCATAAAAATAAAATTAACTAACTTTTTCATTTCATTTTGATTAATGATTGGTCAAACAAACTAGAAAGCAACAATAATCCAATTTAAAAGGGGCAAAAAAAAGAAGTTTGGAATCACAATTAGTATTATTACCCAACAACGTAAGGATCAAAGGTACCGGAAACCGGGAAATCAACGACGCCGTTTTGAGACTGCAACAGCCTCCCGTGTCTTGCCCTGTCACGCGCTCTGAGCTGACTCACCTCAACTCGCTTGTCAATTGGAAAAGCCCTCTCCAACGACAGAGTCGTCGGAAACCCGCCTGCTCCGCCCAAACCCGCCGGAGATCCGGAGACTACGGCGGCGGCGAAAAGAACCCATGTATAAACAACCGCCCAGTTACTCGCCGGAATCGATTTTCTCCTCATTTTCTGTTTAATTTGGAGCCCAAACAATCAGAAACACTAGAAATTATTTTCTTGGGGGTTTATTGGAAGATTTATTAGAATCGGTGATAAAAAAAAACACAGGGGATAAGGGATTAAGAAACCGCTGAACTAATTGATTTATATGTTTGTTATGTTATGTGTGGGTGGCCGATGATGACTGCTTCAATGGCTGCCACTACGTGGTTTCATTTTCCAATTAATTTGTTGAATGGATGTTTCTAAGGATACTTCTTCCGTGTTGTTTTACACTACGTGGAAATTTTTCAAAAAAGCAATTCAAATGTGATGATGTAATTAAAAGTGATATTAATACAAAATTAAATTGGATTAGAGTCGAGATTTTTAGAGAGCTGAAGAAGGTGGGAGGGAGGTCAGTTTCGTTACGATTTCCTTCCCAACTACCAAAACGCCCGCCACGCCTACACGGAATCAATGAAAATACTTGAATTTTGAAACTTCTATATCTTTTGACCAAAAAAGAAACTTCTATTTCTTTCTTTTATATTCACTAGTGGTAATAAATACAAAACGGTGTGTACATTAGAGAGATTTTGTAATTTTATTTTTCTTATGAAATTCTATGTTCGTCTTACATTTTTTATATCGTTTGTTCTACCTTTACCTCCAAATAAAAAATCCAAGCTTTTTGCAATAGAAATTAGATGTTTTATTCGGTCAAAAAAATAGAAATTAAATGTTTTATGTAAAAAAGTTTGTTACTAAATGTTAAAACTATTGTACTTTGAATCGGGGTTGAAAAACCTTAAGAGTTATAGAATCTTAAGAATAATATAATTTTTTAAGACAGTTTTTTTGTACACTATAAAAATTGTCTTCGTACACTACACTTTGAAACGCAAATTTTTTGCTTAAGCTATATACCCGCGTTTGAGTCTAAATTGTACCCAGAAACTGAGTTTTTGTACTAGAACGAAACACAAGTATTTTGCTTAAGAAAAATACTTGCGTTTTAGTTTTTTTTTTTTTTAAAAAAAGCAAAACGCATGATTCTTGCTTAAGCAAGGATCTTGCGTTTCAGTAATTTTTTTTCTTTTCAAAATTGCACTTTTTTCCCATAATCATGTAGAGAATTTCAATACGAGTCCGTACATATAAAATTCGTCCAAAACGGACATCGTTTGCCCCTCCAAAAGCCCAAACAACGAAGTCTTCCTACCTTTTTTTTTTTACAATTTGGTGCCCAACATATAGCGCATTGTAGTGAAAATTTTCGGTATTTTCGGCATTTTTCTACTATAATTATAGTATATAACTATAGTATATAGCAATAGTATATAACTATACAATATAACAATAGTATATAACTATACGATATAACAATAGCATATAGCTATAGTATATAACAATACGATATAACAATATTATATAACTATAGTATGAAACCATATGATATAACCATAGTATATAACTAGACCAATTTGCAAGGGTATACCACTTTTGCATTGAAATGTGTAAAAGTACACTTCTTTTTTTGGATATGAATGCAATATCATAAAGTAACTTTTTTTGATTTTATTTTACCTTTATATCTTGGGTATAAAATACATTTTCAGATTTTATTTTACCTTTATATCTTTGATTTTATTGAACCCTCTCGAACTCCCTCTCCCACAACTCGCCGGCGACGCCTCTTCCGCAACTCGCTCTCCGACGACCTCCCGAACTCCCTCTCCCCCCCGCCTCTTAGTTGCTCTCCGGCGACCTCCCGAACTCCCTCTCCCCCTGCCTCTTCCGCAACTCGCTCTCCGGCGACCTCCCTCGCTCTCCGGCGACCTCCCTCTCCCCCGCCTCTTCCGCCTCGAGTCCAACGCCTTCTCCGGCGACCTCCTCACCCTCCGCCTCGAGTCCAACGCCTTCTCCGGCCCGATTTCCGACCTAAATCTCCCAAACCTACAGGATTTCAATGTCTCCGGCAACAATCTCGTCGGCCAGATCCCTCTCCCACAACTCGCTCTCCGGTGACCTCCCTCTCCCCCCGCCTCTTCCGCAACTCGCTCTCCGGCGACCTCCCGAACTCCCTCTCCCCCCGCCTCTTCCGCCTCGATCTCTCCTTCAACAACCTCTCCGGCCACATTCCCCCCGCCGTCAACCGCCTCCCACACCTCCTCACCCTCCTCCTCGAGTCCAACGCTTTCTCCGGCCCGATTTCCGACCTAAATCTCCCAAACCTACATGATTTCAATGTCTCCGGCCAGATCCAGATCCCTTATTAAGGGTCAAAATTACTTTTTATCTTTTCTTTATTAAGGATCAAAACCTACAGGATTTCAAAGAAAAGGTAAACTAAAGTTACATTTTATCTTTTCTTTTAAGAGTCAAAATTACAGGATTTTACAATTTTACCCTTATTTGGGTACAAAAATGGGTATTGCATTAATATCTAAAAAAAGAAGTACACTTTTGCAATTTGGGCGGTAAAAGTGGTATATTTACTAATAATTTTTCTAATATATAATTATAGTATATAACCATAGTATATAACTATACGATATAACAATAGTATATAACTATACGATATAAAATTTGTATATAACCATAGTACGTTAGAACCATAATATATAATTATAGTATATAACTATACGATATAACCATGATATATAACTATAGTATATAAATGAACCATATAACAATAGTATATATATAACTATACGATATAACAATAGTATATAACTATACGATATAACCATAGTATATAATTATACGATATAACAATAGTATATAGCTATAGTATATAACTATACGATATAACCATAGTATATAACTATTCGTTAGAACCATAATATATAATTATAGTATATACTATACGATATAACCATAGTATATAACTATACAATATAACAATAGTATATAACTATACGATATAACAATAGTATATAGCTATAGTATATAACTATACGATATAACAATAGTATATATCTATAGTATATAACAATACGATATAACAATAGTATATAACTATACGATATAACAATAGTATATAGCTATAGTATATAACAATACGATATAACAATAGTATAGAGCTATAGTATATAACTATATGATATAACCATAGTATATAACTATAGGATATAACAATAGTATATAGCTATAGTATATAACTATACGATATAACCATAGTATATAACTATAGGATATAACCATAAGATATAACCAAATTGGATATAACTATAAAATATAACTATAGTATATAACTATAGGATATAACCATAAGATATAACCAAATTGGATTTAACTATAAGATATAACCATAGTATATAACCATAGTATATAACTAAAGGATATAACTATAGTATATAACCATAGTATATAACTATAGGATATAAGCAAAGTATATAACTATAGGATATAACGATATGATATAACCAAATTGGATATAACTATACGATATAACCATAGTATATAATTATAGGATATACCCATAAGATATAACCAAATTGGATATAACTATAAGATATAACCATAGTATATAACTATAGGATATAACCATAGTATATAACTAAAGGATATAACCATAGGATATAACTATATGATATAACCATAAGATATAACCAAATTGGATATAACTATAAGATATAACCATAGTATATAATTATAGGATATAACGATATGATATAACCTAATTGGATATAACTATAAGATATAACCATAGTATATAACTATAGGATATAACCATAAGATATAACCAAATTGGATATAACTATAAGATATAACCAAATTGGATATAACTATAAGATATAACCATAGTATATAACTATAGGATATAACCATAAGATATAACCAAATTGGATATAACTATAAGATATAACCATAGTCTATAACTATAGGATATAACCATAGTATATAACTAAAGGATATAACCATAGGATATAACTATAGGATATAACCATAAGATATAACCAAATTGGATATAACTATAAGATATAATCATAATATATAATTATATGATATAACGATATGACACTAGTGGAAAAAGTCCTTATAGAGGCGGGCCTTTGGACACTTATTGAGGCGAACACCGTTCGCTTCAACTAAGGGGGCTGCAACAAGTAGGGACACTTTTTGAGGCGGACATTTTACGCCTCTAAAAGGACATTATTGAGGCGGGCCTCCTAAGCCCGCCTCAACAAGTCCCTCACTTTGGCGCCAAAATGAGGGACTTGTTGAGGCGGGCTTAGGAGGCCCGCCTCAATAAGTAAACACTTGTTGAGGCGGGCCTCTATAGGCCCGCCTCAACAAGTCGTGCGTATATACTTATAGAGGCGGGCGTATACAAGCCCGCCTCAACAAGTAGACGCTGACTCGGCCCAGAACTCGCCCGAGTTCTCGGCCGAGTCAGTCAGGTTCCTGATTTTATTCACATAATAATATACAACAAACAACAGATTTCATTTGACCAAAAAAAACAACAACAGATTTCATCAGAGTATAGTCAGGTTCTCAACAACAGTTTACATGACAAGTAAAAACAAGTTCAATCCGATAATAAATACTTCGATGTAAAATACTGTGCCCATTGCTCACGAACAACATCCATTTCTTCATAAGTATACGATGTCTTCCTCTTAGGATATAGCTGCATAAAAAACACATAAATTATTGACAAAAAACACAAATACTATCAATATATAGTTAGTTAAGTTACATACATTATCTAGTCGGTCATGAAACTGATATCTAGTCGGTCATGAAACACAAATACTTTCCACCTTGATACTTGTACACTTGAAATGCCCTAGAAAATCAACATAATACACTCATGAAACTGATATTGTTAATATTCTAAAAAAAACTAATTCGTAAGCAAAATAACTTACCTCATCTTATTCATTTATGATTTGTAACCCATATTCCTTCCCTATGATCTGTACGGATATGATTAGTATTATTTGTATCTTCCTCCTCCGGTAATGGTTGAACAACAGTTGATAACAAGGGTGTGTCATCATACTCGTCATACTCATCTTCATCCACAACATCATCAATACCCAGAATATGTCTTTTGCCTTGGGCAACTGCACGCCATCTAGGATCAACATTGTCTACCACATAAAAAATCTGCTTAGCTTGTGATGCTAGGATGAATGGCTCGTCACTATCACTTAATCGGTCAAAGTTTACCAATGTCAAACCCGGATAAATTTCATCTTGCTTCACCCCGTTAGGGTTGTTGACCCACTTGCACCGGAAAACAGGGATTGTAAAATTGTTATAATCAAGTTCCCATATTTCTTCGATAACACCATAATACGATTGTGTTGCATCAACCGGTCTTTTGTCCTTAGCGCTCGAATAGACCCTAGATGATGCAACTACCTTCACTCCACTATTCTGCACCACACTCTTTTCATCTTGTCTTCTAGTGTAGAATGTGAACCCATTGATATCATACCCTTCGTAAGACCGAACACATAGTCGAGGACCTCGAGATAACCACTTGACCGTATCAGAAACGTCATGTTCTTTCCTTAGTTCCTCATCTACTTCCTTCTTAAACCAATCAACAAATGTGCGATTATGTTCCCGCATCAAAGCTCTTTCATTCAATTTAGCATTATTGTGTTGCAATTCAAGGCAATGCTTTTCTATGTAAGGATTGACCTCTGTAAGATGCTGCAACAGACAAAGATGTGCCTTAATCGTCCTTTCAGATGGAGGAGATATCACATTTTTACCAATTACTCTCTCTCCTTCAAGCCTCCCTACATGACGAGATTTTGGAAGACATATTGGATGAAGCCTTGACAAAAACTCAGATGCGTATTGAGATATCTCTTCATGAAGGACTCCACGAATGATACTACCCTCTGGATTCGCCCGATTCTTTGCTTTGTCCTTTAAACTGCCAAAAAATCTCTCAAAATGATACATCCATCTTAAGAACACCGGACCACATAACTTGATTTCTTGAACCAAATGAACAATTAAGTACACCATTATGTCAAAGAAAGACGGCAGAAAGTACATTTCAAATCGACACAAAGTTTCAACAATATCATATTGGAGAGCATCCAATATTTCCGGATCAATAACCTTAGCACATATGGAACTGAAAAACACGCAAAGTTTTGTTATAACATGTCTCACGTGTTTCGGCAATATCCCACGAAGTGCGATCGGCAAGAAAACATTAATCAATACATGACAATCATGAGACTTCATACCAATCAACCGAAGGTCCGAAAGAGAAACTAGACGTTTTACATTTGACGAATATCCCGATGGAACCTTAATGCCATGTAAGCACTCACAAAACACCTTTTTCTCCTTTCTTGACATTATGTAACACGCCAGAGGCAGAAAAGTCTTTTTACCATCCGGTTTTACCACGGGCCACAAATCGGGTCCAATATTCCTCTCTTTCATATCAAAACAAACTTTCTGATTGTCTTTCGTCTTTCCGGGTATATTTAGCAAAGTCCCAATTATAGCATCACAAACATTTTTTTCAATGTGCATCACATCGAGACAATGCCTAACCGACAAATCTTTCCAATAAGGAAGATCCCATAGTATAGACACTTTCTTCCATAAAACACCCTTTTTAGAGACGGACTTGAAGCCCTTGCCGTATTTGGTGTCAACATTTTTAATCCGTTCATAAACCTGTGATCCTGTCAAAGGTGTACGAGCTACTCCTTCCTCGGTGTACCCATTGAACTCCTTCTTCTTTTTACGGTAAGGGTGATATCGACTAAGGAACTTCCGGTACCCTAGATACACATTTTTCCTATAATTTTTCAAGTAGGCAGGTTTCATGTCTTCTTCACATATAGGGCATGCTTGTTCTCCTTTGGTTTTGTACCCAGCCAAGTTTCCATATGCCGGGAAATCATTTATGGTACAAAAAACCATAGCTCGCAAGGTAAAGTTTGAGTTGGTGTATGCATCGAACATTGGAACACCTTCATTCCACAGTAATTTCAAATCATCAACAAGTGGAGCCAGATACACATCTATGTCATTCCCAGGTTGCTTAGGCCCGGAGATGAGGAGTGATAACATGATATACTTGCGCTTCATACACAACCATGGAGGAAGATTATAAATCGCTAGAAGAACCGGCCATGTGCTATGTTGACTGCTTAGAGTGCCATACGGATTCAAACCATCTGTACATAAAGCAAGTCTCAGATTCCTAACCTCCTCACCAAATTCAGAATATTTCTTATCAATATTTCTCCATTGAGGAGAATCAGCAGGATGTCTAAGGAGTCCATCTTTCTTCCTCCCTTCCGCATGCCACCTCAGACTTTTTGCTTCCTTCTTTATCGAAAACAAACGCTGAAACCTAGGTATTATCGGAAGATACCACATAACCTTAGCTGATGGGCCCCTCTTAGCCGAATTTACCCCTTTACGCTTGTAACGAGATGCACCGCACTTTGGACACTCATCCAAATTTTCATGTTTGTTTCTGTAAAGCATACAATCATTTGGGCAAGCATCTATCTTGACAACCTCTAAGCCTAAGGGACACATCAATTTCCTGGCATAATAAGTAGAGATAGGCATCTCATTGCCTTCTGGTAAAAATTCACCTAACCATTCCAATAAGGTGTTGAAACTTCCATCAGTCCAACCAGAAGCACATTTCAAGTTGTAAAGTATTGACACACCCTCTAACTTGCTAAATTTTGTACACCCGGGATACAAGGGAGTCTCTGCAGCCTTTGATACCTGTTCGAACATCTGAGGTCGTTCGTTCAAGTGATCTCTCACCCCATCCATCATCCCATTCATTTCATCATCTTCTTGGTCATCATCATTATCCATCTCATTATTCTCAGCAATATCATCATCACTATCATCAGTGTCTACCCGAACATCAAACTCATTGACACTAGAACTTGGACGATCAGGTATTTTCTCACCATGCCAAAACCAAACATGGTAATCTTCTTTGAAACCACGACGAAATAAATGATCCTCAATCTCATCAATATCAGCAAACCGCCTTATATTCTTACAATCACGGCATGGACAATAGATTTTTTCGGCTTTCGTACTCCGTTGGTGTGCTAAAGCATATCTAATGAACTCCTCAACCCCACTCAAGTATTGTGTCGTAGTATGGTCACCGTACATCCAAGGACGACTCATTTCTAGTAATAAATGCAAAATAACATGCAAGGAATTAAGATTAAATACTCATTTCTAGTAACTATCCCGCCAAGGGCCTAAATAGATAATAATACGCAACCAAGCAAGAAAAAAATACAAACTCAACTATCCCGCCAAGGGCCTAAATTATGAATTATATCCCGCCAAGGGCCTAAATTATGAATTATATCCCGCCAAGGGCCTACGGAATTAGGGTAGAAGTATTACCTTGACCCAATATCGATCATTCAAGGCAATGCCCTTATCAGCCTGCAGAATGTCATTTCACCAATTAAATAAAGAATGTGATTCTTTTCACTTTTGCTTTATTTATATAGCTTTTCTAAGACTAGTAAGAAGCTTCACTCATCAAAACTGCTATGTATTTGTAGGAGCTAAAAAATATTAATCCATGTCACCCAAACTGGATATTATTGTAGCCTTATTCATTTACTTTTATTGCCTACCCGACTATCATAAATATCCAAAACCACAAGAGCATGTCCAAATACAATCAGTCTTCCCAAAACTCTACCATCATTGAAACTACTTCACATGCAAAATTAGCAAGATCGCCAGAACAGTCATACTCGTTTGCATCAGTTCAAAGCAAAAGAAGCATGCATCCATCATTTCAAATACTGAAGTAAGAACCTAAAACTGAAAAACTAAAGCATTGAGAAGCGAACGGACAAGGAAAGGGGATGTGAACGTCGAGGGCGCAAAGGATGTTGATACCTGACTTGGCTTCGAGTGCGTTGAAGTATTAGAGGGAGCTCGGCGAAGGGAGGGAGCTCGGCGAAGGGAGATGAAGTCGGAGCTCGGGAAGACGGAGCTCGGCGAAGACGGAGGAGATCGATGAAGTCGGGAAGACGGAGGAGATCGATGAAGTAGGGAAGACAGAGGAGATCGATGAAGTCGGAGATCGTCGTCGGAGCTCGGGACGAGAAGAGGAGGATACGAAGAGGAAAATGAAGGAAATCAATAGCTGTTTTTTTTAATTAGGGTTGAGCTTATAGAGGCGGGCCTAACATGCCCGCCTCTATAAGTATTACGACTAATGGTCTAATAGAGGCGGGCCTTACATGCCCGCCTCTACTGGACATACTTGTTGAGGCGGGCTTTAAGAGGCTCGCCTCAACAAGCTTTAATTGAGGCGGGCTACTTGGCCCGCCTCAATTAGTTAGAATTAGAGGCGGGCCTTATCCTGGCCCGCCTCTAATACTTTAGCGAGAAATGTTTTTTCGGATACTTGTTGAGGCGTATATTAATTTGCCCGTCTTAAAAAATGTTTTTGAGGCGTTTAAATTAATTATCCGCCTCAAAAACCAAAAAAAGTGATTGCCTAAGTCGTTATTGAGGCGTTTTCTACTATGTACGCCTCTAAAAGGGAGCCTCAAAAAGTGTTTTTTCCACTAGTGTGATATAATCAAATTGGATATAACTATAAGATATAACCATAGTATATAATTATAAGATATAACGATATGATATAACCAAGTTGTATATAACTATAAGATATAATCATAGTATATAACCATAGTATATAACTATAGGATATAACCATAGTATATAACTAAAGGATATAACTATAATATATAACCATAGTATATAACTATAGGATATAACCATAGTATATAACTAAAAGATATAACCATAGGATATAACCATAATATATAACCAAATTGGATATAACTATAAGATATAATCATAATATATAATTATATGATATAACGATATAATATAATCAAATTGGATATAACTCTAAGATATAACCATAATATATAATTATAGGATATAACGATACGATATAACCAAATTGGATATAACTATAAGATATAATCATAGTATATAACTATAGGATATAACCATAAGATATAACCAAATTGGATATAACTATAAGATATAATCATAATATATAACTATATACTATAGTTATATCGTATAGTTATATACTATTGTTATATCGTATAGTTATATATATACTATTGTTATATCGTTCATTTATATACTATAGTTATATACCATGGTTATATCGTATAGTTATATACTATAATTATATATTATGGTTTTAACGTACTATGGTTATATATAAATTTTATATCGTTCAGTTATATACTATAGTTATATACTATTGTTATATCATATAGTTATATACTATGGTTATATACTATAATTATATACTATAATTATATATTATGGTTCTAACGAATAGTTATATACTATGGTTATATCGTATAGTTATATACTATTGTTATATCGTATTGTTATATACTATAGCTATATGCTATTGTTATATCGTATAGTTATATACTATAGCTATATGCTATTGTTATATCGTATAGTTATATACTATTGTTATATTGTATAGTTATATACTATTGCTATATACTATAATTATATATTATGGTTCTAACGTATAGTTATATACTCGTATTAAAATCTTATACAAAATTATAGTAGAAAAATGCCGAAAATACCAAAAAATTTCACTACAATGCGCTATATGCTGGGCACCAAATTGTAAAAAAAAAAGGTAGGAAGACTTCGTTTTTTGGGCTTTTGGAGGGGCAAACGATGTCCGTTTTGGACGAATTTTATATGTACGGACTCGTATTGAAATTCTCTACATGATTATGGGAAAAAAATGCAATTTTGAAAGAAAAATATTTAGTGAAACGCAAGATCCTTGCTTAAGCAAGGATCCTGCGTTTCGCTTTCAAAAAAAAAAAAAAACTGAAACGCAGATATTTTGCTTAAGCAAAATACCTGTGTTTTGTTCTAGTACAAAAATTCAGTTTCTGGGTACAATTTAGACTCAAACGCGGATATATAGCTTAAGAAAAAATTCTGCGTTTCAAAGTGTAGTGTATGAAGACAATTTTTATAGTGTACAAAGAGCCTTCGTTTTTTAAGGGAAAATGAAAATGTCCATGAAAATCGAAATGATAACAATTGACATGACTTCACAAGTTTTTCTAGTGAAAACACAACAACATATATCCGTTGCGAGTTCTTTGAAACCATGAAATGAAAATGTCTTAGGTTAGTGATTGTTGTATTATAATTTGTAAAGAAAATACCAACAGAAGATCATGAGTTCAATTCATATTAACCGCCCCTTTGACAAATTCTTGCGTCTGTCACTATACGAGATTAAAAAAAAGTTTCTATTCCCCGCTTAAAAATTTGACCAAGTGCCTCCTATTCCTACGACTCAAAAGAATCTAATATATTAATTTTTGATATTTTAAATTTAAATACAACTAGGGTATACCTATACTCCTATTATATGAGGAAGTTTCACATACATTTGGTCCTTATTGTATAACATGAGAAGTTATAGGGGTCATTGGATCAAAGAGATGGAGGACTGAGATTAAAATGGATGAAAAAGTGAATAGTGATGCGGTGGCATAACCGTAAATACGGTGATTTTTTTTTTCGGTCAACATTTTTTTTTCATGTCTCTGATCGTTCTGGAATAGACAATTATTGATGCTCACATCTAAGTACTAAATGTTCATTTTTGTGCCGTAAGGTTCACATATAACATATTCATGTTCTAACATATGTTTTTGAACATTTAGTGCTTATTTGTGAACTTGAGTGTACAAATAAATAAACATTAATATTAGAAAGTCATATCTTCTAGTTTAGATTATATATTATTCCGCAAGTAATATCTTTATTTATGGTTAACAATATCTTGTAATTCCTATAAGTTCAGCCCTTGAGAGGCCTAATAGATCATTCAGAAATCATCCAAAATCAATTGTTTCATGGTATCGGAGCAGGTTTTAACCTACCAATTTTTTTTTACGGTGTTCCGGTCTTCTTACCGCCACCTTCACATTTTTTTCATTGGTGTTTCGGTTTGTCCACCACCCTCATGGCCGGCGATGACACCTCGCCCGCCCACTCCAAATCAACCAAACGTCCAATTAACGACGTTGACTCTCCTTTCTACCTCCATCCGTCCGATCACACAGGCCTCGACATCCGTTCAGTTGTTTTGAAAGGCGAAAATTTCAGAGAATGGGCTAACGCTTTGGAGAACGCTTTCTACGCAAGGAGGAAGATGGGATTCCTCGAAGGGCGTTTTCCTAAACCAACCGACCCCGACGAACTCGACGACTGGCGAGCAGTAAACTCTATGCTCAAAGGTTGGATCTTTCGTTCCATTGACCCTACCCTCCGCTCTTCCATCTCCATGACTGACAATGTTAGTGAGTTGTGGGCGGATCTCAATCAACGGTTCTCGGTCGGCAACGGGCCTAAAATCCTTCAACTGCGCACTGACCTTGCTCGGAGTCGCCAATCCGGACAGTCAGTCGCTGCTGTAACACCCCCAAAACTTAACCCTTTTGGAAATGTATTACCGCCAGTGACCCCAATGTTCCTTACCGAGATCACCCAAGGCTTTACCATTTAAATACAATTTATGAAATACAAATGATACATAATGATCAAAGCATTCAATTCCAAAACATAACATTGTCAAGGAAACATGAGTTACGGGATTACAACCCAATCCCGAATAGGCTAACACAGAGTTTAAACCAAATACAGCGGAAGTCTTATAAAGTAGGGTACAACGAAAGTCTTACAAAACACATTACAACCAAAGTCAGTGTCCAAAAGATCTCAACCTGATTAATGAAATAACTTAAACATTCAAAAACCACCGTCGACTCCATAGCCCTTCTATTCTTCTAAGCTACTTTCTATCTGATGTGCCGAATCGAACGGATGACACCAGCCCACATGCAGAGAACAAAGTTCGTGGGTTAGTCTACTTGAATAGACTAGCAAGGGTACAAAGCAGAAGGTTCGATGTAGTTGTATTAGGTTAGACTTATCGTTTCTCGAATGATAACCGACAACGATAATCAACCTTCATACTTCTATAGAATAATAACAAGAGGTATGCACAAGAGAAGAGTCTGGAAGACTGAATCTTCACAGAGATCGACTCGAAAGAAGACTCCAACGGAAATGAGTCTTAGGGAAATATGACAAATCTGGAATGTTTACAGAATCATACAACAATGATTTAAAAGTTGACTGAGATGCTTCGGTTCACGACCAACCTCATCGCATACAGCGAATCCAGATTGGAAAGAGAACGTACTATGATCAAAGTCGAGACGAGTTTTCCTAGCTGCACTATAACTTAGTTGCACTACTCGCCGAAGGTTTATTAATTATGTGCGTCGAGTAGCAGTTATCTGATTTATATTACAAACCACACATCACATTATTAGACTTTTACATGTGTACCCCACCATTGGGACGACACATCTTAGTATACGTTTCGTCGAGAGTGACGCATACCGGAAGGTTTGTGACACCAGCTAAGTGTCCTGCCTCTACACACTTGTGAAAGAGACCGATCATGATCTTAGAATAGTACCAGGTGGAGACGAGCCACCCCGATACCAGATTATAAAGAAACGACCGGACGAAGTCCGAGTACATTCCTAACTAACAGTGCTAACCACACAGATACAGCATAATCACAATTACAGAATAAATCCACATAAAGGCCCGAAAGGCGATCACAGATAATAGCATTGTTCTAACAGATATACAACCTATTATATGATTTTCAAAACATTTTATAAATCACTTCCAGAAGAACACAATAATAATCGTTCTAAATTAATTAATCAATTGAAATAACCGATAATCAATGTAAATATGGAAACGATGAGCAAGAGCGAACCGCCACTTGCCTTAATCCGCAGAATAGAAACAAGCCTAACGACAACGACGAGATTCCGGGCTCGACACGGGTATAGCTCCGACAGCACAACGACCTTCGAGTCGACCTATAAAAGGAACCCTAAGTTAGATCCGACATAACCACAGTACGAATCTAAAAATGACGAAAGAAAACGAAAGGAACGACGCCACAACGACGACCACCAAAGCCAAAAGCCAAAGAGGCATTTTGGGCTCTGGCGGCGGTCGCCGCAATTCATCACGGCGGGCGCCGTAAAGAACGCGGCGGTCGCCGTGAAGAACTCAGACGACAGAAGCGGTGAGAAAACTCACCCAAAACAGGAGCGACTCGGCCTCCTTCGACTTGCTTTGGTTTCTAACCTCCAAGGCTACCAAAAGCTTCACAAAGGCACTCAGAAAACACCACCAAATGACACCGGCGAAAGCTCCAGAATTCCGGCAAGGCACAACTCCGGTGAGGCAAGAATTTGGGAGAGCTTGGGCTGTGGATTGAGCTCCAAAACCCCTCCCAAACACCTCCTTTTATAGCCAAATGCGAGGAAACACCATCATTGCCCTACTAAGAGCTATTCCGGCGCTGCCAGAGCCACGCCGGCGACCTCCGGGCAAGGACCTCCGGACAACGACGACGGCGGGCGCCGCCATAAATGCGACGGGCGCCGCAATAGGCCTGGCGTCCCCAGCTAGGAGAAGACCCAGCCTGCTCCTAGAGCATTGCGACGGCGGGTGCCGCCACTTCACGGCGGGCGCCGCCACTTCACGGCGGGCGCCGCCCTTGGCTTTGCCGCCTCCTCAGCTCTTAGATGAAAACGATATTAACCCGGGATAAAATTATCGTACGCGAACGAGTATTAAAATCCAAAGCACGTCGTCTGTATATTATTTCACTGAGAAAAATATTACAGATACAGAGCACATTACAGAATGTCTCCAACTTTCTGAATTAAATCCGACGTACATAACGGGTACTCGGGGAAAATCCCGGAACTCCAGAAATAGCTTACAAAAATACGGGGTATCACATCTCCTCCCCCTTAAAAGAAGTTTCGACCCCGAAACTTAGGTCGAGAATAACTCGGGAAAACGCCTGAGCATATCTGACTCGGTTTCCCACGTTTCCCAAGTAACTTCCTCTGATCCAGACTTGGACCACTGAATCCGTACCAACGGTATGATCTTGCTATGCAGCTGCTTCTCACGACGCTCCAAAATGCGCACGGGCATCTCCTCATAAGTACCATTAGCTTGAATCTCGATGTCCTCATAACTCAGCACATGAGACTCATCTGTCACATACTTCCTGAGCAAAGAGACGTGGAACACATTATGCACTGGATAAGTCGATGGCGGCAACGCCAAGCGGTACGCTAGAGATCCCACTCTATCCAGAATCTCGAATGGTCCCACGTACCGAGGGTTAAGCTTCCCACGCTTACCAAACCTGAAAACTCCTTTGGATGGCGATACCTTGACAAAAACCTTGTCACCGACCTCGAACTCGACAGTCCTGCGCTTCCGATCTGCGTAGGACTTCTGTCGACTCTGAGCGGTCAACATCCTCTGTCTGATCAAAGCAATGTCTGAAGCCGTCCTTTTGACCAACTCTGGTCCAAGCAGAATTTTGTCGGCATTATCATCCCAACAAATCGGAGATCTGCATCTGCGACCATACAAAGCTTCAAACGGAGCCATCTTGATCGTAGCATGCCAGCTGTTGTTGTACGTGAACTCAATCAGACTCAAGCTGTCCTCCCAGCTAGTCGGACGATCGAGTACACAAGCTCTAAGCATATCCTCCAGAGTCTGAATGGTCCTTTCAGACTGGCCATCTGTCTGAGGATGAAACGCTGTGCTGAACCTTAACTCGGTCCCCATAGCCTTATGAAGTTCTTTCCAGAACCTTGACATGAAATGACCATCTCGATCCGATACGATTGTTTTAGGGATACCATGTAAACGGACAATCTCTTTCTGGTAGACCTCTGCTAACTTCTGGGCTTCCCAAGTGGTCTTAATGGCTAGGAAATGAGCACTCTTCGTAAGCCGATCCACAATTACCCAGATAGCATCTTTCTGACTTCGAGTCTTTGGCAGCCCCGTGATGAAGTCCATGGCAATGTCTTCCCATTTCCATTCTGGCACAGGGAGAGGTAGCAACTCACCACCTGGCCTGCGGTGTTCAATCTTGACCTTTTGGCAAGTCAAGCATTTTGCCACGAAGTCTGCCACATTCCACTTCATGTTTGGCCACCAAAACTTCTTCATGAGATCCTTGTACATCTTCCTAGAGCCAGGATGCACAGAATAAGCAGATGAATGAGCTTCTCTCATCACCAACTGACGAAGGCCTTCTGCGTCTGGCACACAGATTCGGTCTTGAAACCAAAGTGATCCGTCATCCTGAATAACAAAACTGGGAGCTTTCCCATCCATCACTTCATTGCTTAACTTCACCAAGACGATGTCATCAACTTGCTTTTCCTTGATCTGATCCAGCAATGTAGCCTGAATTTCCAACATACTCAGGTACCCTCTACGTTGGTCATACAAGACTTCAACGTCGCATGACTCTTGGTTTAGCTTGGTCTGAGCAGTAAGTAGAGCAACTACCTTCTCGTGCGTTGTCTTCCGGCTCAGTGCATTAGCTACTACATTAGCCTTGATCGGATGATACAACAACTCCATGTCGTAGTCCTTGAGCAACTCTAGCCAGCGGCGTTGTCTCATATTTAGCTCCTTTTGAGTAAATATATACTTGAGACTTTTGTGGTCAGTGAAGACTTGGCATCTTATACCGTAGAGGTAATGCCTCCAAATCTTCAGTGCAAAGACAACCGCTACTAGCTCAAGATCATGTGTCGGATAGTTTTCTTCGTACGTCTTGAGTTGCCTGGATGCATAAGCAATGACTCTGCCCCTCTGAATCAAAACACAACCAAGACCACACTTTGAAGCATCACTATAGACCACATAATCGTTGTTCCCCTCTGGGAGTGCTAACACGGGTGCCGAGGTCAGTCGTTGCTTCAACTCCTGGAAACTGGCCTCGCACTTGTCATTCCAGACAAACTTCTTATGGACCTTGCGGAGTAGATTGGTCATAGGTAGAGCGATCTTTGAAAATCCTTCTACGAACCTTCTGTAATACCCGGCAAGTCCAAGAAAACTGCACACTTCTTTCACATTCTGGGGCTGCTTCCAATTAGCCACCGCTTCAATCTTTTGTGGATCAACCATAACCCCATTTTTATTGATCACGTGGCCTAAGAAAGCCACTTCCTTTATCCAGAATTCACATTTAGACAATTTAGCAAAAAGCTGATGTTGTCTAAGGATTGACAAAGCAATCCGCAGATGTTCCTCGTGGACTTCTTCACTCGGAGAGTAGATCAGAATGTCGTCTATGAAGACCACTACGAATTTGTCCAAGTACTGGTGAAAACATCGATTCATCAAATCCATAAAGACAGCTGGAGCATTTGTAAGCCCAAAAGGCATCACTACGAACTCGTAATGACCATATCTGGTCCTGAACACAGTTCTAGGAATGTCCTGCTCACGAATTCTGAGTTGATGATATCCAGATCTCAGGTCGATCTTGGAGAAAACCTTTGCTCCCTGCAACTGGTCCAACAGGTCGTCAATCCTAGGCAGAGGATACTTGTTCTTGATCGTCACTTTGTTCAACTCTCGATAGTCGATACAAAGTCGGAACGATCCGTCCTTCTTTTTGACGAACAATACCGGAGCACCCCACGGCGATACACTCGGCCTGACATAACCTTTGTCAAGAAGATCTTCAAGTTGATTCTTCAATTCTTGCATCTCAGCTGGAGCCATCCGATACGGTGATTTGAAAATCGGCGTCGTACCAGGCTCAAGATCAATTGAAAACTCTACGTCACGGTTCAGGGGTAATCCAGGAATTTCTTCCGGAAAGACATCCGAAAACTCTCTAACCACAGGAATATCAAGAACCTCAGGTCCATCCTTCGCGGGCAAATCCAAGTAGCAAAGGTACCCGACACATCCTTGTCGTAGTAGCTTAAACGCAGCCATCGCATTGATCAATTTGCCGTTATCAGCGTCATTCCGACCTTTGAACTTGCACACGAACTGGCCCCCAGATGACACCGTCATCATTCTTGAACTGAAGTCGATCACCGCCTTGTGACGCGTCAGTCAATCCATACCAAGAATGATGTCGTATGGAGCCATGGATATACAGATCAGATCTGCCCCAAACTCCTTACCCTGAATGGTAATCGGAAAGTCGGGCAGATGTTTGGTTCCCACCAAACGTTCTCCATTAGGAAGACTAACGATGAAAGGGTCGCATGAATCGTTGCACACTAAGTCTAACTTGCTAACACAGCTATCCGAAATAAAGGAATGCGTAGCACCAGAATCAAATAGAATGCACACTGAAGTAGAGTGAAGGTATAAATTACCTTGAGCAATTGGAGCATTGGGTCCATCTGCTTCACGCATCTCGTACAAGCGTTGACCCTGACTTCCAGAAACAACTGGGGCCTTTCCCCTGTTCTGAGCAGTCGTCTGAACTGACGGGCTAGGAGTCTCGGCAGGCTTGAACCTAGGTCGGTTGCTCTGATGAACTGACCCTTGCTGCGACTCTACTCCCTTCTGCTTCCCCTGCTTGCAGAACTTCTGCAGATGACCATCACGTCCACACCCAAAGCACGATCTCTTCTCCTTCTGACACTCATTGCTCTTGTGCCCCGCAACACCACAGTTATAACACGGAATTGAACTTCTGCTCTGACTGGACTGCTGCGTTGACCCTCCGTGAGTCATGTCCGTCTTTGCTCGGCCAGACTTGGCAAAGCTAGACGGTGGCGCAGGTCGCTTGAATCCACCACCCTGATTCTGATTCTGATTCTGCATCGACCTTTGTCGGATGCGTCTCTTTGTTGACTCCTCTAGAGTCACTTCCAGCTTGTAGGCAACATCCACATACTGCTCCAGAGTAGAGCATGTGTGGTGCACCATCAACGGCTTGATATCTGGACTCATCTACTCGTGGAAGTACCAGATCTTTTGTGCCTCGCTGGTTATCTCAGCTGAGGCGTACTGCAGAAGATGATTGAACTTGGTTGCCAGCTCAGCTACCTTCAATCCATCGGTCTTGGGGTACAGAAACTCCTTGTGTTTCTCCTCTCTCATAGCACGAGAGAATAAACGGTCAATCATTTTGGTCTTAAACATAGAACATGTCAATACAGGGCTATCAGCTAGGCCTGTACCCTCCCACCATTCACTAGCATCCTCTTTCAGCTGTAGAGAAGCTATGTGGACCTTTTCAGCCACAGTATAGTCCACATTACGGAACAGCCGTTCCATGTGAGAGAACCAATGGGTCACCTTGACTGGCTCCCATTTTCCGTTGTAGCTGTCAGGCCTCATAGAACTGATGGTCTTCAGAGCACGACCATAGTTATCCCTAGTCCTGACTGCATTCTCCTGGACATCATGGTTTCTTGACTCCTCAAATCTAGGAACCGGTGGGGGAATCGGCACACCTTGTGCCTGTGGCACATTTGGTCGCATAGCATCAGTGATAGCTTGCATGACAATTCCTCGAATTGTCTCCACTGCTGCAGCATCAAACACCACTGGTGCATTACTCTGATCCTGATCATTGTCCCTGGATTGATTATGGGATTCAGATACATGCTCACCTTGGACAACATCTCTTATGATTGGTCTGGGACCCTGACTAGTCCCAACACCAGCTCGAACCGTGTTCCTTGTGTTCACCATTTGTTTACCGATCAAATTCCAAGTTATTTGTACATTAATATCATTCAAACATGCTTAATGTAGTAAAACTACTCAGAATAGATCAACTAGGTATTTTATAGATGAACTGGAACTGTTACACAAGCTACAAATAAGTCTATCATCCGAGCGTTAGGACAAAAATTACTCGAAGACAAAAGTGTTTCACAGAGTACTTGCCGCAATACTGAAATATTACACAAAGTACATACTGAAATACTAAGAAAGGAAACTACTACGATAGGCAACGCCAATCCTCCTCAAGGCGTTCCAAAACGTCTCCTATAAGACTGGTTACTCGTGCAAGGTCTCTTCAGACTAGGCTCACCATCGAGCTCTGGCGATGGGTTTCGCACCCTGCTCGGTCCTGGGTCACATGGCTCTGGTGACTCAGACCCAATCTCAGTCGTGGAAAAGAAAGGATCGTCCATAAGAGGTCCTCCTATTCCAGCCCTCCTCTGAGCGCTAGCGATCGCCTGATCCATCTGCTGCTGCTGCTCCATATGAGAGCTCATTTCGCTCTGGCGAAGGATCTCTCTCAACTCAGCCTCTGATCTCCTCCTAATACCGTGCTCAGTGTATAGTGCCTCCCAATCAGCATCAGTCATGAGTGCATAAGCCGACAATGGTGATAGTTCTGGGCTGAGGGGAATAAACTGCACCCCCGGCTCCTGACTGTCCACTAGCAAATGCCTCAAGTTGTCTGGCTCCTGGCTCTGCTCTTCCAGGTCCATCTCGGGGTCCTCCTCCCCAGGATCATCTTCGATGGGATCCTTATCCTCGGGATCAATCTCGATCATATCCTCGTCCTCGACAGGATCTATCTCTATCTGGTAATCGTCATCGTAATGCCCTAAGGCGTATCTAGACGACTCACCCACTTCCTGCACCGCTTCCTCCCTGAGTGGATCTACAGGTGCAGCTATAGTGACCACTGCATCCCTAGGCGTAAGGACAACATACTCGGGAATCACATACTTGATGTCCTCGGGTGGGCTACTCGGGCCTCCAACCTCGAAACATCACTGAGGGATCGGAAAATCTAGCCTGCCTGGAGATGGCGGGTCCGTCTTGGCGTCCTCCGACCCCCTATCAAGAGAGAAGCATGCACCCATTCTACAGGATAACGAGGAAGGAGTTAGTCTTTCTAGACATAGAAGCAAGCTTACTATATCAGACTATATAGAAGACACGACTATGAACGGTGTTTTGAAATTCTTTTCACTTTGAAAATTCAGAGCCCTTTAAAAGCATTTTCAAAAACGGATAAATGATATAAAAATCCCAAATCCGTTTTAAAACCTTTGGCTCTGATACCACAACTGTAATACCCCCAAAACTTAACCCTTTTGGAAAGGTATTACCGCCAGTGACCCTAGTGTTCCTTATCGAGATCACCCAAGGCTTTACCATTTAAATACAATTTATGAAATACAAATGATACATAATGATCAAAGTATTCAATTCCAAAACATAACATTGTCAAGGAAACATGAGTTACGGGATTACAACCCAATCCCGAATAGGCTAACACAGAGTTTAAACCAAATACAGCGGAAGTCTTATAAAGTAGGGTACATCGGAAGTCTTACAAAACACATTACAACCAAAGTCATTGTCCAAAAGATCTCAACCTGATTAATGAAATAACTTAAACATTCGAATACCACCGTCGACTCTATAGTCATTCTACTCTTCTAAGCTACTGTCTATCTGATGTGCTGAATCGAACGGATGACACCAGCCCACATGCAGAGAACAAAGTTCGTGGGTTAGTCTACTTGAATAGACTAGCAAGGGTACAAAGTAGAAGGTTCGATGTAGTTGTATTAGGTTAGACTTATCGTTTCTCGAATGATAACCGACAACGATAATCAACCTTCATACTTCTACAGAATAATAACAAGAGGTATGCACAAGAGAAGACTCTGGAAGACTGAATCTTCACAGAGATCGACTCGAAATAAGACTCCAACGGAAATGAGTCTTAGGGAAATATGACAAATCTGGAATGTTTACGGAATCATACAACAATCATTTAAAAGTTGATTGAGATGCTTCGGTTCACGACCAACCTCATCACATACAGCGAATCCAGATTGGAAGAGAACGTACTATGATCAAAGTCGAGACGAGTTTTCCTAGCTGCACTATAAATTAGCTGCACTACTCGCCAAAGGTTTATTAATTATGTGCGTCGAGTAGCACTTATCTGATTTATATTACAAACCACACATCACATTATTAGACTTTTACATGTGTACCCCACCATTAGGACGACACATCTTAGTATATGTTTCGTCGAGAGTGATGCACACCGGAAGGTTTGTGACACCAGCTAAGTGTCCTGCCTCTACACACTTGTGAAAGAGACCGATCATGATCTTAGAATAGTACCAGGTGGAGACGAGCCACCCCGATACCAGATTATAAAGAAACGACCGGACGAAGTCCGAGTACATTCCTAACTAACAGTGCTAACCACACAGATACAGCACAATCACAGTTACAGAATAAATCCACATAAAGGCCCGAAAGGCGATCACAAATAATAGCGTTGTTCTAACAGATATACAACCTATTATATGATTTTCAAAACATTTTATAAATCACTTCTAGAAGAACACAGTAATAATCGTTCCAAATTAATTAATCAATTGAAATAACTGATAATCAATGTAAATATGGAAACGATGAGCAAGAGCGAACCGCCACTTGCCTTAATCCGCAGAATAGAAACAAGCCTAATGACAACGACGGGATTCCGGGCTCGACACGGGTATAGCTCCGACAGCACAACGACCTTCGAGTCGACCCATAAAAGGAACCCTAAGTTAGATCCGACATAACCACAGTACGAATCTAAAAATGACGAAAGAAAATGAAAGGAACGACGCCACAACGATGACCACCAAAGCCAAAAGCCAAAGAGGCATTTTGGGCTCTGGCGGCGGTCGCCGCAGTTCATCACGGCGGGCGTCGTAAAGAACGCGGCGGTCGCCGTGAAGAACTCAGACGACAGAAGCGGCGAGAAAACTCACCCAAAACACGAGCGACTCGGCCTCCTTCGACTTGCTTTGGTTTCTAACCTCCAAGGCTACCAAAAGCTTCACAAAGGCACTCAGGAAACACCACCAAACGACACCGGCGAAAGCTCCAGAATTCCGGCGAGGCACAACTCCGGTGAGGCAAGAATTTGGGAGAGCTTGGGCTGTGGATTGAGCTCTAAAACCCCTCCCAAACACCTCCTTTTATAGCCAAATGCGAGGAAACACCATCATTGCCCTACTAAGAGCTATTCCGGCGCTGCCAGAGCCACGCTGGCGACCTCCGGGCAAGGACCTCCGGACAACGACGACGGAGGGCGCCGCCATAAATGCGGCGGGCGCCGCAATAGGCCTGGCGTCCCCAGCTAGGAGAAGACCCAGCCTGCTCCTCGAGCATTGCGACGGCGGGCGCCGCCCTTGGCTTTGCCGCCTCCTCAGCTCTTAGATGAAAATGATATTAACCCGGGATAAAATTATCGTACGCGAACGAGTATTAAAATCCAAAGCACGTCGTCTGTATATTATTTCACTGAGAAAATTATTACAGATACAGAGCACATTACAGAATGTCTCCAACTTTCTGAATTAAATCCGACGTACATAACGGGTACTCGGGGAAAGTCCCGGAACTCCAAAAATAGCTTACAAAAATACGGGGTATCACAGCTGCCTTCTTCGGCTCCATCAAGAAGCTCTGTCACTTTGTTCGATATCTCATTATTGCTGGCACTCTAGTCATGTCTCACATATCTACTTCGCAACAGCCAGCTGACATCTTTACCAAAGCACTTGCGCGTCCACAGTTTGTGCATCTATCATCCAAGTTGGGCATCCTCGATCCGCATGCTCCAACTTGAGGGGGAGTATTAGGAAGTCATATCTTCTAGTTTAGATTATATATTATTCCGCAAGTAATATCTTTATTTATGGTTAACAATATCTTGTAATTCCTATAAGTTCAGCCCTTGAGAGGCCTAATAGATCATTCCGAAATCATCCAAAATCAATTGTTTCAATTAAGAGCTTATTTGTGTACCCTTTTTATAGGCTATTCCAGAATGATCAGGGGACGAAAAAAAACGGAAAAAAATGTTGACAAAAAAAAATGGACGGCCGAAATCACTTCGCATGTTGTACGATAAGGACATATTGTACCTGATCCTGAATCCCTATTATATAAATATTTTGCAGGTAAAACTAGTAAAAATGTTAGTAGCTTATCCCTTTATTTATAGATCAGTGAACAATTTTTTTTAGCAATTTTACCTAGGATAAGTCTGCCTAAATGACTCCATTGTAGATGCCAATCATGCTGATCAAGTATATATGTTATGTGTGAGTTATGAAAGAGTATTAGTCTATAAATAGGGAGATAAAGGTAGTTTATATATAGGCCCATTAGCAAATATACCAGATTTGCTAAAGCAAGTTGCAAAAATCCAAGATTTTCAAAAGTATTGCAAAACTACCAGAATTCAGTACGGATTGTGGTATTCTTGCTATTGTTGAGGGTGTAATTTAACTTTTCTTTTAAATGTAAATATCACATAAAGCATTAAAATTTCTAAAAGTTAAAGGTAAAAGAAAATCCTAATCCTACTAATCTAACCTAATTAATCCCAAATCTCACAATTTTACTAGTCTCCCTCTTCCTCTCCTTTGCTTCCCACTGCAAAACCACTGTCTCCGACATCGCAGTCTTCTCCTTCATCCTCATCCACTTCGCCACTTTCACTCTCGAGCAAGCTCGTCCTCCCCGCATAGATCTCCTCTCCGAAATCGTAGTCGAAGTCGACGACGGAGGGCTTGATGCAGGGGAGCTTGAACCGGAGCGAACCGGGGCGGCTCATCCCGAGCCGGAGGATGGGGGTTTCGTCGAACGAGAGCTCTCGCTCCCCGTAGACGGCGACGGAGTTGATGCGGCGGCGGCTCACAGAGGAGGAGTGCCGGTGCAACGCCTTGATGTGCTTCAGCTCCGCCATCAGTCGACATTTCAAGATCCCGCCTTTCCGGGCCCACAGCAACGCTATACGGAGGATTCTCCACGCTCTGCTCGCTGCTCTGCTTCTCTTTTGCCCCATTTTGGATTTGATCTTATTCAAATTCAAGATTTGTTTTTGTTTTCCATATAATTTTAAATTTTGGGTTTAGGATTGAGATTTCTGAAAGAGAGATTTGTGGGTTTTGATTTGTGAGTTGGGATAAGGCTGTAACACAATGTTTTTTATGTTTTTGTTTTTTGGGTTTACGCGGTGGGTGTCTGCTGTCATAGACCGAAATCGGCCTATGACAGCCATGGATGGTGCTCGCCGAGAGCTTGGGTTGTTTGGAGGAGGAGGATGAACAGTAAACGGTTCGACCCTAATGCTCTGAAGTTTTATGATATAACAGAGCATTGACCTGACTTCGTATAAATGTGGTCTGACTTCGTACACACGTGGTCTGATAAAGTACATAATGATCTGAAGTTTTAAAGTACCTTGTTCATCGCCTATATACATCACCACCAAGCCTTGTTCGACCCTAAGAAAAACACATCTCGATTCATTAAATTCAAAATCTGACCACGCCATCGTCTTTGCCATGCTCAAGTTACTTAAACCCGACTCTTGAATCATTTAAAATCACCTCCGAACGAAATCGAATCACCTCCGTATCGGCCCGCGTTGCGCATAGAAAACCGGTAACTATTCCACTTTGAAGATCCTAGACTCCGCGACCTATCTTTGGAGAAACCTTGCAGCGTCACAAACCCAACAACACAGCCCTTGCTACATGAGGTGGAATAATACTCTCTTAATTTAGTTGGTTTTTTTCTTCCTTGTTCTGATCGAAGTGATCTATACAGCAAACTTTAAAAATTGCTACTTGTTTTCACATGTTTACTATTTAATGTGTTCTAATCCCTACAAGAGAACATCATTCTTAACTAGGCAGGTTCTGGTATAAAAGTGGTTCTGCTTAAAGCTACTATAACAGCGTAATGATCAGACTACGTATAAATATGACCTGACAAAGTGAATATTGCTCTGAAATTTGAAATCGACTAACATTTGAAATTTTGTGATATAACAAAGCATTGACCTGACTTCGTATAAATGTGGTCTGACTTCGTACACACGTGGTCTGATAAAGTACATAATGCTCTGAAGTTTTAAAGTACTTTGTTCATCGCCTATATACATCACCACCAAGCCTTGTTCGACCCTAAAAAAACACATCTCGATTCATTAAATTCAAAATCGGATCACGTGTCATCGTCTTCGTCATTCTCAAGTTACTTAAACCAGACTCTTGAATCATTTAAAATCACCTCCGAACGATATCGAATCACCTCCGTATCGGCCCGCGTTGTGCAAGACACGATCCGGTTGGATCGCCAATTATAGAGAGCATAAGACAAGACACGATCCGATTGGGTCGCTAATTATGGAGAGCGTAAGACAAAGAACGCACTGTCCCTCTGCTTCTACATCGTTCACTACAAGATTTGAATTTACAGTGTGTTAGCAACTGATTCTGTGTGCTATGTTTTGTCTGTTTTCGATGCATTTCTAAAAGATTCGAATTGCTAAATCAACCTTCTTATATATTAGACTTTCTTGTACACTCTTCAGTGCCTTGGTATAAATGTGGTATGATAAAATGAATATTGCTCTCACATTTAAAACCGACTAACATTTAAAACACTATTTTCGTAAATGCTCTGTTATATCACATAATTTCAAATGTTGTACTTTGTCAGGCCATACTTATACGAATTCAGGTCACATTTATATAAAGTCAGGTTAATGCTCTGTTATATCACATAACTTCAAATGTTACATAACAGAGCATTATGTACTTTGTCAGCCCACATTTATACGAAGTCAGGTCACATGTATATTAAGTCAGGTCAATGGTCTTTTATTTCATAACAAAGCATTGACCTGACTACGAATAAATGTGGCCTGATAAAGTGAATATTGCTCTGAAATTTGAAATTAGCTAACATTTAAAATTTTGTGATATATGATTTAAGAGTTTAGGTTTTTCATGCACAAATCGGGCCGATACGGAGGTGATTCGATGTCGTTCGGAGATGATTTCAAATGATTCAAGAGGCGGGTTTAAGTAACTTGAGCATGGCGAAGACGATGGTGTGGTCAGATTTTGAATTTAATGAATCAAAAGGTGTATAATTAAATCACAATTCAAAAAGAATTAGTGCATATTGATAGAACTAAAGTTTGAAGGATATAACAAACTTCACAAAAGGAATGAGTGCATATTGATAGAACTAAAGTGAATATTGCTCTGACATTTAAAATCGGCTAATATTTTAAATTTTGTGATATAACAGAGCATTGACCTGACTTCATTTAAATGTGGCCTGACTTCGTACACATGCGGTCTGATAAAGTACATAATGTTCTGAAGTGTTAAAGTACCTTGTTCATTGTCTATATACATCACCACCAAGCCTTGTTCGCCCAAGAAAAACACCTCTCGATTCATTAAATTCAAAATCTGACTAACATTTAAAACTTCATTTTCGTAAATTTTGTTACATAACAGAGCATTATGTACTTTGTCAGGCCATATTTAAACAAAGTCAGGTCACATTTATACGAAGTCAGGTCAATGCTCTGTTATATCACATAATTTCAAATGTTAGTCAATTTCAAATTTCAGAGCAATATTCACTTTATCAGGCCATATTTGTACGTTGTCAGGTCATTACTCTGTTATATTAGCATTAAATTTGAAACAAACATTCAGTATTGACAAAGTGCTTTGATCCTGGTGTAATATTTTGGCTTGCTGAATGCATATTTTGCAGCTTATTGGTGCTTTCTGGTAGTTGCTAGTGATAGAGCGAACTGATACTTGTTGGCGGCAAGCATGTTCTAGCAATAATTCAACCTGCACTACACACTGCTTGTATTGTAATAGCAATCTGTAGGAAATGAGTGACTACACTAAATGACACAATATCAATGGCTCTGCTCTTGATACTCAATGTACAACAGATGGTGATAATCCACCATTAATTTTTGGCATCTTCTCATAGGTTGTTTCTTGGTTTATGATGAAGGCTAGTGGTCCATTCTATCCATTGCGTACTGGAAGGCGAGACAACAATGCTTCATTTACTACGTATACATGTGGCCTGATAAAGTGGATATTGCTCTGAAATTTAAAATCGGCTAACATTTGAAATTTTGTGATATAACAGAGCATTGACCTGACTTCGTATAAATGTGGCCTGACTTCGTACATATGTGGTATGATAAAGTACATAATGTTATGAAGTATTAAAATACCTTGTTCATTTCCTATATACATCACCACGACACCAAGCCTTGTTCGACCCAAGAAAAACACCTCTCGATTCATTTAATTCAAAATCTGACCACACCATCGTCTTCGCCATGCTCAAGTTACTTAAACTCGACTCTTGAATCATTTGAAATCATCTTCGAACGACATCGAATCACATCCGTATCGGCCCAAGTAGAATGAAGATTTATGCTATAATGCTTGTAATTACGTAATTGAAATGTAAAATTATATGATTTTTAATAGAAAATTATTTCTGTAAATTTATAAATATACACATGACTATGGTAAGAGATAGGGAAAAATAGTTTAAAATTTAAAGTTAATATAACAGAGTATTGATCTGACTATGTACAAATGTGGCCTGATAAAGTGGATATTGTTCTGAAATTTAAAATCGGCTAACATTTGAAATTTTGTGATATAACAGAGCATTGACCTGACTTTGTAAAAATGTGGCCTGACTTCGTACATATGTTGTCTGATAAAGTACATAATGTTATGAAGTTTTAAAATACCTTGTTCATTGCCTATATACATCACCACCAAGCCTTGTTCGACCCAAGAAAAACACCTCTCGATTCATTAAAGTGGATATTGTTCAACCCAAGAAAAACACCTCTTCGCCATGCTCAAGTTACGTAAACTCGACTCTTGAATCATTAGAAATCACATCCAAACGATATTGAATCACCTCCGTATCAGCCCGAGTAGAATGAAGATTTATTCGAGGAACAATGATAGTAAACGGTTACGATCACTAGAACCATTCTGTTTTCACCCTTGCATAGTCTTTCATTAGACTAACCAATCGGCCTTTATTCCTTGCATGGTTGGTTGGTGTCATCCGTCCTATACGGCACATCAGTGGTTGATTCCAGAAGTTAAAGTAACCTGTTGAAGAAGAAGAGGCTTGCAGACGAAGATTTAAGTGTCAGTGTTTTAAGTTGTTAAGTATTACGGCGGCGAAGCTCGGTGGTGGCCGAAATTGAACAAGGAACAACCGCGGCGGGATTTCTAGGGTTCATGAGATTGAGAGTGAAATTCGATTTTATTCGCGATATAAACCTTCCGATTCCACAAAGATTTTACGCATCAAGATCATATCTTCGAAACCCATGGGTTGATTGAACAAAATGCGGCAAAAAGGGACCGAAATCGGCCTATGACAGCCATGGATGGTGCTCGCCGAGAGCTTGGGTTGTTTGGAGGAGGAGGATGAACAGTAAACGGTTCGACCGTAATGCTCTGAAGTTTTATGATATAACAGAGCATTGACCTGACTTCGTATAAATGTGGTCTGACTTCGTACACATGCAGTCTGATAAAGTACATAATGTTCTGAAGTTTTAAAGTATCTTGTTCATCGTCTATATACATCACCACCAAGCCTTGTTCGACCCAAGAAAAACACATCTCGATTCATTAAATTCAAAATATGACCACACCATCGTCTTCGACATGCTCAAGTTACTTAAACCCGACTCTTGAATCATTTAAAATCACCTCTGAACGACATCGAATCACCTCCGTATCGGCCCGCGTTGTGCATAGAAAACCGGTAACAATGCCACTTTGAACATCCTAGACTAATTTATATGATAAATAATATATATAATTTATAATTCGATTGCGGAGTTTTATAAAACTTTATTTCTATATAATAAGCTTTTAATAATAAATTGTATGTGCAATAAGTAATATATATATATATAAGTAATGTAACATCGACAAATTAATCACATAATGTTTGAAATAACAATAGTACAATTCAAATAATGCCTTGAAAATCAATGTAAGCTAGTTAATGTTTTTTTTTTAAATCTAAACATGTTAACTTTATCTATAATCATTTATTCAAAGAGATTAGTAATTTCATATTTTTTAATATTAATCATTCTTAAATATAATAGCTTTATTTTATAATTATGGTCCAATGCAAATATTTCGTATAAACTTTCATCTCAGTCTTTTAAATCTAACAATTAAACTATAATCAATGTAAAAACAATTCAACGAATCCTCACAATTAGAACCCGCTTGGTTTGAACTAATGAAAACAGTAACATAAAGAAATGAATAATCTAAAAGACCACCATAAAATATTGAGCAAGGAACTCCTTATTGTTAAAAGTTCATGAGAGAATTAGGAATAAACAAAAGGCAAGACCACCTTAATTGAGAAAATAGGACTCAAGATGAATTGATTCAATTGAAGCAAAATTATTAAACATAAAGACAGAAGAGAATTATGTCATGTATGTTACAAGTGATATTGTTGGGATGAATTGTGTAATTCTTGAGAAGTAGAGGGTCACTTGTGTAATAAGGCAATTAGCCTTATAACGGCCAAAGGCCATTCTGTTGGGGCAGTCAATTCCATAACTGAATTTCACTTCCTTCTCTCTCTCTCTCTCTCTCTCTCTCTCTCTCTCTCTCTCTCTCTCTCTCTCTCTCTCTCTCTCTCTCTCTCTCTCTCTCTCGAGCTTCTTCTTGCTTCGGCTATGACAGATCAAGCTTGAACTATCAAAAATCTTACAAATTGGTATCAGAGCAGCTACGATTTCGGGAATAGCGGACAACACCAGAATGAAGACGCTAGAGGAAGGTCTCAAGAAGCTTGAAGCAATTCAACAACAACACGCATCAATGGTGACGCAATGGATCGGGTCTTCGATGGAGAATTTGACGGTGGTGAGTCAACAACTCGAGGAGCAGAGAATTCAATCGGAGTCAATGAAAGACATGATCGAAGGCGTCGATCAAAGAGTGAAGAATTTTCAGAAGAACATTGAGCAGAGGTTCGAGAATTTGAGCGACATGGTGAGGAACATTTCGCGAGCAATTGATCAAGATCCAGTCAACCATGGGGCACGAGTAACAGTCAACATCATCCACCGGATCTTGGAGTCAATTCGATTCCAGGACCCTCGAATGTCAGGGAACCATTCATTCCTAGAGTTCCAGTACCTGATCAAGCTTGTTTGGGAAATCCACTAGGAAGATTGAGGCGTGAAGGCACTTATCGAAGCTCTCCTACTGGAATTGAAGTATCGAGAGGTAATTGTCGTCTTCCTAAACTGGAATTTCCTATGTTTGATGGAAATAAGCCGCATAGTTGGGTACAAAAAAGTGAGAAATATTTTAGCATATTTGGAGTCGCATAAGAACAAAAGATTGAGATTTCTTTGATGTATATGAATGGCAAGACTGATGTATGGGCACCGAGATTTGTGATGCAGAATCCTAGTGTGAGTTGGGGTATATTTTGTGAAGCAATTTGTATGAGATTTGGGGAGAAACAAGGTTCAGAGATAGTGGAGGAATTTAACAAACTGACTCAATCTGGGGATATAGAGGAATACACAGAGTTATTTGAAGAGCTGAGATCTTATATGTTGGCATTAAATCCTGCTTTACCTGAGAGTTATTTTGTTTCAAGCTATATTAGTGGGCTTAAGGAGGAGATTAAGTCCATGGTGAAACTGAACCATTCCCAAAACATGGCAATAGCCTTTGAACAAGTCCGATTGCATCAAGGAGCTATTCAAGCCATTTTGAGATTGAGCAAGAATCAAGGTTCTTGGAAACCTAATTCTAATCTTACCAATTTCAATTCTCATAAACCATCATTCTTTCCTGCAAGAACCAATTTTAGATCATCTACATTCAATTCCTCTCATGTGAGCCAATCTTCTTCATCCAATCCAGCTAAACCGTTTCCTATAACACCAACCAACACTGCTCAGGAATTCAAGAAGACACCAGGTCTTTGATATAGATGTGGTGACATGTATTTTGTGGGCCATAGATGCAAGGTTCAGTCTGTGCACAACCTGTTAGTGGATGAAGTATGGGAAGTGGTTTCAGCTGAATGTGGAGAAATAGAGATATACAACAATATAGAGGAATTTGAGGAGCAGCCTGTTGTGTTCTTGCCTCCGATGACAAGTCGAATTGTCAAAGGTCACATCTTTGGATCTAGTCTTGGTTGGGAAGTCACTCGGCACTGGCAAATCTGCCGTGGAACGCGGTGTTGGTGATGGTTCGCGAGCGGGAGATCGCGATGGTTGTTGTGATGGAAAAGGTGGAAGTGTTGAATGGGATGAATAGATAGCGGTGGCAGAAGCGATGTGATGAGGGATAGATGACTTGAAAAGACAAGTCTTTGGGTGTCGTAGCGTCGACTGCGGAGGAAGGGAGATGCAAAGGAAGACTTGGCTTGAAGAATCAAGCGGTTGCCGTAGCGTCGGCGACGGAGGGAATGGGGATGCGAAGATAGAGGGTGACGTCCGATCAAGGGAAGGAGGATAAACACTCTACTTGAAACCTTGATTAAAATTGAACGTAAGGAAATAACAATAACAAAGTTGGGTATAAATACTAGAGGCGAGACGTCGGATGGGCCGAGTCGAGCCTCGTGGGCTAGCCCATACAAGCATGCAAAGGCACAAACCCTAAAATATAGAAAAAACTATAAAAGGAAACTATCTAAAACACATAGGAAATACTAAATATAGAAAGTGTATCAAAAGAACGCATTAAATTCCTAACTCGGTGAAGGCATGCAGTCAAACATCGCGATAGATGACGACGAAGGGTCGATCGACTCGCGGGTGTGTGCACGCATTGCTGACTGAGAAGAACGCGTTGTTTCGATGCCGATGGTTGTGAGGACGATGAGTCTTGGGTTGGCGTCTGGGCTTCCTTGGCCAGCGACGACGCGTGCGACAAGTGACGCGATGGTGGAGGCGATGGCTTTGGACCTAGACCTTGTTACTGGGCCCTCTGAGCGATGGCTCATGGCTTCTTCCTCGTCTTGGGCCGTCATGGGAGGCAGAGTCACATCACCCTCCCCTACTTGGCTGTGAAGCATCCCCGCTTCACCATCATCAAACTCAGGCTCAACATATGGTGTCAAGTCCGCGACGTTAAAGGACGTGTAGACTCCAAAATCTGGTGGGAGCTCGACTTGATAGGCATTTTCCCCTAAGGCCTTGATCACGCGGAAGGGTCCATCTCCACATGGTGCTAATTTGTGCTTTCGCCGCGAGGGGAACCTTTCTTTTCGCATATGCACCCAGACAAGGTCTCCTGGTGCGAAGATGACACGGCGGCGGCCAGAATTCTTCTACGAGGCATATTGCACGGCCCGCCTATCCAGTTGCTCCCTGGTGCGTCGATGAAGCTCCTGCAATTGCTCGGCACGGTTGGCGGCGGAGACATGCACTGGGTCTCGCAGTGGTCGCGGCGACAAATCAAGTGGTGTCAAGGGGTTCATGCCATACACCACTTCGAACGGTGTCAACTTGGTCGTCGTGTGCTTGCATCTATTGTAACAAAACTCGACAAGTGATAGTAAGTCCTCCCAACGCCTAGGGTTGGCTTTAAGCATCGTGCAAAGGAGGGCTCCTAGGGTTCTATTCGTGACTTCCGTTTGGCCATCAGTCTGGGGGTGGTAGCTAGTAGAGAATAAGAGTTTGGTTCCTAGCTTACCCCAAAGAGTTCTCCAAAAATGACCAACGAACTTAGAATCCCTATCACTCACTATAGTACGCGGGACTCCATGAAGACGCACCACATGCTCAAAGAATAGATCGGCAATCTCACTAGCACTATGGGTTGTCTTACAAGCAATAAAATATGCCATCTTAGAAAATCTATCTACGACCACGAAAATGGAGTTTTTACCTCGTCTAGAGAGGGGTAAACCCGTGATGAAATCCATAGACAAATCTTCCCAGGGGGCACTCGGAATGCGCAAAGGAGTGTAGAGGCCGTGAGGACTAGACCTAGCTTTGGCTCTCTGGCAAGTCACACAACTTCTACAAAACCTAGTCACTTGGTGGGTCATCTTAGGCCAAAAGAAGTGTTCTCTAAGCGCGGCCAATGTCTTACTAATCCCAAAATGTCCACGACTTTCGTGTGCTTCCTGAATCAAAAGGAGCCTAATGGAAGACCTAGGGATACAAAGGCGACTAGCCTTGTATAAATAACCCTCAGAAAGGAAATAGGACTCAAACTCTTGCGATCTCAGGCAATTCTCGAAGATAGGGGCAAATAAAGGATCACTAGCATACAATTCTTTAATCAAAGCAAAACCCAAAACTTTAGTTTGCACACGAGTCAAGAGAACATACCTACGAGATAACGCGTCGGCTACAATGTTCTCCTTTCCCTTCTTATGGACCACGACATAAGGAAATGTCTCAAGAAATTCCACCCAACGCGCATGTCGTCGATTGAGGTGGGCTTGGCTCTTCAAATAGCTCAAGGCTGCGTGGTCGCTGTGGATGACAAATTCACGCGGCCAAAGGTAATGTTGCCATGTCTTCAGCACGCGTACTAAGGCATATAACTCTTTGTCGTAGGTGGGGTAATTGAGTGTGGCCCCAGTGAGCTTCTCACTGAAATATGCAATGGGCCTCTTCTCTTGGTGTAGCACACCACCAATGCCTATGTCTGAGGCATTGCACTCTACCTCGAATGTCTTCGTGAAGTCGGGGAGCTGGAGCAATGGCGCGTTGCACAAGGTCCGCTTCAAGGCCGAGAAGGCCTCTTCATGGGACTCAAGCCAGACAACTACGCTTCCCTTCTTCATCAACTCATGTAATGGCATGGCAATGGAGGAGAAATCTTTAACAAAGTGCCTATAAAATCCAGCGAGGCTGAAAGCTTCGCACATGTGTCGGCGTCGGCCACTCTTGGATGGCCGCGATCTTCTCTTCGTCGACGCGCAGACCATCACTACTCACGACATAGCCTAGAAAATTGGTGGACCGGAGCAAAATGATCACTTGGCCAGATTGGCGAATAGGCTCTCGCATCGAAGGCATTCGAGCACAAGTCGAAGGTGATCGACATGCTCCTCTAGACTCCGTGAATACACAAGGATGTCATCGAAATAAACGATGACAAACTTGCCAAGGAATGTTCTCAAGACGTGGTTCATCACGCGCATGAAGGTGTTGGGCGCGTTCGTGAGCCCAAATGGCATGACAAGCCACTCGTAGAGCTTGTACTTTGTCTTGAATGCGGTTTTCCACTCATCACCTTCTTTCATCCTGATCTGGTGATAACCACTCTTCAAATCTATCTTAGAGAAAAGTGTGGCGCCATGAAGTTCATCAAGCATATAGTCGAGGCGTGGAATAGGATGCCTATACTTGACGGTGATCTGGTTTATCGCACGACAATCAACACACATTCTCCATATGCCATCTTTCTTGGGCACAAGGATCACATGTACAACACAAGGGGAGAGAGATTCTCTTACGTAGCCGCGATCCAACAACTCTTGCACTTGGCGATGTAGCTCTTTGGTCTCTTTTGGGCCAGCTCAATATACAGCGCGGTTGGGCAAGGAAGCACCTGGTACAAGGTCAATCTGGTGCTCAATGCCTCTCAGTGGAGGTAAACCTTGTGGCAACTCTTCTGGGAAGACGTCGTTGAACGCGGCGAGCAAGGTCGCGATCTCTGGCGGCAAGGACGCGACATTTGACAAAGCAGGAATACATGGAGTTGGCACCAGCAGAAAACATGGTGCTTTGCCAGTCAAACACACAGTGAGGTCACTGGGCCTGGCCAAAAGCACGCGTTGCTCACACTTTCCTTGCAAAGGAGACGTCTTCGGCAACGGCGCGGTAAACTTTGTCGATGGCGAGAAGCTACTCGAATGTTGTGGGGCACTTGATGTCCTAGCTATGGCGTTGTGCGTCTTCTTAGCAGTGCCCGGTGGAGACGACATTTTTTCAGCTTTGGAGGAGTTTGGCCTCTGGAGTGCCTCTGGACACTCTTTTGACCTAGTAGACGCGACCTCTATGGCTTTTTGGCGATCGCGTTCAAACTGGTCCTGCAAGATCTCATGGGGAGACATTGGATGCAAAGTGATGCGCTTCCCGTGGTAATTGAACACATAAGTGTGCAAATAGCCATCATGGAGCACGCGCATGTCGAATTGCCATGGGCGCCCAAGCAAAATATGGGTGGCGTCCATTGCAATGACATCACAAAGTATAGAATCACAGTACGGCCCTATGGAAAAAGAAATTAAGCATTGGCGAGATACTGTGTTACCTGGACTTGAAGAAATCCATTGGAGGGCATAAGGTTGAGGATGAGGAGTCGTAGCCAACTTGAAGTGTATGACGACCTTCTCATTCACAATATTAGCACATGATCCTCCATCAACAATGACACTCAAGGAAGCCGTCTTGACGAGAGCTCTTGTGTGGAACAAATTCTCCCTTTGGTCGCGTAGGCTTGCTTCCTTGACTGTGAGGAGACGACGCGTCACCAAGCTCAATGGTGTGCCCGCGTGTAGAGAAGCGGGTTTGCGGTCATAAGCGTCTTCGTCCTCCTCTGCGTTGCCTTCATCGATCGCGTCAAGTGTGGCCTCCTCGTCATCACAGGACTCGTAGTCGGCGGCGGCGGCGGAGAACAACACCTTGCGAGCATTGGGGCAATCTTTCTTGTAGTGGCCTCGTCCACCACACTTGTAGCATTCGAGGTCGCGTGTGCGATCTGTGCCCACTGGGGGTTGTCTGGGCGCGGTCTGGCACGGCGCGACACTCGGCGTTGAAGGCTTCGCCTTGGTTGCTTGGCTAGACGTGGCTGTGGTAGAGGCACTAGGGCGAGGGTTAGTAGAAGATAAACCACTAAGGTTAGAAGCATACCTGGTTTGGCCACTTTGCCAAGTGTAGGACTTTCGGCGAGTGAGTTGTGCGTGAATTTGCATCGCCGTGTGAGTGAGGGTGTTCAAGTCTTTGATTGGCAAAATCTCGAGTTGATCACGGATGTTGGTGTTCAAGCCACTCAAGAATTTTGTCCTCAATGTCGATGGTGCAACGGAGATGTTGGCTTTGTAATACATGTCTTCAAGCTTGGAAAAGAACTCGAGTGGAGACATCGACCCTTGGCGAGCCATGGCTATCTCCATTCGCATTTGATTCCTATAGTCTGGAGGCATATATTTCCTTGTCATCACATACACTAGTTGATGCCATTCTGTGACTCTGGTCCTGTGGCGACGCACGCAGTCATCTTCAAATCTATGCCACCAAACGCGGGCGGCTCCTCGGAAGTTAAGTGTCGCGGCGTCGACATGCTCCTCGGGGGGCACTCGACAATATCGAAGTGTGTACTCCGTAGCCTGCATCCATTCAAGAAAAAACAGAGGGGTTGTATTCACCATAAAAATGCTCGATTTTTACCTTGACTTGGTGTCGTTGGAATCGAGGCTGGGCAGGTGCTTGGTTGAACGCGTTGTTTGGCGCGGCGTCGTAGAGAGGATTCTCAAAGGTGCGCACTCCATGTGGTCTATCGCATCCACCCTGGCGTCTATCGCGTTCTTGGCGATCTTCGCGGACATACTCATCCCTGGGCACGTAGGCGTCATTGCGTTGACGTCTTCACGATTGGGCATCGTAGTTGTCGCGTCGAATGTCTCTTTGCATAACATCACGGCGCTCGCCGCCAATGTCACGAACGCGGTCTCCTTGGGGATAGAGACGCGGTGAAGGTATCCAATCCGAAGGGTGAACCTGCAATTCAAGTGGATCTCCAAGGGAGGGGTGAAAAAAATTAGGGTTGACCATACCTGAGTCCTCGATCTCTTCATCGTCATACTCGTCGAAGTCGTCGTGGACATTGGGTGTGATCGACGCGTAGCCATCAGATCCGTAACGCGGCGTTCGAACACTCTGGTGTCGAAGGTGATCGCGTACATCATGGCTTCGGGGCTGGGTAGTTGGGGTCCTCAATTGATCATCGCGTCGCGTATGCCTACTTGGTCTGCGACTGGGTCTCCTCGGCGTCGCGTCGGCTGGCTCGGATCGGCGAGGGCGGCCTTCGCGTGGCGCTGAGTCCGGTACGCGTCTCTGGGTTCTCCTAGAGGCATAGCGATCATCAAAGTTGTATGGTTCAGAATACTCACATTGAGTGTCCGCGGCGTCGCGGTCATAGTCGGAGCCGTTGTCGAAGCCGGCGGTTGTGGCTCTGGGCACGTAGTGGTCCGCATTGGAAACGAAGCCTTGTCGACTCTCGATGACACTCTGCAGACGATTGAGTTGTGTTGGTGATGAGACGTTGACGGCATGATTCATTTGCCTTTGTCGACTCTTATCTTTGATGGACTGGCGTCGGTGGCTCGTGGTTGAGCCGACGCGTCCATTGTACTCAGGGGTGCTGGGTTGGGCACGAGTTGTGCATCGCGTTGTTGGGCTCTCAAAGTTGTGTTCTCTTGTCTAAGGGCTTGGATCTCCCTTTGCTCCTCGGACAACGCGATGAGAGGGTCCTGTTGTGGGGGGTCAACCAGTGGTTGGGCTTGGGGTAGATCCAACGGTGGTTGAGGTGGGTTGTTGTTGTCGACTCCAGGTTGGTTTTCACCGTGTTCAATCGTCATGGTACCTATAACAATATGGCCAGACATGGGAGTAAAAACGAACGAAAAGACAACGAAGAACAACAACCAAGCAAATCACTAGTCAAGTCACAAAGTTCACGTATGTAGGGCTAGTTTGGGCTTTCCGTGAGGGCGGCTTGGCTTGATAAGAGATGGTGTATCAAGCAAGTTGCAATCAAACAAACAAGAACAATTTGAAACCCTAAAACAAACGTAAACAAAGCAACCTAATAAGCAAGAAAATACCTTCTAGGAAGCTTGACCTAGACGGTGGAGGGGTTGAGAAGATGAGCTTAGACCGATAGTGGGTTAGGGTTGCCTTATTTTGGCTTCACCTAACTTTGGATTTTTTTTTATAATATCTTTTGGATATCTTTTTTTTTTAATATCTGAGATCTTATCTGTTGATCTTTTCGGATTTTGCAAAAGGAAACAAAAATAAAATCGGTCCAAGTAACAAGAATATCACAAGTGTGATCTTAGATATAGGAGAGAGAAGATAAGATTTGATGATATCTTATATAAGGAAATTCAGTTAACTTGACTAAAAAGCAAGATCTAGCAAACAAGGAAACTCTATCCATGCGTGAAATAAGGAAACAAAATATTCTAGCATGCAAGATAACAAATTTCCTAACACACCAAAACTTAGGGAACAGGGAAAAAAATCGGCCAAGATAGGATCTTGTAGAAACCGAAGGTGTTGCAAAGATGGAAATTCTGGTTTTTCTCTTCTCGTTTCTCGCGAGATGTTACGAAAGCAGACGATGGGGGCAAGAAAACAAAATTGTGAACAAGATGCAAACTTGAGTTCGTGACTTACAAGACTGCTGGGCTCTGATGTCAGTTGATGTGTTCTTGCCTCCGATGACAAGTCAAATTGTCAAAGGTGACACCTTTGGATCTAGTCTTGGTTGGGAAGTCACTCGGCACTGGCAAATCTGTCGTGGAACGCGGTGTTGGTTATGGTTCGCGAGCGGGAGATCGCGATGGTTGTTGTGATGGAAACGGTGGAAGTGTTGAATGTGATGAATAGATAGCGGTGGCGGAATCGATGTGATGAGGGATAGATGACTTGAAAAGACAAGTCTTTGGGTGTCGTAGCGTTGACTGCGGAGGAAGGGAGATGCAAAGGAAGACTTGGCTTGAAGAATCAAGCGGTTGCCGTAGCGTCGGCGGCGGAGGGAATGGGGATGTGAAGATAGAGGGTGACGTCTGATCAAGGGAAGGAGGATAAACACTCTACTTGAAACCTTGATTAAAATTGAACGTAAGGAAATAACAATAACAAAGTTGGGTATAAATACTAGAGGCGAGACGTCGGATGGGACGAGTTGAGCCTTGTGGGCTAGCCCATGCAAGCATGCAAAGGCACAAACCCTAAAAGATAGAAAAACTATAAAAGGAAACTATCTAAAACACGCAGGAAATACTAAATATAGAAAGTGTATCAAAAGAACGCGTTAAATTCCTAACTCGGTGAAGGCATGCAGTCAAACATCGCGATAGATGACGACGAAGGGTTGATCGACTCGCGGGTGTGTGCACGCGATGCTGACTGAGAAGAACGCGTTGTTCCGATGCCGATGGTTGCGAGGACGACGAGTCTTGGGTTGGCGTCTGGGCGTCCTTGGCCAGCGACGACGCGTGCGACAAGTGACGCGACGACGGAGGCGATGGCTTTGGACCTAGACCTTGTTACTGGGCCCTCTGAGCGATGGCTCATGGCTTCTTCCTCGTCTTGGGCCGTCATGGGAGGTAGGGTCACATCACAGCCTGAAGTGTATGTTCATACTCTCACAGGTAGCAGTATTTTGAAGACTATAAAGATCAAAGGTTTGGTAAAGGGAAAGACAATTACTATTTTGGTGGATAATGGAAGTACTCACAGCTTCCTCGATCCTAGGGTAGCCTTAGAAGTCGGGTTTAACTTGCAAGAAATAAGTGTCATGGCTGTTGCAGTGGCAAATGGAAATAAAATGTTTAGTCATCAGTTGTGCAAGCAGTTTCAGTGGAGCATGCAAGGCAGTTCTTTCAGTTTTGACATCAGGATTTTAAAATTAGGAGGTTGTGACATGGTGCTGGGAGTAGATTGGCTTCGTGATTTCAGTCCCTTGAGCTTTGATTTTAAGGAACTCAAATTGACTTTTGTGAAGGATGGTAAGAGAATTGAGTTGTCTGGTGTGCAAGATCAAGCTTCTCTGAGATAAATTATTGGGCAAAGGTTACAAAAACTGCTTAGAAAGAAGGTACCTACTATTGTGACACATGTGGATCAATTGTTTCAGTTAGAGAGTCAACCTGTAGCTTTGCCTGTTGAGATTGAGAAACTGTTGCAATAACTTGATGATATTTTTGCATAACCTAAAGATTTACCTCTTGTGAGAGGCCATGAGCATTTTATTCACTTAAAACCAGGAGCTCAACCAGTTTGCAGTAAGCCTTATAGATATCCATTTTTGCAAACAAATGAGATAGAAAAGCAAGTGAGTGAGATGTTGCAGAATGTTATTATAAGGCCAAGCCACAGTCCCTTTTCTTCTCCAACCTTATTGGTTAAGAAGAAAGATGGTTCCTGGCGATTTTGCATTGATTATAGACATCTTAATGACATCATCATTAAGGATAAGTTCCTTATTCCTCATATAGAAGAGTTGCTAGATGAATTGCATGGAGCTTGTGTGTTCTCCAAGTTGGATCTCAGGGAAGGGTATCACCAGGTGAGGATGGCTGAAGAGGATGTGTCCAAGACTGCTTTTAGAACTCACCATGGTCATTTTGAGTTTAGGGTCATGCCATTTGGCTTGACTAATGCCCCTGCTACATTTCAATCACTAATGAATGAAGTGTTTAGGCCTTATCTGAGGAAATTTGTTCTGGTTTTCTTTGATGACATTCTTGTGTACAGCAACAACTTGGAATCTCATATGCAACATCTTACTCAAGTGTTGGAATTGTTTAGATAACACCAGTTGTTTGCTAAGAAGTCCAAATGTGCCTTTGCTCAGCTGCAGATTGAGTATTTGGGTCACATTATCTCAAGTGCAGGTGTTGCCACAGATCCTTCAAAAGTGGAAGCTATGTTAGCCTAGCAGTCACCTAAGAACATCAAGGAACTTCAAGGCTTCTTAGGTTTATCTAGGTATTACAGGCGTTTTATTCAAGGGTATGGTGTGATTAGCAGGCCCTTAACTGAACTATTGAAGAAAGATGCATTTCATTGTTTTTTAACAACTTAAGTCTCTCCTTGCTACACCTTCTGTTTTGGGGCTTCGAGATTTTTCCATCCCATTTGAGCTGGAAACTGATGCATGTGATACATGTAGACCTATCAACTGGGTCGGACGAGTCGGGTTTTCGGGTTGGGTCGGTTTTTGACAAGTCTGGATACAGGTATTGGAGCTGTGTTGATGTAGAAAGGGAGACCTTTAGCTTATATCAGTCGAGCACTTCATGGCCAACATCTGCTCTTATCCACTTATGAGAAAGAATTGTTAGCTATATTGTTGGCTATTGAGAAATGGCACCATTATCTTGAACCGGCTCACTTTTTTATTCGCACTGATCATCAATCATTGAAACACTTGTTAGAACAACAAGTCACCCCTCATTTACAAAGGAAGGCAGTGAGGAGGTTGCTTGGTCTTTCTTACTCTATTTCATACAAGAAAGGCAAGGAAAATAAGGCAACTGATGCTTTATCTTGAAGGTTTGAACAGGAGTAGTCTGTTTGTTCTTCCATTCTTGCAGTAGAGCCTGCTTGGATGAAAGAAGTTACTGCTATCTATGAGGGTGATTTAATTAGGGTTGAACAAATTTCGGGTCAGATCGGAAATTTGGACCGGACCGGTTCTAACCGGTCTCCGGTCCAGAAATTTAGGATTTCCGGGTCCGGTCCGGGCTAAATACCGGTCCGGTCTGGCCTGGTTTATTAAAAAACCCTAAAATTTTATGTGGCACACATAAAGGATATAAACCGGTTTGAGGTTTTTTTTAGATTTGAGGTTTAGGGTTTAGGGTAAATTATATTTAGATTTGAGGGTTTTTTTCATGTTCCTCTAGTGCAAGATATAAACCGGTCTAAATCTGGTCCAAATCGGACCGGACCGGTCCGGACCCGGTCTGGTCTCTGGTCCATCATTTTTCAAGTTTCGGGTTCCGGTCCGGTCCGAATTGGTCCGGTCCGGGTTTAAACCGATGCTCAACCCTAGATTTAATTGCTAATGATCTCATAGCCAACTGTGTCTTGGATGATACCTATGTTTACAAATTCTTACATGGCATTATGCGTTATAAGGGCAGGATTTATGTGGGTGAATCAACTGAGTTGCAGCAGAAATTAATTGCAGCTATGCACTCAGATGCTATTGGTGGCCATTCAGGTATTCATGGTACTTACCATCGCATTAAACCTCTTTTCTTTTGGCCTGGGTGCGTAAGATGGTGGAGAGATTTGTCAAGGAGTGTGATGTGTGTCAGCAACACAAGCCTGAGCATATTCCTAGCCCAGGATTACTGCATCCATTGCCAATTCCAACACAAGCTTGGACTCAAATTGGCATGGATTTTGTTGAGGGATTGCCTAAGTCTCAAGGCAAAGATATTGTGATGGTAGTGGTGGATCATCTAACAAAATATGCTCATTTCATTCCTCTGTCTCATCCATTCACTACAGCTAAGGTTGCTCAAGAATTTATGCTCAACATTTACAAATTACATGGCTTACCTGCGTGTATTGTGTAAGATAGAGATCGATTGTTCCTTAGTAATTTTTGGCAGGAGTTGTTTAAATCCTTGGAAACTTCACTGCATTTCACTTCTGTTTACCATCCTCAATCTGATGGTCAGACAGAGCGCGTCAATCAGTGTTTGGAGACTTATTTGAGGTGTATGTCTTCTGCAAGACCAACACAGTGGGTTAAGTGGTTACATCTTGCTGAATGGTGGTATAATACAAATTTTCATACTTCCTTAGATATAACTCCATTTCAGGTGATGTATGGGTTTCTTCCTCCTCAACTTGGTGTGAATTTCTCTACTACTCCAAATGCTTTTGTCGAGGAATGGTTGGGTGAGCGTGAGTATATATTGCAGCAGTGCAAGTGGAACTTACAACAAGCTAAGGCGAGGATGAAGCAAAATGCAAATAAGCACAGAAGTGAAAGAGTTTTTGAGGTAGGTAACTGGGTGTATCTCAAGCTCCAGCCTCACAGACAGTCTTCAGTAGCTGTGAGGAGGAATTTGAAGCTAAGTGCTCATTTTTATGGACCCTTTCAAGTGTCGGCTAAGGTGGGATCAGTGGTTTATAAGCTTGCATTGCCTGCTCATTCCAAAATCCATCCAGTGTTTCATGTTTCACAGCTCAAGCTTAAGGTGGGACCTCAGGTTGTGGTGTCTTCTACTCCACCTTCTACTAGTTTAACTGAGGAAATTGAGGTTTACCCTAAGTCCATTTTGGACACTCGTTTGCATCATTTGCCCAATGGTGCCCCTATCACTAAGTGGTTGGTTCAATGGCGCAATTTACCTCTAGAGGAAGCTACATGGGAAGCAGCGGGACATCTCCTCAACCAGTTTCCAGATTTTCAGTTAGAACCTTGAGCACAAGGTTCTTAAGAGGGGTGCTTTGTCATGTATGTTACAAGTGATATTATTAGGATGGATTCTGTAATTCTTGAGAAGTAGAGGGTCACTTGTGTAATAAGGCAATTAGCCTTATAACGGCCGATGGCCATTCTGTTAGGGCAGTCAATTCCATAACAGAATTTCACTTCATTCTCTCTCTCTCTCTCTCTCTCTCTCTCTCTCTCTCTCTCTCTCTCTCTCTCTCTCTCTCTCTCTCTCTCTCTCTCTCTCTCTCTCTCTCTCTCTCTCTCTCTCTCTATCTCTCTCTCTCTTCTTGCTTCGGCTATGGTAGATCAAGCTTGAACTATCAAAAACCTTACAAATTAGCACATGTTTGGTTCATTTAGCTAGTTTGATCTCTACAAAAAAAAGATTAATTTAGTCAAATAGAATATATATAGTAGAAAATACGGAGTAGTTGTTAACAATATTGAGTGAAAGAAAATGGCTTATTAACAATATTAAACCAATCAACAATATTTATGAGTAGAGAAAGAAAATGGTGGTTGGAAAGAAAGGAAGGAGGAGATTAATTGCCTCTTTTGTAGATTAGGCTAGTAAATAGGTAGCCTTTATCTCTTTTTGAGATTTGTAGTAGGCTATTAATTATGTTTTTTTTATTTTTTTTTTATACATTTATTAAAACACTAGAATGAGTATGCAGCTTTTTTTTATGATTTGGCAAAAGGTAGGATACCCTCTTTTTTTTTTTGGAAGAAGAGGCGGCATTATTCGGCATTTTATTAAATAACGGAAGAATTCTGTACACTATAATTTTTTTCTGGGTACACTACAGTTTGAAACGCAGAAATCTTGTTTAAGCAAGATTTCTGCGTTTCAAGGCAAAATGTACCCAGAAAAGCATTTCTGTATAAATTTGAAACGCATGTATTTTGCTTAAGCAAAATACCTGCGTTTCAATTTTTATTTTTTTTAACTGAAACGCAGGAATCTTGCTTAAGCAGGATTCCTGCGTTTCAAAGATCTGAATTTTGAAAATATTACAGTTTTGAAACGCAAAAATCTTGCGTTTCACTAAAAAAAAAATTCTCCAAAATTGCAATTTTTTCCATAATCATGTAGAGAATTTCAATACGAGTCCGTACATATACAAATTCGTCCAAAACGGACATCGTTTGCCCCTCCAAAAGCCCAAAAAATGAAGTCTTCCTATATTTTTTTTACAATTTGGTGCCCAGCATATAGGGCATTATAGTGATTTTTTTTTGTATTTTCGGCATTTTTTTACTATAATTTTGTATAAGATTTTAATATGAGTATATAACTATACGTTACAACCATAATATATAATTATAGTATATAACTATATAATATAACAATAGTATATAACTATACGATATAACAATAGCATATAGCTATAGTATAAAACAGTACGATATAACAATAGTATATAACTATAGTATGAAACTATACGATATAACCATAGTATATAACTATTCGTTAGAACCATAATATATAATTATAGTATATAATTATAGTATATAACAATAGTATATAACTATACGATATAAAATTTGTATATAACCATAGTACGTTAGAACCATAATATATAATTATAGTATATAACTATACGATATAACCATGGTATATAACTATAGTATATAAATGAACGATATAGAAATAGTATATATATATAACTATACGATATAACTATAGTATATAACCATAGTATATAGTTATATATTATGATTATATCTTATAGTTATATCCAATTTGGTTATATCTTATGGTTATATCCTATAGTTATATACTATGGTTATATCTTATAATTATATCCAATTTGGTTATATCATATCGTTATATCCTATAGTTATATACTATGGTTATATATTATAGTTATATCCTTTAGTTATATATTATGGTTATATCATATAGTTATATAATATGGTTATATCTTTTAGGTATATCCAATTTGGTTATATCATATCGTTATATCATATAGTTATATACTATGATTATATCTTATAGTTATATCCAATTTGGTTATATCTTATGGTTATATCCTATAGTTATATCCTATGGTTATATCCTTTAGTTATATACTATGGTTATATCCTATAGTTATATATTATGGTTATATATTATAGTTATATCATTTAGTTATATACTATGGTTATATCCTATAGTTATATACTATGGTTATATCTTATAGGTATATCCAATTTGGTTATATCTTATGGTTATATCCTATGGTTATATCCTTTAGTTATATACTATGGTTATATCCTATAGTTATATACTATGGTTATATATTATAGTTATATCCTTTAGTTATATACTATGGTTATATCCTATAGTTATATACTATGGTTATATCTTATAGGTATATCAAATTTGATTATATCATATCGTTATATCCTATAATTATATACTATGGTTATATCTAGGGGTGTTCATCCGGTCTTAATCCGGTCCGGTCTTGGACCGGATTTAATTTTAAAAAATAAAAAAATTAAATTCTTATTTAAAATCTATAAAAAAATATCTAAAAAAATATTTATAAAACATATATACTCCTAACTTATTAAATTTAAAAAAATATCTACAAAAAAATAAATATAAATCTCTAAAAAAAAATATAAAACATATAAATTACAAAAAAAAAAAAATTAAAATTCCGGTCTTCTGGTCCGGACCGGATTTTTTCCGGGTTTGGACCGGACCGGACCGAAAACCGATTTTGGGGAAATGGTGGACCGGAGACCGGACCGGAATTTTACCGGTCCGGTCCGGTCCACCCATGAACACCCCTAGTTATATCCTATAGTTATATACCAAATTGGATATAACTATAAGATATAACCATAGTATATAACTATATGATATAACGATATGATATAACCAAATTTGATATAACTATAAGATATAACTATAGGATATAACCATAAGATATAACCAATTTGGATATAACTATAAGATATAATCATAATATAAAATTATATGATATAATGATATGATATAATCAAATTGGATATAACTATAAGATATAACCATAACATATAATTATATGATATAACGATACGATATAACCAAATTGGATATAACTATAAGATATAACCACAGTATATAACTATAGGATACAACCATAAGATATAACCAAATTAGATATAACTGTGATACCCCGTATTTTTTGTAAGGTTATAACCATTTGGCATCATTCGTATTTCATTATTGTATTTAAACTGGTATTAGCCTTGGGTGACTTTGGTAAGGGACACCGGGGTCACTGGCGGTAATACATTTCCAAATGGGTTCAGATTTGGGGGTGTTACAATAACTATAATATATAATCATAATATATAACTATATACTATGGTTATATCGTATAGTTATATATATACTATTGCTATATCGTTTATTTATATACCATAGTTATATACCATGGTTATATCGTATAGTTATACACTATAATTATATATTATGGTTCTAACGTACTATGGTTATATACAAATTTTATATCGTATAGTTATATAATATGGTTATATATTATAATTATATATTATGGTTCTAACGAATAGTTATATACTATGGTTATATCGTATAATTTCATACTATAGTTATATACTATTGTTATATCGTATTGTTATATACTATATATGCTATTGTTATATACTATGGTTCTAACGAATAGTTATATACTATGGTTATATCGTATAGTTATATACCGTGGTTATATCTTATAGTTATATCCATTTTGGTTATATCGTATTGTTATATCCTATAACTATATACTATGGTTATATCGTATAGTTATATATATACTATTGCTATATAGTTCATTTATATACTATAGTTATATACCATGATTATATCGTATAGTTATATACTATAATTATATATTATGGTTCTAACGTACTATGGTTATATACAAATTTTATATCGTATAGTTATATAATATGGTTATATATTATAATTATATATTATGGTTCTAATGAATAGTTATATACTATGGTTATATCGTATAGTTTCATACTATAGTTATATACTATTGTTATATCGTATTGTTATATACTATATATGCTATTGTTATATACTATGGTTATATACTATTGTTATATCGTATAGTTATATACTATGGTTATATCTTATAGTTATATCAAATTTGATTATATCGTATCGTTATATCCTATAACTATATACTATGGTTATATCGTATAGTTATATATATACTATTGCTATATCGTTCATTTATATACTATAGTTATATACCATGATTATATCGTATAGTTATATACTATAATTATATATTATAGTTGTAACGTACTATGGTTATATTCAAATTTTATATCGTATAGTTATATAATATGGTTATATATTATAATTATATATTATGATTCTAACGAATAGTTATATAATATGGTTATATCGTATAGTTTCATACTATAGTTATATACTATTGTTATATCGTATTGTTATATACTATAGCTATATGTTATTGTTATATCGTATAGTTATATACTATTGTTATATCGTATAGTTATATACTATTGTTATATCGTATAATTATATACTATGGTTCTAACGAATAGTTATATATTATGGTTATATCGTATAATTTCATACTATTGTTATATACTATAGCTATATGCTATTGTTATATCGTATAGTTATATACTATTGTTATATTGTATAGTTATATACTATAATTATATATTATGGTTCTAACGTATAGTTATATACTCGTATTAAAATCTTATACAAAATTATAGTAGAAAAATGCCGAAAATACCAAAAAAATTCACTACAATGCTGGGCACCAAATTGTAAAAAAAAAAGATAGGAAGACTTCGTTTTTTGGGCTTTTGGAGGGGCAAACGATGTCCGTTTTGGACGAATTTTATATGTACAGACTCATATTGAAATTCTCTACATGATTATGGAAAAAATTGCAATTTTGTGATTTTTTTTTTTAGTGAAACGCAAGATTTTTGCGTTTCAAAACTGTAATATTTTCAAAATTCAGATCTTTGAAACGCAGGAATCCTGCTTAAGCAAGATTCTTGCGTTTCAGTTTAAAAATAAAATAAAATTGAAATGCAGGTATTTTGCTTAAGCAAAATACCTGCGTTTCAAATTTATACAGAAATGCTTTTTCTGGATACATTTTGCCTTGAAACGCAAAAATCTTACTTAAGCAAGATTTCTGCGTTTCAAACTGGAGTGTACCCAGAAAAAAAATGGAGTGTACCGAACCTTTGCCTTAAATAAAAAGGACTACTTAGGTAATAAAATGGATGATAGTTCGACCCCTAACATTGTCTGAAATAAAAGAAACAACACAATTCGGAGAAAAATTCAAAACATGAACCTATGGAAAATGAAAAAGCAAGCTAAGACTAGCAAGGCGGTCATCGACCGAGTTCGCCTTCCAAAAAATGTGTCGGAATTGGACGAGCCAATTAAGATAGGACAATCACTCTCGTTCTCAATATGGTCGTATGCGCGTTGGCAAACCAACTTCAACAACATGTCTAACAATGTGAATACAAAGTTAAGTTCATTTTTCTATTGAAGTTCTCATGTCAATTTCCTTGTCATTATAGTTCACCAAAAAAACAAATTTCATGAAATACATTGAATTTCTGATATCAATTTCAGCTCGTTAGGAATATCTAGATAGGACGCTTTATCCGATGTACGTACGTACACCCAAAAGATAATGGCTGGAGATTCTTTGTTAAGTAAAAAAATCGGTGAATTAAGTAAATAATCTTTTGACAAACTTTTTTTTAAATTAATGGACCCTTAGTAAAAATGGACTTATCTCCCTCTCCCTAAATTCTACTCTCTACCCCTTAAATCCTACCCCTTAAATCCTAAACCCTAAAAAATAATATTTTAGATAGAGAAAAAAACAAAGAAGATGGAGAAAAAATAAAAATAAACCTTTGTTAAAAATTACTTACCCCTTCCTTATCTGGATTGGGACTTAAAAGAATAAGCTAGTAAGGGTAGAAAAAATACATAAAAATTAATAAGGGTTTATTTTATTAATTAAAAACTCTTAAAGGGTCAATGGATCCAAAACCCTCACAAACAACAAAACAAACTTGACATATATATTAATCTACATAAGATATATGTAGATTTACAAATATTATATATGGACCTCAAAGCCTCGCCATATATAGTTTTTTTTTTGTAATTAATTATATGTTATAGCATAAGGAAATAATAACTCATCAGTTCCCTGCAAGGTAGAGGTTTAGTACAGGTGACAAAGTTTGAATTTTATTCTTTCAGTATTTCTTGATATTAATATTCTGTCTATTAATATGCAATATAAAAACTTTGACTTCTTAGTTCATTAAATGGGAAAATGGAGACAGAAAATGTATGAAATCAAAAATTATTACTCACAAGTCACAACCGTGGTTGTAGTAGTACGGAGTATATGATATTTTTGGTTGACTAAAGGAATATCACCACCCATTAGTGAAGCATCCTTCATTTTTTATAAGATTAGGTGAACCTAATGTGACAACTACACACCTATGAATATGTGTGTATATTAATATAGCTAGGTATGATATTCGACAATATAAATCAATCTAAAAACTGAAGGAATTGTGTCCTTTAATCAAATGTGCAATTACTGATTATGAAGTGGGACCGTTTATGAAGATATTTAATCCGGTGATTTTAGGTAGTCATAGCGCTTTGCTAGAAGTCAACTATGATTTATAGACTATATGTTATAAAGTAAATCAATCTAAAAACTGAAGGAATTGTGTCTTTTAATCAAATGTGCAATTACTGATTATGAAGTGGGATCGTTTATGGAGATATTTAATCCGATGATTTTAGGTAGTCATAGTGTTTTGCTAGAAGCCAACTATGATTTATAGACTATATGTTATAAAGTATGTCATAACGTCTATTGTTATTATTACCGGATCCTACGAGGTCACACCCTTAGAGTTTGGACTGGATCAGTTTAATGGGAGACATATTATATAAGGTATATGATATAAAGTTATATATGATATAACTTGGGAGATAAGGTTTATTAATAATAAAGTGTTATTGTTAATAATAAAAGATATACTTATTTAGAAAATAAGATATCTACACATGGCAATATAAAATGGGGGATTTTAGGAAAAGCCCACAACCCTAATTCACTTGAAGAAGTACGGCTGCCACCATCTCCTTGTAGCTCTCTCGTTCGCCTTCGTTCATCGCTCTAGCAATCGAATCCTAGGCGATCCAGATCCAAGCTCGGGTGGACCAAATAGAGGAGTCACACGTGAGGCTCTATTCTCTCCATTCCAGCAGATTGAAACACGCATCAAAAGATATTTGATTCTTCCTATCTATGATCTATTTGATTTATGCATGAGATCATTGGTTAGATGTTAGGAAATTGTTTCCTAAAATTCCGCTTTACGCATCTAAAATCCCAACAAAAACCCAACCAGACTCGATCACAAACAGTTGGAATTTGGTGATTATTGGATAAATTAAACAGATCTTATCTACTTAATTAGATAGACTTGTATATACTCTATCCTTTTGTATAAATATCTTTTCTGTTATAGATATCCTAGGAAGATCCTAACTTGCTGATCAAGCACTTGTGTGCTATATATACTGTACGTATGATCAATAGAAAAGAAGAGCAATATTTTCTATACTTTGGTTTCTGATCTTTTTAACAGTGATAAATTTCAAATATAATTACGGCATTCAGACTTGTTAAAGTTGCCTATAGCATTATGACATAAACTTATGAAATGCCAAGTCCCATACACTTTCTAACTACTAATTTATAACTACCCAACTTGAAAATAACCGAAATTCGTCGACTTATTTCATCCAAACTGAGCCATCCTATCTATATTGGGATTTGGGACCATAAACCTATTTACTTAATACTCCATCAGTATAAAATAGAAAAAATCATCAAAATTAATCTCAATTTTCACTCGTATGCATTAATAATCTTAATCTTTAAATCAATTAAAAATAAGCCCAACTATATACATATGAACCAAAAATAATACAGATGAATTTTTCGTTTGAAAATTCACCTGATTTGATGAGAACTCTGTAATATTATAAAGGAGAATCGCTAATTGTATCCAACTACGAAGAGACATTGAGTACATGTTATCGAATCAGCCGGAATTTCAACCGAAAGTTCATCTAGATTAATTTTGGTTCATGGACATATAGTTGAGATTATTATTGGCTATTTTTACAGTTGGTATTATTTTTAGTCTACTAATGAAAATTAGATTTAAATTATGATACCATACTTGTTTTTTTTAACAATTTTTTACACTTTTTAAGGAGACAATAAAAAATATTAGTATGTTTTCATTTATTACTTTAACTTTTTTACTTTTTGAAGACCACTACTAGTAATTCACTATTAAATAGGGCGTGTTTTGTATGACCATTGGAATCGGGTTGGAATCATGAATGAGAGTGAAATTAGGAATCAGATTAAATCACGCCCATGACTTTGTGTTTGATATGTTATGGGAATGAACCATTCTTGAAACTTGTTGTTTGGTTATCTAATTTTTGGAATAAGGAATTAAATATTGTTTATTATTAATGATATGTTAAACATACATCACATCCAATCTATATCTACTTAAAAGTTGGCTTTCTTGCCCTCATTAATGCTCCACTTCAATTTTCTACAATTGTTTTGTTATATAAAAGCTGAGTTGTTTTACCTTCATTAATGTTGCACTTCAATCTCTACAGTTGTTCTGCTTCACAATAGAGCTGAACAATATGTTTTACCCTCACATATTAGGCCAATAAATGATTTGAGAAGACAAAAAAATTGCAATCAGATATTGGGCCATACATGCATGTGCGGACTCCTACTGCACGTGTGAATGTGTTTGCTGAAAGAAATTGAACCCAATTTTAGGTCTATAAAAAAATTAACCATTAATTCCCATGCAACAACTAAACATTTTTTTTTTCAAAAAAATAAAAAATAAAGTTTTTAATAAAAAGAAAAGAAAAAAAAAGAGTCAAGTCAAACGATTGTACAATATCAAAAGTTGCATAACACTACACCTATATTTAAATTGAAAGAAGTTCAAATGCTGTACAACATCAAAACGGCTGTTACAGTTTAATTTCTCAACCTCAACTCCTCATCTTTTGGGTTGCCCTCACCTTAACTGCAAATCAATTGGGAAGACCCCACATACCCATTTAAATAGCCCTTCATATTGAACTCACATGTATAACCGCATACCAGCTTCCACAACAAATTACCACCCACAAATCAAATGGATTCATGTGCTTCCGTACAACCCGCTCCGCAGTCGCCTTTGCACAAAAAACAAGGACTGAAAGACACCCATAGCAGGCCAGTCAATTCATATAATTTCAAACAAGCAAAAAAGACATCTGATGGCATGGGTTCACAAGAGGTGGAAACTTACCTAGCTCCCAAAATTGCTATTACCGTGAAAACAGAAATTCATGCCAACTTACCCCAATTTCATTTGAAAGATGTCATAGGTTGTGCAATCAATGACGGGAAGATCAGACCCACCAAGGATGGATCTCAATTCGTAGAATGCCACCTTATAAACGAAAGGTAATTTGAAGTTATGTGTGCAATCATTTCAAACTAACAATCCATGACTTTCAATCTGCACTTACCTGAAACTTGGGCTTTCTTAACATGTGTAGATGAACAAGGAGATAAAGACATTCAACCAATAAAACAAACAAACAACAAGCAATGAAGCAAATATAGCTAGGCACAAGCATCAAGCAATGAACCCTTCATGCAGTACCTCTTACACAAATTTAAAACCAGATTCCCAGCACCCACAACATAATTCAAAAACACATAATCCACAAACACAAGCAAGGGGAAGGCCATCATGGATTTAACAGAATCCACCAACTCAATTTGAAGCCAAAAGACAATATAACACCCCCAAATATATATCCTTGAAAGGTATTACCGTCAGTGACCTCGGATTTTACATCCGAAGCCACTCCAAGCTTAACCCGTTTATATAAATCATAAAACAACAGTTATAATACAAAATATCATAACTTTTGATTAAAGCAAATGTTTCGGAATTACATCCATGGTTCAAAATACATAATCAAATATATTACAGCGGAAGTCTTAATACATAAAGGACACAAGGGTCTTGATCTAAACGATCACCCGCCAAGGAATCTCAACCTGGTAAAACTCTTCAAAAATTCCAACTGCCACCATTGTCGTTTCTAGCCTTCATCGGAACTGCAGTTTATCTGATGTGTCGTATGAGACGGATGACACTAGCCAACCATGCAAGGGAATATAACCGGTTGGTTAGTCTAATGAAAGACTATGCAAGGGTAAAACAGAAAGGATCTAAGTAATCGTATTAGGTTAGACTCATCGCTTCTCGAATAAAAGTCGATGACGATAGTCAACCACCATACTCCTACTGAAATATACGAAAAGGCATGATAAAGAGAAAGGACTCTGAAAGAATGAGTCTTACGGAAACATATGAAGAGAAGACTCCAAAAGGTTGAGTCTTATCGGAAAGTATGACAAGTGCTTGGGAACATCAATTTCACACAAGCGTTTTAAAACTGACTTGGTGTTTCGGTTCACGACCAACCTCACCGCACAATGCGAATTCAGATTGGAAAGAGAACTTTACTCTGACCAAAGTCTAGACGAGTTTCCTAGCTACACTACTCTCTTAGCTGCACTACTCGCCTGAGGGTATATTAATTATGTGCACTAAAGCACTTATCTTATTTAATTCCAAAACGTACATTTTACGTTATAAGCTTTTAAGATCTCTTCACAAGAGATATCGGATCTCCTCACAAGAGATATCAAAGGGAATACATCCCATGGAATACATCCCAAATGGCGGCACCAGCTGTGTGCACATACCCTGAGTAAGGGTAAGGTCATGACCGAAGATACTAGGGAAAATCCTCCTAGCACCATTATTAAGAAACCACTAAACCTCGCAACGTACATAGTGTTCCTACGAATACTCGTTCTAACTAAACAGTTAAAACATAAGAGCAATAATTCACATCAAAGCCATCGAGGCCAATAACGGATATAATAGCGTTGTTTCTAGCAATATATACAACCTATTATAATATCTGTATTTCAATCATATATATATAATAGCGTTGTTTCTAGCAATATATACAACCTATTATAATATCTCTTTTAAAATCACATACAGTTATCAAAACTGTTCCCAGACGAAAACAATATTCATCCCAAATTAATTAACAATTAAACAATTGATAATCAATATAAATATGGAATGATAAGCAAGAGCGAACCGCCACTTGCCTTAGATTAGACGAGGCTCAACGAAGCTCGAGACGATGGGTTTTCGGGTCCGAAACGAGGAAGAATTCGGATTATAATTTCCTACTGAACGACCCATAATGAAACCCAAAGTTAGATTCGACAATAAATAGTACGAATCTAAAGAAAGGCGAACGAAATCGAAGGAACGAAGTCCCGATCGAAATCACAAAACCCAAGGCCACACCCACAATCGCCCAGGTACACCGCGGGTGCGGTGGCCCTGCCGCGGGTGCGGTGGCCCTGCCGCGGGTGCGGTCACAAGTGCAGTCGTCGGGGACGAAGACGAGATCTTATCGGGGATGACGCGTTGGGCTCGATTTGGATTGACTTCGACTTCCAAACTCCTTGGGCCACCAAACACCACCTCGAGGGCACCTCCTCCTCCTATGGTAGCTCCGGCAACGACCTTGAAGAACTTCGGCGAAAGCTTGCAACTCCGGCGACAATGGAACGAGAGAGAGAGATTGGAGAGAGAGAGATTTGAGATGTCTTCCTCCTCCAAGCCTCCTCCTTTTATAGGCCAAGCAAGGAGCTCAGCTGGCACCTCCCCCCACCGCCTCACCGCTTCAGCTCCGACAAGATCGGCAAGCAGCTCAGGTGAAGTTCGGCGGAGCAGAAAAGAAATCATGACGGCGTGGGTGCGGTGGGTCTCACCGCGGGGTGCGGTGGCGACCAATTCTGACCGCGGGTGCGGTGGGTATGACCGCGGGTGCGGTCAAGGCAAATTCTGTGCCTTTTGCCCACTTTTGTCTGGGAAGAATTATGGGTATGGGTTTTAACCCCGGTTTAAACATATTCATATCCAAACAAATATTCTAAGCCCCAAAATACGTCGAATGTATTTTATTCCACTCAAGGAATTTTTACAGAGATCAAGTATTTAACATAAAGTCTGAACTTCTCTTAAAATAATTCGACTACAATACGAGTGTTTGGAAAACTTACCAAAATACTCTTTACTAAAATGAGGGGTATTACGTCACCTCCCCCTTACAAAAAGTTTCGACCCCGAAACTTGGCCGAATAAACCAAAGAAAAGCGAGGCGTTACAACACTACCCCCTTAAAAAGGTTTCGACCCCGAAACTAGGCCGAAAATAGCTCTGGAAAACGTCTAAGCATATTCGTCTCCGTTTCCCAGGTTTCCCAAGTAACTCCTTCAGTTCCTGACTTGGACCACAAAATCCGTACCAATGGTACCACCTTGTTCCGTAACTGCTTCTCACGGCGTTCGAGAATACGCACCGGTGTCTCCTCGTAGGTACCATTTGTCTGAATCTCGATGTCGTCATAACTCAGCACATGAGACTCATCTGGCATGTACTTCCTCAACAAAGATACGTGGAACACGTTATGCACTTGATGTGTCGATGGCGGCAATGCCAAACGATACGCTAGAGACCCCACTCTATCAAGGATCTTAAACGGTCCCACGTAGCGAGGGTTAAGCTTCCCACGCTTACCAAACCTAAACACAGCCTTGGATGGCGACACTCTGACAAACACCTTGTCATCAACCTCAAACTCGACATTCCTACGCTTCAGATCTGCGTAAGACTTCTGTCGACTCTGAGCTGTCAACATCCTTTGTCTTATCAAAGCAATGTCCGAGGCAGTCCTTTTGACTAACTCCGGTCCGAGCAGAACCTTGTCGGCATTTTCATCCCAACAAATCGGAGATCTGCACCTTCGACCGTACAAAGCCTCGAATGGAGCCATCTTAATGGTAGCATGCCGACTGTTGTTGTATGTGAACTCAATCAGACTCAGGTTGTTCTCCCAGCTAGTCAGACGATCGAGTGTACAAGCTCTTAGCATATCTTCCAAGGTCTGGATGATCCTCTCAGACTGTCCATCCGTCTGAGGATGAAACGCAGTGCTGAATCTCAACTCGGTTCCCATGGCCTTATGTAGTTCTTTCCAGAATCTTGACATGAATCGGCCATCACGATCCGATACAATGGTCTTTGGAGTACCATGCAAACGGATGATCTCGTGTAAAAACACTTCTGGGTTCCCCATGTTGACTTGATAGCCACGAAATGAGCACTCTTCGTGAGCCTGTCAATGATTACCCATATAGCATCTTTCTAGCTTTGAGTCTTTGGCAGCCCAGTGACGAAATCCATAGCAATATCTTCCCATTTCCATTCTGGCACTGGAAGAGGTAGCAACTCACCACCTGGTCTACGATGTTCTATCTTGACCTTCTGACAAGTCAAGCATTTCGCCACAAACTCTGCTACATCCCACTTCATGTTGGGCCACCAAAACTTCTTCTTGAGGTCCTTGTACATCTTGCTAGAGCCTGGATGTACAGAATAAGCTGACGAATGGGCCTCCTTCATCACCAATTGGCGAAGACCATCAACGTCAGGCACACAGATCTGGTTCTGAAACCAGAGTGATCCATCTTCCTGAATCACGAAACCGGGAGCTTTCCCGTCCTCACTTCACTGCTTAGCTTCACCAAGACTACATCATCAACTTGTCTCTCCCTGATTTGATCAAGTAGCGTGGCCGGAATCTCCAACATACTCGGATTTCCTCTACGCTGATCGTACAAGACTTCAATGTCGCACAACCCTTAGTTTAGCTTGGTCTGAGCAGTGAGTAAAGCCACTACAGTCTCGTGCGGCGTCTTTCGGCTCAATGCATCGGCTACTACATTAGCCTTGCCCGGATGATACATCAATTCGATGTCGTAGTCTTTGAGTAGCTCTAACCAGCGACGTTGTCTCATATTTAGCTCCTTCTGAGTGAATATATATTTGAGACTCTTATGATCGGTGAAGACTTGTCATCTTACACCATAAAGATAGTGTCTCCAAATCTTCAGCGCAAAAACTACCGCTGCTAATTCTAGATCATGCGTCGGATAGTTTGCCTCATAAGTCTTCAACTGTCGGGATGCGTATGCAATAACTTTGCCCCTCTGCATCAGCACACATCCCAAACCACTCTTCGAAGCATCACTATAGACCACATAACCATCAATCCCTTCTGGTAGCGCTAATACTGGTACGGAGGTCAGACATTGCTTCAGCTTTTGAAAACTGGCCTTGCACTTGTCATCCCAGACAAACTTCTTATGGACTTTGCGGAGCAGACCGGTCATGGGTAGAGCGATCTTAGAAAATCCCTCCATGAACCGTCTGTAATATCCAGCGAGTCCTAGAAAACTGCGCACCTCCTTCACATTCTGAGGCCGCTTCCAATTGGCTACCGCTTCAATCTTCTGGGGATCAACCATAACCCCATTCTCATTGATCACATGGTCTAAGAAAGCCACTTCCTTGATCCAAAAGTCACACTTAGACAACTTTGCGTACATCTGATTCTGTCTAAGGACTGACAAAGTAATCCGAAGATGTTCCTCGTGAACCTCCTCACTCGGGGAATAGATCAAAATGTCATCGATGAAGACCACTACGAACTTATCCAAGTATTGGTGGAAACATCGATGCATTAGATCCATGAAGACTGCTGGAGCATTAGTAAGTCCAAATGGCATGACTACGAACTCGTAGTGACCATATCTCGTTCGGAACGCAGTCCTCGGAATATCCTCCTCACGAATCCTGAGCTGATGGTAACCAGACCTCAGATCGATTTTGGAAATGACCTTTGCTCCCTGCAGTTGATCCAACAGATCATCAATCCTCGGCAACAGATACTTATTCTTGATCGTGACCTTATTCAACTCACGATAGTCGATACAAAGTCGGAACGATCCATCCTTCTTCTTGACGAACAAGACCGGAGTACCCCAAGGCGATGCACTCAGCCTTATATAATCCTTCTCAAAAAGATCTTCGAGTTGCTTCTTCAACTCTTGCATCTCAAGAGGAGCCATCCGGTACGGTGCTTTAGAGATCGGCGCAGTACCAGGCTCGAGATCGATAGTAAATTCTACGTCACGATGCGGGGGTAAACCAGGAATCTCCTCTGAAAAGACATCCGGATATTCACAAACAACCGGAATATCAGGAATTGAAGGTTCATCTTTCTTGGGCTCGTCTAGATAGCACAGGTATCCAACACAACCTTGTCGAAGTAGCTTGAACGCAGCCATCGCATTGATAAGCCTGCCGTTATCAGCGTCATTCCGACCCTTAAACTTGCATACATACTGGCCCCCAGATGACACCGTCACAGTCCTTGAGCTGAAATCGATTACCGCCCCATGACGCGTCAGCCAATCCATATCGAGAATAATGTCGTATGGAGCCATGGCTATACATATCAAATCTGCTTCGAACTTCTTACCCTGGATGGTAATCCGAAATTCTGACAGACGCTTGGTTCCAACCAAATGTTCACCATTAGGAAGATTCACAATGAAAGGTTCACAAACCTCGTTGCATACTAACCCTACTGACACAACTTTCCAAAATAAAAGAATGGATAGCACCTGAATCAAATAACATACATACATAAGTAGAATGAAGGTATAAAATACCTTGAGCAATTTGAGCATTAGGTCCATCAGCCTCACGCATCTCGTAAAGGCGTTGACCTTGACCTCCAGAAGCAACTGGGGCTTTCCCCTTATTCTGTGCAGACGTCTGCATCGAAGGACTAGGAGCTTCCATTGGTCTGAACTTGGGTCGATTGTTCTGATTAACCGACCCTTGCTGCGACTCAGCTCCTTTCTGCCCTTGCTGTGGACAGAACTTCTGCAAATGTCCCACCTTTTCGCAGCCAAAACACGTCTTCTTCTCCTTCGGACACTCATTACTCTTGTGTCCGTGTGTACCACAGTTATAGCATTGGATCGGACTCTTGCCCTGACCCGATTGACGTGTAGACCCTCCATGAGTCATATCCATTTTTGCTCTGCCAGACTTGGCAAAATTAGACGGTGGCACGGGACGCTTAAATCCACTCGCTTGAGGCTGGCCCTGCATTGACCTCTGGCGACTTCGTTTCTTTGTTGACTCCTCCAGAGTCACTTCCAACTTATAGGCAGCGTCCACGTACTGCTCCAGAGTAGAGCATCCATGACATATCATTAGTGGCTTAATATCTGGGTTCATCCACTCGTGGAAATGCCAGATCTTTTGCTCTTCATTGGACACCTCCGGCCCAGCATACTGCAATAAATTATTGAATTTGGTCGCAAGCTCGGTCACTTTCAATCCATCCATTTTCGGATAGAGGAACTCCTTATGTTTTTCTTCCCTCATAGCTCGGGAGAAGAAACGATCAGTCATTTTGGCTTTGAACATCCCCTAGTTCAAACTAGGGTGATCAGCTAGGCCGGTACCTTCCCACCACTCGCTAGCTACCTCCTTCAGTTGAAGGAAAGCAATGTGCACCTTCTCAGCTTCAGTGCACTCAACATTGCGGAATAATCGCTCCATGTGCGAGAACCAATGTGCCACCCTGACCGGCTCTCCTTTCCCATCATAGCTATCAGGCCTCATAGAGCTAATGGCCTTCAGTGCTCGGCCATCATTGCCTCTGTTCCTGACTGCTTCTTCTTGCGGCGCATGGACAACTGGCTCCTCAAATCTTGGAACCGCTGGAGGAATTAGCACAGCCTGTGCCTGAGGCGCAATTGGTCGCATGATGTCGGTGAATGCTTGCATAACGATTCCCCGAATAGATTCAATTGCTGCTGCATCAAATACCATTGGAGTGTTGACCAGAACTTGGTCATTGCCCCTTTGATTGTTGTTAGAAGCAGACTCGAGTTCTTCCACGGGGTTTGCGGTATTCCTCTCATTTGGTCTGGGGTCATTACTTGGCCCAACACCAGCACGAATGGTGTTCCTTGTGTTCACCATCTGTTTACCGATCAAATTTGACGGGGCTAGAGATGCGCAATGCAAATATCGTTGATTAGCCTTATCAAAGTAAAAAGTCCTAACAGACCTACTAAACAGATGTATAGTAAGCAAGCAAGGGTCGAACCCATAGGGAAGATCTGATGCAGTATGAAATTGTGAATGACAAGTAACAAGCAAGGGGGGTTTAGTTATCACGAGAAAGCAAAGCAAGCAAAGCAAACAAGTTTGGTTAAGTAGAGAAAATATAATGGGGAAAGTAGTCCTACTAGAGCGAGATCCACAATACAGAGATATAATTTGATCACAGAAATCTATTTAATCCCAGTTCTTTTACTATCCTTATAGTTGTTCCCACCCTGATCTTAAGTACTATCGATTCTCACAATTGTCGATAGACTTATCACTATGTCACTGGTAAAGTACCTCCGATTCTCACAGTTGTCGGTATACTTTACCACTAACGCAGCAATAGCAATGCACATAAGGATATAGGATACATGCAAATAGAAAGACGTATTAATACTCGCATGTAACTGACTCTCACTCACAATTGTATGCTCGGAACCCCTATACGCACAATTGTGTATGCCACTAGATATGCACTCGGAACCCCTATATGCAATCCTAGCAATTGATAAAAAGTATTCAACCTAGTTGATCAGGCTATGAAGAACAACAATAAATCAATATTCAATATAACCAAGAGAATCAAACCAACACTTATAAGGATAAGAACAAGGGATAGAAATCTCACAAACACATCAACTGTATTGCTTCAATCGTCTAGTAGAACAAAGGGAAGTTAGTTCTCCATTCAAACGAGAATGAAAACTAAGGAAAAATAACGTCTGATGTAAAAACGAAGTTGTAACCGAGTCTCCCTCTTAACCTAGAAAGAGGGCTTTAAATAGTCTTAAGAAAACTATGTTAAACTAATGTAAACAATAAAGGAAACAAAATAATAAAATAACAAAGTCTGAACGAAATAAAAGGAAATAAATATCTTCTGACGCGCGGCAATTAACACGACCACCGCGGGGCGTCAGCTCTCCACCGCGGGGCGTCAGCCTTCTCTGGGAGTCACCGCCGGGCCGCGGTGATTCTGGTGCGGGGCGGTGAGCTCGCTCACTCCTCTTCAGCTCTTCTTCTCTTCTTCTGCTGCTCTTCATTACTACCAAGTATTGGTAGTATTCTCCATGTATGCTTCAGCAGCTCTATCTACATCCTCATGTCTCCATCTAAGCTGTAAATCCTGGAATATCTTCACTTCTCTCCATAACTTCTGGATCATAGACTTAGCTCCAAAACTCCTCCAAATCATGCTAATAATTGCTAGTAAAAGTGTATGAAATAACACCTATCAAATTCCCCCATACTTAGACCTTTACTCGTCCAGAGTAAACTAAAGAAAAACCTACTCTCTCAATCAACACCAAGGCCTCAGGAAGTACAAGAAAACATGACACCAGCAATTACAACATATCAACAATAAGCTCTAGACAACCAAAACAAGTGATGCAAAGATAATTCTAATCCTAACTCCAATCTAGCTCCTTATCGCTCCAGAGTGACCTACCCGAACTCCTTATACCACCTCTTCTTATGACACCTCGCCAAGAAATAGAGAGAAATCCTAAAATCACTCTTCTTCTTTTTCGCTCATCTTGCCAAGGCGCCCTTTCGGGTTTTCACCAAGCCACTCATTTCATTTTGCTAGATATCTCACATATACTCACATCACTTTAGTCCAATATTATCCTAGTCTATACCAGCAGGACTACCTGCTTTTTACCTGAACTGCCCTTTCGGGTTTTCAGCTCATCCCAGGATTTTGATTGCCTTTTTACTTATTTTTGGCTTTGATAACAGGTTTTTGTCGTTCTAAAAACTGCTATGCAAAATATCCAAACAAACCCTAAAACGTAGTCCTAGGTAAGTAAGGGTCGAATCCGCAGGAAAACAAAGTCTATCGCAGTATGCAATATGTATGTCAATTTAAAGTAACCAAAGGGGGGTTTTGTGAGTTTTGTAAGTTCTAAACATGCAAAAGGTAAACAAACTAAAGATGAATGAATTCAGTAATGGGAAAAGCACTTAGTCAAACAACATCCACTATTCGTATGACAAGTTGATCCTAGATACTCATTCAAAATCACATGCAATGGTAATTCCAATTCCTTTTCAGATATAACTAATAGCACAACCAGATAGTATTAGCACTAACTAATTAAACAACCCTGAAACTATCAAGATTCAGTTTAACAGCAGCCTTACGGATAGGAATATAGTTGGATACAATTCTAGCATAAAACAACCAGTTTTTATCCTAGAATGTAAATCAATTCTCTTTTGCATAAGACTAGCACAACCAGTTACTAGTACGATGCAGTTGCTACTCAGAAATAGATATGCTCAACCAGTAACAATCTAGATCTAGCAATAGATCAATAACAATAAACCCTAGTTGCGTCCAAATAGAGATTATCAATATCAATCATAAACAACTTAAGCAAGAGAAAGATAAAAACCATGCAATAGATTAAGAACAAGAATCTCACAACTTAATCCAAACGAAAGCTTCAGCGTCTGACTAAGCCAGGGAGGCTTAGTTCTTCATAACGTAGAAAAGGAAATTAGGGTTCGAGAGAAAAAGATGATGATAAGATAGATTGGCCAACAAGCCTCCTTCAACCCTCTAATACTAAAGGAAAATAAATTCTGGAATTAACCTAAAACGAAAGTAATAAAATAATAATAAAAATAATTAAAGGAAATTGGGAATTAATCCCGTCTTCGGCAAAGCCTCTCGTTCAATTCTCGCGAGCAGCTCGTCTGGCATCTCGGCCCAATCATGCGAAGCGCGGCCCACTTCGTTCGGCCCAATTCCAATTAACACATGCCCGCTGATGTCGTGGTGACATCATCACCAATTCACTTTCCGCTTCTTCTCCCGCTCGGCAATTCACGCGGGCCCCATGGGCCTTTCTTCATCAACTCGGCCCAACAACAATCCATCAGCACATGCCGACATCAGCGTGACATCACGCTTCTTCACAATTCATTTCTTCAGCTTCACATTGACGCTGGCATCTTCACGTGGGCTCCAGCCGCCAATTGGGCCTCTCCAGCTTGCTTCACGTGGGCCACTTATTCACTTGGGCCTTTATTTAATTCGGCCCATCAATCACGTGGCTTTTAATTAATTACCAAACTTCGCCCCCATACGCCATACACATGAATGTGTCTAAATCTACCCGAATGGCACCAATAAAACCTCTAATGACTCTTACTTAAGCCCTATAAAGTAGTGCTTATCAGGCTTTTTCGTTTTTTTCGTTTTTTTTTTAAAATTCAAAAACTCGAACGGGGAATACAACACACGAAAAGAAAAACAATATGTACAAAGGATAGATAGATAGCAAATCTACATCTCTCCCCCATACTTAAACCGAACATTGTCCTCAATGTAGAAAAGAGAACATCAAATGAAATAGGGGAAGAAGAAATAAACTCATTGTGGGCGTGATAGTGGTGGTGGGAACCTCCCAAAGTAGTCCCTCATATGAGCGTCCATACCGTCCAGACGCTCATCTATATCAGTGCGGAACTGGGTCTGCCAAGTCTGCAGACCGGTCTCTACTCGGGTGTTCTAGTGCGTCTGCTGTACTGAGAATGCATCAAATCTCGCATACAACTCCTGCCAAGGTGCGGCAGGACCGGAATAAGATGAGGGCGCGTCATAAAGTGTAGGCATAGGAGTGTCCTCGCCTGCAAACTCAGCAGCAGCAGCAGCACCACTAGGGCCCTCTCCATACGGGCCTGAAGGAGCAGCAGTAGGGGTATCATCAGTCGTCATCCTGCTATCACTGGAGATCCACCAATCCACAAATGAAGGGGAATAGGCAAAATCCCGGGGAAGAATCAGAATGTGGCCATCATAGGAAGACCAGACTAAATCACCATCCTTTCCCAATGGCTTCAGCATCGAGCACACCTTCATGTGTGCCATATCATACACCACGTAGGCAACAAGCCGAGGAATCTGATCGCAAGCTATCACTCCAGCACAAATGAGGGTAATCAAGCCACCCCCACAAATGTCCAGTGGCTCACCATCACGAATCCTCTTCAAGGAACCCAAAAAGAGGGTAGCCCAACATGGCGTGTACGTGACAACCTCCAAGATGCTCATAAACCACTGGAAATCCTTCAGAGGGACCTTTCCATCATCACCATGGCCAAAGAAGTCTCTCATCATCACCTTGTGGATCAACCGTAGACACGGGTTCACCAGCTTCGAGTTCACCTCCTGACCCGTCCTGAACGTCCTGCCCGTAGTAGCCTTCCAGAACTCCATCATATCCGACTCAAGAATGCCACCAGACCACCCATCAGTTGGCAGCTTTGTAATGCCCAGGACATCACGCACCACCTTAGGGGACAACGAATAATCACGCCCATTGTAAGTAAACGTGACCCTCATCATCCTCTTATTGTCGGAGCCATCGGAATACCGCTTGAAGGAGGCGATGAATTGGTAATAAAGCTCGGGATACGCAGGGGCAGCCTTGTTCAGAAACGTCCCTAGCCCACACTGTGCCAGACACAGGGATACACACGCTAACATTCCAAATTCAGCCAATGTAGGCTTGTCAAAGAATTTGGTCGCCAACACCTTCCTCTCTTTCACCACATTATAGACCTCATTCTCATCTCTCGTAGACACTTGCTTCCTACCCTTAGGTGCCATAAGTAATGAATGTAGAATTTCAGAACGAAGGGCAACCAAGAGAACTTACAAACGAGCAAACACGGAGCCAAGAGGTCGCGCCGCAGGGCGGTGGGACAACTAGGAGCTTTGGCCGGGTCGTGGTGAAGTCGGCGCGGGGCGGTGGCAGCAGCGACGCGAAGCGGGGCAGCGCGAGGCGGAGCGACAACGAGGCAGGACTGAAGCGACGCGGTGGGGTTGTGTTTGGCTTGTTTGTGAGGCTAGGCTTCCAATCGGTGAATTGGGGGCTAGATTCGGATCAAGGTCGAGAGAGATTTGAGGGAGAATGGGGTAAATTCTTTGGGGGCTGGAGAGTGATGTCGGGAATGGAGTGTTTGTGAGTATAGGGGCTAGGTCAGGGAAGGGAAAGTGAAAAGGAATAAAGGGATGATGGGCCGGATATGTACCATGGCCCAAAGAAAAATCTTGGCCCAAAGGGAGCCCAATCCGTCAAATCCTTTGTAACAACTCAAGAAATAAAAATTTTACTCACCCGTTTAAGGTTTTTTTGGGGCCCTTTATTCTTGTTTTTTTTTTTCGGAGTGGAGAAAATATACCAGACATCCACCGCGGGGCGGTGGGACGAACTGAGAACACAGTCTCCTCTCCATTTACTTTCGTACCTGAAATGTTAGTAACAGGCGAACGAAACAAAACAAAAGAAATTATGAAATTAATCTAAGGGAAAGGAAAAAATCAAAGAAAAACTACCTCGGGTTGCCTCCCGGACAGCGCCTTGGTTAACGTCGTTGGCTCGACGTACTGCAGACCATCTACCACTTGGAATAGGATCCCCTCGGAATCCTCTTACTCGTCTCTTCATGTCGAGACTTCCCATGAAAAGGTTGAGATCTTAGACCATGTTCCCTCATTGCCATCGACTCCATGCTTACTTCCTTTGGAGTATCTCCCCCATACTTAGAGCGATGTGGGGGCCGATATGGCTCAATCTGAATATGTTGCACGTCACTGGATAAAAGCTTACAGCCTTGTATGGTTAGTGCAGGGGGGCAAGTGCCCAAAATATAGGGAATGGGATCTCCTATGTCATCCAGCAAGACATCATCAACATGTAACTCATGCAACTCAATACGTCCATCAATAGTAGAACACTCAACTACGGTCTCTACTGCACCAGTTTTAACATTTTCATACACATGATCATCAATATCGCTAATGCAGCAAGGGGAAGGCAATTCAATGGAGTTGGCTTTATGAATATTATGTTCAAAAATTATTCCATCAAATTCCATAGTTAAAGTTCCACTATCTACATCAATTTTTGTCATGGATGTTTTCATAAAAGGTCGCCCTAACATAACAGGAGCAACCTGCTCATCATAGTCCATATCCATAACAAAGAAATCAGCAGGAAAAATCAAAGAACCTATCTTGACAAGAACATCCTCCAAAATACCCTTAGGGGTCACACAAGAACCATCAGCAAGTTGTATCACAATGTTAGAATCATGCAAGGGTCCTATTCCTAAATCTTCAATCAGTGAATAAGGTAACACATTAATTGAGGCACCCAAGTCTAACAAGGCTTTCTCAAATCGATGCTCACCTATAGTAATAGGAATAGTAAATGTACCTGGATCCTTGCACTTCTCAGGCATGCGTCTCTGAACCACCGCTGACACATGTTCACCCACTTGAACCTTCTTCTGTACCTTCTGCTTCTGAGTCCTCTTCACGGTGCACAGCTCCTTCAAGAACTTGGCATATCGCGGGATAGCCTTGATAAGCTTGATCAGGGGAATGTTCACCTCACAGTCCCGAAATGTCTCGAACAGATCACTGTCTTTAGCTACTCTCTTGGCCTTCAGCGCCTCATGGAAAGGTACTGGTGGTTTCTCAAAACCTAGAGGGGGAAACACGGGGCGACCGTAGTCATCAACATAGGTTTCTTCAGCGGAGCTGGATTCTCGAAGGCCAGGTCGCGATAAACCCACCGCGGAGCGGTGATCGTCACCGCGGGGCGGTGGGGTCGTGGTGTGTTTACTGAGCCCAGCCGCCGGGTCGCGGTGAGGATCGCCGCAGGGCGGTGGCAGCAACACTTCATTCCTGGTTCCTTCTTTAATTTCTGGTCGGGTCGCGGTGGGATCCACCGCGGGGCGGTCAGCAATTTTCTCCTTTACAGCTTCGTTCTCCTCTTCAGTACTAGGATCAACGACTAACTTCTTACCACTTCTGAGGGTAATAGAACTTACATTCTCCCTTGGATTCACGGTAGTCTGAGATGGCAGGGAGTTAGATGTCCTCTGGTCAAGTTTGGTCACAACATCAGCTAGTTGACCAATCTGTCTCTCCATGTTCTTTATACTTGACTCAGTAGCCTGCACATGTGTGGCGAAATGCTGAGTCAGTGTCTTTAGCATCTCTTCAGTAGAAGCACCAGAGCTTTGGCCTTGAGGTCTCTGTTGGTATGGGACTCTCTGCTGGTACTGCTATTGTGCCGGCTGGTATTGCTGTTGTGCTGGCTGTTGACCACCTTGAGGGTCACTCCATCTAAAACCTGGGTGGTCTCGCCCTCTCGGATTATAATTGGGCTGTCCACCAAACTGTGGTCTAGGGGGTCCATAACCTCCTATAGCATTAACTTCAGCAACACCCTCCTCCTGCAGCTGAGGACAAGTGTCGATGGGGTGGTATTGATCAGAACAAAGCCCACATGCTTTAACTTGTTGAGGAGCGTTTTGATTTGCCATTCTCGTCACCATCTCCTTTAGTTCGGCTAACTCAGTCAATACTAGGCTTGGTCCTGCAGGGGTCACAGCATTGACCGCCTTCCTTTGGTACGTCTTCCCAAAACTCATGGTACTCTCACTCATCTCATGGAATCTCTCCATGGCTGCATCTGGTGTGAGATTCAGAATACTTCCACCGCAAGTAGCGTCAACCATCTTTCTCTCTTGGTCCAACAGACCATTGTGTAAATAGAGAACAAGGTCCTGCTTGGCGTATCCATGGAACGGGCAGCTAGAGCAAAGTCTCTTGTATCTCTCAAGATAATCATATAGCGTCTCATCACCAGCCTGCTCAATGTTAGCAATTTCCTTTTTCAAGGCATTCGCCTTCTTCGTTGGAAAGTACTTGTCCAGAAACGCTTTGTGCAGTTTATTCCAGGTATCTATGGTTCCTGGTGGCAAGTGATAGTACCAGTCGCTAGCAGCGTCTAACAAGGAGAACCCAAAAGCTCTCATCTTGATTTGGTCTTCTGTCACATTCCTGGGCTTCATAGTCATTGATAGAGGGGATAGTCGTCGTATCACCTAATCAAATAAATCCTAGCAAACCTAAACAAGTAGTTAGGGCAAGCAAGGGTCGAATCCACAGGGAGGAAGGGATTAATCTATGTGTTGTTCGCATGCAATAGTAACAAGAGGGAGGTTTTGTAGTTGGTTGGTTGCAAACAAAACAAAGTAGAATGGATGAAATATCAAGATAGAAAAACACTTAGCCAAGTAATGTCCACATAAGTCATTCAAATTTTATTCATAGATTAAGTCCTATCTTCCTATTCGGTTATTCCTGTCCCGATCTTATGTAAATTCAGAGGGAAACCTTCCACAAAGAACCCTTACCAATGAATAACCCTAGTACCACTAAAGGTTCAACCCAAAGGCAGCAATACATATAAGAATTAACCAGGATACACAGAACGCTTGCTCAGATGCATTTATCATGTAATCAATTCCCACATAGATATAATCCACAGATGCAGATAACAATCAATGCTTGCTACTTATACTAGAGCGTTAGCCCAACAGTTCCCTAGTATTAGCAATATGAATGAAAGCAATAAACCTAGGTGATCAGTCTAGATAAACCAACAAACATTCAAATATGAATTTGCTCAGAGAAAAGATATAACTCAATAGGATAGATAGATAGGAACAAAACATCACAACCAGATGAACGAACTCATGCTTCCATTACCGGACTAAGCCAAAGAGGCTTAGCTCCTCATAGTCATGGTGAAAGCTTCAAAGGAAAAGAAACAACGATGAATGAAAATTGCAACTAAAGTGTGGATCCCTAACCCTAATGCATAAGGAGAGTATTTATAGGGCCCTAACAAATGACCTAAGCCCATTAAGCAAATAACTGAAATAGAAATAAGAAAAAGGGAAAAGAAAACTAAAAAGATAATTCGGAATAAGTCCGAGCCTCTGCCGTGTCAGACCCGCGATCGCGGGTGGTTGACCTTGATTGCGGCCCATGTGGCTCCGCGCCCTTCAATCTCTCTGCGCCCGCAGAAAACTCTCGACATGCTCCGAGGCCCGCGATCGCGGCACCCATGCCCGCGATCGCGGTTAATGCTCGGCATTCTTGTCCTTTGCCTTGCACCAACTCGTCTCCTCTTCACTCCTTGGCGTCTTCTCTTGATGGCTTCCTTCCTCAGTGTCTTCATGATCTCCAAAGTAGCTCAAACACCTCCAAAAACACCAACTTCGCCTCCAAACGCCATACACAAGAATGTGTCTAAATCTACCCGAATGGCACCAATAAAACCTCTAATAACTCTTAGTTAAGCCCTACAAAGTAGTGCTTATCAGTCATGCAGACATTGTGGAACTTGCCCAGGTGAGAGATCGGGTCCTCTCCACTCAAACCGTGGAACTTCGGGAGATAAGCAACAACTCCAGACTTCAGCTCAAAGTTTACCCCTTCGCCAAGCGCAGGGATAATGACAGCCAAGGGCTGTGCCCTAATATTTGGCTCAGTCAATTCTCTCAGAGTTTCAGCCATTTCAACAACAGGGATGTTAATTGTCTCAGCCTCAACGGTCTCAACCTCTACTCCTTCTTCTCCTTGATCGCGTAGGTTCGCACGGAATGATCTGTCGACTTCTGGATCAAAAGCAGCTAGAGGGGAGTCAGTAGAACGAGTGTCGACCATAAGATAGGTCTCCACCAAAAATCAATCACAAAAACACACAACAAAAACAGAAAACTTCCCCGACAACGGCGCCAAATTTGACGGGGCTAGAGATGCGCAATGCAAATATCGTTGATTAGCCTTATCAAAGTAAAAAGTCCTAACAGACCTACTAAACAGATGTATAGTAAGCAAGCAAGGGTCGAACCCATAGGGAAGATCTGATGCAGTATGAAATTGTGAATGACAAGTAACAAGCAAGGGGGGTTTAGTTATCACGAGAAAGCAAAGCAAGCAAAGCAAACAAGTTTGGTTGAGTAGAGAAAATATAATGGGGAAAGTAGTCCTACTAGAGCGAGATCCACAATACAGAGATATAATTTGATCACAGAAATCTATTTAATCCCAGTTCTTTTACTATCCTTATAGTTGTTCCCACCCTGATCTTAAGTACTATCGATTCTCACAGTTGTCGATAGACTTATCACTATGTCACTGGTAAAGTACCTCTGATTCTCACAGTTGTCGGTATACTTTACCACTAACGCAGCAATATCAATGCACACAAGGATATAGGATACATGCAAATAGAAAGATGTATTAATACTCGCATGCAACTGACTCTCACTCACAATTGTACGCTCGGAACCCCTATACGCACAATTGTGTATGCCACTAGATATGTACTCGGAACCCCTATATGCAATCCTAGCAATTGATAAAAAGTATTCAACCTAGTTGATCAGGCTATGAAGAACAACAAGAAATCAATATTCAATATAACCAAGAGAATCAAACCAACACTTATAAGGATGAGAACAAGGGATAGAAATCTCACAAACACATCAACTGTATTGCTTCAATCGTCTAGTAGAACAAAGGGAATTTAGTTCTCCATTCAAACGAGAATGAAAACTAAGGGAAAATAACGTCTGATGTAAAAACGAAGTTGTAACCGAGTCTCCCTCTTAACCTAGAAAGAGGGCTTTAAATAGTCTTAAGAAAACTAGGTTAAACTAATGTAAACAATAAAGGAAACAAAATAATAAAATAACAAAGTCTGAACGAAATAAAAGGAAATAAATATCTTCTGACGCGCGGCAATTAACACGACCACCGCGGGGCGTCAGGCTTTCCACCGCGGGGCGTCAGCTCTCCACCGCGGGGCGTCAACCTTCTCTGGGAGTCACCGCCGGGCCGCGGTGATTCTGGCGCGGGGCGGTGAGCTCGCTCACTCCTCTTCAGCTCTTCTTCTCTTCTTCTGCTGCTCTTCATTACTACCAAGTATTGGTAGTATTCTCCATGTATGCTTCAGCAGCTCCATCTACATCCTCATGTCTCCATCTAAGCTGTAAATCCTGGAATATCTTCACTTCTCTCCATAACTTCTGGATCACAGACTTGGCTCCAAAACTCATCCAAAACTCCTCCAAATCATGCTAATAATTGCTAGTAAAGGTGTATGAAATAACACCTATCAAAATTCCAAGTATTTTATTACATTAATATCATTCAATATACTTAACGTAATAAAAATCAACTCAGAATAGATCAAACTTGGTAATTTTCATTGATAAGCTCAACTGAGCTAATACGTTTTACAAAAGGGATCTCCCGAGCGTCAAGACAAAATTGCCCGGAGACTTAGGTTCTTAACAAAACAACTAAAATACAAGAAAAGAAACTGCTAATCAGCACTGGCCCAATCATGGCGCCCTGAAACATTTCTTGTAATCGCCACTCCTCATACAAGGTTTCTTCGAACGGGGTTTACCATCGGGGTCTGGTGAAAGACTCCTCACCATGCTCGGTCCAGGAGCACATGGATCATTCCTTGGTCTTGCCCTTCTTAGAGCATGCTCAACCGCCTCGTCCATCAGCGGCGCTCTTCTGGGGAAATCATCTGACTTAGGCGAAGTGCCTCTCGCGAGTCAGGACTCAACATTAGCCTTCTCTGAGCAGGAATAGGCTGTGAGTTCTCAGATGCATTTTGTGGACCATTTCTTCTTCTGGGAAATACTACCTCGTAAAGCGTATCCTAATCGGCCGAAGTCAATGGCGAGTATTCTTGCTCATGCGGCAACTCCGGACTGGGATAGATAAACTCCATTCTCGGGTCCTCGCTGCCCACCAATAAGCGCTCTAAGCCATCAGACTCGTGGCCATGTCCCTCGAGGTCCTCCTCGGGGTCCTCCTCTTCTTCCGGATCCTCTTCCGGGTTTTCTTCAGGATCCTCTTCTTCTAGATCCTCCTCGGAAATCATCTCAATCATGAAGTCGTCGTTGTAATGCCCTCTTACATACCTTGACCACTCCTCTTCATTTTCCGTGTCCTCCCTTGGCTCCTCTGTAGGTTCTGCCACTGGAACCTTGGTCCTATCGGACACTAGTACTACTGACTCGGGTAGTACAGTCTTCACCTCCTCGGGTGGACTACTAGATTCTCCGACCTCGAAGCATCGCAGGGGAACTGGAAACTCAAGCCTCATTAGAGATGGCGGAGCCACCTCAGCTTCTTCCGAGTCCCTTCGAAGAGAAAAGCATGCACCCATAACATACGGGTGACGAGAAAAGAGTTAGTCTTTCTAAATATAGAAGTTCACTTCCATATCAGACTAAAGAAAAGGCACGACTAGATCGGCAGAAAAAAAAATTATTTGGAAATTCAAATCCTTCAAAATATTTCTCAGTTCAAAACGAGTAAATGGTTTATAAAAAATTTCGTTCCAAGAAAATGTTTTAAAACCCACCCGTTTAAAAAAAGTTTCGGCTCTGATACCAAATCTGTAACACCCCCAAATATATATCCTTGAAAGGTATTACCGTCAGTGACCTCGGATTTCACATCCGAAGCCACTCCAGGCTTAACCCGTTTATATAAATCATAAAACAACAGTTATAATACAAAATATCATAACTTTTGATTAAAGCAAATGTTTCGGAATTACATCCATGATTCAAAATACATAATCAAATATATTTCAGCGGAAGTCTTAATACATAAAGGACACAAGGGTCTTGATCTAAACGATCACCTGCCAAGGAATCTCAACCTGGTAAAACTCTTCAAAAATTCCAACTGCCACCATTGTCGTTTCTAGCCTTCATCGGAACTGTAGTTTATCTGATGTGTCGTATGAGACGGATGACACCAGCCAACCATGCAAGGGAATATAACTGGTTGGTTAGTCTAATGAAAGACTATGCAAGGGTAAAACAAAAAGGATCTAAGTAGTCGTATTAGGTTAGACTCATCGCTTCTCGAATAAAAGTCGATGACGATAGTCAACCACCATACTCCTACTGAAATATACGAAAAGGCATGATCAAGAGAAAGGACTCTGAAAGAATGAGTCTTACGGAAACATATGAAGAGAAGACTCCAAAAGGTTGAGTCTTATCGGAAAGTATGACAAGTGCTTGGGAACATCAATTTCACACAAGCGTTTTAAAACTGACTTGGTGTTTCGGTTCACGACCAACCTCACCGCACAATGCGAATTCAGATTGGAAAGAGAACTTTACTCTGACCAAAGTCTAGACGAGTTTCCTAGCTGCACTACTCTCTTAGCTGCACTACTCGCCTGAGGGTATATTAATTATGTGCACTAAAGCACTTATCTTATTTAATTCCAAAACTTACATTTTACGTTATAAGCTTTTAAGATCTCTTCACAAGAGATATCGGATCTCCTCACAAGAGATATCAAAGGGAATACATCCCAAATGGCGGCACCAGCTGTGTGCACATACCCTGAGTAAGGGTAAGGTCATGACCGAAGATACTAGGGAAAATCCTCCTAGCACCATTATCAAGAAACCACTAAACCTCTCAACGTACATAGTGTTCCTACGAATACTCGTTCCAACTAAACAGTTAAAACATAAGAGCAATAATTCACATCAAAGTCATCGAGGCCAATAACAGATATAATAGCGTTGTTTCTAGCAATATATACAATCTATTATAATATCTGTATTTCAATCATATATATATAATAGCGTTGTTTCTAGCAATATATACAACCGATTATAATATCTCTTTTAAAATCACATACAGTTATCAAAACTGTTCCCAGACGAAAACAATATTCATCCCAAATTAATTAACAATTAAACAATTGATAATCAATATAAATATGGAATGATAAGCAAGAGCGAACCGCCACTTTCCTTAGATTAGACGAGGCTCAACGAAGCTCGAGACGACGGGTTTCCGGGTCCGAAACGAGGAAGAACTCGGATTATAATTTCTTACGGAACGACCCATAACGAAACCCAAAGTTAGATTCGACAATAACTAGTACGAATCTAAAGAAAGGCGAACGAAATCGAAGGAACGAAGTCCCGATCGAAATCACAAAACCCAAGGCCACACCCACAATCGCCCAGGCACACCGCGGGTGCGGTGGCCCTGCCGCGGGTGCGGTCACAAGTGCAGTCGTCGGGGACAAAGACGAGATCTTACCGGGGACGACGCGTTGGGCTCGATTTGGATTGGATTCGACTTCCAAACTCCTTGGGCCACCAAACACCACCTCGAGGGCACCTCCTCCTCCTATGGTAGCTCCGGCGATGACCTTGAAGAACTCCGGCGAAAGCTTGTAACTCCGGCGACAATGGAACGAGAGAGAGAGATTTGAGATGTCTTCCTCCTCCAAGCCTCCTCCTTTTATAGGCCAAGCAAGGAGCTCAGCTGGCACCTCCCCCCACCGCCTCACCGCTTCAGCTCCGACAAGATCGGCAAGCAGCTCAGGCGAAGTTCGGCGGAGCAGACAATAAATCATGACGGCGCGGGTGCGGTGGGTCTCACCGCGGGGTGCGGTGGCGACCAATTCTGACCGCGGGTGCGGTGGGTATGACCGCGGGTGCGGTCAAGGCAAATTTTGTGCCTTTTGCCCATTTTTGTCCGGGAAGAATTATGGGTATGGGTTTTAACCCCGGTTTAAACATATTCGTATCCGAACAAATATTCTAAGCCGCAAAATACGTCGAATGTATTTTATTCCACTCAATGAATTTTTACAGAGATCAAGTATTTAACAGAAAGTCTGAACTTCTCTGAAAATAATTCGACTACAATACGAGTGTTTGGAAAACTTACCAAAATACTCTTTACTAAAATGAGGGGTATTACAGACAATGCAAAGGAAGAAACATATTTATATCTCGATCAATTGTGTGAAGGGGTTGTGGTCACAATGAAAGTCATGGAGTGTTGGAAATGGGATGCACCAAACTCATTTGGGAAATACATCGGCATCGAATACATTGTTGGCGATCACAAGGTATGCAACCAATACTTTGTTATTTCTTTTCTCCAGCAAAAAAAAAAGACTCAAATGATAATTCAACATAATAAACTGTACTCAATTTAATATGCACAAATGATAATATTGGACTATAACATATGCACCTTATTTCATGTATATACTAATAGTTAACAACATAGAATATAATCTCCCCACCACTTGAAAAAACAGTGAATAGAGAAGTAGAAAATGAGATGTAAAATGAAGCATGGAGCAAACCACTAGAACCAAATTTATTCGAGGATCACCATACCTCATCCATCAAGCAATTACCACTTTGCATGGAATTGAACCTCCACTACGACACGAACCAATTTCCTTTTCTCCCTTATATAAGAAAATTAGCAAAGTGCATACACCAAACACCAAAAACCCATCTTTCAAGGCATCCATGATTAAAGATACCTTAATTCAGTCAACAAAACACGAGTAGAGTGAAAGAAGGCAATGCAACAAGTATAACAACCTCCAAATAACATCCAAGTTATCATGAGACAAGCAAAATATATTATGTGAAATTTGGCTTACATTTCGCCATCAAGTACTTGGAACTCCATACTGCATATCATAGTGTTTAATTAGCTCTAGGATTGAATTTTTTTTCCATGCTTTCTTATGGTTTGGAATTAGCCAAACAGAGGTTTGGTATAAGGTATGATAATCCAATTCTTGGGGGTTTTAAGCATGAGATTGCATATTTCAAAGCATTAAACCAAGCATTAGTAAGTTCCAGTACCCTAATTCCCTCTTCCATTGCAAATTTGCAACATAATAAAAGAAAAACCAAAACAATTTAGCACACAAGTAAAAAATCACAATAAAAATAAATAAAAACCCAAAAACAAGAAGATTGCCAATACAACAACAATCGACCCAGTAATGTCCCACCAACGGCAGGGTCTGGGGGGGTCCAGATGTACGCACCCATACCCCGAAGTAGTTCGAGAGGGTGTTTCCTGATAGACCCAAAAGAGACTGACACACATGCAGAAAATAACCAAAACCAAAGAACCACTTCTTGTCCACATCAATCATTAACCCTAATCCTTTCCCTCCAAAGCTCTCTGTTCTGAGCCATGTCCTCTGTCAGTGTCAGGAGCGTCAGATCATGTTTAACTACCTCTTTCCAACTCTTTTTCGGTCGACCTCTACCTCGACGAAACTCACTGAGCAATAACCCTTCACATCTACGAACTGGTGCATCAGGCTGCCTCCTCTGTACATGCCCAAACCATCGAAGTCTAGATTCGCGCAACTTGTCTCTAACATCTGCCACTCCAATCTTCTCTCTAATAGATACATTTCTGATCTTGTCCAACCGGGTATGTCCGCACATCCAGCGTAGCATCCTCATCTCTGCCACCATCAGCTTCTGCTCTTGATCTCTTCTCACCGGCCAACACTCTGCTCCGTACAATAACGCCGGCCTAACTACCACCTTGTAAAACTTACCCTTTAGTTTGTGTGGCACTTTCTTGTCGCATAAAATGCCTGACGCGCCTCTCCATTTTTGCCAGCCCATCTGTATTTTGTGCTTAATATCTGCATCTATACCACCGTCGCTTTGTATAAACGATCCCAAATACTTGAAAGTCTCCTTCTTCGGGACGACCTCCCCACCAAGCTGCACTTCCACCCCCATCACATCGCCTCTACCAAAGGAGAACTCAACATACTCTGATTTAGTCCTACTCAACTTAAAGCCCTTTGATTCGAGCTTCTCCCTCCAGAGTTCTAGCTTACTGTTGACCCCATTTCTAGTCTCATCCACTAGCACAATGTCGTCTGCAAATAGCATGCACCACGGTACCTCACCCTGTATTGTCCCTGATAGCACATCCAACACTACAGTAAATAGGAACGAACTTAACACCGACCCTTGGTGCAAACCTATGTCAACCCGAAAATACACAAATCTACCACAAACAGAAGGTGATGTGACGGGGGCGGAAGTGCAGCTTGGTGGGGAGGTCGTCTTAAAGAAGATTGCCAATAGATCCATCAAAAAACACAAATCTACCACAAACACAAGGCCAATCAAGAACAAAAAAAACTGCCAAAATAACAACAGAATACTAAAATTCCAAACAAAAAAAAGAAGAAGAATACGGGAGAAGAACCTTCAATGCCAGAGTGAAAAATCCCAAAAGCAAACCAGTGGGCATAATGGTTAGAGCTTGGAATCCTCGAATGTCAGGACACTACTAATCCCACCTTCATCCGAGCTAGATTTTGAAGCTCTCCCTGCTCCTACCCCCAAATCTGAAATCCAACCTCCAAAGATCGAATGAACCCAGAAATCAAGAAAAGGGGATTCTTTAATTGGAGGACTTGAAAACAAAAAAAATCGTTTGCTTTGAGATAGGAGAGGGGTTTTTAAAAGGGGGCTCTACAGTGGATTTGCAAGCTCTTTTTGAAAAGGGGGTTAGGAATCATTGAAATGGAACATCTTCTTATATATTTGTAGGTTGGAGGAGCCTTCGGTCTCCTGCTCCATCATAGACCTAACAACATCCAGCAAGGGGAAGAACGGAAAAAATGGGAAAAGAGGGGGGGAATTGGAAACTGTCTAGGTACTTTGGGTAGTTGTCTTATACAAAAAATACAACATTAGATATTTCTAAAATAATAAATTATAATATTTTTGAAATATGTGGTAATTTCTATATAAAATTAGGTGGTGCTAAACAATAAAAAATGTTATTTCTTAAGGTATATTAAAAGTATGATGATTTAAGCAATTAAGTCAAGAAAAATAAATAATTTATAAACATATTTTTTAATTTATAATGAATCGAGGTATGTACAATTTTATGTGCAGATATTATACTAATAATTATACAAGTTTATAACACCAAAAAGAGCTATATCATTGATTCGTTATTCTCTTCATTACAATTTATACTTTTCTAGACTTAATTACATTTTACTCTTAATTTATTATTTATAATCTTATATTTGCGAATAAACTACATAATTTATGTTCTCTTCAACAAGTAAATTTTAAAAATAAATTACTAAAACACTATATTGTCTGTGCGACGTACGAGGTCAACCTACTAGAAAATGGTTCTCCAAATTATTTAGAAATACTATGAGGCACAACTTCATTTCATCATAACACTGGACTTTCATTCACATACTAAGTATATTAATGTGTTATATATTTATAGTACAAAACATAGTTACATTTTATATAAGAATAACTGAATGATTTTGAAATTGGATAATATTTCATGTTGTCGAGTGGAAATGAAAGCATACATTATGTTATTTCATTATAATGTTTTCATCATAATAAATTTACTATCTATATATATGTATTTAAAAGTTAGTATTCTAGGTCATTGAATGCTAACTTTTAAACACAAAATCAAAGGCTTAAATGGGCCCAAATGTATAGTTTGCATATAGTGTTAGTTTATCACCCTTAGTATATAATATATTAGCTTATTCAATCGATTTTTACTATAGGGTTTATAAAACAATATAAAATACATAAGTATAATTATAGGCTACCTTGTAATTTAAGTAATTGATTTTTCTTTGTTTATTTTAATATACCATAGCATAATTATGTGTATATATAAAAATGAGCACTATTTGTAAGTAATTATTCTCTCCCCACACACACTTTTTCAGTTAAATCTTGCCTCTACGTACGGACTACTCTTTAGGTTATGACTCAATTTTTCACCTAAATCTCAATTAGTGATAATTACTACATAGTGTATACGTTATATTTTGCTCTCATTTACTCCTGTTTTAATATTATCAAATTATTACACGTAACTCTCGTATTTAGTACACAATGAATGGTTGGAAACAAATTATAGTCAAGATGTCTAAACGGTTATATATCAAAATGACTTCACTTTCCAAGTAACATTTTCATCTATAAAAGGGCGAAAACGGTGGTATTCCATTCATTTGCTCTGGGCATCCATCATCTCATTCTTCTACATGGAAATTAACTTTAGAAAGCCATATAGTGAAGCTTGGGAGATAGTGGCAACACCTTAAAAAGACATGGTCGCTGAAGTAAGCATAATTATTATGTTAAATATGTGAATGAGGATTCCCGATTGTCGAGGATGCAAGTATATATCCACCTCACGGTAAACTATCCTTGATTATATGTATTTGGATCTCTTTTGTAGTCTATACCTGTAGGGGTGTTCATCCGGTCCGGACCGGATTTTTTCAAAAGTGTGGACCGGAGACCGGAATATTTTTTTAAAAAAAATTATTTAAATTCCTATTTAATATCTAAAAAACATCTAAGTTCCTAATTTATTAATTTAAAGAAAATATCTAAAAAAAACATTTAAACTCTTAACTTATTTATTTTATTTTTTAAAAATGGTCCGGACCGATTTTTTTCCGGGTTTGGACCGGAACCAGATTAAAGGAAAAACCTGGACCGGACTGTAATTTCACCGGTCCGGTCCGGTCTTTTCCGGTCCGGACAAGATTTGAACACCTTTATACACCTGCACTAAATACTTACATATATCGGTTTAAATTTATTAATATAATTGTATTTTGATTGAGATAGGTTAATTTTATGTGAAGATGTCAGAGAATTGGATAATCAATAGCATTATTGAGGCATCGATTGTTTACATGATGCACGGGTAGCTTTCACTAGAAGGAGGACAAAGACAATCGATTTAGGACGACTGGTTGTTAGTAACGAATAAAGCAAACTATTTTATGGACGATGTAAACCCTTCAACTATTGGTAGCATAAATTCAATTAGGTTTGTATTTTTAGTTCATTTTTTATACTAAATCGATTTAGGTAAGTGTATTGTTATTTTGGTTAAGGATGATTTTTATTGTTCTATTTTATACATATTCATTTTACACTCATCGTGTGTATATACTAAATTTATCCTCATTTGTCTTGGTCTAGAGGAATTAATCAATGATGGAAGCCGAAATAATAGACATGTACTCACTCTCACATATGAAATGCACAAGGAAGAAGTTATGAATTATAATTTCGCTAAGAAAAGTAAGCATGTACCGATAAAATAACTAATTTACTTTTATATAAAATGTAACAAGGTTTAAGAATATGCAAAGTCATCAATTATTTATATTACTCCGTATTTAATAAGAATAAGAAGTAATGAGTAATATATTTTAATTAAAATGATATTAATGTCTAAGAATATGTAAAGTCAATGTGACTAATAAAACGATATATAATCCAGACCAAAAAAATAAAACGATATATTAATAACTAAAGCATAACAAAAAAAACATTAGTAAAAGGCAATAAATCTGTAAGATAAAAGCAAAAAAATAGAAATGTGGAGGGTAGTGGAGCATGTAAGAAATGAAAGTTGTTGTAGCAAGTTTCTTACAAATACTTCAGTTCAAGCATAACATATAATTAGATAGGCATTTCTAAAATATTCCCCAAATAATTTCAAAGAAAAAAAACGCATCCCTACAAAAAACAAGTACCACCTAATTCAAAATTTAAAATGAACTTCTGACCAAAATAAATAAATAAAATTGTACTTCGTAAAATCATAGCATTTTATACCTAAATTACTTAGATATTATATTTAAATACATATCAAACAATATATCGTCTAAGATAAAACATACAGCAACAATCCATATATTACAAACTCACATTTAAATCGCGACACTACATATACACAAAAGGCGGGCTTTGATTTCTAGTTAAGCTTGAAAATTGCATCAAAACCCCCGATCTGAATATTGTATATTAAAAAGCACAAAGTCATAAAATCTCTTAAACTGTAAGATCAAAATATGCAGCACAACTATACAATCCAAAGTCCAATCCCATAAAAATTATTCCATACACCAAATCTAATCAATTTTAAGTGTGTGTACCTCTCTACAAGCCACAAAGTTGCAAAGCAACAATATGCTAGAAGACTAGCAGCAAACTAAAGAAACTATGAGCATATTGACACAACAACAATTTGCAGAAGGTATGATAAGGGAGGTGGCGAGACGGTGGTGGCCATGGCAAGACGGTGAGATCTGGGAGGCATGGATGGAAAGCCTGTGAAAAGGGGTTTCTAGTGAACAAGACAACGATAAAGGATGAGGGTGATGTTTTCATTTGGAATGGTTGAAACCTTGAGTTTTAGAGTAGAATCAAAATCTTTATAAGAACTGGAATGAGCCATTTCATTGAATGATTATGATTCCGAAAATAATCCTAACCAAATACAAATAATGGAATCAACGATTCCCATTCACATTCCTGATTCCCAAGAATGGATACTATCATACCAAACACGCCCTTATAAGACAATAATTGAACCTTGATTTATATGGAGTATTATTTTTTTTCCCTTGGTCTTCTCTATGACTCGCTCGTTCTATCAACAATGACGTCCGGACCGGGTTCTTTAATTAGGTGCTCGATTTGTTTGTCCATCGCACTACCAATCCTACACTAGCTAGGAGGGGGGTGGAGGAGGACATCACTTTGAGGTTGCATTGCTTTATGGCTTGCTTTAATGATATAATTAAATACATGTACATAGTTTAAGAATCTTGTTATAGACATAATTGTATTGGAAAATATATAATTAAAGATTTGAACTCTTTTTTGACAGGTTTAAACATTTTCATTTGAGGTAATAATTTTCTAAAACTTTATTCTTAAATGCTAGAGATACCTCATGACACCCTGTGACAAGTCAGCTATCAAACAAAACATCCCGTAATCGCGAGTTCGAATCCCCTTTCCGTTGTTAAGTGATTCCTATAGAAAAAAATGCTAGATATACCGATGTATAAAATGCCACATAAAAGACCACCCAAACAACCAAAGAATGTCAAAAATATATTTCCTTCTAGAGGTCAAAACAAGTTTTTTGTCATGGTAAATCGAGCATTATAGTAACTTGCTTAAGGAGTTGTAACTTCAGAAAATCTTTCATCTTTTCAATTTATGTGACAGGAGAAGATGAGTTGATCTTGTATCCTGTTGTATGAAAGCAGCAAGCTTGCTTGCTTAAGCGATATGACGGATAAAGATTCAACGAAGGAAATAAAGTTGCAAATAAACTAGTTGAATTAAGTCACTAAGCACCAAATTTCTACAAGTACGATAATTATACACGATTTGCATTCCCATCTAATCACTTGTCAAAAAATAAAGTATTAGGCTTAAGCATGAACTAGTGAACCAATTGTTTAAAGAAGGCATTTTCTGACAAGGTATTCTGCAACACATGAACTGCAAGTAATAGTATTCTTCTCATGGAGGTGAGAGCTAAGCAAATTGTGTATGAATACCAAATTCAGCACTCTCAAGAAAGATAAACAAACTGACATTTATCCATCTTACCATATGATGTGCCAGAAAGTTACCCAAAACTCGAAAGCTCGAGCCTTGAAGATAAACACAAAGGAGTACCACAAAAGTTATCTTTGGACAATTTTACATAGCAACAACATTATCATCTGGACAGAGTATTTTGACAATTTCGTCATAAGACCCAGGAAGATCATACCTACCTCCTTCAACATGAAGTTGCAGTTCTGTGTTGTATAAAGGTGGTGAACCAAACCATGAAGCTTGATGAACATGATTCACCAAAATTCATTCAGTTTCCTTTTTATGTCGTCATCCCAGTCTATCTTGGTAGTTTTGGGGGTGACAACAGAATTCTTGCCTGGTAAACTAGTTGCCTTGCCTTTTGAAGTGCCCGGATTCCTTTTCACGTCACCTTCCCTGTCTGTGTTCACATATCTTGAAGCAGAAGCAGAACCTGAAGCAGAACCTTTGAATTGTAAACTGCTCTGCCTGGATTCAATAGTCCCAGGGCTCTTCATATCTCTACGAGTTGAAGGAGATTCCTTGAATTGGGAATTTCCTGTCTTGTATGCTGAAATGACAGGCCTTGATGTGGAGGAAACTCTGTAAACGAGCATGTATCAAACAGTGTGATAGAAACTAGAAAGAATTGATCAGTTTGAAAAGCAATTGAAGAAACACTGTACAAGGAAATGGCATGGGAAAACACGGAATGGACTAAAGCGTAAGTCATTACAAGCTGAGAGAATCTTACACAGGACGACTCTGTATTGCGTTTCTCTTGATAGCTGTGAGATTCTTGTTCTCCTGGCTGTCATAAGCAGGTGAAGAGACGGTCAAGTGCAATTGGAACCATTCATCCAAATCAAAATTTTCTCAGGTGAACCATGAGGATGAGCTAAAGTGGAAAGTGTCAAAAATGTCCTCGTACCCTTTAGAGAGTTCAAACATATATCTTGCTAACTACGTTTATTTATAATCAGATTTCCATGTCACCACAACCCTTTTGCTCACCACAAGGACATGGAAAGTGGAAGCAAGACGAGGAGTAAAATACGATCATATGATTGGTTACTGATTGAGAAAAAAGATAAATCAATGAAGGACATTACCTGTTGAGGTATTCAGTTTTTGCCTTCTTCATTATGTTGCTTTTCACATTAGAAACGCTGCTCCCAACTCCATATCCTACAAAATATTAAGGAACTATAGTGGTTACAATGCATCCAACGCACAAGAATATGGGAAATAGAAGAGGGGCCTTCAAACAAATACCTCCACCAAAGAAGCGCCTCTTTGCTGAAGGAGGGGCCTTCGAACAAAACTGAATCTGTCTACTTTGTTTCCCTACAAAGATGGAAGATAGTAAAAATCATAAGTTAAAGTTGTAGGAATTCATAGCATCATAGAAAAAAGAAAGTCGGTGATTACAGCACCAACAGGACACAGTTCTCCAGCTGATTTGACAGTGCACATCAATCTCCTCAGCCTTCGTATGATATGGTACCAAGAAAAAAATCGTTATCAAACATTGAGAATTTTTTTTTTCTTCCTAACAGAAACTGGGGAAATAAAGCACAAAGATAGGAAAAAGGAAATTTTGAACACAGGTTCACGACAAATCTTGGTGCAAGTAATGTTACAAGAACCACTACAGATTTCTCCATGATAGACAATAAAGGAATGTAGAGGGGTGCTCACGCTCATCTTCTTTCTTGTATAACTGTGTAAGCCGTTCAAGTGATTGCTTTTGAGCCTTATCCTGGACCTCCAATTTTGCCTGCATGTGAGCAGAAGCTTTAGTGCTCCACTTTGTACATTAATAAATGATTCAGCTGGTCACAGACTGGTTGACACATAATAGAGTGTTTCAAACAGTAAGGAACAATAAATAAAGCTACTAGCATTACGCACAGAATACACCAAAAATTGTTACCTCATAAAGTTGCTTCCAAGAGAATTTCTGCTTACTCCTTTTCAGCTTCTCTATCACATCATTAGTATGTTCAGCACCAAATTTAAATTCATAAAATTTCTTCCACAACTTATTAGTTACTTGACTTAAATCCCTTTCCTGCATAATTGTATCAACATCATGCCTTAGCCAATCAAGAAAAAGAGATATTTGGTTCCTGAAGACTATGAAGAATTCATGTTACCTTTGTTTCATTTTCAACATGCATCAACTGTTCAACTGTACAATGTGGCAAAATGCGTTCAAGAAGAAGTAAATCTGTCTCGCCTACATCTCCGAGATACCGAACATTATCTATAGCAGTTTGAACGCATAAATCAACTAAAGAAGGAGGCTTTGCAAACATCAGCTTGCTTCTCTGAGGTACATGTGTGAATCCCTGTCTCATCATTGTTTCCTGGAATACAGGAGTAGCACAAAAAGGATTCATCAGAGAAATCCTAATATGCCATCTCAATTTCATTAAAAGAAACAATTTTTTTAATAATGGAATAAGATTCATACATAACCAAACACAAGTTTTATACAATATCTAATTGAATATACTAAGAGTTATGCCAAATAAACTAATCCCTACCTTGAAAACATACAATATCAATAGTATACATGACCAATCCATACCATAGATTTATAATCCAAAGGAGTAGAATGATAAAATATAGAACAGACAAAATGGACTAAGGAATTGACGAAAAGCGTCATAGTTTGCTTCAAGCTGAACCATATCAATAAACACTTGGCCATGGAGACAATAGCAGTTTTTATACTACAGGGAAACAATGATGTTAAAGTTTAGAAAAAATGATTGCTCATGTACCAATCCTCTGTGTTTGATTTGTAAGTGAAATACAAATCCAATAAACTTGATTTTCATTAGCATTTAGCAGCAACCTCAGTAATTGCTAATCATACAGATGTAAAATGGAACACCAGGAAACTCTATGATACTTGCATAGTGAAACTTTCCCAATTAACCACCTTTGTCACTGAGTAAAAGAATATAAAAAAGAAAGTGTTTTTTCATACAATTACAACGCCTGTGTTCTGAACCCTGGCTTTAAACCTTCAGATGAGAGATCATAATTGACCTTTTCAACAAAATCTATCTACTTCTCAGTCAATAAGAGGTATCGCCCTTCATTAAAATTAACTTGATTTCTACAATTCCATTTCATCCACAAAAATCAGAATCTTCCTCAACTTCTAATAAAATTCAACCACATTCTAACCTACCATCCCACCAACCTACAGTTGCAATAGAAGGGCGACGAAATAAAGTTTTATAAAAAAGAAGAGGCATCGATTACATCAAAATAAGCAAAATCCTGAGATAAACCCGACAAAGTATAAAGAAAGACAGATCTTTAGTATTTCAATTTTGGGAATTGGGGCTTTTGCGAGAGCTCACCTAGCGAATTGATAACTGGAAATTGGAGCAGAAATACGAGACGATTCAGCTGCAAAGATGATCTGTGGGGATCCCACTACATCCACCAGGAGGATCCAGAAACCTGCGTTAGATTCTGGGTTGTGATGAAAGAAAGGGGGGAGAAATAAAAACTTCCCTGGTATTATCTGCCGCGGGCCCCAAATTGCTCACACGGACCCTATGATCGTCATATACTTTTTCTTGTTTAATCTATATTTTTTTCCCTTGAGTGACTATGCTTTGTTTGATATATTTGTGTTAGTACCAGAATAAAAATATTATTTTTAGTAACAAAGTTGTAAGTTAGGAATTACCTACAAAATATAATTAGTTTATTTGTCAAAGAGCATCCAACAACAATTTTTTTTTAGGGGAAAAGAAATTATCCCACACCAATTTTATTCTTATCGAAAGTCTACTTTAAAAGCACAAGAACATCTTTATTGGAGGGGGCTTATTAGATGGATTATTGGGGATTTTTTGGAATTAAAGTTGCGTTTGGAAGGACTTAAATTGAGCTTATGGAGATGAAATTTCACCAACAACTCCAGCGTAAGGTTGCTTGAAGGTGTTCGGCCCGCACAGCTGGAGGAAACTTAAGGAACTTATCCAAGTTGAGATTTGAGGAAAAAAATAATGTTGGGATGAGACATTAGGAAACTTATCATCTAGCGGAGGGAATTTATCCAGAAATTACCCTTGCTATTTCTTTTTTTCTTTTTTTTTGATTATCGAGGGATATTGGGCCTTTATCGGTTCTCCATTAATCCCCTCGGCCCATGACACCTAGCCCATCAGCCCATGGACAGGTAAATCAGGAGAAATAGCGCCCTGCGCTGCCAGCACGTTTCGAACTCGGGACGGAATGAACACGTCCAAAGTCCTACTCCCCCCTGGCACCGTTGTGCTATCGCCCCTGGGGCCCCTTGCTATTTCTTCCTTCAACAGTTTATCCATTAATTTTATTTCATACCCTTTTGGTAATTTTACCATCCACTTTTATAAAAATAAGCATCATTATACCAAACAAATACAAACTTATTTAAAAATATCAATTACTAAATCATCTTCAGCTTCAGTTACACATCTCAGCTCAAATCATCTTCAGTTTCAGCTTCAGCTAGAATAAGCTCGTATTTGCCGAACGAAGCATAAGCCTCTCCAATAAGCCTCACTCATTTGTTTAATTTTAGGATTTGTTCGGTATGGCTGAGGCTTATTGGGGCTGAAGTAAAAATAGAGCTAAATGGGGCTGAAGCAGAATGAAAGAATTTAAGTAGGGGGCTGAACTAAGTTGAGGCTGAAGCTGGATATAAGGGCTGAAAGTTAAAATGTATGTTCGGTTGTAATGACTTATGAAGGCTGAATTTGAATTGTAAATTACAAAATTGCCCATAATTTTTAAAGATTGAATGTATCATGTGCATATCACGTGACTTTGTTTTACCTCCCAAATTTGGGAATTCTTTAGGGTTTGGGTTCTCCAATAGCATAGAGGCTAGAGCAGCTTGGCAATGGCATCTTGATCAGCTCTACTTTGTAGTGCTTATCTAGGAGTTGTTATCGGTGTTTTGGGTGTCATTTATATGGGTTTAGAGCACAACTGTGGAGTATGGAGTTGAGGAGAAAAAGTGTGGATATGGTGGTTTGGAGGAGCTTAAATGACGACATCCAAAAGAGGAGGAGTAGACCACAAGTGAAGACCGAAGGAAGAAGGAAGAAAAGAAGCCATATGGAGCAAACAAGGAGCAACCGCGACCGGAGCAGCCCGCGGACGACGACCGCGGCAAAGTCGAAGACACGGTGCCAGAGTTTTCATTTTCCGCGACCGCGGAAAGGGTTCCGCAATCGCGGAAAATCCCTTCGTCGAGGCTGTTCGAGAGCACAATTGATATTTCCGCGACCGCGGAAGTGCACGCCAGCGAACAAGTTGTTCTTTCCGAACTTTTACGTTAATTTCCTTTTTCAGTTGTTTATTCTTATTTCTTTATTTCCGTTTAGGTTATTTTGTTTCCGTTTAGATTATGTTTGTGATCTTTGGTTTTAGGTTTGATTTAAAACCTAGTTCCAATAGCCTCCATTCATCATCATTCATTCAGTATTCATCATCGTTACATTCAATTTTCCATTCAGTATTGTTTTTCCTTCGAAGACTATGAGGAGCTAAGCACCTTTGCTTAGTCCGACAATTGAAGCCTAAGTTTGTATTTGATTGTGAGATTATTCCTTTACTCTATCCTTGAATGTTATTGATTCTCTTATGCTTCATCTCATTGAGTTATATTGATTTCTCTAGATTGGCCACCTAGTTTTATTGATATTATTCATACTGCAAGGTTAGGATCTTGAATATTATTGATTGATCTAGTTCATCAATTGTTGTGATTAGTATTATTAATATTAGTTTTCCTAGTCTGACAACCTAGTTGAGATTAATATTATCTATAGTGCTAGTTCTCCTAATCTGATTAACTTGTTGAGATTAATATTATTCAAACCTAATTCAGAGTAGCAAACACGATTTACCGGAACGAGTTGTGAGAGTTTATTGTGAAGAGAGTTAATTGCATGTCGAGTATTGACGAGTTGTTGAGTATTGCATGAGCCTATCTATTCCTGAACTTCCTGCTGCTGTTAGATTAATCTTGATTGTTTAATAGTTAGGGTTACCAGGACTAGTTGGACTGATAACTATTTCAGAATAGGGATTAGGACATTCATGAGGATAGAGGACTAGGAATAATCAATGATCGATCAACCAAACTAAAGGTGGATATTTGTTTGGCTAAGTTTCCCTTAATTGAATACAAATTCTTTGCTTTCTTTGCTTTGTTTACAAAAATCAACCTTAACCCCCCCCCCCCCCCCCCCCCCCCCCCCCCCCCCTTGTTACCTTTGCATGCTAATTCACATAAAGATAAACAACTCCTCCATGTGGGATTCGACTCTTACTTGCCTATTCTACTAGTTTATGTTTGTTTAGGATTATTTTGTTTAGGCGCCTCGACAACGCCTATCAAATTGGCGTCGTTGTCGGGGAGGCAAGTTATATTTTTTCTTTGTGTTTGTTTGTGTGCCAATTTTTGGTGTGGACCTATCTTATGGTCCACACCCGTTCTACTGATTTTTGTTTTTCCTTTTTGATTTTGATACAGAGATGGATAGATTTCCCCATTTCCGTCAGGAGCCGCAATATGACCCGTACTCCTACGCATACACTCCAGGGTGGAGAGATCACCCCAATTCGAGTTATGGGTACCAGCACTACCCTCCTTATGGTCATAACTACCAAGAGTTCTATCTGAGACCACGGTCTTACTATCCAGCCTACGAGCATAGACCGCCGGTGTCTGATTCAAATGCCTCCATGTCTGATTTGGAGATGCTTCAGAACTTGGAACAACAGCTTAAGCACTTGACTCAAACAGTGAGCAGAATGGAGGCCATGACATCGACGCTATCTCACCCAGTAGTGCCCCAGGAGGAGAATGTCTTTTCAATGACCCTGTGAAGTACGGAGCAGCAGCTTGTCGCCCCCTTAGCTGAAAGGGAATAACAAATTTGTGAGACGAGAGCAGATTACAGCGAGATGCCTACGGAAGAGCATCCGAGACCGCGAGAGGTGTACCTCGACCGCGGTCCAACCACTAAGGAGATGGGCATTCCAGACAATATTTTGGACCGCGAGGTGCTGTCTGAAGAAGAGTATTTTTTGGGACTGGAGGAATTCAGCAACCACGAGGAGGAGAGTCGCGACCGCGGCTTGACCACTGGCGAGGAGAAGGAAGAAATCGGCGATATTCCACGACCGCGGCCAGAATTCCGCGATCGCGGAATAATCCACCCCGAAGAGGACAAATTCGAGAGTTTTTCGCGACCACGGCCTGAATTCCGCGATCGCGGAAAAAGAGCTGAAAACGGCGAGTTGTTCGACAATACTCTGCGACCGCGGCCACCAATCCGCGATCGCGGAAATGCTCCAGAAGCGTCTATTCTTCTCGACGACTACCATGATGGGTACGTGCGCCCTAAGTTCCCTCCGCTCAACACATTGAAGTCTCCCGCTCCCTTCCCTGAAGCTCTGAAGGACACCGGAAAGGTGGAGAACGACAAGGATTTATTTGAAACCTTCAGTTACTGCGAGGCAAACATTCCTTTGCTCAAACTGGCAAACAGCATCCCTCGCTGCAAGGAATTTTTAAAGGCGTTGTGCAAGATCAAGCAGAAGCAGAAGGGGAAGCACAAGAAGGAAACTGGGATTAAAAAGGCAAATTTCTCTACGCTGGATACGGAACAGGATAAGCATGCAGCCCCTGAGATGTTGGGTAGGCCGTTTCTAAATATGGCCAGTGCAATCATGGATGAAAACAGCGGTCCACCCATCATGAAATGTAGGGGAATGGGGGTAAAGCTCCACACAGAGAATACAAAGAGGCATCCTCCTGATCTAGACCCCAGGAGTTCAGTTGTTGTGAGCAACCCGAGTTGAGTGAAAGAGCATTAAGTCGAGCCACGACAATAACTAAGGCACTGTCCGGGAGGCAACCCGAGGTATTGTAGGATCGTGATTATTAGATAATAACTAAGGAACAAAGAATATCGATTCTCAGTTCCTTTCGCAGCGGAAATAAACAATCAAATAAAAGACAAGTTCCTTATAGTGGAAACCTTTGATTGCCAACTAGCAATCCAGGATAAAAACCACTACCTTTCTTTCGAAAGGATTTCAAAGTCTACTTCTTGATTTCTTATCTCTTTTGGTTACAACTTATCCTAGGAACAAACACGCAGTTTCTTTGCCTTACACACAGTTAGGCAATCCTAGATAACTTAACACAATCAATAATCAATCCAAGAAATAGATCTTAGCACCTAGGAACTATCACTTACAGTCACAGGAACTTAGCACTCAGCTCTTCTATTCCTTGACTGGTTCCTCTTGATCTCGGTTTGCTTTGATGATCTTGTTTGAAGGTTCACACTGGATATTTGCTAATGTGTGTGAGTCGTATTTCAGTGCTTGAAGATAACCCTTGAGTTAGTCTTCCTTTTATAGAGGATTCTTCGCAGCTTGATCCTCTCTGGGTTCCCACAGATTGAGCTTGCCCTAGGATCAGTGGTTCTCCTTGGTCCACGTTGTTCTTGGCATGTGCAAACAACCTAGGCAGCTCAGAATCTCTCTTGGTTGGTCAACTACCTCAGACGAGTCTTGCTATGCCGTTGTTCAAATGCTTTTGTCCGAGGTTGAACAAGTTGGGCGCTTGGGAACTGTCTTCTGGACAGTGACATTTCTATGTCATGTCGCTTTCACCTTCTCTGTCCGAGGTTCAGCGTTTCTGGGTGTCTTGTTGTTTTGTTCTGGACATTGGCAGACCTTTGGAAGCTTCGGACAAGTCATTTTCAACAACTTTTGTCCGAGGTTGTGTGTCCCCAGATTTCTCGGGAATCATAATGTCGCATGCTACGTTACTGGGCACATCTGGGTTCCTCTGGGTTCCTTCTTCTGTCTTGTTCCTTTGGTTCTCTTTGTCCTGTTTGGTTTTTTTGCCTTCGGTATATTCCTGTGGTTCCTTAAAACACATCTTTGAGATAAAACATTAGTATCATAATATTTGTCATCTTCAAAAGTAAAGAAACTGAGGAAAGGAACTCTCAGGGGAACCGAGGTTTCAGAGTTCCGTTTCCTAACAGGTATGTATTTCTTTCCTTGTCTTTTCAATTCATGTTTTTATTTGCATTTGTGTTAGTGTGCTTTTGCTTTTGTCTTTGTTTGTAAACTAACCTGTAGGGAGGAGGCCCGAATCATATTGAAGACGGTGTTAACCGCACCAATGTAAGTCCTCCTATTGCCCTACACCGAAAAAAAAAAGTTCTACCGAAGGCCAGCTGTCCGAGTTTCCCATGGAGAGAGGGTGCACATCATGTTGTCACGGAGGAGACATTAGCCCCACACATTATTTGGCAACGATGATGGCCCTACCATTGACAGTTGAGGAGGAGGAACACTAGAGCCCCCACCACGATTACATCTGGGCTCCACCATGTGTTCGTTGAAGGTCGTGCAACCCCGACTACTTTGTCATACCACTACTCACCACAGTGGATATTTTTGGTTGCCCGATAGGAGAAGAATATTGAGTTGAAGACGCCCGCACAACATCGGAGACATGTGCCTTATTGATGTACCGCCAGCAACAATGTTCTTGTCCAAGCCAACTCGGCGACGTTTGTGAGTTATTTTTCCACCTTCCCTGTGCTTCTATCCTTTTTGTCTTTCATTACATTGAGGACAATGCAATGTTTAAGCATGGAGGAGGGTTCTATACTTGCTACGTCGTTGAGGAGAAAAAAAATGAATATAAAGAAAAGGCCAAAAATTTGAAAAAAGGCAAAAATAAAAATCCTGGGATAAGTCGAAAACCCGAAAGGGCGGCTTATGCAATAAGCAGGTGGCTTGGACCAGTATTAGGCTAGGGTAATAATTGGTCAAGAGTGATGTGAGTTATATGTGAGTCCATCTATTGAAAAATGAAATGAGTGGTTTGGTGAAAACCCGGAAGGGCGCCTTGCCAAAATGAGTGAAAAGAAGAAGAGTGATTTTTAGGAATCATCATTTTACCTGGCGTGGTGACATAAGAAGAGGAGATATAAGGAGGATTCGGATAGGTCACTCTGGAAGGTATAAGAAGATAGATGGAGGTTAGGATTATATTTTTATTCACTCTATGGTGTTCGGGATAAGCTTGGGGGAGGTACTCTGCTTTCCTTTTAGCTTAGTTTTGTGTGGTGATTTGGTGTTATGTGTTATGTTGTGTTGTGTTGTGTTGTGTTGTGTTGTGTTGTGTTGTGTTGTGTTGTGTTGTGTTGTGTTGTGTTGTGTTGTGTTGTGTTGTGTTGTGTTGTGTTGTGTTGTGTTGTGTTGTGTTGTGTTGTGTTGTGATTATTGTGTTGGTGCCTTGGAGTTTCATGTTAGGTGCAATTCTTAGTGGAGAGAGTTTTTCTATGCTTCCTGAGACCTTGGAGATTTGATTGGAGAAGTGGGTTTATTTTAGCTTACTCGAGGACGAGCAAGGTTTAAGCATGGGGGAGTTTGATCAGCTCTACTTTGTAGTGCTTATCTAGGAGTTGTTATCAGTGTTTTGGGTGCCATTTGTATGGATTTAGAGCACAAATGTGGAGTATGGAGTTGAGGAGAAGAAGTGTGGATATTTTGGTTTGGAGGAGCTTAAATGATGACATCCAAAAGACGAGGAGTAGACCACAAGTGAAGACTGAAGGAAGAAAAGAAGCCATATGGAGCAAACAAGGAGCAGCCGCGACCGGAGCAGCCCGCGGACGACGACTGCGGCAAAGTCGAAGACACGGTGCCAGAGTTTTCATTTTCCGCGACCACGGAAAGGGTTCCACGACCGCGGAAAATCCCTTCGTCGAGGCTGTTCGAGAGCACAATTGATATTTCCGCGATCGCGGAAGTGCACGCCAGCGAACAAATTGTTCTTTCCGAACTTTTATGTTAATTTACTTTTTCAGTTGTTTATTCTTATTTCTTTATTTTCATTTAGGTTATTTTGTTTCCGTTTAGATTATGTTTGTGATCTTTGGTTTTAGGTTTGATTTAAAACCTAGTTCCAATAGCCTCCATTCATCATCATTCATTCAGTATTCATCATCGTTACATTCAGTTTTCCATTCAGTATTGTTTTTCCTTCGAAGACTATGAGGAGCTAAGCACATTTGCTTAGTCCGACAATTGAAGTCTAAGTTTGTATTTGATTGTGAGGTTATTCCTTTACTCTATCCTTGAATGTTATTGATTCTCTTATGCTTTATCCCATTGAGTTATATTGATTTCTCTAGATTGGCCACCTAGTTTTATTGATATTATTCATACTGCAGGGTTAGGATCTTGAATATTATTGATTGATCTAGTTCATCAATTGTTGTGATTAGTATTATTAATATTAGTTTCCCTAGCCTGACAACCTAGTTGAGATTAATATTATCTATAGTGCTAGTTCTCCTAATCTGATTAACTTGTTGAGATTAATATTATTCAAACCTAATTCAGAGTAGCAAACACGATTTACTGAAACGAGTTGTGAAAGTTTATTGTGAAGAGAGTTAATTGCATGTCGAGTATTGACGAGTTGTTGAGTATTGCATGAGCCTATCTATTCCTGAACTTCCTGCTGCTGTTAGATTAATCTTGATAGTTTCTTGATTGTTTAATAGTTAGGGTTACCAAGACTAGTTGGACTGATAACTATTTCAGAACAGGGATTAGGACATTCATGAGGATAGAGGACTAGGAATAATCAATGATCGATCAACCAAACTAAAGGTGGATATTTATTTGGCTAAGTATTTTCCCTTAATTAAATACAAACTCTTTGCTTTCTTTGCTTTGTTTACTTGTTTACAACAATCAACCTTAACCCCCCCCCCCCCCCCCCCCCCCCCCCCCCTTTGTTACCTTTGCATGCTAATTCACATAAAGATAAACAACTCCTCCCTGTGGGATTCGACCCTTACTTGCCTATTCTACTAGTTTAGGTTTGTTTAGGATTATTTTGTTTAGGCGCCTCGACAACGCCTATCACATCTCCTATATCTTCTCCATCTCCTACTGCAAACGACGAGTCCATCTCCTCCATTTCGAGCTGCAACGACGAGGCTTGGGGTCTGAAGATGTGAACGAACAGCACCGAAGCACAAGCAACCCTTGAAATTATTGTGTTTGGGGTCTGAAGCTTGGCAAAAGCCCTCACATGCTTGGGGTTTGAAGCTTGGCAAAAGCCCTCGCAGGCCTGAGGGTTCGAAGAGGTTAGTAATTTGTCTATTGAGGATCAAATTGTGGTCTGCTGAGAAAGGCACAATTGTATGTATTGGTGAAATTGTGTGTGAAATTGCACCCCAAAATTAGACTGTGCGAGGAGAAGAAGATAGACGAAAAGAAAGAACAATCCCGATACGTACATGTGAGTTGGGCGAGGAGGAAGAAGATCGAAGAGGATCTGAAAAATCTGAGGGAAGAGGCGAAGCTTGTCTTGTCTGCATTGTGAGTAGGAATAAGGGCAATTGTGAAATAAATCTGATAAGTCAATTTGGGTCAGCCCCATAAGCTTCAACATAAAGCTTACTTTTTTCACCCAAAATCAGCCCTGATAAGCCTCCTTCAGCCCCCATAAGTTCCATTGTCGCCGAACGCTTCGTATGGCGCCGCTTCAGCCTCTTTGACTTATCCTCCGTTTTCAGCCCCCATAAGCCGATCTAAGTCCTAATAAGCCCGATATCGAACGGACCCTTAGTGGGGGGATTATTAGAGTATATTAAATTACAATTATACTCCTTCATTCATATCAAATTATCAATATACCGTTTATATTAAATACTTAATATACCCTTTATATTAAATTATTAAAATTAAAAAAATTATAAATTTATTAAATATATTTTATTTCAAGTATTTTGTATATTTAGTGTGTATTTATATTAAATTAGTGTATATTTATATTTTAGTTAGTACATTTTTATAGCTTAAACTATCCACAGTGTCACTTTAATGTAAAGAAATTAAATTAGTGTATATCAAAACTTGTCTAAATAATCTTAGTTAGTACATTTTTATAGTCTTAGCTATCCACAATGTCATTTTAATGTAAATAAATTAAATTGGTTTATATTTATATTTTAAATCACCATAAATAATATTAAAATGATTTGTTTTCAATTACTAATATACAAAATATAATAAAAAATTTCAAAAATATTACAAACATAACCATAATGGGTGTCTATGGATAGAGAAAAATGCAATTAGAATTATAGTAATTTTGTTTCTTTAATGTAAGAAAATAAAAATAAGACAATTTTTTTGTAAATAACGGACAACCATGAAAAATTCATGGTCGTCCGATCGGACGCCACGTGTCACACACTGGGCGCGCGAACGCGACCCAATAATCGGGCGCCACATGGCGTTGGCCTTACAATAAGCCTCTTTTGAGATGCTTATTTTTTTGCCTATTTTTAAGCCCCAAATGGGGGCTTATTGGGAGCTTATCTTTTTTTAATCAAAAAAATTCAATAAACCTCCCCCAATAAGCCTCCATTGAAGAGGCACCCTTTCAAAAAAATTGGCATATTGTTGGCGAAGATGTTACTAAGTTTGTCATTTCCATTCTTGAGGGTGTTGTTTTTCCTACATCTCTTAGCCACACTTATATTAGTTTGATCCCAAAGATCAATGGGCCTTGCAGGATGAAGGATTTGAGACCCATTAGTCTCTATAATGTATTGTACAAAATCATCTCGAAGGTTCTTTCTAACGTGTTGAAGGGGTGCCTCTCCAAGTTGGTTTCCCAAAGTCAGAGTGCTTTTGTGCCCGGGCGGTTGATTACTGATAACGTCTTGGCGGCGTTCGAGATATTACATTATATGAAGAACAAACATTCGGGGCGTAAGGGGTTTTTGGCTCTCAAGCTGGATATGGCTAAGGCATATGACATGGTGGAATGGAGCTTTCTGGAGCACTGTATGCGAAAACTGGGCTTTGCGGAGAGTTGGATTGCTTTGGTGATGAGATATGTCTCGACGGTTTCTTTCTCGGTTCTTGTAGGGGGCCGTCCGACTCCATATTTTATCCCATCTCGCGGTCTAAGACAGGGTGACCCGTTATGACCGTTCTTGTTTCTTTTGTGTGTAGATGGGCTGTCTGGAATGATGCGCTCGAGTGAGAATTGTAATCGGCTTCATGGGATTCGCATTGCTCGATCAGCATCGTCAGTGTCACACTTATTTTTTTTGCTGATGATAGTATCTTGTTCGCTAAAGCTACTTGTCAACAAAGTACTAAAATTGCTAATATCCTCCGGGTTTACGGAGCAACATGTGAAAATCGCAATCGGAATCAAAATAAACGAACAGCGGAAGGATAAGATGAAGGAGGATGAATAATCTCCAAAGAACTCAACCACAGATCTAATTGATCTGAGCTAAAAAAGAACTACAATCAGAGAAAGCAAACACACTTTTCTCTCTCTGTAACCAACACTTCAGGAAAAAATGAAGTTCACACAATAACAGAAAAAGAGGAAGACGAATAATATACACATGATCGAACCGGGTTCACTAAAACCCTGTTATTACAAAATAAAATAAAACCGCCTAAAACACAAAACCACCAGTGTTCGAGTCTCCAGGCTAGCATCAAGTTCCACGCTTTGCTGAGCTCCAACTTGACACCAGGGAAGACACCGTAAATGAAGATCAACATCAACATTCCCCCCTCAAGTTGGAAGGCGAAGCAAACCCAACTTGGAAGAAAGGAAGTCGTGTTGATGCTGCCCCAAAGCCTTCGTGAGAAGATCAGCGAGCTGAAGAGTGGTGGAGACGTAGGCAGTCTGGAGGAATCCAAGGGAGATCTGATCTCGAGTGAAATGGCAGTCGATATCGACATGCTTGGTCCGCTCATGGAAGCAAGGATTAGCCGCAATCTGCTGGGCGGCGTGATTGTCACAGAAAAGAGTGACTGGGAGAGACAAAGAGACATGTAAGTCACGAAGCAAGTAGCTCACCCAGAGCAATTCAGAAGTGGCCATTGCCATGGCCCTATATTCGGCCTCGGCAGAAGAACGAGAAACAACAGACTGCTTCTTGGTCTTCCAAGAGACCAAGGCATGGCCCAGAAAAACACAATACCCTGTCAAAGATCGCCGAGTGGAGAGACACGAACCCTAATCAGCATCACAGAAGCCAGTCACCTTCAAAGAGGTCTGCACAGGGTAGAAAAGGCCAAGAGAACTAGTGCCAACCAAATATCGCAGGACATGGTGGGCAGCCTGAAGATGAGGAAGCCTAGGCTGAGACACAAACTGGCTTAGATGCTGCACACTATAGGAAAGATCAGGGCGAGTTAAAGACAAATAAAGGAGACGCCCAATGAGTCGTCGATACTGCTCAGGATCAGAAAGTAAGACACCATCTTCTAAACGAAGTTTAAGACCAGTAGGCAGGGGAAAACGAGCAGGTTTAGCTTGCAGAAAATTAGCATCAGAAAGGATGTCCATAATGTACTTATGCTGACTCAAAATGACCCCTTTATCATCACGGTATAACTCCTTACCTAGGAAGTACCTAGCAGGCCCAAGGTCCTTGATAGTAAACTGACTATGCAAAGCGGCTTTAACATGCTGAACTTCAGTCAAATCATCCCCTGTAACCAAGATATCATCCACATAAACAAGGATAGCAGTGAATGAACCTGGTGCAACTCTAACAAACAATGAGTAATCAGTTTTGGACTGGGAATAGCCCAAACCAAGCAAGAACTGAGTTAACTCCAAGTTCCATTGCCGGGAGGCCTGCTTCAACCCATACAGGGACCGCTGAAGTCTGCAAACATCCCCAGATTGGCCACGAGAATAACCCTCAGGCAAGGCCATGTAGATTTCTTCATCGAGATGGCCATGAAGAAACGCGTTATTGACATCCAACTGGTGCAACTCCCAGCGTCGTGCAATAGCTAAAGCAATAACCATCCTCACAGTGGGCAACTTGGCAACGGGTGAGAAGGTATGCTTGTAATCTTTGCCAATTTTCTGACTAAAACCTTTGACAACTAAGCGCGCTTTATATCGCTCAACCCCTCCATTGGGACGAAACTTCACCTTGTAAACCCATTTGGATCGAATGGCTTGTTTACCTGGAGGCAGGGATGCCAAAGTCCAGGTACCATTGGCTTCCAAAGCCTCAAGCTCCTTATCCATGGCCTCCTGCCAACGAGGATCCTGCTGAGCCTCAGCAAAAGAATTAGGCTCACGGACTGTGAGTACATTTGCCAAAGAAGCAAAGTAATCCCGCTGAACGGCATTGACAATGTAGTCCTGATGCCAGGCAGGGGCTGTGGGAACTCTAGTGGATCTCCTTAACTGAGGAGGAGGAACTACCTCAACCACTGAGGGTGTAGAAACACTGGATGAAGAAGGCTGAAGAATCACATCTTCAGAATCAGGTAAAGGTGGAGAAATGCAAGTGGAAGTAGAGTCAGATGGTGAGGATAAAGAAGCGGATAAGAAAGGAAAAATATGCTCGTGAAACACCACATCCTTACTGAAGAACACAGTCTTGGAATGCAAATCAAACAATTTGTACCCTTTTTGATGAGGAGGGTACCCAATAAAGACACACTTCCTTCCTCGAGCAACAAATTTGTCACCACTCCTGGGTGCTGCAGATGCAAAACACAAACATCCAAAGACTCTCAAAGAATCATAAGTAGGAGCCTTAGAAAACAATACCTCAAAAGGTGTCTTCCAACCAAGCTTCGCAACAGGCATTTTATTTATGACATGAGTGGCAGTTAAGACACAATCTCCCCAAAACTGAGCGGGCAAACCTGACTGAATTTTGAGGGCCCGGGCAGTGTCAAGTAGATGTCGATGTTTTCTTTCAACCACACCATTTTGCTCTGGACGATAGACCATACTACGCTGGTGAACAATTCCAAAAGCAGAAAACAAGGCTTGGCATTCCACATTTACAATCTCAGAACCATTGTCTGAACGAATGGTCTTTGGACAAACAGCAAAGTGATTCTTCACATATAAGAAGAATGACTTTAAGATGGAGCACACCTCAGTTTTAGAGTGCAGAAGGTAGGTCCATGTTGCTCTGCTATGATCATCAACCAAGGTCAGAAAATACAAGGCTCCATTCAGTGCTGCCACCCGATAGGGACCCCACAAATCCACATGCACTAAATCAAAACAGGAAGAAGCATGACTAGTACTAGAGGGACTAGGAAGTTTATGAAACTTTGCAAGAGAACATGTATCACAAACAAAATCATCATTTAATGTGCCTTTACAATCAGGCAAATGCTGCATTTTGGAAACTGAAATGTGTCCCATACGTTTGTGAACAAGTTCAGAATTTTGCTTGCCAACAGAAACACAACTAAATCTGCTGGTTACATGATTAGGATCATCCAATCCTTTATTTGCTCCTTGGTGAAGTTGAATCCTGTATAGCCCTCCAGTGCCTATTCCTTTAGCCACATCAGTCTTAGTCAAAAGGTCCTGCAGTAGGCAATAATCTTTGTGAAAAACAGCACTCAACTCCCCTGTACTGACCAGCTTGCTCACTGATAACAGGTTATACTTGAAGTCGGGTACATACAACACATCTCTCAGAACCAAGTCATCACTGAGACGAATGTCACCAACTGTGTGCACTTCTTTCTTTGTACCATCAGGAAAAATTATATGAACAGCATAGGGCAATGACTTAGGATGCAATAATATATCATAATGAGAGGTCATGTGATCGGATGCACCACTATCCACAATCCAATCATTACTACTGTGTTGATAAGCATTCAATACGGATATAGAGATACCTGCAAAGTGGTAATTCGCCTGTCCAGTCCTGGCAACCACGTGCATAGCCTTCTCCGATCGGAATGCCTTCATCACTTCCTGGCAAGCTGAAGATAAACTGGTCACAGCATGTACCAATTGTTGATCCACACCACCTCTTGCATCATTAGCTGGTTTAACATCTAGAGGTGTATCGACTGAATATCGATCAACTGAGTGTCGATCATCCTCCACAGTAGCAGCAACTCTGACATTTTTCCTGCCTTTCTTGCCTTTATACCAGTCAGGAAATCCAATGATCTCGAAGCAATTGTCCTTCGTATGCCCTTCCTCCTTGCAATGATTGCAGAATTTCCTTTCATAGCCCCTAGAACGCCTGTTCTCACGCCTGTTCTCACGCCTATCTCCTCCAGAATTGTTCATCCTCTGGTTATTCTCCATTTCCTTTCCAGAAAACTTAGAGTTAGTTGTTTGATTCACTAGGAAAGCAGAAACTTCTGCCGAAATAGCATTTGTCACTTGCTTTTGCTTCTCTACTTGCGTGACAAGATGAAACACTTTGTTGATGAGCGGCAACGGCTCCATCACCAAGATTTGGCTCTTAACTGACTCATAATCTGAGTTAAGTCGCATTAAGAATTGCATAACCATATCTCGGTTATCCTTTTCCAACACCTTAGTCAGAATTCCACAAGAACACTCAGAGAGTTTACCACAAGTACACAGCGGCATCGCTGTTAAATTCTCCAATTCATCCCATACGTTCTTCAATTTAACATAGTATTCAGTGACGGTGAGACTTCCCTGGCTAATCTGGTTCAGCTCCTGCTGCAATTGGTAGACGAGAGGTCCACTACTCTGGCGGTATCACTCAGAAATCTCCAACCAGAGCTTCCGAGCGGAATCCTTGTAGATGAAGGTGCGAGACAGCTCCGGCGCCATCGAATTCACGATCCAGCAAGCGACCATAGAATCGCACCTCTTCCATAAGACATAGTCCTTCGAGGTCTCCTCAGGCATCTTCTCCGTTCCATCTATGAAGCCGAGTTTCATTTTCGACATCAACGCCATCTTCAATTGTCGGCTCCAGATCATGTAATTGCTCCCGTCAAACTTGACATTTGACATACTCATGCCAGGATAATCGGAATTGTTGAGAAATAGTGGATTCGCCATCTGCGTCGCCATGATTCCTTCACGAGTTTGATCTTCCAGCGCCATAGCCTCAAATCGCCAAGAGACAGTAACGATCTAGGTCAATAGAATTCAACGATCGCGAGAGCTCAGAAATGCTCTGATACCATGTGAAAATCGCAATCGGAATCAAAATAAACGAACAGCGGAAGGATAAGATGAAGGAGGATGAATAATCTCCAAAGAACTCAACCACAGATCTAATTGATCTGAGCTAAAAAAGAACTACAATCAGAGAAAGCAAACACACTTTTCTCTCTCTGTAACCAACACTTCAGGAAAAAATGAAGTTCACACAATAACAGAAAAAGAGGAAGACGACTAATATACACATGATCGAACCGGGTTCACTAAAATCCTGTTGTTACAAAATAAAACCAAACCGCCTAAAACACAAAACCACCAGTGTTCGAGTCTCCAGGCCAGCATCAAGTTCCACGCTTTGCTGAGCTCCAACTTGACACCAGGGAAGACACCGTAAATGAAGATCAACATCAACACAGCATCGGGTCAACAAGTGAACTTTACGAAATCTGAGCTATCATTTAGCAAGAATGTTTCTGCGGATCGTCAGGCTGAAATTGGGAGTATTCTAGGTGTGCGGGAGGTCGACAAGCATGATCGGTATTTGGGATTGCCTACGATGGTGGGAAGGTCGAAGAAGGTGATTTTTGGACACCTTAAATAGAGGATTCTTAACAAGATTGGCGGCTGGCAGGCTAAGAACCTCTCCAGAGCGGGCAAAGAGGTTCTTCTTAAGGCGGTTGCTCAGGCTATTCCGAACTATACTATGTCCTGCTTTCTTCTCCCCGATGGATTATGCAAAGAGATCGAGCAGATCATGTGTAAATTCTGGTGGGGGGACAATATTGGGGCTCCCAAAATTCACTGGTTAAGTTGGAAAAGAAGAGTTTGGATCATATGCGGAGCACTCTTACAGTACGGACGTGCGGAGCATGCACTTTAGGGCCTTATTTGTGCACTTTAACGTCTTAAATGTGCACTTTTGTAATAAAAAAAAAATCAAACATTTTTCTCAATTTTTAGAAAAGTGCACAAATAAGGCCCTAAAGTGCATAAATAAGGTCCTATAGTGCATGTCCGCACGTCCGCACCGTAAGAGTGCTCCGCACCGGAACCTTACTCTGGAAAAGAATGTGCCTTCCTAAGTGTAAGGGTGGTCTGGGATTTCGTGATATGGCCAACTTTAATAGGGCACTCCTTGCAAAGCAGGCCTGGCGCATTCTACAGGAGCCGGACTCACTACTTGCTCGACTTCTGCGTGCTAAATAATTTCGGTGCTCGTGCTTTATGACTGCTTCTCTGGGGCATGCTCCTAGCTTCACTTGGAGGAGTTTGTTGCAAGGTCGTGAAACTCTTGATATGGGTTTGGTATGGAGCAATGGAAATGGAAGCTCTGTGTATATTTGGAAAGCTAGATCAATGGTTGCCGAGACCGCACCACTTTAAGCCGATTCGGAGGTGCTCACCTGGCTCTTCGGCCACCAAGGTTGTTGATCTTATTATTTATGGACGATTTGGAATGCCCGTAATAAGCGTATGTATCTTTGAAGGGGCGGTGGTTGATCATGTCTGTGCGGTTGAGGAATGCAAGGCGACGATCTCGGCAGCTGTCTCTCCTGCGGTTTGGTCTAAACCACCGGTGGGAATTATGAAGATCAACTGCGGTGTCGGTTGACCATGGATGTGGCATTGGCTTTGTGGTTCGGCATTCCTTCCCTGACCGACGTGGAATTGGCTGAGGCTGAGGCAATCTCTTGGGCGCTGGAATGTTGTTTGAATCAGGGAATTCCTCATGTTCAGGTGGAGTCCGACTGTGTGTCGCTCATTTCAAAACTCCAGCGGAGGGGTGCACTTAAAGGGCCCTTAAGTGTGTGCTCATTTCTGGCATCCTGCAATTGTGCAACTCGTTTGAAAGCTGCTAATGGTCTCACGTGAGGAGAAAGGGGAATATGCTGGCCCATCACTTGGCTCATTTGAAACCTTTAGACGCAACTGTTGTTTACTCCCCTAATGTTTTTTTCTGCTCAACTTCAAAAGTTGGTGTATGATGATATTTGGCCCTCTTGATTCAGTATTTTGATTCAGCTAAAAAAAATGAGGCTTATTGATTTTTTTATTTAAAAAAAAAAGCTTCCAATAAGCCCTCATTTGGGGCTTAAAAATAGGCCAAAAAATAAGCCTCTCAAGATAGGCTTATTGTAAGGCTAGCCCCATGTGGTGCCCGATTACTGGGTCGCGTTCACGCGCCCAGTGGGCGACACGTGGTGTCTGATCGGACGACCATAATTTTTTCATGACTGTCCATTAATTTTTTTTTTAAAGAAATCTTATTTTATTTTTTTACAATTAAAAAAATACTATAATTCTAATTGTATTTTTCTCTATCCATAAACACTCATTATGGTTATGTTTCTAATATTTTTGAAAATTTTCGTTGTATTTTGTATACTATTGATTGGAAAAAAAAAAAAGTAAGAGTATTTATGGTGGTTTAAATACACTAAGATTATTTAGACAAGTTTTGATATATACTAATTTAATTTCTTTATATTAAAATGACATTGTGGATAGTTTAAGCTATAAAAATATACTAACTAAAATATAAATATACACTAATTTAATATAAATATACACTAAATATACAAAATACTTGAAATAAAAATATATTTGATAATTTCATATAAAGGGTATATTAAGTATTTAATATAAATGGTATATTGATAATTTGATATGAATGAAGGGGTATAATTGTAATTTAATATACTCCAATAAACTCATCTAATAAGCTCCCCACTAAAATTAAACAAATGAGTGAGGCTTATTGGAGAGGCTTAATTCCAAAAAGTCATCAATAAGCCTCCTCCATTAAAGATGCTCTAAGAAAAAATATCCAAGAGGCTAAACATCTGAATATTAAATTTCGCAAAATTAAATTAAATAGTTTATGTCTCATTAAATCCATCAAAGACGTTTGAACTTGTCTTTGGGAAATGAAGTGAATGACACTTGATACTTGTCGGAAGTACACTTTAAATTCATTTTCAGAGATGTGAACCATACCGCTGACATAATTGCATCTCTTAGCTTTTCACTTTCAGTGTGTGACTTGTAGAACGACCTAAAAATTATTGTTCTTATCCGTAAGGATGTCTTGAGATCAGTCTAATTCTGTCAAAAAACAATTATTCATATTCTGGATACATTCTATTTATAATTTCTTACTTAATAAAAAGTTACAAAGAAGTCTCTTAACATGTATTTAGTTAAGGGTTGAGATCCGGTGAGGATGGGAAGGGAGGAGAGGAATGAGGATACATGAGAGACATCAGATGGGAAGCAAACGGAGTGTCCAGATCGCTTTTTAAAAATTTGGCAAAAATTCGACCGTGCCGAATTATTTGCAAAAGGACGGATTCGCGTGCACGCGAAATGCAGATTTGTGTGCATGCCAAATACACTATTGTGTGCATGCCAAATACACTACGGTGTGCACGTAAAATTCATTTTTGTGTGCATGCATTAGACGCGTGCGTTCATATGGAATGAACAAAACGTGTGCACATTAAAACACGACTGTGTGCATGCGAAGTATACTACCGTTTGCATGCGAAAGATACTACTGTGAAAATGACATGTTTGTTCATACGAAATGAACCACGTGCTATGTATGCATGTGAAACAACGTAGGTGTGCGTGTGTGCACATGAAAATAACATGTGTGCATGCGAAAATGACTCAAAGCGCATACGAAATAACATGTGTGCATACGTATGAAAACCAACGAAATAACCTATGTGTGCAATATGCATACGGAAATGACTTGTGTGTGCATATAAAACAACGTTTGTGTGCACGCAAAACAACGTATGTGTGCTTACGGACTAAAATGCGTGTGCACGCATGACGAGTTTTTTTCGCGAAAAATTCGGCCATGCCGAATTATATCCGAATTTTTCCTTGACTGATCTGAGCGTTTTTTTCTTAATCCGACAGTCTTGGAGCGTCTTCACTCCTCTCGTAAGTCCTCATTCTCACCTTATTTTTTCCCCTTTAGTTAATAAAAGTTTTCAAACTTTGATATATGATAGAACCAAGTTCTGAACGATTATACAGTCTAAAGCAAAAGCTACTAAGTCATCGCTTTTAAAAATGTCCTTTTCCGTGTATATAATTTTTTAGCTCATTGAATTTCAAATGAAGATCAAATTTCTATTAGTTTGAAATTAATTTGTACATATTTGTTTGGTTTTAATCTAGAATCAATTAAACCTCGTCAGTTTATCAAATGAAATCATGTTTTATAACTCTAGTTCATAAAAATGAGAGGTTAGCCAACACACCAGCATTTAGGTGTGAGAGAGAAAAAATGCTCAACCTGAGTATATGAGAAAGGGTTTCCCAAGATGAATTTCTTTGAATAAAGACCATCTACTGAACGCATAGTTGTAGTTAAAACCAAGTCATGAGATAGCAAAGAAGAACCAAATCGGACAATCACAATTGAGTTTAACATCACAAGGCGATTGAAGAAAATTACAGTATAAGTCATAACAAGATATAGATGCGAGGATGTTCTCAACCGCATGTTTTTTTAAGATTCTAGACAAAGCAAACGGGAATTGTTTCCATTAATCTAAGACAACCCATTTCTAGAGTTTTAGAAATGTAAAAGAGCCAGCAAGTAGGATGATGATAACAACAGAGTTTCTAGGCTTGATTTTGATTCTGCTGGTAGTTCAACGGCCTCCTGAACAGCATGATGTGTGGCTCAGGGCGGTGGATCGCGTAATGCACCCATCCACGGCTCTGCTGAACCCCAATTGCACGCCATTCATTCTAAACAGAAAACAAGATCACACGCCGTGAATCATAAGGCCCAAGTGCAGAGCATGTGGTAATTGAATCCTCAAACTTTGCAATAATGAAAGACTCGAAACACTTGTTAAATGTGAAATTGTAATGAAACTTTCAAATCAATTTCTTATGCACCAAAGGTATTGAGATTTGAGCATTATTACTCTTTGTGTAGGACGTACACTGTTTCAATATCAAGTGGAAAATACATTCCAATAGAGAAACAAGCAACAAGTATCACAAATGGTTAGTCAGTGCAATACCAATCAACCTCATCTCTAATACTAACATGACATGTTATATACTACCAAAGGAAACCTAGAGAGATATTAATCAAAATTGAACAACTCAAATAATCCAACAAAACTGCACTAATTGACTACTCAATCAATCAAAGATCTTAATACGGAGTATAAACTTCACAAAGAATATATCAGTTTTGGTTGACATTCAGATAATAGGACTTGTTTGACGGATGGTGGATTTCAATAATTTTCCTCATCAACATATAGTGAGACTTCTTCCAGACCAACAGTGAACATCATTATAGCAAGCAAAGGATCAAAACGCTTTCCCCTGCAGAGTTTCTCTTGATCTTATTCTTCAATAAGTATAATAAACCATCCGATCATAAGATCTCGTATTTAACATCCAGTTAGCGTGAAATTTTACGGAAATTAGGGTTATGGACGGAGGTTTACCTCAGAGAGAAGGCGATTCTTGGGGAGAAGCTTTGCGACTTCTGGTGGAAGAACGACATGCCTGAAATTGAACAAGATTTTCATGGTGAATTACGCAACTGAATAGGCGAAGAAAACACAGATTCTCAGGAATCGATCGTAATAAGGAGAATAAGAATCACCTGTACTCGTTGACGTCATCGAAGTATTTATCCGAGTATTGGATCTGGCCCATGGTTTATCTGCAATCGAACGGACTGAAGAAAAGAGTATGATTGAGCAAATTAGAATTTCCAAACAGCTATAATCAAGTGAAATCAGGAAAAAGCAGATCGAAATCGAACAAAAGAGAGAGTTGTAGGGTACCACAGATGAAGAGCGCGAGGGCAAAGCGTAGTGGGGGACAATCGGGAAAGTGTAGAATAGGAAAATGGGGGTTGAATATTGAAAACTCGTATATATGGGTTTCGCAAAATAATCCGTTAGGTTTCTTAGGTTTGAAATTCGAAATTCGAATTAAGTTTTGCCGCCTTTCAAAATTGGCTCCTAATTTTGTAGAAGTTTCAGGGGTGTTCATCGGTGAACTGAAAACCGGTTCTGGTTTTTGGTGAACCGAGTGAATTCGGTTCGCTTCACCTCAGAACTATCAAACCCGACTCAATTCATATTTTTTTTTGTAAAATCACGTGAAACCGAAGTAAACCAAAGTGAAGCATGACCATTTGTGAATTGTGAGCTAAATTAGGCTTTGTTTGCTAATTGTGTCTTGATATAGATTTTTTTATAATGTATTTTATTATAAAAGCTAGTTTTAAAATTTTAAAAGTTGGGTGATATGGAGAAATGTATAGAGAGAAAAAAAGATATTTATAAGTAATAAAGATTTTATAAAGACAAGGCCAAATCTTTAACTGAACTAGGAGTGAACAATCATTAATTTTGGCTTTGATCGAGCTTAATTAGTTTTCATTTTATTCGGCTTAAGGCCTAATTGAACGAAAAAACAAAAAAAAATCAAGTTTGTGAACTCAAGACCGATGAATAAGCTCGACTCAACCATTTTTTTTGGTTTTAAACCGACTTATAAACACCCTTATTAAGATCAGTCAACAAATCAACATGTCAACAAATTAGAGATTAAAAGTCAATGACCAAAACTTTGTTGTATACTCGTATTATCTTGAAAAGAATATTGCATTATTTTACAGTATAATAATAATGCACGACAATGCTTCATCTTTGGTTATTGAAACATATGCTCAATTTGTTTTCTTAACAATCGCAATAACATTTTGTTAGGGAAATGATTCGTAGTACCAGACACCTCTGATAAATTAAGAATTCGATAGAATCGTCAATTGGATAAACCAACATGATAAGCAAACAAGGGGGGAGCAAAACACTAACGAAAAGAAGTGCCACCGAAAAGCGAATCAACATATCTCCTTAGAAGTGCAAAATTGGACAACCTCAACCTTGGCTCCACCGAAATGGGGATTTTCATAGCGTAATACAAGTATACAACCACTACCTCGACTAGTACAACTTGATCTACACTAAATCAACTATGCAATCGTAAAGAAGTATTAACACCTCAGCATGGGACACATCACACGGTATGCTATAAGTTCAACTCTACAACTTGTTTTAACAATGACTGCTCCTGGGACATAGGATTTGGTTCTTGACATGAGTTCAGTCATATATATGCGCGCAATCACAATTAGCGCGTACTGCATTACACTTGCACCAAGCCATAGTCTTCGGAACGGATACTGATACTGATACTGATTTTAGAGAAACCAAAAATTGAATATTTTCTAATTCCATAGGCATGAAAACCTATCCACATTCTAAATAAAAATGATATGTATACCTGCAATGAATCAACCACGAATGCAAAAGGCAGAATCCTCACTTGATGTGCCAAAATCTAACTAGATTCTCAAATACTAGGGGACTAATATTTTTTTCTTTTTGGGACAAAATTTGGGAGTTCTACTTTCCCACCACTATTTTTTAAATTCTATATACTTTTCTTGTATCAAAACTAAAGATAATGCCCAGAGAACACTTCAACTTTGCTTTTCTGTACAATCCCCAAAACCTTGCTGTACACTTCTTTTGAACAAAACCACAAAGATCCACCTAATGTTCACCCCTCTGCAGCATTTCACCACCATCTTCATCTTGTGATGCCCCATAATCTCCGCCCTGGACCTCCATTTTACTGTCTGGAAACGCACTTGTAGCCCCTACTCCATCACCCCGTGTCACACCATCCTCCTCCAACACCTCCATTGCCTTTTCACCGGCAGCTTGTTTTCCATCATCCTGTGGTATCCCAGAAGCCTGCACTGCACTATCCACAACCTCAAGAGCCTCCTTTCCACAATCCGGTGATATCTGAGAAGCCTGCATAGCAAAACCCCCACTAGATGCACCACAATCTCCATCCTTGGGAGCCTCCACATTACCCAGCAAGTCACCACCATCTTGTGTTTTATCATCATCCAGTGACCTCTGAGAAGCCAGAACTACACCACCATTTGATAACCCAACTTTGGGAACGCATGTTGGATTGACCAGTGACATACCTGCAAGTTCTTGTAGTCCAACAGGAGCGTTTGTTGCATCATTCATTGATACTATCCTAGTAGCTTCTATAGTATCACTTGCATGCATTGCACCTCCATGCACGTCCAAAGTGTCATGCTCCTTAGAAATAGGCTTACGCAGCGCACATGTCCCATCAAAGATCATTACTGCATACCGTTTCTTGAGTTCTACAAACTGCAAGGTACCAGCACAGTAGTGTTAACATGTGCACAAGGGGAGCTACTTAAGTCTGCTATTTTTATAATGCCAATTATCATAAATGTGTAACAATTTCATCAAGCATATGCGTATACCTCATCTCTTGGGAAATCGGAGAACCCAAATCTGCTGGTCCACAATGGTTTTGCTTCATCAGCAGCAGGTAACCAAAGATGATTAACATCTAGCTCTCTGAGCAGTTTCTCGATACAGGAGTAAAGAGCTTGGAAATAACCCTAAATTTTCCACAACAGCACATTAGTAAGAGGATAAATTTAGATGAAAATCCACTAATCAAAACTTGTTTCCACAAGACAGCCTTTTTAAGCGCAGATACCTGAAACTATTCCATTTAAACGATAATAATTAACAAAAAGAATAATAACCTGAAAATAGTTTATGGTTTAACAGATATAAAAAGAAGAGAAAGTTGAAAATATAATTTTACATTGAAATTGCAACAAGAAAATCAGCTTTTGAAATACTATGAATAGTCACCAAAGTCAAAATTAAGCTTTACCAGCTTTTCATGCCCAGAAGCAGTTGCAACTAAAGGAAGTTCTGCAATATCCTTCCCCAAGACTCGGAAAATTCCAGCTGAGACAATTACAGAGCTGCATTTTCAAGAAATACAAGTTATGGACCCAGGAAAAAATTCAGACAAGAAAAACCGTGATTTGAGGTGTGGAAACAAAAGAAAGAAGTAGGACGAAAAAAATATTTACTTGACAGTCAATACTGCACAGTACATCCCTCCAAATTCCTTATCCTTCACATTCCTCCTGCAAGAACAGCGGTGAATTCAATTAGAAACTAGAATTGAAGCGAACAGTACCCTAATCACAAAAGCAATACAGGAATATGCAACTGACCCATAAACCATGTGTGGTATCATATCTTGGTTTGAGTTTGGAAGAACTATTGGATCAAATTGCTCCTGAGAGGATATAAAAACAGAGAATAACAGTCAACTTAAACAATGATGAATTTGACATGCATCAAAAAACATAAGTCACATAATAACTGTGAAGTTTGTAATAAAAAGAAAAATGCATATAATCCTACCATTCAGAAGGTTAGAAGAAAAGCTGATATTTCAAATCGGAAAATGGAAAGAGAAGCTGACAACATAAATACCAACCACCAGAAATGTCAGCTAGTTGGCCAGGAACCAACCAGCAAAAGATTAAAGATAATTCAACATAATCGTTTAGTCAAATGTGGCTTATATGGATTAACTGACTTCTCCTTTGGGGCAAGACCAGCTTGCAGGCTTAAATAGACAGAAGAGAGCTGAAAATGAAGATTAAGAACACTCCCTAGTAGCTCGAAGACAAGGATATGTAGGCAAATTTTATATCCAGTATTGCCATAAGTTGAAATATTCATGTAAGCTTAGCAGACAATCATTGTACACTGTCTACTGTTACAAAGTCGTCAACTCTAAAGTGAATGTATAATCTATGAACCAGGGTTTGCATCATGATACAATGTGATGCCACAAGTTCAGCAGCAGATTCACAACCATCTAAAATAAGGTTAATAAAGTGAAAGAGTACAAATTGCACGAGCAGATAAAAAGAAAACTGGAATGCATACAAAGATGAACGATATTTAACAAATGTAAGACATCAGAGTAAAAGCTTAACAAAGAGACACTCACATGGAAAACAGAAACAGCTTTTGAAAGCAATGCTCGAGTATTGCCAACAGCAGACATTTTTCCACTCAAAAGCCGCCATTTTATATCAAGTTTTACATCCTCATGACTAGTTACTGCATGTTTTTGTTTTATCATATTCAGAAGGCAATCTGGAATCTGCTGATCAGCATCTTCAATCAGCTTCTGAAGAGCAGAATTAATCCTGCTGCATCCAGAACAACAGAACCACTTCCCTTCAGGCAATTCCTGTAACATGAAGCATTAACCAATTTAGGGGAATTGTTGAGAACATGGAGAACTATACATACATTAAAACAAGGAACAATTATTACCTTCAAGTCCTGCATACCGTGATCCTGAAGGCAGCCCACATGGAATTCTCTCTCACACTGGAGAACAGCACCCACTTGTTAAATGTCAAACCAAGACTCCAAGAGTAATAGATTAACTATTTAGTGGAGATACACAGAGAAAATACCTGATCACACAGCATGACTGTACGGCGACTAAACCCTCCCTTGGCAAAATCATGAGCCCTGAGTTTTCAAAAACGATCATCAGTTATGGACAGTAAAAATAAAGCGACTCACGTATATGTTACACAAAAGAGGGGAAACTTAACATTAGTTCAAATGCATACAAACTTCCTATACAAAGACACTAGTAGAAAAATAAACCAACTCATGTTCTTCATTATAGTGTGAGCGGGACCTAAACTTTACTTCTTGTACCTATCTTCGTGCAAAATTATCAGTAAACCAAAGCAACAATGATTCATCACATTCTAACACTGCAAGTTTTTTTCCAGAGAAAGCATAATACAGCAAGGGTCTCGCTGAATGCCCTAATCTATTAATTGAAAAATCAGGTCATCCAATAAGGTCTTTTGCAGGGAACTAATCGTTAGTCCTTCACAATGTTCCCAAATAGGAAAGCAAATTGTCTGAAGTTTATGAAGAAATCTGGCAGTACCACAAGACTCAAATCTGGATAGCCGCATTTGCATTTCAAGCAAAATTAGGGCCTCAAGTTGACATAAATTTATAATTTGATAGCCTCATTTATGTTTGAAAAGAGGAAGAAAACGTACTAATGCAGATTTTGTCAGTTGTAGTATCACCCAAAACAATAGAGTGGATAAAGAAAGCAAAGGCTGCCTGAAATTTGTGATAAAGTACTATATAGGAGAAACATTGATCATGCAGCCCTACAACTAGAGGTTTGACAATCATCTAAACTTTTTAAACTTCCCCTTTCCTCATCAGTCATCATCTACAAATCTCCCAGTCAGATGCACAGAGCAGACCCCTAGTTTTTAGCAAAAATTGAGCATGCAGCCATATTAAACTTGTATAACACTATAACCACAGCCATTTCCTATGAACTGGACATTACCCCCATATCCTAGTTCTATGCCAAGCATGTATATGAATATAGCACATCGGAACAATTAGCACTTAGCTTATTTGGACAACATCATATCTCTGGCAACATGATCAAAATAGTGAATGCAGAAAGCAAGTGCAACGCTTTGCCAAGTCAATGGCCAGATGGAGAAGTTCACATAAACAAAAACAGTGTTATTACGCTGACAACAACAAAAATATATTACCTACACAAAGCACATCCACCACTATCAGATTCCTGATCCTGAGTTTTCACTATACGGATGCAGCGATGTGCTATTTGCTCTATGGGATCAATGCCAGCAACCCTACCAGCTGCTATTGCATTGGCATTACGCTCAGCAAACTTTTCCTTTTGAAACATATCGCTACAGTATCTGCAGTACCATGTATCCTCTGGCACCTCTAGCAAAGGTATGCACTCTGAAATCACAGTAGACCAGCAAAGGTGAGCAAATCCACAAAAGACCAAGTTTTTTCTAATATACCACACAAGAAATGCAGTTTGCATAACAAGAACATTATCTTTATCACTAGTTTTGTTAATCGTTGACACTGTATAATCTAGATTAGACAATAAGGCATTAGTAGACGTGACAATAAGTGAACATGCCGTATAATTGACCAATCCTCATACTGAAGAATTCTTCACAATGAAAAATAGATAAACCACATGAATACTGGAACAGCTCGAGCTTGAAATTTAATTCAGTTAAACGAGTTCCTATGAACTAATCATATAGGCATTTACCAAGTTTTGAAGATCTTGACTAGTTACGATATGTAAGATTTGTCATGATTATTACACCTTCAGTAATACAAAAAAATCTCTGAACAATCCAAATGAAAGAAACACAGACTATTCAATACTGTAGAACAAACCTTTGTGAAAGGACCTAGGGCAACCATCACAGCATAAAAGATGCCCTGGCTGACAGCAGATGGTGCAAAGATCATCATTTTCTTGAGTTGAGAACCTCCTTGTTCTGGATAAGGAGATCGACAACTCATGCAGTGATACGCCATTGGAAGTATATATGTGCAAGTAACTGCAAGTACAGAAACATAAATCAAAATACTAGTAATGAACCAAATCTATACCCATCACAAAAGCCTCCCAGACCAACATAGACTGGGAAGTTTATCAGTTTATGTATATAAAAGACCATAAAGATTAAATTTATAAAAACAAAAAACACATCACTACCTCAAATAAGGGTACTAAGTATTATTATAACCAGATAATATTTTAGAGCAATCCCAATGAAACAGCATCCAATAATGTACAAAGCTTAATCTCTCAGAAAGAAGATTGGTGGACACATTAACGAAGTTACTGCTCAAATACTCAACATTTAACAAAAAAACAAACTTGACAAGTGAAGACAATTGAGGACACAAACAACATATACTACAAACTAAAAAATCCTTTATATATGTATATTCTTTTCCAGAACACTTATTAATCCGTAATACTGATGACATCACAGCATAAGAGTTGTCTGATATATTTGAAAATGGTAAGTTGGTCAAATAAAGCAGCTATAGATGATGAAACAGTACAGGAAAGTGTCACAGCACTTTAATGCAATAGACTACAAAAGCTGAAACATTAAGCAGGCTATTATAGCTTACGGTTTCCGGCGAGAAGCCCAGCCAGCATGTGCCTCAAACTGTGATGGGCTGACCTGTCAATGAAATGATCACACGTTTATTTAATCCTTTCAATAATTCAACATAAAAATAGAAGGGAGAAAAAAACCTAAAACATAGCAGAAAACTAATACCTCCTTTTGGCAGCACGAGCACAAAATTCCAGAGCCTTGTTTGTACCCAGATAAAATTTTCTGCTCCACAACATACATCTACTCAGAAAACAAATTCCATAATATAGTATCAAATCCTTTATCCATTTATCATATAACACTAACCTTTCCACGCACATAATATCCCACTTCAGTTCCATCAGGCAGCACATCATCCTCAAAAACCAGCTTATGCAGCCGCAAATCCCTTTGGAAAGATAAGGTAACAGAAGAACATAAATATACAAGACAGTAGAGGACAACCGAAAGAAGCCAGAGCCGAGGCACAACATGGTAACAAGTAGTCACAGAACACCTACTTGCGAGTCAACCTCCCCTGGCTCTTGTTTACCAATGCGGAAGATTTCTTTGCATTGTCAGATGATTTATGCACAAGCTGTTCTGCTGGCCTGAATAACAAGGCAAACGTTATAATGCTGAAACATCAGAGCAAAAGTGTGTATCTCATGCATGACTTTAAAGAGACAGATAACTTAGCCAAGTGGAATTAAACACCTGTTACTTGCAACCAATGGTGAAAGGAATGATCACATAATTTCAGGGGAAAAGTTGATTATTACTATTAATAAATACCAGGCCCGTGAAACGTTTTCTTACAATGTAAAGTCAGTTGCAGACTTGTTTTCTCAATAATATATAAAAAAAACTGCAGACTTTATGTGATAACAATGCTCAGGGTAAGTCCTAAGCTTGTCACTAAAATTAGGATAAGTTATGGTGATTAAGCTGCTAATCAATCCATTAAATCAATACACATTATACGATAAGGTAAAACTATGGAGCACTGACAGCAAAAATTAACACTCGATGCAAGAAACTGAATAGACATAACAAAGCATGTGACCCTCGGGCACAGGGCAAAGGGTGAGCCTATGAACAAGTGCACATATGGGCTCAAAACTTCGCATTGTTATCACATATCTGATATCCCATGATTTATCTCCTTAACAGGTCTAGGCAGAGCCGCAGAGGTCATGGGGAATCCGTGCAGTATCAAAAGAAAATACAACACAGATGTATGACTAACACTGGAATAGAGGCAAGAAAGCAGGAATGAGAGTTTGGTTCATCTTGAAAATCATAACTTATGAAGCCATTTTAAACCAAGATCATAATTCACCTATTCACCATACACTTGAACCACATTACTCCCACAAAAAAACATGACTTCACTCTGGAATGTAGTACAAGTTCTCATGGAGAGATACCTTTCACAAGCTTTGGTCACTTTTTTTGGTGTTTCTTCAGGTGCCTTAATTTCAATGCATGCATCACAAAGTAGCCTTTTCCTCCCTTTTCCAGCTACAGAGATGGACCCTATAGCATGTGATAACAAAATGCTCAGCAATCGGATTGCGAAACAGAATCTCAATACTCAAACTATATATTTCACAGCTATACCTTTGCATTTAATACAATACAAAGGTTTCTCTGCAGCTGTGAGACCAATGGCTTTTCTAATAGTAGCCTCCAAATCATCAAGATTGCATAGTTTGCAAGCATTTAAAACATCACGGAGAGTATTGCCGTTCTCCATGTACATGTAATCTGGGGGGCGTTTATTTGAACTACCCGCATGAATCTCATATACACTAGGCGTAACCACCTACAAATAGTAACATCACACATGAAGCTACAGCTTTACAAAAACTTGTACCAACAAATACAGGGAGGAAAAATTTCAATATACTTACATTCATTCCCTTGCAATCCCCGCAATAGCACAATACCCCTGAGCCTCTAACCACTCCTTGAAGGCCAATTTCCTTTGGTAATTTATGCTTCAATATCAAAAGATTAATCAATCCCCAAACTACAAAGGTAGCAATTGATTAGACTAAAAATGGTTGAATGGACATAAGTCAGTGGTCATAATTGATTTACCTTAACTCCACGGCTGTACCTTACAGATAGACCCTCAAGCAAACCTGTATCCAGAAGATCCTTAAGCTTCCTGGGAGCCATCTTCACCGATGACTTGCTAGACAGCTTATCCACATTTTTTTCTATAAGACTATTACCAGAAGCTTTAACATCTCCTCCTCCAGTACCTCCAGTTGTTGGTAAATCCATCACTTCTTCTGAACTGGAATTTAAGGTGGACCGAGTGAACCTCTTCCTGGGCTTGTCTGGTGTCACAAACCCATCTTCCTTGCTAGGAAGATCCTGTACTTCCTCATCCCTTCCGTTCACGACTGTAATACTTTGAGGCTGTCCAACGGACTTCTCCTTCTCTGTCGCCTCCTCCATCTCTACATCACTTAGAGGGATTACTGCATTGCACTTGGAATCGCCAGAAGCACACTTCTGCTCATGGTTGCTCGTAATCACCGTCAAATCAGTATTGTTTTCAGTCCTTAGACTCTCAACTGAGTGGCTTTTGTTGTCATCATCGCTCACAGCATCCACAACGTCACTCTTCAGATCCCCTTCACTCTCGACCACCAATTTCGCATCATTCTCCCCCTTCCCTGGCACATCTACACCGCCAGCAGCGGCCAATTCCTCAATGTCAACATTCACACCCTCCGCAGCATCCTTCTGCACTTTCTTCCTTGAAACTGGAACCGATTTCCTAATCCTCTTACTGCTCGGAGGCTCTTCAGCCCCATTTAGCCCATTCGCAGGCTTTCTGGTTCGTGTCCGGCCCAAGGAACCGGCAATCTCGTTCTGAGACTTCAAAGCAAAAGCAAACTCTCGTTTCAGACCCGTCCTGACCTTCGAAAGAACCACAAACTCGTCCGTTTCGGTGCCCTTTGCCATTGAAATCCGCATCAAGAGCAAAACGAGATATTAATCAGAATCCGTGTTCACACTGTCCGGCATCGACATCGATCAAATAACCGACGCAGTCGGCAAAAACTCCATAAACAATCCGTCGATTACGATACAAATTCGAATCCGAAGTCCAAACGAGATAGAACAACCTTGAATTCAAATCTTCGAATGAAATAGAAACCCTAGACAACGAACGGTTTCTATTACGACGAGATCGCTTCCAAGGAAAGGGAAGGATTTGTATTTCCTTTAGATTTTCACAGGAACGACAGGCGAGGCAACGCCATTGAAGGCGAAGGTTCGTCTTAAACGATTTTCTCTTTCTTTTTTGGGTCAAAAATACGATGTTTCTCGTGACGGGAGGCGCAAGGGTAAGGCAGAAGCCGAGAAGGTTTTCGGGGATGAAAAGAAGAGTCTTTTGAAATTCCAGAAATAACCCTGAATGTGCGGACGAGAGATAGCTAATGGGTCGGTTGTAGATTGGCTGTTTCTTTCGGGGTATTTGCGTCAATTCGTGTTTTTACACGTCGAGTTTTTGACGTGTACTAGTTTGATAAAATTTTATATTGATATTTTTAATTATTAAAAATATATTAATTTTATATTTGAAAATATATTAAATAAATAAATAAAATATTTAATTAGTGATAATATATATAAAATTAAGATAAACATGATATTATAAAGAAATATCCGCTAATAATTAATTAATAAAGATTAATTTCGTATATACGTAATATATTGAATCAGGTCTTATACCTAGAAATAAATGAATTCAAAGGAATTTGAATAAAATATGACTAATTGAATGAAAAAAAATAAAAGAGATATTCATAAAATATCTAATATAAAAATTATGATCAAATGTGAATAATTTGTATCTTGAAAAGGAGATCATGATTATATGTAAAATATTTTATAGTATAATGAAGTGGGATTAGGTGAGAAGTGGTCTTAGGGTGCGAAATACGAAGTGATCTCAACCGTCGATTTTTTTTTCGATCAATAATTTTTATTTTTATTTTTCGTTTTCGTCCCCTGATCATTCAGGAATAGCATATATAGAAGGTTCACAAATAAGTACTAAATGTTCAATGGCATGTGTTTGAACATGAGCATGTTATATGTGAACTTTACGGCACATGAAATGAACATGTAGTACTTATATGTGAACGTCAATAATTATCTATTCCAGAACGATCAGAGACGGGAAAAAAAATGTTGACCGGAAAAAAAGGAAGAAAAAAAAGTTTGTCGACGGTTATGTCACCGCGTCACTATTCACTCTTTTCCCCCTTTTAATCCCAGCCCTCTATTCTCTTAATCCTAAGGCCCATAATGTTTCTTACTTTAAGAGACAAATGTATGCGAACTCACATCATAGTATAATAATAATAATAATAGAAAAATATATAATAAAGTGATGTGACACAATATAAAGTAGATATGTGACAAAAAATGATGTAGTGCAATGTCAAGACGACAAGTGATCTTAGCTAGGTTTTACATCAGTATTATATAGTAGATTAAAAATCAAAGCTTCAAACCAACCATATAAATGGGTAATCTTGTACTTTTAGAAATATAAAGGTGTGACACATTAGTTAAAAGATATGATAATACGCAGTCCTTTAATATTATTTAAATTAATTTTGAAATAATGTTGTTCCATGAACAATAAATATCTACTTAAATATTTGAGATATTTGAATACTATTAATTAGAGCAACATGTAAATTATCCTAGTATATATATAATTTAGATGAGATATTTATGATTAGGTTGAATTTTAAATCCATGAAAAAATCAAAATAACAAAAATAATTTTGATTTAAATATTGTGTTAACAAAAAATGTTAATTTAAAAAAACGCATGAATTTTGATATGGTGTATATGTGGCAATTTTAATGAGGGGGTGTCATATTGTATAGTTAGGTTCTAGTTTAGTATATATATTATATATATATTAGATTTATAAAGAAAAATTACTTCAACCATGAGATCATGATAGGGAGAAGAGCAAAAAATCTAAAACACCAAAATTAATTATCATATCTAAATGTATAAAGAATTAAAGAGCCAAAATTAAACAACGCCAAAAAGATAAATATTTAATCACGATTGAAATGTTGTTGTAAACTCTCTCTAGTCCATGGTTTTGGGGAGTCTGATACGTTGGAGAAAACATTTATAATCAAAATATAATAATAAAAAACCTAATAGTATAATGAAGAGATAATATCGAATAAAAAACTATCTAAAACTATAAAAAATAATTTTGCTAATTATATATAATATTCTCTCAATTTTTTATTTCCTAATAAGGTATTCAACTGTGTTGCATAATGTTTTGTGAATACAACTCTATCGAGCATTGAATTCTTGTGCGGAATGTTATTCTTCAAAATCAATTTTCGTTGTAGAAATATTATCATAACAAATTCAGAGTATGAGAAACTACAATATAGACTCCTCACTAGAAATTTGCATTTACATCTTGAGTACTTTGCACAGACAGAATATATTATTGTTTTTACTTGTTAATATATAAATAATAAGTTTGTATTAGTATGCATTTGTTTTTTCTTTCATAAAAAGTCGATTGTTTATTTTTGCTAAGATTTAGGGTCAATTCTATTAATAATTTGTGATTAGGTAATTTAGTTTATCATTGTGACTAATATTGACTAGAGTACTTAGTTTGGTTTGTTAAAAAATTGTTTATCTTTATATTGATGGTTTTGTAATAATTTTAAAGTATCTATGTTATGTATTTCAAATAAGGAGTAATTTTATTTTGTTGTATAATAGAGGACATGAAGAGCTGAACTTTTTATAATATCAAATTACAATACTAAAATCAAATTAGATCACTAAAATTTATAAATTTGACCAAAGTTTATTTTATGACAAAAACTTAAATAAAATTGAAACGAATAATATTGTCAATTAATAGAAGTATGTCTTGTTTATTAACATCTCAAAAATATTCAGCCATAGTTAGGGCAGACAAGCCAACTCTCATACGAGCGTCGGGCGGTTCATTCACTTGCCTATAGACTAAAGCCACTTTTGATTCTGGAATATTTTCTTCGTTAATAACTCCGGATTCTAGAATATTTCTCATCTTTTGAATGCCTCCGGGCAAAAGCTGACATAGATGTTATGGGTTAATTTTATTGTTCTCACTCTGGATTTCGATCTGACAATTTCTCATGGTAATATATGACCATTTTTCTAATTATATGAAAATGACATTTTTTCTATTGAATGTAGACATTTATTAATAAAAAAGTATTACTTTACAAGTAGGATAGATATACAAATTTTCTTTATGATAAAAATAATAATGAAAATGAATTAGTTGTGTCGTTTTAGGTGTGAAAATATTGAATTTTGTAAAATTGAAAGCATTTATTATAGTATATAATTGTAATTAGCATCTACAATTAAAATAAGCTTTAACCGCTCTTTTAACCTGCTACTATTATATCAGGCTTATCTTATCAATCGTCACATTGTATAACTATATAAGGTTTGATCCGCGACTCTAATCGATCGAAACAAACAACTATATATAAAAAAAACATTATAAGGTTTGATAATTAAGTAAATAATTATGTTCATATGGAAAAGAAAATCAAATGGTATTTAATTACCAAACATACCCGATCAGAAATTCTAAAAATATTCCATTAAACATGATACTCTCTCAAGAAACAATATTCCATCAACGAAATCCCGGATGGGGTTTCTTCTTAACTTGCTAGCTAATTTTCTATATAATAATCTCCAATCTGCACCAATGCATATGCAAAACCGTAACATGAAATCTATCACAATAAAGTTCTCACTAGATCAATATCTCGAGTTTAATGCAAGAAAACCTCTCAAAGTAGGAAAAACATGCTAAAGAACATCATGACAACCCAAAAGTGCAAACTAAAGCAAGTACTTTTTCACATTTGATAGCCCTAATTACGTAAAGACATTAATCGGCACTTGCTTGTTCATTTGGTGTCTATATATAAGCACGTTCGACCAAGAAACCAAATCAAGAATCAACCAACAACATTAACATTTCACTTGCCTAAGAGAAATGGCTGATGGTGTAGCTTCAAGAACTTCAATTCCAATCACCAATTATACCTGACCCGCCCGCCCACCCACCACAAGCCACATTGGCCCGAAACATAGCCCTTGCTCTCCTAGCCTTACTAGTCCTTGCGGGCTTAGTGGCTCTCATCACATGGCTCGTTATTCGCCCTACAAAGCTTGTATTCTCTATCGACAAGGCCTCCATTCGTGACTACAACCTAACTAGCTCGAAGCTCAACTCGACCTTTGACTTCACCATTAGGGTTTACAACCCTAACCACAAGGTCTCAGTTTATTATGACAGCATGCAAGTCTCGGTGTCGTACCAAGACTGGGTCATGGCCACCCGGGTGATGGGCCCATTCTTCTAGGTCCATAAGAACATGACCCGGATCAAGCCCGAGGTGGTGGCCCACAATGTCGGGATTGGTGGGTCCCGCAAGCGGGCCTTGAAGAGGGAGAGGACCGGGGGTGCCGTGAAGCTTGATGTCGGGGTCAAGGGGAGGATAAGGTTTAGGGTTGGAATGTGGAAGTCAGGGCATTACAAGCTCAAGGTGCAGTGCAATCATGTGGTGGTTTTTTCGGATCCTAAGAGGTTCCACCCTACAAAATGTGATGTTGATATTTGATATACAATTGTATGATGATCATAAGGTCACAATGGAGAAAAAATCTGATTGATTTGTAACTTAATTTGTATCCAAAGTTTTTATCTTATTTTTAATTGATGTCACTGCATTTTATCAAACACTCTGCCATTATTTGAACGAAGAATTGTTAAAGCTTGTTTAACACGCATGATGTTATTGTTTATATAATCGGATTAAGATTCATAAACGTTATTTTTATTCTTAATAAAAAGTATTTTGAAATACTTTGATTATGAGTGTTAAGAAACATCAATTCAATCAATTTAAATAAATATAAGGCGAAATTGTTATAACCACCCGTTATATATACGAATTTGCTTGCAACCATCCATTCTATTCGAAATTATTTTAAACCATATGTATCTCTCCTTCCATTAACAGATCACCACCCATCGCGAGTTTCCATCCAATTCTCCGTTAAAATGTGCAAAAAGACTATTGTACCCTTGTTTTTCCCAAAAAAATACAACTTTTCTAAGGCTATACATATGAGGTTTAATATTTTTCACAATTGATAAAATATCACAGTTTTTTCATGCCAACTCAATTGATAATGTATATTGACAACCCTAGTTAAAATGGTTAATTTAGTGTATTAAAAAATAAAGTGCAATCTAATTCCTTCTACCCATCCAACACGTCGGCCGCCACAAGCTCCATCGCACGTCCTCCGTCATTCTAGGCATTGGCAACGTTGTAATCTTCGGGAATTAGCAACGTCGTAATCTTTGACAACGTTTTTGTCAAATGTTGGCAGACTCAAGCCTTTTAGCGAATTCTTCTACCATAATCAGGTGTGCATTTGTGTCCACTACATCAAAGATTAGTTTGTGACCTTTGCGCCAATGGTGCACTGTTGTGGAAACAACGAGAAATATCATACTATTCATGACCATCGCGCACTTCCACCAACCACTAGGCACGAGGACATATCAAAGGGAAGAAATAATACTTTCACAGAACTTGTAAATCCAGCTCGAATTCGATAACTGCCCATGCCCGTTACGGCTTTACCCACCTTTGAAAGAGTCAAATCAATAATATGTGTACAATTTTGATACTAATCAACTATCATGATTGGCGACAAATTCACTATGACATTATATCCGTCTCTTCAAAAGACATTCCATAAATTGACATTACACCAACCAAGTCATCCAAATATTTTCACTCTAAATTAACAATGATGATAACATTCTTTTAGATACACCAATTCAACTTCTTATCATTTGTCCTCCCACGTTTGCATAAGTACATATCATATGTATTCAAAATTAATAATAATACTATTAATGTCCATGCCAAAAAGGTTGAATTGGCGTTGTCATCTATGGTCGCCAGTGGACATGGATCTGTTCCATCAACGAAGGAAAAGAGGTTGCGAGCCTTTAAATAAGGTGTCACTTGGACTTTCCAAAGGGGAAATTTCTTGGGACAACTTGACTGTGATGAAGTGAGAAAAGAAAGGTAAGGAGGAGTTCCCAGATTGGGTATTGAGAGCCATGGGAGGCAGCTGGGGGTCCTGAAGAGTAAGAAAAGGGTTTTCTTGGGAATGAGGAAAGAAAGAGATTTTTTGGAAGAGGAGGATATTGTCGAGTGGACGTTTGTCCTATGTGGGCTCTGATACCATTGTAAAACATAGATAGTGGAAATGTATTGATTCCTCCTTAATGATCATGGGTAGCAATTACACCTTATATAGGAGTAGCCTATTGACAACTATCCTTGCATGAAGGTTCTAGAATTAGAAAGGATAAGAACGCCATGTGTAAATAGCGGTAACATTACAATGATGTGCTATTAGCTCAATAGTGTTTCCTCACATATACCATGTAGTTTCATGTAGTGTTGTGAGTCTAAATGATCATGATTAATTTTAGTCTAGGGTGTGGATCATTGACTCGTAAATTACGAGTGCGAACGAGGAGTGGTCCAATTCAGCTAGACGTCGAAGAATGTGTTTGCACGAAATCAGACTGTGTGCTGATATAACTCGTTTGAGAGCTATGGAATAGGCTTGATGGAGCGGATGGAGAAGGGAGTTCAAGGAATGAGTTCTCAAGCATACTAACTACTACTCGAATTGTCGGCCTCTTCGTTGTATCACCTTGGACACATAGTAAGACTATATGAAGACATCTCTCTACTTTAGTTTTGGAATAATTGTGTTGTAAAGTTGGGTCTACTAGCCTTTCAATTGTCTTTTCAGTCCAAATCCTCCAGGCCTGAAACAATAAACATTTACAAAATTTTGTTAGCACAATTTCATGTATATATATAGAAAAATGATCAAATGCGAACAACTGCTTTCATGTGAATACTTTTGCAATGTACATTGCATTTGTATTGTGGTATGCATTCATGTACAATGTGTTATACATTCCCTAGCCTTGATATCCATCCACGTGTAATGTGACGCACATAAGTGCACACTAACATAGTGGGCTTCCAACATTAACCACCGGTCTCCGAAATTGAATGCCCGTTGACTGGTCAGTTATAAGTGCATCACATTGCAAACAAATGTGCATCAATGTAGTGATGTGCACTGTAGCGGTGTGCTTCACATTACAAATACATATGCAGCACAACACAAATAAATGTGCAACACAGTATAATAGTGCACCATTCCCACAGTCCGCATGAGAAGCACTATTCAAACCTGAAGAGTACCCAATAAATGAATTAATTAGAAATCAAATGTATTGTAATATTAACTACATACATCATGTAGAAGTCCATGTCCGTTGTCTGGGTCATGGGAATGGCCATTACTTTTACCACTTAGAATTTCCAAAATTATAACCATGAAACTGTAGATATCCGACTTGGTAGAAAATCTTCTTATCATTGCGTATTCTAGTGCCATATGTCCACTAGAAGAAAATTATAAAAATAAGGCGACTCAATAATTAACAATGATCAAAATGCAAGTGAAGAAAATTCAAATTTAGAGTATTGTGCATACTATGTCCCAACAATTCTGGAAGTATTTCTTGTGGTTTCATCAATCCGAACAAATTTTGACATTCTGAAATCTGCAATCTTAGGGTTCATTTCCTCATCGAGCAAGATGTTGCTGGGTTTGAAGGAATATGTGTCATTTAATCAAGATGGTAATTACTAATAATAGAATAGGATTATAATGGAGATTAATAATCCGGATATTTTAGGTGGCATTAGTGTTTTGCTAGAAGCCAACTATGACTTATGGGATAAATTAGATTTAGCCCATTGCTATTATATTCGGGTCCTATAAAGTCACACACAATAAAGTAATTGGGCTAGATCAAAGCAACCTTAGGCACATTGTGGGACTGGGAATTTCGATCAGTCTATATTATTGGAAGAGTGAATTATTCATCAAGCAATAATTAAATGTTATCTATTTACTTGATGACATAAGGAAAGTTATCTTTTGGAAAAATAAGATATTGTATCAATCATAAATATCTCTTTCTAGTTAAAAGGATATTTATCTTATAAGATATATGATATAAGTTAAGATAACATATATCTTCCATATATACATAAAAAGGAATTTGTTCCTTTACGTGAGAACACATATATCATGCAATTGTGTGGATTTGGAATACAAAAAACCGAACTCACAAATTGAGTTTCACTCATGGCAGTTTGGTAGAGCTTTGTGGTTCTCGTTCGTTCTTCTTAGCAGACGAAGGCAATACGATCTAGTACCATGCTCGTGTGGACCAATTAGAGGAGTCACAATTGAGACTCTATTCTCTAGGGTGATCCCAAAAATAAGTTTTGCATTAAAAAATATGTTACTCTTTCATATGTGGTTCGTATCAAGTTTATGCATGAGATCCTAAGTTAAATGTTAAAAAACTATTTTCTGAAATTCTGCTTAAAGCATCTAAATCCCTATAGTGGTATCAGAGCCTCTTGCATAAATTGATATAATCATAATTAAAGTTGTTAATTTTGATGTATGTTTTTGATTATTTTGGTTCAATTTAGTGGTAAAATTGATGTATGGATTAACTTGTATGATTAAAATTGTGATTTTAATTGATTGGATGCATAAAGTTATGACTTTTGTGTATATTATATGCTCGAAATAATAGCCCCTATGAACGGAATTATGCATGCTAAAATTTTGTTTTTTTGCTTAATTTTGACCCTAAAATCGATTTGCATGTTTAATTTATGCAAGAGATATGATTTCTTGTATAAATCATAATCACACATAAAAATACTTGATTTTTCATTTTGGTGAAAATTGATTCAAACCCTAAAAATTTAGAATCTCATGCCTTGAATGCCCAAAGTTGATTAATTTTGTATGAAATTGGTTCATACATTATTTTTTCAAAGATATTAATTTTCTAAAAATTACACCATATTATCCTTAAAATCATCAAAATTTATAATTGTTATAAAATTTGAGTGGGAGAATGGGTAAAATCGTGGCTGGGTGGCCAAAAGTGGTTCACGGCGGTGCGTGGTGGCTGGCGGCAGGCCGGGGTGGTGCGGCGGCGTCGAAGGGGTGGTTGGCCGCACGAGTTGGCTGGGGTGGTGACTGCATGGTGCGGTTGGGGTGGGGCTGAATTAGGGTTAGGGTTGTGAGCATAAGATCCTAACTACCTTAATTAGATATGGTAACAAGGTATCTTATCTCTAGAGTATATTTTATCCAATTATACATGATAATGATTAATATTGGTATTAATTCCATATATGATTTTATTGAATTAAAATAATAAGAAGATTTGATTAATTATTTTATTGGATATTTTAATTAATTTAATCTTAAAAGTCTATTAATATGATTAATGATCTATTATTGTCTCTTAATATTTGATATTATATTATGCATGTATAATTTAATATTATGATATTATTATTGCATGCGGTGACTGGTATAGCCCAAATAGGATAGAAAATACGATCTGCGTATCGTTATTGTTTTCTTGTACATGATCTACGTATCGTTATGTATTTTTGTAATTTAATTTTCAAGAAATTAGATTAGATTTACATTATATATTACAAGATAATAAGATCCTATAAAGATTCTAGGATGAAGATCCAGAGGAGAATCAAGGATGGAGATCCAAGAGACAAGAATAATCTATGAAGATTAAATCTTTAGGATTTTTAGGAGCCATACTAGGATCACATCTATTTATTGCATTTGTTTTGCTTTAAATATCTCTAAGTTTATGCTTGCTTGTTTATATATGCTATTTAGTTCACTAGTAAATAGACTTATATGATAAACCTAGTTTCCTTAAAAGAAAATTGAGATTTTGCCTTTTCAAATCATAACCTATGATGCCCTTGGAATTTGATGGATAGGTATTGCCAAAGCAAGGTGTACATGCTTTGACCTTGGGATAGTACGGGTAAATCTATACAAGGGGTTTACAACCTTGATTTGGTTATACTCAACAAAAGACCAAAAGATAAAGTTTTGGATTTTGAGGCATGAGATAGATTTGACATAAGATGTAATCTATCAACCAAGAGTTATAAATGTTATAACTAGTAAAAGCTACTTACCTTGATCACATAGGATTTAGGAAAGTGTCAAAGTACGCCTAAAGTCTTATCTGAAATAGGATCTTGAAATCATTTTATTCAAAGAAAAAATTTTAAACGGATAGAATGACATTAGCTTATTTATGTTTAAAGCATGTTTAAAATATTTAAGCTCTTGCATGACAAACATGATTTACATTTTGCATGTCATTTATGTTGTAGATATCATGTTTAGAAACGATAACCCAATGATCATCAACTTACGTTCGATTCTTAAGAATAATAAGTTGAACGAAAACAACTTCCTCGATTGGGAAAGAAATCCGAGAATTGTTCTCAAGTCTGAAGAAAGAGAGAATGTCCTTGACATCCCTATCCCAACATTGACTGCTATGTCTACTCGAGATGAGATAGTAGAGGAAAAGCATATCAAAGATAAGTCAGTGATTGTCACTTGTCTTATGTTGGCTTCCATGGAATCGAGCCTTCAAAAGAGGTCTGAGAGGATGGATGCCTACACCATCATTCACAACCTGAAAGTTATGTTTCAGGAGCAAGCGAGAATGGAGAGATGTGAGACTCATAAGGCAATTCTTGATTGAAAACTTGAGAGAGGCAAGCCAGTTAGTGCTCATGTGTTCAATATGATTGGACATTTTGAGAACATGGAAAGACTCGGCCACCCCTATAGCCAAGAATTGGCTACATACATCATACTCCACTCCCTGCATGATGGATTTGCTCAATTCAAGTTGAACTTCAATATGAATGAAGTTGGAAAAACACTTGAAGAGCTACATGGGATGCTCAAAACAGTTAAGCAAAATATCTCTGTTGACACCAAGAAAGAGATCTTGATGGTCAACAAGGGAAGAGGGTTCAAGAAAGGGGCATCTGGACAATAGAAGAAGAACGTGCAAGGGAAGGACAAACAAGTTGCACAACCCAAGCCGACTTCTGAAAAGGCTAAAGTAGCGACTGACCATGATTGTTTCTATTGCTATGCCAAGAGTCATTGGAAGAGGAACTGCCCAAAATACATGAAAGATAAAAAGAATGAAACTGTGAGTTCCAATTCAGGTACGAATATTATAAAAGTCCTAACAACTAAAGCTTCAACTTGGGTATTGGACTCAGGCTGTGGTTCTCACATTATTTCGAATGTGCAAGGACTAAGAAGAAGTAGAAGCTTAGCTAAGGGAGAGGTAGACCTACGTATTGAAAATGGAGCAAGGGTTGCTGCACTTGCCATTAGAGATTATAGTTTATCTTTACCTTCTGGTTTAGTATTAGAACTTAATAATTGTTATTTTGTCCCGTCTATTACTAGAAACTTGATTGCGACTTGTGTTTTGGATTTATAAGGCTATGATTTTACTCTTAAAGGTCAACATTTTTCTATTTTCAAAGATAACATCTTTTATGTCGATGCAATACTGAGTAATGTACTCTATATTGTGGATCAAGGATCCATCATCTATAACATAAACACCAAAAGCAAAAATCAAATGATTGTAGCACCACATATCTATGGCACTGTCGATTAGGTCACATTAGCCTAAATTGCATGAAGAAGCTTCAAAAGGATGGACTTTCAACCTCATTTGATTGTGAATCATTTGAAACATGTGAATCTTGCCTAATGGGAAAGATGACAATGTCACCTTTTACTGGAGTGAGTGAAATGACAACTGAGCTTTTGGCCCTAATACATACAGATGTATGTGGACCAATGAGCACATAAGCTAGAGGTGGTTACAAATACTTCATAACCTTTACTGATGATTTAAGTAGATATGTATACATATAATTAATGAAGCATAAGTCTGAATCTTTTAAAAAGTTCAAAGAGTTTCAGAATGAAGTTGAAAACCAACTTGGCAAGAAAATTAAAGCACTACGATCCGATCGTGGTGGTGAATATTTGAGTCAAGAATTTGATCATCATTTAAGAAGTTATGGGATTGTCTCACAACTAACTCCACCTAGAACACCACAAATGAATGGTGTGTCTGAAAGGAGGAATATGACCTTGCTGAACATGGTTCGATCTATTATGAGTTTTGCTGATCTTCCAATATCTTTTTGGGGATATGCTCTCATAACTGTAGTGTTCACACTAAACAGGACTTCGTCCAAAGTTGTAGATAAGACACCATATGAGTTATGGACTGGAAGAGTTCCAAGTTTGTCTTTTCTAAAGATCTGGGGATGTAAAGCTTATGTAAAACGTTTACTAGCAGATATACTTGCACCCAAATCAGATAAGTGCTTCTTTGTAGGATATCATATGGAAACTAAAGGATACTACTTTAACAATCCCAGTGAGCACAAAGTGTTTGTTGCTAGGGATAGTGTCTTTATGGAAAAAGAATTTGTTTCCAAAAAGTCAAGTGGGAGAAATGTTGATCTCGAAGAAGTTCGAGAAGATCAACAAACTGAGCAACAAAAGGACATGGATTATTCTATGTCAGAGATGACGACATTTGGGAACCTAATCCCGCAAGGAGAGGAAACTCATACACCGAGGTAGTGGAGTCGCTAGACCCCATTCCTATCGTTGCGCCGGAATCTGATTCCAATGAGGTTCCACAAAATTTTGTGACAGAACCCCCTGTTGTTTAGCCCACACGTAGATCAGATAGGCCCAGAGCGCAACGAAAGATATACATTGATTTCATAACGACTGCGAGTTTGGACATCTTGCTTTTAGAAAGCGATGAGCCTACTACATACAAGCAAGTTGTGGCAAGTCCAGACTCCGAGAAATGGCGTATTGCCATGAAGTCTGAAATAGATTTCATGTATGAGAATCAAGTATGAGACTTGATAGATTTGCCAGATGGGATAGACCCCACAAGGTGCAAATGAGTTTACAAACTCAAAACATACAAGGATGGAAATGTAACAGTTTTCAAAGCGAGACTGGTTGCAAAAGTGTTAGGAAACGGAACTCTGGAACTTCGGTTCCCCTGAGAGTTCCTTTCCTCAGTTTCTCTACTTTTGAAGATGACAAATATTATGATACTAATGTTTTATCTCAAAGATGTGTTTTAAGGAACCACAAGAATATACCGAAGGCAGGAAAGCCAAACAGACCAAGGGAACCAAAGGAACAAGACAGCTGAAGGAATCCAGAGGAACCCAGGTGTGCCCAGAAATGGAGCTTGCGACATTACGATTCCCGAGAAATCTGGGGATACACAACCTCGGACAAAAGGTGTCGAAAACGACTTGTTGAAGCTTCCAAAAGTCTGCCAAGGTCCAAGAGCTAAAGAACAAGAAGCCTAGAGAACCTCTACCTCGGACAGAGACGATGAAAGCGACAGCACATGAAGACGTCGCTGTCCAACAGACGGTTCCCAAACGGCCAGCTTACTCAACCTCGGACGAAAGCGTTTTGACAACGACACCACAAGGCTCATCTGAGGTAGTTGACCAACCAAGAGAGATTCTGAGCTGCCTAGGTTGTTTGCACATGTCAAGAACAACGTGGATCAAGGAGAACCACTAATCCTAGGGCAAGCTCAATCCGTGGGAACCAAGAGAGGATCGAGGTGCGAAGAATCCTCTATAAAATGAAGACTAACCCAAGGGTTATCTTCAAGCATTCACAATAGAAACACACTTCATAGCAAACATCAAAGTGTGAAGCTTCAAACAAGATCATCAAAGCAAACCAAGATCAAGAGGAACCAGTCAAGGAAGAAGAGTTGAGTGCTAAGTTCCTATGACTGTAAGTGATAGTTCCTAGGTACGAAAGTCTGTTTCTTGGATTGATTATTGATTGTGTTAAGTTATCTAGGATTGTCTAACTGTGTGTAAGGCAAAGAAACTGTATGTTCGTTCCTAGGATAAGCTGTAACCAAAAGAGATAAGAAATCAAGAAGTAGATTTTGAAATCCTTTCGGAAGAAAGGTAGTGGTTTTTATCCTGGATTGCTAGTTGGCAATCAAAGGTTTCCACTATAAGGAACTTGTCATTTGTTTGATTGTTTATTTCCGCTGCGAAAGGAACTGAGAATTGATATTCTGAGTTCCTTAAGTTTTTATCTAACAATCACGATCCTACAATTGGTATCAGAGCAGGAAAAGCTCTAGATCTTTGATAAGTTTGCAGATCATGTCTCAACCAAGCAAGTTTGAGCTCGGAATCTCCACCAACAAGCCACATCTCCGAAAGAAAGGAGAAGAAATATGGTGGGAAAAGTGCATGGAAAACCACATCAAGACCAACGACTACCAATGCTGGAGGATAGTCGAAAATGGAGATGGCTATGTCGACCTCACCATGAAGGAAGAAGATTGGAAACCAGAACACTATGTTATCATGGAGAAGAATGCCAAGGCCAGGCAGTTCATCCTCAATGGATTGGACAGAGAGGACATGGACAAGGTCATAGGAATCAAGACGGCCAAAGAGATATGGAAAGCTCTCAAGGAGATGCATGAAGGAAGTGAGGAACTAAAGCAAAGCAGAAAGTTTGCTTTGGAAGGAGAATACCACACCTTCAAAATGATGGAAACTGAGACCATTTCAGAGTACTACTCTCGCTTCAACAGATTAATTGGAAAGTTGACGGCGGCGGGAGTTGACCTTGATGAAGTCTCCAAGTCCTTAGTGATCATCAATGGACTCAACTCCAAGTTCACCCTTCTCAAAGGAATCATGAAGAACACTCCAGGCATCCAATCCCTTCCCTTGACCCAAGTCATAGGGAAACTGGAAGTTGAAGAAGGAGAGCACACTAAAGCCAATGCCGATAAGAAACTGGAGAAAGGAATCGCCCTTAAAATCTCCAAAGCTTTCTCAAGGCTTGAGATGGAGCAAGAGAACTCAGACTTGGAAGAAGAGGAGGACGAGCTAACAGCCCTCTTCTCAAAGAATATCAAAAAATTCTTTGTGAAGGGAAGGTTCCAAAAGGGCAGTTCCTCTTACAACGGACCCAGAAGGGATCTAAAGGAAGTATCTTGTTACGAGTGCAAAGAGAAGGGACACTACGCTAAGAACTGTCCCAACAAGGAAGACTCCAAGGAAGAAGAAAAACCTTAGAGAAAGAAGGCTCTCGTAGCCTCATGGGGAGAAGACTCAGATGAGGAACTGGATCTGAGCGGCTTCTCTGGAGAAAGATGTCTCATGGCACAAGGAGACTCAAGCGACTCAGAAGAACTTGAGAAAGAAGAGAGGCAACCCCAACTATGATACATTGACAGTGGTTGCTCATGCCATATGACCGGAAAAAGAAATCAAATGACCTCTCTTCAACCTCTCCAAGGAGGAAACATATCCTTTGGAGACAAAAGCAAAGGGAAAATCTGTGGAATAGGAACTGTGAAACTCAACGATCACATTCAGGTAAACAAAGTTCACCATGTTGATAGTCTTGGTTTTGATCTAATAAGTGTGTCACAGCTGTGTGATCAAGGAGACAATGAAGTCAGATTTAGATCAAACGAATGCTCAGTTCTTGACTCCTCGGGACAAATCATCCTAAAAGGAAAGAGATTCAACAATGTTTACATTGTTGATCCATCCTTTGTCCCCAAGGAGAAACTGTGTCTCTCAACCGTGAATGACCAAGCTGAGTTGTGGCACCAACGCCTCGGTCATGCTAGCACCAAGCTGATTCAAAAGCTACACTCAAAGGAACTAGTCAGAGGATTGCCAAAGCTGAGTGGTACATCTAAGGAACCATGCTCTGACTGTGTAAAAGGAAAACAAGCTCGTAGTTCCTTCAAATCCAAAAACATGGTAAGCACCTCAAGGCCTCTTGAGCTCATCCACATGGATCTTTGTGGACCCATGAGAGTTCAAAGCCTAGGAGGGAAAATGTATATTTTTGTTATTGTCGATGACTTCTCTCGCTTTACCTGGACCATTTTCATTAAATCTAAAAGTGAAGTCATTGATCGCTTTAAAGACATGGTTCCCTTGTTAGAAAAATCCCTTGATTGTTCACTTAATGCTATTCGGTCTGACCATGGTACCGAATTCGAAAATGGAGAATTTCTAACCTTTTGCAGTGAGCATGGCATTGATCACAACTTCTCTGCACCATACACTCCTCAACAGAATGGAGTAGTGGAGAGAAAGAATAGGACCTTGGAAGACATGGCTCGAACTATGTTGATCTCAAGTGGACTCTCCCAATCCTTTTGGGCTGAGGCGATCAACACAGCATGCTACATCATCAATAGAGCCATGCTTCGCCCTATCACAGAGAAGACACCCTATGAACTCCTAAGAGGAAGAGTTCCCAACATTTCTCATCTAAGGGTGTTCGGATGCAAGTGCTTTGTGCACAACAATGGGAAGGACAATCTTGGCAAGTTCGACCCAAGAAGTGATGAAGGAATTTTCATTGGATATGCCTCAGGCAGCAAGGTATACAAGGTCTTCAACAAAAGAACTAAAAAGGTAGAAGAAAGTGTTCATGTTATTTTTAATGAAAAATCACTCGGAAAGATTGTGCAGAACACCACCAGTTCCTTTGAAGATCCGTTTCCCAAGTCATCCCAAGAAGATCCAGATGAAGATGTCACTCCTCCCAGTTCCTGCCCTGCTGAACGGAACACTCCAATGGCTCCTCCACCAGTTCCCATGGATAATGAACAACAATCCATTTCTGGGAACCATGAGCATGACGACAACATCTGTGAAGACCTCAATGATTCATCTTCCCACATGTTCTTCAATGGAGAAGGTGACCCCAACCAGGAAGCTGAATGCTCAACTCAGAATGTCTCCACATCAAATACTTTGGCTTCCAACAGAGAAAGAAGAGTCGTCAAGCCTCCAGTCAGGTACGAACATCTAACTTTCTTTGCCTTTAATGCATTTTTGTCTATTGTGGAACCAAAGAACATAGGTGAGGCACTGAAGGATGCGGACTGGATCCAAGCCATGCAAGAAGAGCTTCATCAATTTGAAAGGAACAAAGGCTGGCATCTGGTTCCTCGCCCCAAGGATAAGCACATCATAGGAACCATATGGGTTTTCAGAAACAATCTAGATGATACAAGAGCTGTGATAAGGAACAAAGCAAGACTTGTGGCTCAAGGATACAATCAACAAGAAGGAATTGACTATGATGAAACCTATGCTCCAGTGGCAAGGATCGAAGCAATAAGGTTGTTGATTGCCTTCGCATCTCACAAAGGGTTCAAGTTGTTCCAAATGGATGTGAAAACAGCCTTCCTCAATGGAATTCTTCAAGAAGAAGTCTATGTCAAGCAACCTCCTGGTTTCGAAGACGACGATCATCCAGATCATGTCTACTTTCTAGACAAGGCACTCTATGGCCTCAAGCAAGCTCCCAGAGCTTGGTATGATCGTCTTGCCCAGTTCCTACTCTCAAATGGCTACAGGCGTGGAGTTATTGATAAGACTCTCTTCATCCTAGAAGAAGAAGGTAACATCTTAGTGGTTCAAATCTATGTTGATGATATCATTTTTAGTTCCACTAACCTGTCCCTTGTAGACAAGTTCAAAGACTTGATGAGCAGTGAATTTGAAATGAGTTTAATTGGGGAACTCACATTCTTCCTCGGATTACAAATCACTCAAAAGGAAGATGGTATTCAAATCCACCAACAGAAGTATGTCAGGGAACTACTGAAGAAGTTCAAAATGGATTCATGCAAGCCTCTCTCCACTCCCATATCCACCATTGCCCATCTGGATAAGGACCACTCGAGTCCTCTAGTGGAGGAGAAGCTCTATAGAGGTATGATAGGCTCACTCATGTACCTAACCGCTAGTCGACCAGACATTGTCTTTGCTGTTGGCTTGTGTGCTAGGTTCCAATCTTGTCCGAGAGAAACCCACTTGGCTACTGTAAAGAGAATACTTCGATATCTCAAGGGAACTAACGATCTCTGTATTTGGTACCCCAAAGAATGTCCCTTTGAGCTCATGGGTTTCACTGATGCTGATTATGCTGGATATCTTGTGGATAGAAAGAGCACTTCTAGAATGGCACAATTTCTAGGCCCTTGCCTTGTGTCATGTGGATCAAAGAAACAAGTTTCAGTCTCCCTCTCCACCACAGAATCCGAGTACATTACAGCTGCCTCTTGTTGTTCCCAACTTCTCTAGCTAAAGCAACAACTCGCGGACTTTGGTATGTCTTATGGCCCTCTCACTATCCTTTATGACAACACTAGTGTTATAAACATTTCTAAGAATCCTGTGCATCATACTAGGACCAAGCATATTGACATTAGACATCATTTTCTTAGAGATCATGTTGAGAAGGGAAACATCATTATGAAATTTTGTAGAACTGAAGATCAAATTGCAGATATATTCACCAAGGCATTGAATAGAGTTCCTTTTGAGAACCTCAGATTGGAACTAGGAATGATTCCTATTACTCAGTAGTGACCTTAGTTCTGAGAATTCTTTCCGAGTTCCCCTGATTGACTAGTTTAAGATATTTAACTTGTTGAGTCTTGATGTCCTTGTGTTATATCTTTTGCTACAAACCCTTCTTGTCATAATGGTTTCTTATAAAGGCTTAGATAAATTTTTCTGGTTCGTTTCCTTTTGATTATCATTATTTCTCAACTCCTCATTGTTCAAATTTCTTTGATGGCCCAAAAGTCACAATCTGATCATATTTCTAACCCAACATTACAAGCTGAAATGATGATTGTGTACTAAGACCTACCCTTGCCTCATTGCTCAATTTAATTCTCTATGATCCATCTCTAAACCTTCTCTGAGAATTACTGTGCAATGCGATAAATAGCATACCCTGATTCCTTGTATGGGAACGTACTGTTTTTAGTTCCTTTGTCTCCACCCACACCAAAGGTTCCCATACATTCCTCTAGCTCGCTGAAAATGTCGCCAGAAAGGAACCAGAACATCGCGTCTCTCCAACGGCTCGCTTGGCTTCCCCAGACGCTATTTATGGCATATTGGCAGGGATAAGGCATGTCTCATCAGTGGCAGACCTCCCTCTTCTCGGAATGAGTCATATTTTGAATTTAAATTAGCCGTTCCAAAAAGCTGCAACTCTCTTCAATGCTTCGGATTTGCCTTGATCTTCTCAACGATTGGATTTGCTTCAACGGTCACCTCAGCTCTTGGCCATCCCAGATCTTCAACGCCCTTAAAGAGGTGCTCAGTTGCTCTGAGTTGATCTCACAAGCTCTCTATCTCTCTGATCCTCTTATCTCCTCTCAAATGGTCAACCCTAACCCAATCGTTGTTATGGATGAAGAGGAAGCTGCTTTTCTTCAAGCATTTCGCGAAAAGAAGGCTAAAGCCTCCTCCTCCAAGCCTGTTTCTGCCTCCACTTCTTCAAAATCCCTCCCCAAAGAAAACCCCGTGGCGAAACCTGCAGTGAAACCAGAAGAGAAGCTTGAGAAACCACCAAAGGATAAGGAAAAGGTGGAAGAGGAACCAACCATGCCCAAAGAAGAGGAGCAAGCCATCACTTTGGCTTCAGAATCAGTCACAAAATCTGTTTCTGAAGGCGGATCGCATGATTCCTCTCCGGATAAATCCCTTCAAGAGATCCTTAGCCCCGAACCTTCCCCGATCAGCCTCAAATCCAAAACTTCCAACCCAGGCCCCTCTGTCGCCACAAGAATGCAACAGAGGAAGAGAAGCTCCCAAGCCATTGTTCCCTATGAAACCAAATCCACAAAAAGGGCCAAAACCACCACCCTCTCTGTCTCCTCTTCCTTCTCCAAAAGGAAGATCCTAAAACCTCTCATTATCGGCAGAGAATTCTGGACCCAGGCATTAGAAGAAGAGGATGAGGAACTCTATGGAGAAGCTTTGGATGAGTTCCACTCTCTGTTGCAGTTCCAAGGGTGGGATGAGATGCTGTGCGAGCCCTTCTCTGCTTCCGACGAGGTTGTCCGGATGTTTTACCAGTCCATGGAGTTTGTACCCCAGAAAGAGAACTCTCCCTGTCATGACGCCATTCTCATATGGAAGGGAACCAGCTTTCCCCTGTCCGCCAATCTAATCGCGTCTGCTCTAGGGATTGAGTCGAGGTCTGGGTTTGACATTCTGCCTCAGAAGAAGGGATGGCCCAAGGGAAAGGGCTTCAAGTCCAAAGGAGCAATCGTCAAGAAAATTTATGATGGCGCATCCCCCTCATCTTTGGAGACGAAGGATCTCTCCATCGCAAATCGGCTACTGCATTTTTGGATCACTCGCAACTTGGTTCCCAGGCAAGAGCACATGAACGAAGTCCTCATCACCGACGCCATCTACATGGACAAAGTGCTCTCCGGCGTTCAGTTAGATCTTCCCCGTATTGTGCTGGCTCACATGCAATTCTGTGCATCCCATGACTCCCACGCTTTACCCTTCCATCACATCATCAAAATGCTACTCTCCAACCTCAATCAGTACCCAGAAGACTTCCCCGAGACTGCCTACATAAAATGTCTTACAATGCACACAGTTCGGAAGCTGAAATCTAAGGAACAACAACCCAACCTTGCTGAAACAGAAGAAATCCCGCCTAAGGAAAAGACGAGTTCCCAGGGCCGTTCTAGTTCCCACCCTCAGCAACCCCCCTCTTCAGACTCCTCTGCGATCCTCCTTGCGTTGGATTGTATTGAAAAAGCTATCTTGGAAGGCTCGACTGCCAACACGGTCGCCATCCATGATCAAGTAAGAGAGTTGGGGCGTATCAGTTCTGCAGAAAGACTGGCAAAGTGCAATCAGTGCTCATCAGGCCGCGGGCCAAAATGTAGAAACCGACGACAAGGATGCAGAAGAGGAGGCCGCTACTACGCCATAGGAACGTGATAACATGAATTTTGTCGTTCTAATTCCTACTATGCAAGAAATCCAAACAGAACCTAAAACGCAGTCTTAGGCAAGTAAGGGTCGATCCACAGGGAAACACAATCTATCGCAGTATGTAAAGTGTATGTCAATTGAAGTAACCAAAGGGGGGGATTTTTTTTGTTTGTAGAGTAACCAAGCATGCAAAAGTAAGTAAGCAATTAAAGTGCTGAAATCAAGTATGGGAAAGGCACTTAGTCAAACAATATCCACTAATCGAATGACAAGTTGATCATAGAAACCACTCAAAATCGCATGCAATGGCAATTCCAATTCCTTTTCAAAAGTATCTAATAGCACAACCAGATACTATTAGAACTAACTAATTAAACAACCCTGGAACTATCAATATTCAATTTAACAGCAGCTTTATGGATAGGAATATAGTTGGATACAACCTAGAATAAAACAACCAGTTTTTACCCTAAGATGCAAATCAATTCTCTTCTGCATAAGATTAGCACAACCAGTTACTAACACGATGCAGTTGCTACTAGGGAATAGATATGCTCAACCAGTAACAATCTAGACCTAGCAATAGATAAATACCAACAAACCCTAGTTGATCAGACTAGAATTTACCAATATCAATCATAAGATTCAAGCAAGAGAAAAGATAAAAGCCAAAGCAATAGATTAAAAGTAAGAAACTTACAACTGAATCAAACGAAGAGCTTCAATGTCTGACTAAGCAAGAGAGGCTTAGTTCTTCATAGCAAGGGAAATACGTAAGAAATAAAACTAGGGTTCCGAGATAAAGATGATGATCCAAGATTGGAAAACAAGCCTTTTTTCAACCCTTAAATACTAAAGAAAATAAAGCTAAGTTAACCTAATACGAAATAATAAAAAGTAATAAAATAATGCAAATAAAGAAACGGCGCGGCGGACTTCAGACATCGGCGGCGGTCGCCGCATCTCCCACGGCGGGCGCCGCAATTAAACGGCGGTCACCGTAATCACTTCGTAGCCAAGGTCGATGGAAAGCCAATTGCGGCGGGCGCCGTAAGGTTCACGGCGGGCGCCGTAATTACGGCGGTCGCCGTCTTTGTACGGCGGTCGCCGTCCTTCGGTTCAGCTCCTGCGACACTTCCGTAAAAACGCCATAACTTTTGATTCTCAACTCGGATTGCGCTCATATTTTGAGGACTTGCAATAGACTTATTGATCTAACTCCTCGAATTGGAATCACTCCATTTGGACATCAGAGCAGAGAGAACGAACCAATTGAATTCAGCACATTGTTCTTCTACTCTTCATTGCACTCCCTTGGCGCCTACTACTGGTGGCTTCCTCCTCAGTGTCTCATATGATCTCCAAAACCGCTCAAACACCTCCAAAAACATCAACTTCGCCCCCAAATACCATACACATGAATGTGTCTAAATCTACCCGAATGATACCAATAAAACCTCTAATAACTCTTACTTAAGCCCTACAAAGTAGTGCTTATCAAACCACCCCATGCTTAGACCTTTGCTCGTCCACGAGTAAACCAAATAAGAGTCCACTCCTCCAATGCAGCACCCAAGGTCTCAGGAAGCATATCCTCCAACTAAGAGCCACCTAACCCATGCCAAGCTCCTGGCTCCAATCTCATTTACAACACATCCACAACTCAACAAACTTAAGGGCAAGCAGAGTACTTCCCCCAAACTAAACCCAGACATCCAATAGTGTGAGTAACCTCTAATCCTAGCCTCCATCTATTGCTCCTTATGTCTCCCAGAGTGACCTACCCGACAATCCTTCTTTGACTCCTCTTCTTATGACGCCTCGCCAAGAATAATGAGAAATCCTAAAATCACTCTTCTTCTTTTTCGCTCGTTTTGCCAAGGCGCCCTTTCGGGTTTTCACCAAGCCACTCATTTCATTTTTCAATAGATGTACTCACATAAGCTCACGTCACTCTTGACCTCATATTACCCCAGCCTAATGCTGGTCCAAGCCACCTGCTTATTACCTAGGCCGCCCTTTCGGGTTTTCGACCTATCCCAAGATTTTTTATGATAGCCTTTTTTTCAAATTTTTTGGCTCTTTTCATTTTTTTTTTTCATTTTTCTCCTCAGCAGCGTAGTAAGTATAAAACCCCACCCCATGCTTAAACATTGCATTGTCCTCAATGTAATGAAAGAAAAAATAATAAAGCACAGGGAAAAGCAAAAAATAACTCACAACGTTGCCGAGTTGGCTTGGACACTTCCTTGTTGCTGGCGGTGTAGTCATGAAAGTTCCTGTCCTGGATGTCTGCATCAACGCTATAACCTTCATATACCGTGCAACCATAAGAAACCACTATAGGGTGTGGTGGTGATGTAGGAAATCAGGGCTGCATGGTCTTCAAAAATGGGCCCAGATGTCATCGTGGTCGGGCCCTGGTGTACCTTCTCTCCAACTGTCGACTGCAGGGCCATCATCGTTGCCAAATAAATATAGGGTGAATGTATTCCTCCGTTTAGCAACATGATGCGCACCTCTCCGTGGGAAACTCTGGACAGCTGGGTAAAACTTTTTTTTTTTTAACTTTTTTTTTAAAATTTTTTTTTTTGACTTTTCTCCCCGTTTAAGGTCTTTTCGGGGTATCTTATTTTTGTCTTTTGCTCCCCGTTTAAGGTTTTTTCGGGGCCCATTTTTTCGGATTTTTTTTCGATATTTTTTTTTTTTTGAGAAAGTGCGGCGGTCGCCGTGAAGGGTGCGGCGGTTGCCGTAATTGCAGCGGGCGCCGTAATTAAACGGCGGTCGCCGTTTTCATGTCACAGCTATCCTTCTTGGCGAAGCAATTACGGCGGGCGCCGTAAGGTTCGCGGCGGGCGCCGTGAACACCTTCTCCGTTTTTTCGCGCTTCCTGCAGGTTAGTTCGACACAGAAAGGAAAAACTAAAAGGAAAACAACTGAATAAAGACTAAGGGAAAGAAAATAAACTACCAAATCTCGGATTGCCTCCCGAGCAGCGCCTTGGTTAATGTCGTTGGCTCGACATACTACTCAATCCTCTTCAACTCGGGTTTGTCCTATCACTTGAACTCCTGAGGTCTATATCAGGGGGATGCCGCTTTGTGTGCTCCATGTTGAGCCTTTCCCCCTTGCGTGTGCACTTGCTGATGGATGGACCGCTGTTCATATCTATGAATGCACTTGCCATCTTCATGAATGGTCTACCCAACATCTCAAGGGCTGCATGTATGTCCTGAATTAAGGCCTCCTTCTTGTGCTTCCCCTTTAGTTTCTTCTTTATATTGCCCAACGCCCTTAAAAACTCTGTGTAGCTAGGGATGCAACTTGCCAGTTCGATCAAGGGAATGGTTACCTCGCAGATACTGAAGGTTTCATATAGCTCTTTGTCGTCCTTCAGCCTTCGAGTATCATGGAATACCGCATGGAGGGGCGTGACGGGGTGCAGCGAGACAAGTGGAAAGGAGTTGAGATGCACATACTTATCATAGGCAGCCTCGAGAGGGTCGGGGGCTGCCGGGGCATTTTCGAGAGGAACGAGCGTCACATGATCATTTTCGCGATCGTGGCTCTCCTCCTCTTGGTCGCTGAATTCCTCATGCGGTCTCGGAGTTGTCGACTCCTTTGCTTCAAGTTTACTCACCACTTGAGAGATCTGACCAACCTGCCTTTCCAAGTTCTGAATGCTAGCTATTGTAGTCTCTTGGAATTGCAATGAACTCTTACTCAACTTAGCAATGTTCTGCATCAGCATATTCATCATGTCATCCATAGAAGGTGAAGGATTACCCTGTTGTTGGTTTGGTTCTGGGTAGAACTCCCGGTAGTCATGATCATATGAAGGGTATTGCAGGTTCCCATAACTCGAATTGGGGTGATATCCCCACCCTGGAGTATGTGCGTATGAGTATGGGTCATATCGCGGCTCCTGCTGGAATTGGGGAAATCTATCCATCTCTGTAACAAAATCAAAAAGGAAAAACAAAAATCAATAGCACGGGTGTGGACCGTAAGATAGGTCCACACAATAGTTGACACACAAATCACACACAAAATAGATTATTGCTTCCCCGGCAACGGCGCCAATTTGATAACAGGAATTTTGTCGTTCTAATTCCTACTATGCAAGAAATCCAAACAGAACCTAAAACGCAGTCTTAGGCAAGTAAGGGTCGATCCACAGGGAAACACAATCTATCGCAGTATGTAAAGTGTATGTCAATTGAAGTAACCAAAGGGGGGGATTTTGTTTGTTTGTAGAGTAACCAAGCATGCAAAAGTAAGTAAGCAATTAAAGTGCTGAAATCAAGTATGGGGAAGGCACTTAGTCAAACAATATCCACTAATCGAATGACAAGTTGATCATAGAAACCACTCAAAATCGCATGCAATGGCAATTTCAATTCCTTTTCAAAAGTATCTAATAGCACAACCAGATACTATTAGAACTAACTAATTAAACAACCCTGGAACTATCAATATTCAATTTAATAGCAGCTTTATGGATAGGAATATAGTTGGATACAACCTAGAATAAAACAACCAGTTTTTACCCTAAGATGCAAATCAATTCTCTTCTGCATAAGATTAGCACAACCAGTTACTAACACGATGCAGTTGCTACCAGGGAATAAATATGCTCAACCAGTAACAATCTAGACCTAGCAATAGATAAATACCAACAAACCCTAGTTGATCAGACTAGAATTTACCAATATCAATCATAAGATTCAAGCAAGAGAAAATATAAAAGCCAAAGCAATAGATTAAAAGTAAGAAACTTACAACTGAATCAAACGAAGAGCTTCAATGTCTGACTAAGCAAGAGAGGCTTAGTTCTTCATAGCAAGGGAAATACGTAAGAAATAAAACTAGGGTTCCGAGATAAAGATGATGATCCAAGATTGGCAAACAAGCCTTTTTTCAACCCTTAAATACTAAAAAAAATAAAGCTAAGTTAACCTAATACGAAATAATAAAAAGTAATAAAATAATGCAAATAAAGAAACGGCGCGACGGACTTCAGACATCGGCGGCGGTCGCCGCATCTCCCACGGCGGGTGCCGCAATTAAACGGCGGTCGCCGTAATCACTTCGTAGCCAAGGTCGGTGGAAAGCCAATTGCGGCGGGCGCCGTAAGGTTCACGGCGGGCGCCGTAATTACGGCGGTCGCCGTCTTTGTACGGCGGTCGCCGTCCTTCGGTTCAGCTCCTGCGACACTTCCGTAAAAACGCCATAACTTTTGACTCTCAACTCGGATTGCGCTCATATTTTGAGGACTTGCAATAGACTTCAAGATCTAACTCCTCGAATTGGAAACACTCCATTTGGACGTCGGAGCAGAGAGAACGAACCAATTGAATTCAGCACATTGTTCTTCTACTCTTCATTGCACTCCCTTGGCGCCTACTACTGGTGGCTTCCTCCTCAGTGTCTCATATGATCTCCAAAACCGCTCAAACACCTCCAAAAACATCAACTTCGCCCCCAAACACCATACATATGAATGTGTCTAAATCTACCCGAATGATACCAATAAAACCTCTAATAACTCTTACTTAAGCCCTACAAAGTAGTGCTTATCAGAACGCTTGTTCTAGGTTCCCAGTGCTGCAACGCCACAGCGAGCTAGTAGTTTCCCTTAGGATCCTACTCCCCTCTTCTATCCCTTTTGTTGTCTTTCTTAAGATTGATGTTGTTGCCTTTGTAGTCTTTGTGTTGTTATCTTTTGTTGTCTGTAGTTTTTTTTGTTGTTGGATGTTGTGTGTCTTTGAACAATGATCAGTGAAGCTTTAATGTTTACCCTTAGTTTCGTTCCCATGATCGATTTGTCTTTGCCTTAAGTTCTCATTATGCCTTTTATGGGTTTGATGCAATCACATATTCACTCCGATATCATGTTCTTAACTTATACTTAATCTTTTCGATGATGTCAAAAGGGGGAAGAAAAGGATAGGAACCTTGAACTTTGGAGACTACTGAATTAATAGGAACTCTGAACTAGTTCTATTTCTAAGGGGGAATTTGAAATAAACTTGTTCACGTGCTTAGGGGGAATTTGCAACCATTGAATGTTCTATCACTAATCTGTAATGTTGTAAATCCCGTTATCTCAATATGATCTCATGAATTTCATGTTCCTATTATGTTGCCAGGTTCCTTATATTTGTCATCATCAAAAAGGGGGAAATTGTTAGGAAACGGAACTCTGGAACTTCGGTTCCCCTGAGAGTTCCTTTCCTCAGTTTCTCTACTTTTGAAGATGACAAATATTATGATACTAATGTTTTATCTCAAAGATGTGTTTTAAGGAACCACAGGAATATACCGAAGGCAGGAAAGCCAAACAGAACAAGGGAACCAAAGGAACAAGACAGCTGAAGGAATCCAGAGGAACCCAGGTGTGCCCAGAAATGGAGCTTGCGACATTACGATTCCCGAGAAATCTGGGGATACACAACCTCGGACAAAAGGTGTCGAAAATGACTTGTTGAAGCTTCCAAAAGTCTGCCAAGGTCCAAGAGCTAAAGAACAAGAAGCCTAGAGAACCTCTACCTCGGACAGAGACGATGAAAGCGACAACACATGAAGACGTTGCTGTCCAACAGACGGTTCCCAAACGGCCAGCTTACTCAACCTCGGACGAAAGCGTTTTGACAACGACACCACAAGGCTCGTCTGAGGTAGTTGACCAACCAAGAGAGATTCTGAGCTGCCTAGGTTGTTTGCACATGTCAAGAACAACGTGGATCAAGGAGAACCACTAATCCTAGGGCAAGCTCAATCCGTGGGAACCAAGAGAGGATCGAGGTGCGGAGAATCCTCTATAAAAGGAAGACTAACCCAAGGGTTATCTTCAAGCATTCACAATAGAAACACACTTCATAGCAAACATCAAAGTGTGAAGCTTCAAACAAGATCATCAAAGCAAACCAAGATCAAGAGGAACCAGTCAAGGAAGAAGAGATGAGTGCTAAGTTCCTGTGACTGTAAGTGATAGTTCCTAGGTACGAAAGTCTGTTTCTTGGATTGATTATTGATTGTGTTAAGTTATCTAGGATTGTCTAACTGTGTGTAAGGCAAAGGAACTGTGTGTTCGTTTCTAGGATAAGCTGTAACCAAAAGAGATAAGAAATCAAGAAGTAGACTCTGAAATCCTTTCGGAAGAAAGGTAGTGGTTTTTATCCTGGATTGCTAGTTGGCAATCAAAGGTTTCCACTATAAGGAACTTGTCATTTGTTTGATTGTTTATTTCCGTTGCGAAAGGAACTGAGAATTGATATTTTGAGTTCCTTAAGTTTTTATCTAACAATCATGATCCTACAAAAAGGATTTAAACATATTCATGGTACTGACTATGATGAAACCTTCTCTCTAGTCGTCATGACTAGATACATTCGGATACTCCTAGCAATTGCAGCTCATTATGATTATGAGATCTGACAAATGGATGTCAACAGGGGCGGACGCAGGTGTGGCCCAGTGGGGGCTGTAGCCCCCACTGGAATTTTGAAAATTTAGAGTTTATGGATTTGTAAATTTTATAAATTAGTTTTTATACAAATTTATTGAGATTACGCAATGAAAGTAGTCTGTAATGATGAAATTTGTTTAATTTGTGTAATTTTTGGTCAATTTTGAGTAAAATTTCATTTGAAGTTTGGATATAGAGTTTGTTGTTTGAAATTGAGATTGTTTGTGTAAAGTAGATGATAGAATTAAAAATTACGGTTTAGGGTTTTGAGTAAGGTAGGCGATAATATTTTACTCTTCAAGATTTTAGACCCCACTGGACTACAATCATGCGTCCGCCCCTGGATGTCAAGACGGGTTTCCTAAATGGATATTTAGAAGATGATGTGTACATGACACATCTTGAGGGTTTTGAGGATCCACAGAATCCTAGGAAAGTTTGCGAGCTTAAGAAGTCCATTTATGGACTTAAGCAAGCATCAAGGAGTTGGAACCTTCGATTTGATGAAGTGGTCAAATAATTTGACTTCATTAGATGTGTAGAAGAACCTTGTGTTTACAAGAAGTTTAGTGAGAGCAAAGTGGTCTTCCTGGTCTTGTATGTGGATGACATACTACTCATTGGAAATGACATTCTTATGCTGGAGTCCGTTAAGAACCGACTTAAGAAGAATTTCTCAATGAAGGACCTAGGAGTGCTGAGTACATATTAGGCATCAATATCTATAGAGATAGGTCTAAGAGACATATTGGACTAAGTCAAGGAACTTATGTGGATAAGGTTCTTGATAGGTTTAATATGAAGAATTCCAAGAACAGATTCTTGCCTATGCAGCATGGCTTAGTTCTCAGCAAGAAGCAGTGTCCAGTGACACCTGTTGAGCTAGAGAGAATGAGCAGGATTCCTTATGCATCAACAGTAGGATCCTCATGTATGCCATGGTCTGTACTCGCCTGAATGTTGCATTCGCTTTGAGCATGTGTGGCAGATACCAATCGACCCCAGGTGAAGCACACTAGAATGCTGCTAAGAACATCCTTAAGTACTTGAGAAGGACTAAGGATGATTTCTTAGTGTATGGAGGACATGATGAGTTGATCATTGAAGGATATACTGATGCAAGCTTCCAAACTTTCGGTCCCAATCCGGATACGTTTTCATTCTTAATGGAGGGGATGTGAGCTAAAAGAGCTCAAAGCAAGACACGGTAGCTGATTCTATGACAGAGGCTGAGTACATTGTTGCAGTGGATGCATCTAAGGAAGTTGTCTGGATAAGGAAGTTCATTGCCGAGCTTTGTTTGGTTCCTAGTTGTGCTAAGGCAATTGACATCTATTGTGACAACAATGGTGCCGTTGCCCAATCCAAGGAACCAAGTTCTAACTCCAAATCCAGACACGTGCTCAGGAAATACCACGTCATTTGAGACTATGTCCAGAGGGGTGATGTAAGGTTATGCAAAATACACACGGATGACAACATTGCAGATCCGTTGACTAAACCTCTATCCAAGCTCAAGCATGATAGTCACACTAGGGCTAAGGGACTCAAGCACATTGGAGAATGACTTTGAGATTGCATTGTTTTGAGATTATGGATGTTGATTTCATGATTGTTGAAATATTGCATCATGTTTGTTTTTAAAATAAAGTTTCATTATTATTTAATTATGGTTTAGAATTAAGTAAAATATCCTAATAATTTATAATCATCAAATAGGATCATCATAAAATTTATGGTGGATGAAACCCTGTTAAGTGAACTGATATTATGAATTATGAGTTGTCCATAGTCTAAGTCATTAAATTGGACATAAATGACTCAATACAGGCTATTATATAAGTTGATTGATAGCGCCAAGTTTCATGGGCTATAGGGACATGAAGATGTCTAATCAATTACATGGACATGTATGGTGGATACGTGCAGGGCAGACCTACCTTAAGATTCGGCAAATGAGTTGTAGAATTTTAAGTTGAACTATGATTAGTAGGTTCTTCAGACATGAGTGCGATATACCTCTTGCTTGGTGATTGGTAGTCTTTGACATTGTCAAACACCGTTGTGTAAAAGGCGGCTATAAATGCAGTGATCGAGATTGCTGAAAATTGAGTGGGAGCTATAGTCACACAAGATTGGAGAAGTCATCCTATTTATATATTTGTACATATGTGGATAGGAATGGTGTCTTGACCACTTGAAGAGTAAGAACTGAAAATGCATGGCCGTGCTCAAATGGATTAATAGTAATCATTTGCTTTGACAATTCAAGCTCGAAGTTCAAGAAACAATTTGAATATTGATATGGATTACATAAGATGTTATCATATCATCAAATTAGACACTAAGTGACAAAAGAATTGATATGCACACTTTAAGGACAAGTGAGAGATTGAAGGGCCTTTAATCAAGATGACAATTACTAATAATAGAATATGATAATAATAGAGATTAATAATCCGGATATTTTAGGTGGTCTTAGTGTTTTGCTAGAAGCCAACTATGACTTATGGGATAAATTAGATTTAGCCCATTGCTATTATATCCGAGTCCTATAAGGTCACACACAATAGAGTAATTGGGCTAGATCAAAGCAACCTTAGGCACATTGTGGGACTGAGAATTTCGGTCAGTGTATATTATTGGAAGAGTGGATTATTCATCAAGCAATAATAAAGTGATATCTATTTACTTGATGACATAAGGAAAGTTATCTTTTGGAAAGATAAGATATTGTATCAACCATAAATATCTCTTTCTAGTTAAAATGATATTTATCTTATAAGATATATGATATAAAATAAGATAACATATATATATTAATATATACATATATCTTCCATATATACATAAAAAGGAATATGTTCCTTTACGTGAGAACACATATATCATGCAATTGTTTGTCTTTGGAATACAGACAACCAAACTCACAAATTGAGTTTCACTCATGGTCGTTTGGTAAAGCTTTGTGGTTCTCGTTCGTTCATTCTAGCATACGAAGGCAAGACGATCTAGTACCATGCTCATGTGAACCAAGTAGAGGAGTCACACTTGAGGCTCTATTCTCCAGGGTGATCCCGGAAACAAGTTTTGCATCAAAAAATATGTTACTCTTTCATATGTGGTTCATATCAAGTTTATTCATGAGATCCTAAGTTAAATGTTAGAAAACTGTTTTCTGAAATTCCGCTTAAAACCTCTAAATCCCTACAGAGTTTAAGGTCTCGATGTACAATGGTGAGTAAGGAATCAATATGAAGGTACCTTAGTCCCCTCCTTCAATGACTTTGCTTCGTGTTTTCCAGTCCAACTTAGTAGACATGTTAGCATCCGTTTGCATTTTTTCAAACAAAAACATATTAGAGTTATATCATGTGAGGATAAATAGTCATCTTAAAAACTTGTTCATACATACCAAAAAGAAATTTGTCTAGACTTAGATTAGATAGGTACTCGTAAACAAGAATCCGCTCTTCATGTTCAACGCAGAACCCCAATGTCTAACCAAGAATCTGTGTTGAAGCTTTGCTACCACTGCAACTTAAGTCTTGAACTCTCTTATCCCTTGGCCTGAGTACTCTGAAAGCCTCTTTATAGCTGTTGGTTGTCCATTGGGAAGTATACCCTATCCATACAATGATACAAACATATATAGAAGCTCTAATTTTGCCACTGAATTAGGATACATTACATGAAAATGTCCATGACATATGTCACTGATGAACAATTGATTTCAAACGTGTATTTCTTATTTTGCAGAACCTTTACAAAGCTTCTCCTAATATACACAAACTAACGCTACAATTAAGCCATCAGAGAAGGCAACAAAATAATCTATTCCTAAACATGTACAAGATATTAGCTAAAGATAGAGAGGAAAGATACAGGCATATCTCACTAGCCTAAGATAGAGGATAGACCACAATCTTTTATGCTGAAAATATTATATCCTTACTTCGGGATATCTCATTATCCTCCCTCAAGTTGGAGCATGCAAATCTTGTATGCCCAATTTGCTAAGGATACGAAGGAAGGAAGCCTTGCCTAAGGCTTTTGTAAATATATCCGCCAATTGAGTAGATGTGTGAACATAGGACGGTCGGAGAGTGCCTTTGATGATTTCATCTCGTAGGAAATGGCAATCAACTTCTATGTGTTTTGTACGCTCGTGGAACACGGGATTGTTGGCAATATGGAGAGCGGATTGGCTGTCACAATATAGTTTGATAGGCTGAGTATGTGAGACTCCAAGATCAAACAACACGCCTTTTAACCATTTTAGCTCACATGTAATCGATGCCATATCCCGGTATTCGGCTTATGCGGATGATCGGGACATTGTGTGTTGCTTTTTAGTTTTCCATGAGATAGGAGACGAGTCTAAGAACACAACCCAGCTAGACAAGGAGCGGCGAGTGAGAGGGCAACTAGCCCAATCGGAGTCACACCATCCATGGAGCTGGAGAGTGGCGTCAGCTTTGAGCATGATCCCTTGCCCTGGATGTGCTTTGAGGTATCGAACCACTCGTAATGCAGCCTGCCAATGGTCCATTGTGGGTTGTTGCATGAACTGTGAAAGGATATGCACGGAATAGGCGAGGTCCGGACGAGTGAAGCATAGATAAATGAGACGGCCAACCAATCTTCTATAGGGCTCGGCATCATGCAGTTTTGGCGAGGATGAGAGGGCAAGTTTATGGTTGGATTCCATGGGAAACTCAGCTGGTTTAGCGCCCAACAGGCCTGCTTTGTTGATGATGTCGAGCGCATACTTGCGTTGGCACAAATAGACGCCCTTTGGTGATCGGGCTACCTCCACCCCAAGAAAAGGGTCCGAGATCCTTCATCTTAAAGCATGAACTAAGATAAGACTTAAATTTGGTCACCGTGGTGCCATTATTTCCAGAAATAATTAGATCGTCAACATAAACCAAAACGTGAAGTTGAACGGAACCTTTAGTGAAATTGAACAAAGAGTAATCGGATAGAGATTGTCGAAAGCCGTACCTTTTTAATGCATGAGATAGCTTGGCGAACCAACATCTAGGGGCTTGTTTGAGTCCATATAAGGACTTACGCAGTTTGCACACCAAGTTCGGGGAACTAGCACGGAACCCCGGCGGCAGTTTCATATACAATTCATCGTTCAAATCACCATGGAGAAACGCGTTGTGCACGTCCATTTGGTGCAACTCCCATTTTTTAACGACAGCTACGGCCAAGAAGGTCCGCATGGTTACCATCTTGGCAACGGGTGCAAAAGTGTCAGAGTAGTCGACCCCTTCGATTTGGAGATTTCCAAGAATGACCAGCCGTGCTTTGAAGCGTTCCACGGTTCCGTCGGATTTATGTTTGATCTTGTAAATCCACTTGCAACCTAATGCGCGTTTGCCCGGGGGCAATGACGTCAATGTCCACGTTTGGTTGTCTTCGAGAGCCCGAGTCTCCATTTGCATTGCGTCTCTCCATCAAGAATCTTGCATGGCTTGGGCGAATGTGGAGGGTTCCTCGGCATTTGTTACTGATGCAAGAAAGCCACAATGGCGACGAGAAAATCTATCAGTAGAAAGAAAATTATGTAAAGGGTAAATTGTACATTTGTTGGATTTAATATCCGAGAGAAGAGTCGTTGTGTTGGTGACGTAGTCCTGCAGCTTTGAGGGCGGTTTCCTGGTGCGTTGTCCTCGTCCAGCAGGTGGTGCAGCAGGTGGAGGAACCGGCGGTGCAACAGGTGGTTGAGTTGGTGGTTCGGCATCAACATCGGGTTCAACAATCGACTCAAGGTTGATAGTTGGAGCTGTGGCAGGTTCGATTTCAGTTTGAGGATGCTAAGTAGAAGGCGCTGGTTGTTGGGGAGCAGCTGTGTCGAATTGAGGATCTTCATTGTCCTTACACAATTGAGGGAACCGATAGCTCACAGGGGCCTCCTTGTGTTCGTTGATTGCAAAAGGGAAATCTTGTTCAAAAAATGTGACGTCCCTGGAAGTAATAAAAGTGTTAGTTTCCATATGATATAGAAGCCAAGCTTTCTTACCGTTCGGGTATCCCATAAACACGCATCGTTGACTTCGATCAGAGAACTTGTCGCCTCCCTTCTGTTTATGCGCATAGCACAAGGATCCGAATACTCGTAAGTGATCGTAGACTGGCGCCACTCCATGAAGAATTTCATATGGCGTTTTGCCATGGAGAACTCGATATGGCTTTCGATTGATTAGATAGCCCGTGGTGAGGACACATTCACCCCAAAATTTGATGGGAAGGTGCCCTTAAAACCGAAGAGCCCTAGCTACGTTCAGAATATGGCGGTGTTTTCTCTCCACCCGGCCATTTTGTTGAGGAGTTCCTGCACAAGAGGTTTGAAACACAATTCCATTGTCCAAAAAATAGTTTTTCATGCACGTAAATTCTGTCCCATTGTCACTTCGAAAGACTTTAACTTGTCTCCCAAAATGACAATTAACATAAGCAAAAAATTGAAGCACAGTACGCATCACATATTTCTTATCAACTAGCAAGTAGATCCAAACAACGCGACTAAAGTCATCGACAATAGTTAAAAAATAATGTGCACCACATGAGGAGGTCTGCCTATAAGGACCCCGTAAATCACAATGCATCAAATCAAAGCAATTGTTCGCAATATTATGACTTAAGGAAAAACTAGTACGAGAATGTTTGGCACGTTGACACACATCACACGCCTTATTTAGTCTTTCAATACTAGGATTACCAACAACTTGAGAAAGTAACTTGTGTACTTCCCACGACGGATGTCCCATGCGATCGTGCCACAAGTGAGATGTCGGCTGAACTCCTACTTGCATCGCCTTTGCTTGAGACCCCGGTAGAAAGTAATAAAGTCCTCCTCTTCTTTTACCCACACCAATCAGCGTCTTCAAATATTGGTCCTGTATGACACATAAATTGGGAGTTAGTTGAACATGATACTTTCCCTCATCCATCAATTGAGTGATAGAGATCAATTCACATTTCAACTTAGGTACGTATAAAACATTTTTCAAAGTAAATTGTGTATCTAATTGAACCACGCCTTTCATAGAGGCTACCACTTGATCACCGTCGGGAAGACCAATTTTGACTCCTGATATGTTCCAAAGAGAACTAAACTGTTCTCGGTTACCTGTCATGTGGTTAGTTGCTCCGGAATCAATAATCCATATATTACGAGAATTCTTACCAGTCATGTGTTCTTGTGATCCAGATTTTTGGTTGTTTAGCAAGTCAATAAGGGTTTGAATCTGATCACTAGTTAATCCAGCTATGTTTCGGGCCTCGTGTTCCAGATTTGCATTGCTGCTTGAAGCAACGTTTGCTCGGACTTGCACCCCTTTGTTGCTCCCATTGCTGGATCCGGGCCTGGATTGATCTCGCCCTCCTTCGAGGCTCCCACCCTTGGCATCTGGCTTAGGTCTATTGCCCCACCACTCGGGGTATCCAATAACTTAGAAACACCCTGAAGCGGCATGCCCGGGCCGATTGCAGTGAGTGCACACCACGGATTTGTCACGGTTGTCCCATTTTCCTTTCGGCGTTGGCCTGTTTCGGGCACCAGCATTCAACGCCATCTGATTGTTCCCATCTGCTGCAGCCCGATTCATCGTACACACTCTTTCTTCTTGGACCAAAGAGGAGTACACCTTATTGATGGAAGGCAACGGCTCGATGGCAAGAAGGGTCGATCAAATCGTGCCATAGACATCCTCGTCTAACCCCATCAGGAATTGGTGAACCATGGCTCCTTCCCTTTGTTTTTGGAGTTTCGAATTGACCCCACAAGTACATCCTGCACAAGTACACGAAGGAAGAGGATCATAGTTCCCTAAATCTTCCCAAAGACATTTCAGTTTACCGTAATAATTGAGGATCGACATTCCTCGCTGCTTTGTCTCAGCAAGCTCGCTTTTGAGTTGATGAATCCTAGGCCCATTGATTACAGAAAAACGTTCTGTGATATCGTCCCATAGATCCTTCACGTTTTCTTTGTATGAGATCGTCGAACGAAGACTAGGCTCGATTGTGTTCAAGATCCAAGAGACAATCATGGAATGCACAGTCCACCAGTCCTCCATTTGAGCCGAGGTTGCATCTGGTTTCTTCTGGGATCCATCTACAAATCCCCACTTACGCCTTGCTCGTAAAGACGTTCGAATTGCTCGAGCCCATTCATCGTAATTGTCACCTTTCAATTGAACCTGAGTAATGATATTACCAGGTGTATCACTTGAGTTTAGATCATACGGAGATGGTGTTTTCTTGGGAGCATTGTTCCCAGAGGAGTTTTTGTTGTTGGTCATGGCCAACTTTGAGTCAGAATAAGAAAAAAAAGAGGATCGAAAAAATATCAAGACAAGCTTGAAAGCTCTGATACCATGATGAACAATTGATTTCAAACGTGTATTTTTTATTCTGCAGAACCTTTACAAAGCTTCTCCTAATATACACAAACTAACGCTACAATTAAGCCATCAGAGAAGGCAACAGAATAATCTATTCCTAAACATGTACAAGATATTAGCTAAAGATAGAGAGGAAAGATACACGCATATCTCACTAGCCTAAGATAGAGGATATACCACAATCTTTTATGCTGAAAATATTATATCCTTACTTCGGGATATCTCATTAGTCACTTAGCACAACATCATGTTTATCGTGTTTGTGATTAACCAGCAATATTATGTATCTTACTCTCATTAGAAAGTAAATTAAGAAAAAAAGATAATGTGAGAATGAGAGCCTGGGTGAGAAATTAGAATAATACACGTACAGACAAAACTTATACACTTTAGAAAATCATGTACATATAGACAAAAACTTATACATTTTATTTATATATACATTATTATTATTTTACACGGTAATAATTATTCTCACCTTATAAAACTCATTTTTGTTAATCTATAGAGCATATATACGGTATTTGTAACAATTGATAATAGTACACTCAATCATGTGCAGATTACCTTTCCCTTAAGCTACATATACAATCATTTCACGTGCTTTCCTGCGCATTTAATTTGCACATATACAACAGACATTCATAAGAGAAGGGTTTGAAGTAATCACCTTGTAGACACTACCAAATCCACCTTCACCTAATTTATTAATCATCGGAGAACTTCATTGTTGCGTCCTCAATTACCCCGAAGCTGAAGCATTCTACAATTCCGATCTCAGAATCCTCTGGCATCACATCTATGACAAGATAAAAATTAAATTTGTACATTGCACACATTGTTACGTACCTATCAATTAATTTGCAAGTACTTAGAAAAGTCATTTCATGACTGTATAATTATAACTTGTGTTCACCTCTAGATGTCTGATTTTGGATATGTGAAGAGTTGGGAACATTTCTTATCAGACTTGTGCTCATACAAAACCAGATACCAAAGAAAGCACCGCACAAGATCAATATTGATCCAACAACTATAGGGACAACTATTCTTGTTACATAATACTTGGCATCTTTCCCTGCAAAATACTGTCACTTATTAGAAGTAGAAAAAAAATCATGCATTTTGACTCTTGGCATGAATTAGCGACGTTACCAAAGGTAAAATATAAAGCTAGATAAAGTGAATCTGACTCGAGGATGTGTACCCACCCAATTGTACATGTTACATATACATATTCCGCAAAATTTGTTTGCACTTCATTTTTGTTGGTGATTTTTTATATCATTTACCATTTTAGTGTATTCGGAATTCATATAAGATTTAAAGGATTTGGTTACTCTAATGCAGGCTTGGAGGTGCAGGGGTAGCGCCCCGACCCAAAATGTTATGCAACTTATAAACAATGGAGTGTATAGACCGTGCATTTATGAGCGGAATTTTGCTTGAATCTGACAAATTCTACGGATCGGGAGTCAGGTTCTATAAAGCGTTGGAGTTCGTATGCTGTGCTTTACGGGCCATGCGATTGGTTCTTTAATTTGTTGAGGTCCGTGTGGTGTTATGCACAAACCCTAGCCATGTTTTCTAAAGAGAAAATCATGGTGGGAAGGGAGGCACAATGCGTGTATTTTGAGTGTACGGAATGTGCAGTCCCACCATTTTTAATGTTAACACGTATTTAATGTGTTTTAACCTTTTTAATCGTATGTGTAACTATTAGCATATTATATTTTTAGATATTATCTTTTAGGATATATTGTATATATGTTAGTTACCTTATTTATAGGATTTGATATCTTAGATATCTTGCTATCCAAGATCTTCTCTTTCTTGTATATATAGTTGAACGTTTCTAATGAAAAGGCATAGGAAAATTCTTCCAACATTGCTCTTCCTAATTCTACATGGCATCAGAGTCACACGGCAATGTTGGAAAATTCTTCCAACATTGCTCTTCCTAATTCTACGGACATATATACAATATATCCTAAAAGATTGAAGGTTATGTTTGTGAACCGTGACGTGGTTCAATCGGGTCTAACCAGTTTTGTGACGCCGAGGCTTAAGAGGAGGAGATGATCTCAACTGCAAGGCTTAAGCTTTAAATTCAACGTAACTAAAACGATTACAAGAGAAGGCTATATATAGCCAAAATAGTGCACGACCTTGATGGGCCTTATCTAACCTAATGGGCCGAGTCCATACGCAGATGGGCTCGCACACCAAAACAAGAAATAAGCTAAATATAGTAACTACTAAATAAGGAACTACTAAAAACGGAAAGTACTGAAATACATAGAAAAGTTAATTAAATAGGCTTGTCGGATGCCACGGGGGACGCCACAGTCTTGGTCTTCGGTGGCTCGCCGAAGCCTGGTTCAGGACTAGCCAGGATCGCATCACTACCCATGTGTCTTCCTCCGCACTCATCAGTCCTTCTCAAATTTATTTTTACTGTTGGATTACTTCCTCTCCTTGATCCATGATGAACATTGACCAGTCCCAGACTACTGATCCGACCTTGAAGCAAGGAAGTCTTGACATGACCTCTCCTTATTATCTCCACCCGTCGGACCACACTGGCATGAAGCTTATTCTTGTGGTTCTCAAGGGTGAGAATTACCAGGAATGAGAGCAAGCCTTGTGCAATGCCTTTTGTGCGCATCGCAAGCTTTCGTTCATTGATGGCCGGATTACTCAACCGACTGATACCGACTCGAGATATGACGATTGGTGCAACGTCAACTCCATGATGGTGGGGTGGATTATCTAATCAGTTGATTCCTCTATTCGATCTTCATTGTCCTACTGTGATTCAATGAAGGTCCTTTGGGATGAGATCCAACAACGTTTCTCCATTGAAAATGCTCATCGGGTTCATCAGCTTCGCACTGAATTTACCCGATGTCGTCGGAATGGATATGCTATTGTTGTTTACTTTGGGCGACTCAAGCACCTACAGGATGAACTTCAGACCTATGTCAAGCCCCGCCGCTACACCTGTACTGGCTGCAAGTGCGCTTGGGTTACTGAATTGCAGACCGAACGCGAGGAAGAGGCAGTCCATCAATTTTTTATAGGTCTTGATGATGGCGCCTATGGGACACACCGCTTTCATATTCTGGCGCAAGACCTACTACCCAGACTAAATCGAGTCTATTCTCTTGCCATTCAAGAAGAGTGACACAAGACGATATCTACTGAATGGGCCGCTACTCAGGACGTTGTTGCATTTGCTGCTCAGGGCAAGAGTTCTTCTACCAAATCTCATCATGTTGGTTGCTCCAAGTCTTCAAATCGGATCGACAAACCATCCTGCACTCATTGTGGCCGTGGTCATGAAGTCTCCTCGTGTTTCAAGCTCCATGGCTACCCGAAATGATGGGAGAAGCTTTGTCAAAAACGCAGCGAGACTCTATCGTCTTCTACTGGTGCTGGCGGGGCCGCGGCTCTTCGATGGGGTCGTCTTCACGCTCACCTACACCTAGACGCGGCCCAATGGGACTAGCTAATGCCACTCAAGGGTCCACGTCATTGAACTCCTTCCCTGGTTCTCTGACTGCACAGGACCGCGCGACTCTCACACCGGCTCTTACGGATGATCAGTGGAACTCCATGATTGATTTGCTGAATTTTTTTAAAATCTCCTATGATGACAAGTTGATGGGTAAGCTTTCGGGTCACTAGATTCTCGATATGGGCGCCTCGTATCACATGACCGACAACTCGATCATGCTTGAAAATTTACATACTATCTCACCTTCCACTGTTATTTTGCCTGATGGTTCCAGCTCGGTTGCCTCTCAAGTAGGGACGGTCGTCTTAGGCGACTCCTTGCGTATTAGCAATGACCGCACTTCGAGGATGGTGATTGGAGTCGGTGAAGCGAGGGATGGGGTTTTCTGGCTGGGCCTAGGCGTTGGCAAATTCGGATGAGTGGCTGCTGCATCTACGACGTCCTCAGGGCTATGGCATCAACGTTTGGGTCACCTTGCTTATCACTCAGTTTTCCGTTTACCAGGAGTTCATACTGATAGCAAGCATTTAGTAGATCCTTGTTCTGTTTGTCTTCAATCCAAGCAAACTCGAGATTGTTTTCCGTTGAGGAGTAATAAAACATTGATTTATTTGAGCTTATTCATGCTGATGTTTGGGGACCATACCGTGTCCCGTCTACTTGTTGTTCAGAATAGGTTTTATTCTGTCTATAATGATTTTGGATATAACTTTATAGATTGTTGAACAAAGATTGATTGGTCTATAGTCATTTGTAGTGTTAGGGTTGTCTTTTTTAGGAATAAGTTTTCTAAACGTGTGATTAATCTGTTTTAGTAGTTTGCCTAAATGGAAACAATTTTAACAACTCCAATTAGCATTGTGCCAATACTTTTGATAGAACAAGGCTGACATACCATCCTGTCCAGGAGATTTGTTGTTGCCAATTGATAAAACAACAGATTTAATTTCATCATTAGTGATTGTTTTAGTAAGATCAATGTTATCTTGAGATGTAATTTCAGAGTTAATATTGATTAGATAATCATTAAGGATGTTATGGTTAATATTTCTTTTCCTGAATCTTTTCTCAAAGTCAAATCTAATTTCTTTGCGAATATTTTCAAGACCAATAATGATCGTGTCATCTTGAGTACGGATTTCACGGATGATCTTCCTACTTCGTCTTCCAGAAGCTATTCTATGGAAATAACTAGAGTTTGTATCTATTGAATGTATATGTTTGGTTTTAGCGCGCTGGCTCCAATATTTTTTGTGAAAAGATAGAAGGTTCTCCTTTTTATTAATTAGTCTATTTTGTTTTTATTAATTGTTGATTAAGGTCAATGATAATACTCTTTTGGATCTCTGAGAGGTCATCCTCCACTTCTTTGAGTTGTTTGAAGATGTTTCCAAATGTTGTTTTGTTTCAGTATTTGACACTTCTTTTTGAAAGCTTGTGTTTTTTTTGTTCTATTTTTCCTCCAAGTAAATTCACAACCTTGAGTTAGGATATCAACAAGGTCACAATTATTTTTAAGATTGTAAAGTCTTTGGAGTCTGGAAGGGGGTAGAAAAATACCCCCATTTTTCTCCGAATTATTCTGGATTTCATCAAAATCTCCTATTAGGAGGTATGGAATTTGAATTTGTGAAATGAAATTAGTAAGATGACTCCAAAAGCCATCTTTTTCACTTTCTTTAGGCGGTCCGTATATGAATAAAATCATGATACTTATGTTCTTGTCAAGGATTTTATATTTAATAGCTATGAAATGGCTATCCATGTGTGCAAGTTCGCATAGTTCATTTTGCATTTGGTGGGCTTTCCACATGACACAAATGCCACCCGAAAAGCCATTTGTAGGGAAAAATGGAAGTTATCAAAACCCGCTTTTTTCCATAGAAGTTTTTTAGGTTCTTTGTTTGTTCTGGTTTCAACAAGAGCCAGAATATGTATTCGTTCAATTTACAAAAGGATTCAATATCATTCCAAATGTGATTTCGACCAATACCTCGACATTTCCATACGCCGATCTTCATAAAACCATGGATAGTTGTGTGCAAGTATTATTGATCTTGCTGAATACTTTGTTAATTTTTGTTTGGTTTTCCTAATTTTATTTTGGTATTTTTGATTTGTTCTTGGATATTTGAGCATATCTATCATAAAGGAATGCTTTTTGTTAGATAAGTTGGTGAGAATGAGTGGTTGATGGAGACTCACAGAATTTGTTTGATTTTGAGACTTTGTATTGGATCGAAACCAAGTGTTAGTAACAAAGTAAAGCACTGTTCCTATATAGGGAACGGTACCTTTGCACAACAGAATATCACAAATAACAACTCAATCACGTAGAGAGGAAAACCAAATCAACCAACTTGTTGACAAGGAAAAACCTCTACCTCTAGGTGTTACCCTAGCAGGATTTCAAAGTATACTTCTTTTATTGATAAACACGAGCTACACAAGTCAAGCAAAGATCCAACGTAAACTAGATTTCCCTACTAGAATACTCTCTAAGCTTAACAACCCTTAGCACGTATTACCAACTCACAGCAAACTTGAAACTACGTAAAAGTTACCTCATTCACCTCAGAAACTTCGCCTATGAAGCTCCTAAAGATCGCAACTCTCCTTGACGTAGGAACGGTTCTGTCGTTCCCTTGAGCCAACAACCTTAAAACTCGCCTCTTGAACTCCAAGCTGTGTTCTTGCTCTCCAATGGCTACTTAGAAACCTTCAAAGCTCCTAATGCCGTCTCTCTTGGATGCTCCTCTTTCTCTCTTGGAAGCATGTCAAACTAGGTTGATAGTGCCTTGTATTTATAGGCCTCCAAAGAATGACGAAAATATAATTTATTTATGGTCTAATCTGATATATTATCCCATAAATAACATTATATCTTTCCATCAAACTATTTCCTAAAATACCACAAACAATATCTTCCAACTTGACATTATCTTGTTTCCATAAATAGATCTTATCTCTCCATGATAATTCCGACCCATTATCTGCAAGATATAATCTCCACTTTCCTTGTATAAACGTCTCCTTGTGCTCCAAGCAAACATTTAAAACCCTAGACGCAATATCTCGCGATTTGCCTCTTCGCTGGGAACGTTGACAACTTCTCTGCTCTATTTTCCTTGTTCCCTGGAATCTCCATTCCTTCTCTTCTTCTTGAGATCTGATGCTCTTGTTCCCACTGTTCCCTAGGATGACTGATCCATTGGTCACAACCATTGTTCCCTTGAACTTCTCCAAATAACTCGTATGTTTTCTGTTGTTCCCTGAAACAATACTTAAGAACAAACCATCAAATGCATGGTGTTTATCATCATCAAAACACCTAAGGTTCCTTGAGGGAACCTTCTTTCAACAATTTTCCCATTTTTGATGATGACAAACCCATCTTCAAAAATGCACAATAAAACGATATCAAAACAATAGATATGCACATGCACAATCAACAATCATGGATAAGTTCCCCCTAAGAGATATATCCAGTAACGAACTCTTCAACCTCCTAATCTGAATTCCTTCCACATTTTCCCCCTTTTGACATCATCAAAAAGACCTTGAAAACCTTAAAAGAATGGAACATCAGATTATCACATGAAACATAAATTTCATCAAGAGTTTTCCACTTAAGTTACTACGCATGCAATGAGTGATAAAACATATAATCACAATCATCAAGAAGCAACTTCATCACACATATCAGAAAATGTTACAAAAGAATCAAGAGATAAGGATATTAACTGCTCGGTTCTTTTGAGAGGGGATGTGTTAGACATGCCACGAAGTTCCCTAGTTGAAGACCTTTACCTTCCACACTTGGACTGTTCTATCTTCAAGCAAAACTTCCTTTCATGGCTTCTTTTGTCGCATTGTTCCCTTCCGAAACATCTTTGTACACATCTTCACACTATTCCTTTTGGAACTTTTCTTCATTCTGATATTTTTTCTTTCCTTTTTTTAAGGAATTTTTTTCTTCTTTTCTACTTCTTTTCATCGGGTAACATTCTAATTTCTTTTTCATTTTGCTGAGGGAACGGTCCCTCTTCTGCAACTTCAGCCAATCTTCAATGTTCAATGGATAGTGTTCCCTTTGAATTGAACTTTCACCCAAGCTCTTGGAATCTTCAAGATCCTCAACCGAAACAACCTCATGGCATATCCAACAGATATAAAGGTACATTTGGACTATATATTTTCAAGGTTAAGAAAATTCAACAAAGAAGTCCAAATCAAAATTCGGTAGGCCTTTTGTACCATCCAATGTTTTACCTCAGTTGTGGACTCAACAAAGAAGGGCTCATAGAGGCAAACATCATTGGACTCAGCTAGGGTGGGTCTTTGAAATCAACTATCATGTCGGCTTATGATGAGGGTTCAAAGATCAAATTGATTTCTTTGGGCCGAAAGAAGAACGTTTTCTAACACCCATGTTGACGTTAAATCATGAATCATGCTATCGTACATTCACACACACAAGAGTCATGGGCAAATACCTCCTTCCGGGCAAAAGGCGCGAAAAAGGGAATTTCCGCGACCGCGGTAGAGCCACCGCAATCGCGGAATAAGCGTGCACTGAAGAGCTGGGAAAAGGAATTTTCCGCGACCGCGGAAAAGTCACCGCGATCGCGGAAAACGCCCAGCATCGCCCTTCGTCTTTCTTCCGCGTGGCTTCGATGCACTGGCTGGGTTGTCGGTTGATGGAGCCTTCTTTCCCTATAAAAAGGAGGGGAGGAGAGCCTCCATCTTCACTCACATCCCGACCTATCTCTCTCTCCCAAGGTGCTTGTCGCCGGAGTTCGAGCTTTCGCCAGAGATTTTAAAGTCGTCGTCGGAGCCTTCGCCAAGGGTTGTAGCAGCCCCGGAGTAGTGCATTGGAGGCACAAGGTGGCCAGAAGTCAAAGCCACCGCAAATCGAGCGCCAAGGAGTCATCGCCGATGAGTTCCTCGTCATTTTGGGTCGCCGGAGTTCATGTCTGCGACCGCAGACATGAACTATCGCGACCGCGGCAGTGACAAGGTCGGCCGCAGCCGCTGCCTTTGTCACTCACGGAAATTCGTCCTCGACGACCACGGCAGTGCCCACCGCGATCGCGGATTGCCTGGGCAATCGCGATCGTGGCTTTGGGCATGCCGGTCTCGGGCGGGACTTTCGTCCTTTCGTTCGTTCTTTCTTAGATTCGTACATTTTATTGTCGAATCTAACCTAGGGTTTCGTTGTGGGTCATTTCCGTAGGAATCTGTAATCCGACTTCCGTTCCCGTTCCGGACCCAGAAACCCGTCGTTGATCAATCGTTCGTCTAATCTAAGGCAAGTGGCGGTTTGCTCTTGCTTATCATTCCATGTTTCCATTAATTATCAATTGTTTAATTGTTAATTAAATTGGGATGAACTATTGTTTTCGTTTGGGAACAGATTTTATAAATGATACGATTAAAATGTGATATTATAATAGGCTGTATATATTGCTAGAAACAACGCTATTATATCTGTTATTACCATGATGGTATTGGTGTGGATTTTATGTGTGAACTTATACATTATAGTTAGAACGAGTATTCGTAGGAACGCTATGTACCTTGCGAGGTCTAGTCGTTTCTTTATAACTGGTATTAGGAGGATTTTTCCCTAATACTCTCTCTGGTCATGACTATCCCCTATCCGAGTATAGGGGAGGTGTACACAGCTGGTGCCAAACAATCGGGATTTATCCCCTTCGATATCTCTCACGATGAGATGATATATTCTAAAAGCTTATAACGTAAATGTACGCTTTGTCACTAAAATAAGATAAGTGCCGCTATGCACATAATTAATGAACCTTGGGCGAGAAGTACAACTTAGAACCTCGTCTGGACTTCGATTAGAGTAAGTCCTCCTTCAAAATTTGAATTCGCATTACGCGATGAGGTTGGTCGTGGACCCAAATGGTCAAGTCTTTTTAAACGCTTGTGTGAAATTATAATGTTCCCGAACACTTATCATACTTTCCGAAAGACTCAATCTTTTGGAGTCGTCTCTTCATACATTCTGAGTGATTGTCTTTGATTTTTAGTCGATGTTGAGGCTTGGGAGATGATCCATATTTTGATTTTAACGATCTCCTGCTAGTGAGCTTGTTGAGACCTCCAAATAACAATTGAGGCTGCAATTAAGTAATCCAGGTTCATGGATGAATTAAAATAGCAATAAGAGTATGAGTTATAATGATCCATGGAAATATAGCAATATATGGTGAAGCTTTTGGTAAAAAATAAATACCTGTAATTCTCGTTTTTAAGCTTGATGATGCTTTTGTAGCTGTCACGTAAAAGGGAAAGTGGGCATCTTTTGTCAATTTGAGTGATGATTGGTGATAGGAGGAATAAATTCCAGCCACTTTGAATCCAGATAGAGCTAGGGGTCTCTTTGATAATGTATCATGTGAGGAACACAAGACCATGGTAAGTGGGGTGCTTATGGAACACCCTAATTTGTATAGAAGGGGCAGTTTCATAAATAAAAATCTACTGGGTTTGGTGTAAGGACCTTTGGTATTGCCTGATGAGATACTTATGGGATGATTGGTAATTATACACCTGCACAGAGTCATTTGAGTTTGTAACACTAAAACAAACAGATGAAGGTATAAAAGAAAGTTGGGTTAAGAGGAGGAGGTACTTAAGTAGCTTAGTAATCATAACCTGATAAACTATGTTAAAGTTATGATACATACTAGAATAGTTAAGTTCAGTTAAGAAGAGTATATGGGTGAAAATGCATATATTAGAATATATACTATGGAAAATGGTATAAGAATTTGAGCAAATATGAGGGTGACTTGGTAAGTAAGCATTGTAGTATTTGCATATATAGCATGATTTCATTTGTATCTGTTTTTTATTAGTGATGATTTTTATGGAAGAAAACCATGATTTCAGATAACTGAGCAGATATGGAGTAAGAATCCCAAAGAGATACCAAAACAAGTCAACCTTCATTGATTGATATGGGGCTTAGTAAAGGAGCAATACAAGACTTCAAGTCTTTTACACAACATAAGCTTGGATAAAATGCAAAAAGTACAGAGAAGCTGATAAAGATTATAAATCTTCCAAGGGTGATACACCAAAAGATAAGAGCTATTAAAAGCTAATTCTTCACACTAGCAAAGGAGCTTGTGGAAGGCACTGGTGGTAAAAAACAAAAGATTTGTGATCTTAATCATAAAAATTAAGTTACTAGATTTTGGGTTTTTTGTTCCACATCAGATGTGAGCAAGCAGTATCATCAACACCCTTAGTTTTTCCCCTCTTGCTAGAACCTGAGGTAGAATTAGGATTGGTGTAGACAGTCATAGTTCCCATTTTGTTGGCCATAGAGGAGCTGGAAACTACAGTATTGATAGAATGGTATGAACCATCCGAGTTGAAGTCTTCATCCAACTCATCTTCCTGATCAGATTTCAGTATCTCATTAATCTCAGCCTCAGTGAAGATTTCAACTTCATTTGTGTTAACAAGGGTGAAAGGATCTTCTTCTTCATCAAGAAGATCATCCTCTTCCATAATGAATTCAACAACAATGTTGTTCACACCAGGAATATTCACATGTTCCAACATAGGAATAGCAAAGAGAGGGGGAACCTCAGGTGTCTCACGCACACAATCATCCTTTAGGGAGGGGCAAGAAGATAGGGGTAGGACAGGTTCATGAATGGGGGTAGGAGTAGTTGAGTTGCCAACAATAGAATGGTCAACATTGATTTTCTTAGGAATGGATATGGATATCATATAAGAAAGCAGCAAGCTTAGAAGCAGTTTTTATGGTCAAATCTTCATGACTAGTCTCAGGTTAAGGAGGGGGGTCATCTTTGAGGAGTTCAGGTTGGGGGGCTTAATCATGGAATTAGTAGGGATTGCATCATTGTCAACTAAGTTGTTTGAGGGAGCCAATATAGGAGACGGAGGGGAAAGTTCATCTATAGAGTCATAAGACTCATAGATGATAGAGTTTCCTCCATTTGTAGCAAGATAAGGCTTGTTGTCATGGTTTGGAATAGCTGCTTTCCCAGCTTCTTTATGTTTTTTAGAGGTAACATTCACCCAATCACCCTCTTCAGGATTAGTGGTATCATCACTAGTGCCCTCACTTTTGTGTTTGGAAGGGGCTCTCTTGATAAATATTTCAAGCTTTGGTGGGGTGAATTTCCTAAAGGGGTAGGAAGTAAAGACATGGTTTGCATCACCACAGTGACCACATCCTTCTGGCCAATCCTTATACCATATATTGTATTTTTCCATCACCCCTTTCACATCAGGAATAAAGACATAATTTTTGTTGTGTTTTTTCTTTGAGAAATCAATCTGGGCACATATTCTAACAAACTTGGCCCATTTCCTCTTGGAGGCATATGGGTCTAATTTGATAAGGGAACCAATATGGTTCTCTTCAAGAATGGATTGAATAGCATCTGCATTGTAGAGCTTAGCTGGTAAGAGTGGAATTCTAATCCATAGGTCTAGTTTAGAAATGGGTTTAGTCTGGGGATCAAAGCCATCATACCACTATTTCATTAGGAGGAGCTGGCCAAAAGCATGGTAAGGGCGCCCCTCCTAGATTTTTTTCAGGTCAAATTGGTTGGAAAAAACATCTCAAACCAGCCAAATTGTCTGTCAAAGAAGCTCACTTCCCCTTTAATGAACCTCCATTCTAATTTAAGTTTGGTAAATAGCTTTGGAAATTCAATGGGGTTACTCACAACATAGCCCATAAGTACAAATTCTTTTTGCTTGAGAACTAAGGCTCTTATCTTAGCAAGTTTAGAAAGATAAGATTCAATATATATTCTCAGTTTAGAGATTTCTTCAGAAGTTGGATGAACTGTAGTATTAACTACAATAAGAACTACTTTTGGATGTTTGTTTTTTGGATTCTTTTTCCCTGAGGTTTTGTTGATAACAACAGTTGGTGTGGCTGAGGTGTTAGTATTAGATGCTTCCTCGTGATTTTTTTCTAAGCAATGGATAACAAAGTAAGGAGCCTTGCCTTTATCCATTGACAGACAGTTAGGACTAAAATGAAAGGAGACGTAAAAGACACCAGTAGAGCAGGGGAGATGGGGACACATAGTTGAAGCAAGATTTTTAATACACTTCGAGTTTTTAGTAGTTTTGTAGTTCAGCAGAAAGATGAGAATAAAATTAAATCTTGTTAAGCACCAGTTTATATAGGCAATGCACAGATAAATAAGACTGGTAAAGTAAAAGAATTTGAGAGTGAAAGGAGTACACATGTGTTCAAAGTTGAGCATCATTTGAAATTTTGGAGGGCGGAGCATAGGCCAAGTCCTATCACGTTCCACATGAAGTCGAGGAAAGCACATACAACATAAATGATGCCATTGATAGACCTTGAAGTTCAGAGAAGGAGCAGAGAGGGACGGAAGCGGTTTGCTTTTACACTTTACGCAAACTAAGGCAACTTTAGTGGAGGAGAACCTTTTACATAGCCCAGAGAGGAGCCCCGCATGGCCTTCTGTAGGATCGTGATTGTTAGATTAAGAACAAGGGAACTGAAAATACAGATTACAGTTCCCTTCGCAGCGGAAATAAACAATCAAATATAAAGGAACAAGTTCCTTATAGTGGAAACCTTCGATTGCCAACTAGCAATCTAGGATAAAAACCACTACCTTTCTTTCAAAAGGATTTCAAGGTCTACTTCTTGATTTCTTTTCACTTCGGTTACATATTACTCTAGGAACAAACACACAGTTTCTTTGTCTTACACACAGTTAGACAATCCTAGATAAACTTAACAGAAAGTATAATCAATCCAAGAAGCAGTCCTAAGCACTAAGGAACTAACTCACTTACAGTCACATGAACTAGCACACAGCTCTCAGGTTCCTTGACTGGTTCCTCTTGATCTAGGTTTGAGTTGATGATCTGGTTGAGAGCTCACACTTTGATGTTTGCTATGAAGTGTGTTTCTTGTTGTAGTGCTTTAAGATAACACTGAAGCTTATCTTTCTTATATAGTGTATTCTCGAGGTTGAGTCTTCTCTTGGTTCCCTCAGAGCAAGCTTGACCTAGGATGTGTGGTTATCCTTAATTCACGCTGACTTAAACATGTACCAATAACCTAGGCAACTCAGAATACACATTGGTTGGTCAAAGGCTTAAGACGAATATGTCATGTCGTTGTCCAACGCCTTTCGTCCGAGGTTCAGCAACCTAGACACTTTGGAACTATCTTCTGGATGGTGACAGCCTTGTGACATGTCGCTTTCAGCAACCTTTGTCTGAGGTTCAGCGTTCTAGACATCTTGGAGCCTTCCTTTGGATGGTGGCAGGCTTTAGAAGCTTTGCTCAAGTCACTTTCACCATCTTTTGTCCAAGGTTCAGTGTTCCCAGCTTTATCGGGAAAAGCAAAGTCACGTGTTGCACTTCTGGGCACTTCTGGGTTCCTTTGGCTTGTTTGTTTGATTTCTTTATCTTGTTTGGCTTCCATGGTTTCAACAATTGTCCTGTGATTCCTTTAAACACATCTTTGAGATAAAATATTAATATCAAAGTATTTGTCATCTTCAAAAGTAGAGAAACTGGGGAAAAGAACTCTCATGGGAACTGAGGTTCCTGAGTTCCGTTTCCTAATAATTTCTCCATTTTTGATGATGACAAATATAAGGAACTTGGCAATATAATAAGGACATGAGATTCATGAGAACAGTTGAGCTAAGAGATTTACAACTTTATAAAATAATGAGAGAACATTCAATAGTTGCAAATTCCCCCTACGCAAATGAACTAAGTTATTCGAGTCCCCCCTCAGAAATAGAACGGGTTCAGATTTCCTATAAGTCCAGTAGTTTCAAGAGTTCAAGGTTCCTATCCATTCTTCCCCCTTTTGACATCATCGAAAAGATCAATTAACTTATCAAGCGTAGGATGTCGATGTGAAATAAACAATTGCGTTAAACTCATGACAGTCACCATAATAGAAACTGAAGGCAAAGACAAATAATGCATTAGAAACATACCCAAAAGAGTTCATTAATCATTAAAGTTAAAACATTGTCCATAGATGCATAGTGGAAGAAAGACAAACGATCACAAACAACTTGACATAGACAAAATAAGGATAGAAGAGGGGAGTAGAACCCTAGGGAACTACTAGCACACTGTGATGTTATAGCACTGGAAACTAGGAGAGACATTCCTATGGCAGCGCAGTGGCCTCCTCGTCAACATCCTTCTGTTCCTCTGTTTCCTCTTCTTTGCCCGCTTGAGCTCCTCCATTTGCAGCCTCCAAGGTTTGCTGAAGCGCGCTCACTAGACCGGATATTGCATTCATGGTCTTCCCCAGTTCTGTCACTTGATCACGGATGGCACCAGAGATAGCAGTGGTTCCTTCCGTGATGGCTTTTTCAATACGACCCAGTGAAGCAAGGATCGCAGAGGAGTCTTGGGTGGGATAGAGCGGAGGCAGGGAACTTGGAGTGGCTTGAGAACTTGCCTTTTCCTTAGGCAATTCCGCTTTGACATCAAAGGGAACATCCAGGTTGTCTTTTGTTTTGAGCTTCCTCACCGTTGCCATGGTGAGGAACTTGCTGTAGTCGGTTTCATTGAAGTCAGCTGGATATTGGTTAAGCATGGAGAGGAGGTTTTTTATGAGGTGAGGAAAGGGCAGGGCATGGGATTCATGAGATTGACAGAATTGCATATGGGCTAACACCAACTTAGGGAGATCAACCTGTTCCCCAGACATGATCTTATCCATGAGGATTGCATCGGTGATGAGAACTGTGGCTCTGTGCTCTTACCTGGGAACCAGATTCCTTATGATCCAGAAATGAGCAGCTTGTTGGACAGAGAAAGCCCCTTAGTCAGCAGATTCTTTGGATTGTCGCCATCATAGAGCTTGCTTACCACCTCAGATTTGGTTTTGTACCCTTTGCCCTTGGGCCATGTCTTCTTTTGATGCAGAATGTCAAAGCTTGACATGTGCTCAATCCCTAAAGCTGAGGCAATGATGCTTGGGGACAAAGGAAACATAGTTCCCTTCCATTGAAGAATGACATCATTGCAGGGAGAGTCCGCCTTGGCTGGCACAAAGGTCATGGACTAATAGAAGAGACGAACCACTTCATCGGAGACGGAGAAGGGTTCCACCAAGATCTGGTCCCATCCTTGATACTGAAGCAGGGAGTGGAATTCGCTAAGGGCTTCGCCGAATTGAGCTTCATCTTCTTCCTCTAGGGGTTGGGTCCAGAACTCCTCACCAATGATGAGGGGCTTCAGAATCTTCCTCTTGGCGAAGGAGGAGGACACTTTCCCCAGGGTAGAGGTGGAGGTTATGGTTCTGGTGGACAAGGAGGAGGGGGCTGCTGTTTTGAGCTTTTTGGAGGGGGCCGGGTTGAAGGGAACCAGGGCCTGGGAAGTCCGCTTGTGAAGCTTGAGCCTGGTTACAACTGTGTGAACAGACTTGGATTTGAGGCTGACAGGCGAGGGATCGGAGATGTGAACCTCCAGGGTATCCTTGTCTGGAGATGAATCATGGGAACCGCCCTTAGAGATAGTACGAGTAGCTGATTCAGATACATGATGGAGTTCCTTTTCCAACTCTTCTGTTTGCTTGGGTATGGGGTTTTTTGTGGGGGTGAGATTAGGGGATTTGGAGGATGAGGCGGCTTTCTTTTCTCTGAAGGCTCTGAGGAGAGCAGCTTCTTCCTCATCTTGAGGAAGGTGAGGGTTGAGGTCTTTGTTGGCCATTTGAGGAGTTTTGTGTTTTGAGAAAAAGGAGGTGAGCAAGAGAATGAGAGAAAGCAAGGGAAGCAGAGTGCTCGACTTAATCAAACAAGAGCCCCTAAATAACCCTTGAGCAGCGCTTGGAGCCGTTGAGAATAAGCCGTTGGGGAGAGAGATTCTGGAAACTCTGATAATTTGAAATGACTAATTTTCTTGCAGCTTTTTCGGCTTTGCAACGGTCACAATTTCAAAGATCAAGTGTTCAAAAATGACAACAGTATAGAGCTGAGCATACGTCTCTGACGCTGTTGATTTGCAATAAATACTGTCTTTGGAAGGACGAGTTTCTACCAGCCGTTGGAGAGCTGCCAATACCTAGTTCCTTTCTGGTAATTTTTTCAGTGTGGTAGAGGGATATATGGGAACCTTTGATGTGGGGATTGAAGACATAGGATCTGAAAGTACATTCCCATAAGAGAAACGGGGAAGGCCATTTATCGCATCACACACTAATTCCCAGAGAGGGTTAAGAGATGGGTCATAGGGAATTAGATTGTGCAATGAGGAAAGGGAGGGTCATAGTACACAATCATCATTTCGGCTTGTATTGTTGGGTTAGAATATGATCAGATTGTGACTTTTGGGCCAACAAGGAAACTTGGACAATGATTGAATTTTAATGAAAAAGGAACATTAAAGGATAAGAACTAGAAAAATTTATCAAAGCCTTTCGAGTAACCATTATGGATATGAGGGTCTATTGCAAAAGAGATAACACAAAGATTCCAAGACAGAAATAAGCAAAAGGATCTGAACTAGTCAATCAAGGGAACTGGAGAGAAACTTTAAACTAAAGGAACTGCTAGTTTATAGGAATCATTCCCACTTCTAATCTGAGGTTCTCGAAGGAAACTCTATTCAAGGCTTTGGTGAATATATCTGCAACCTGATCTTCAGTCCTATAAAATTTCATAATGATGTTCCCTTTCTCAACATGATCTCTAAGGAAGTGATGCCTTATATCTATGTGTTTGGTCCTAGTATGATGCACATGATTCTTAGAAATGTTTATAGCACTAGTATTATCACAAAGAATAGTGAGGGGACCATAAGACATACCAAAATTCACGAGTTGTTGCTTTAGCCATAAGAGTTGGGAACAACAAGAGGCAGCTGCAATGTATTCCAATTCTGTGATGGGGAGGGAGACTGAGATTTGTTTCTTTGAGCCCTATGACACAAGGCAAGGGCCTAGGAACTGTGCCATTCCAGAGGTACTCTTCCTATCCACCAAGTATCCAGCATAATCAGCATCAGTGAAACCCATCAGCTCAAAGGGACACTCTTTGGGGTACCAAATGCAGAGTGAGTCAGTTCCCTTGAGATATCGGAATATCCTTTTCACAGCAGCTAAGTGTGTTTCTCTTGGACATGATTGAAACCTAGCACACAAGCAAACAGCAAACACAATGTCTGGACGACTAGCTATTAGATACATGAGAGAATCTATCATACCTCTATAGAGCTTTTCTTCCACAAGAGGACTTGAGTGATCTTTGCCCAAGTGGGCGATTGTAGAGATAGGAGTTGAGAGAGGCTTGCATGACTCCATTTTGAACTTTTTCAACAGTTCCCTGACATACTTTTGTTGGTGAATTTGTATGTCATCTTTCTTTTGGGATATTTGCAATCCGAGGAAGAAAGTGAGTTCCCCTATTAGACTCATTTCAAATTCACTGCTCATCAAGTCTTTGAACTTATCTACAAGGGATAAGTTAGTGGAACAAAAAATGATATCATCAACATAAATTTGAACCACTAAAATGTTACCTTCTTCCTTTAGAATGAAGAGAGTCTTGTCAATGATTCCACGCCTGTAACCATTGGAGAGTAGGAACTGGGCAAGACGATCATACCAAGCTCTAGGAGCTTGCTTAAGACCATACAAGGCTTTGTCTAGGAAATAGACATGGTCTGGATGATCAATGTCTTCAAAACCGGGTGGTTGCTTGACATAGACTTCCTCTTGAAGAATGCCATTGAGGAAGGCGGTCTTTACATCCATTTGGAATAGCTTGAACCCCTTGTGTGATGCGAAGGCAATCAATAACCTTATTGCTTCAATCCTTGCCACTGGAGCATAGGTTTCATCATAGTCGATTCCTTCTTGTTGATTGTATCCCTGAGCAACAAGCCTTGCTTTATTCCTAATTACAGCTCCTGAGTCATCGAGCTTGTTTCTGAAAACCCATATGGTTCCTATGATATGTTTATCTTTGGGGCGGGGAACTAGATGCCACACTTTGTTTCTTTCAAACTGATGAAGTTCTTCTTGCATGGCTTGGATCCAATCTACATCCTTCAGTGCTTCACCTATGTTCTTTGGTTCCACAATAGATAAGAAAGCATTGAAAGCAAAGAATGTTAGATGTTCGAACCTGACTGGAGGCTTGATGGTTCTTCTTTCTCTGTTGGGAGCTAGAGCATTTGATGTGGAGGCATTTTGATTTGAACATCCAGCTTCAACTTTTATGTTGGGATCACCTCCTCCATTTAAGAACATGTGAGAGGATGAATCATTGATGTCTCCACAGGTATTATCTTCATGTTCATGGTTCCCAGAAATGGATTGTTGTTGATTGTCCATGGGAACTGGTGGAGGAATTGGCAGAACAATTTGTGCAGCTGGGTAGGAATTGGGAGGTGTGATGTCTTCATCTGGATCTTCTTGAGGTGGCTTGGTAAATGGATCTTCAAAGGGACTGGTGGTGTTCTGCATATTTCTCAAGGTCTTCTGAATCGCTTGGATCTCCTTTTGCCATGAGACATTTTCCTCTAGAGAATCCACTCAGATCTAGTTTCTCATCTGAGTCTTCTCCTCATGAGGCCACAAGAGCCTTCTTCCTTTGAGGTATTTCATCTTCTTTGGAGTCTTCTTTGTTGGGACATCTCTTAGCGTAGTGCCCCTTTTCTTTGCACTCATAGCAAGAGACATCTTTGAGATCTCTCCTCGGTCCATTGTGAGAGAAACTGCCTTTTTGGAACTTTCCCTTCACAAAGATTTTTTTGATGTTCTTTGTGAAGAGAGCTGTAAGTTCGTCCTCCTCATCTTCTAGGTCTAAGTACTCCTGCTCCATCTCAAGCCTTGTGAAGGCTTTGGAGATTTTGAGGGCAATTCCTTTCTCCAGCTTCTTGTCAGCATTGACTTTGGTGTGTTCTCCTTCTTCAACCTCCAGTTTCCCTATGATTTGAGTTAAGGGAAGAGATTTGATGTCTGGGGTGTTCTTCATGATTCCTTTGATGAGGGTGAACTTAGAGTTAAGTCCATTGATGACCACACGTGATTTGGAGACTTCATCAAGGGTGACCTCAACCGCTGTTAACTTTCCAATGAGCCTGTTGAAGCGAGAGTAATACTCAGAGATGGTTTCAGTTTCCATCATTTTGAATGTGTGGTATTCTCCTTCTAAAGCAAACTTTCGGCTTTGCTTTAGTTCCTGACTTCCTTCATGCATGTCCTTGAGTGCTTGCCACATCTCTTTCGCCGTCTTGATTCCTATGACTTTGTCCATATCTTCTCTATCCAGTCCATTGAGAATGAACTATCTAGCCTTGGCGTTCTTTTCCATGATGACATAATGCTCAGGTTTCCAATCTTCTTCCTTTTGGTTGAGATCGACATAGCCATCTCCATTCTCGACTATCCTCCAGCATTGGTAGTCATTGGTCTTTATGTGGCTTTCCATGCACTTGGCCCACCATGTTTCTTCTCCCTTCTTTCGGAGATGTGGTTTGTTGGTGGAGATTCCGAGCTCACACTTGCTTGACTGAGACATCTTAGATCTGCAAACTTAAACAAAGATCTAGAGCTTTTCCTGCTCTGATACCAATTATAGGATCGTGATTGTTAGATTAAGAACAAGGGAACTGAAAATACAGATTACAGTTCCCTTCGCAACGGAAATAAACAATCAAATATAAATGAACAAGTTCCTTATAGTGGAAACCTTCGATTGCCAACTAGCAATCTAGGATAAAAACCACTACCTTTCTTTCGAAAGGATTTCAAGGTCTACTTCTTGATTTCTTTTCACTTCGGTTACAGATTACTCTAGGAACAAACACACAGTTTCTTTGTCTTACACACAGTTAGACAATCCTAGATAAACTTAACAGAAAATATAATCAATCCAAGAAGCAGTCCTAAGCACTAAGGAACTAACTCACTTACAGTCACATAAACTAGCACACAGCTCTCAAGTTCCTTGACTGGTTCCTCTTGATCTAGGTTTGAGTTGATGATCTGGTTGAGAGCTCACACTTTGATGTTTGCTATGAAGTGTGTTTCTTGTTGTAGTGCTTTAAGATAACACTGAAGCTTATCTTCCTTATATAGTGTATTCTCGAGGTTGAGTCTTCTCTTGGTTCCCACAGAGCAAGCTTGACCTAGGCTGTGTGGTTATCCTTAATTCACGCTGACTTAAACATGTACCAACAACCTAGGCAACTCAGAATACACATTGGTTGGTCAAAGGCTTGAGACGAATCTGTCATGTCGTTGTCTAACGCCTTTCGTCCGAGGTTCAGCAACCTAGACACTTTGGAACTATCTTCTGGATGGTGACAGCCTTGTGACATGTCGCTTTCAACAACCTTTGTCTGAGGTTCATCGTTCTAGACATCTTGGAGCCTTCCTTTGGATGGTGGCAGGCTTTAGAAGCTTTGCTCAAGTCGCTTTCACCATCTTTTGTCCAAGGTTCAGTGTTCCCAGCTTTATCGGGAAAAGCAAAGTCACGTGTTGCACTTCTGGGCACTTCTGGGTTCCTTTGGCTTGCTTGTTTGGTTTCTTTATCTGGTTTGGCTTCCATGGTTTCAACAACTGTCATGTGGTTCCTTTAAACACATCTTTGAGATAAAACATTAGTATTAAAGTATTTGTCATCTTTAAAAGTAGAGAAACTAAGGAAAAGAACTCTCATGGGAACTGAGGTTCCTGAGTTCCGTTTCCTAACACCTTCGCAACCATTGCTTTTTCGCCTAGTAGAGAATGAGTTCGTAGGAATTTCATAATACAAAACCCTAGATTTCCTTTAGTACTCCAGATGCACAAAGTCAGCAATTTTCCCCCAAACCAGCTAAGGAAAAGCCAAAGCTTTTTCAACTAGGAGAGAGAGTAGTGAGAGATCAAGAGGATGAGAACTTTGTAGATCTGGTAACTTTTGCTGAACATAGGGTACTTTTTGTATTTGTGGAGTCTAACTTTGGCCAAAATACTGAGATTAAGCTAGAGATTGACTATGGTAAGAGCCGATTTCACTCGGAAAGCTGCTAGGCATCCCATCGTCGGGCTAAACTGGCATGAGCTAGGTTGAAGAAGGTGAACGAGGGGAAACGCATATAGGCAAGAAGGATGAAAAGGGGAAAAAGTTTTTGGCTTCTTAAACAAATTGATAGAACGCATGTATATGATTGGTAGTTATATTGTTAATTGCATTTTAGTATTATTGAATATTTATCTTTTATTATCATGTACTCCTAGATATGTCCTTACTCAATACGAGCCAACTCTAAAAGGACTTTTCTCATTCTCTCACACAAATTAACCACAACGTCATTCACCTCATTCCAAAAGTCCCTAACCCAAACCTCATCTCCGACTTTCGCTTCATCTCCTGCTGCTCCACTCTGTACAAAAACCATCTCAAAACTTATTGTTGACCGCATTCATGCAACACTTCCCCACATCATTGAGGGAGGTTTGGGATTCAAAGAGGTCCTCTCATGGAACCGTGCTTGCTTTCCCGTTCTCTTTTTAAACTCTCTGCTCCTCCCTTGAGCATTTGGGGATGATGGTGACTGACAATCTGTTGCTTGGCCATGACACCATTTGGACCATCATCCCCAAGCCTTCTGACTCTTGGAGATGGCGTTCTCTGCTTCACTTAAGAACTTGTACCTATTGGGACTATTGGGACTCAGCATGTAACATCACCTCCCCCATAAGAAGGAGGACACATGTTAACATGGTCATGATTCTTCAAAGTTATGAGAACAAGTTTACGATTTACTGGCAAAGATCTAGCAAACTCATTGACGCATTACATGTTGTAAGTTGATGATGGGTTACAGGAAGAAACTAACATAGTGCCCGTATTCTACACGGGGTCAAAATTATTAAATATTTTTTATACTATAATTATATTTTGTGCTATTAAAAGATGATACATTTTTATATATCAATTCTCACAAATGTCATACTATAATTAATATGGCTACAATACAATTGATAATTTTTTATCATTATCAAATTTTCTCGTTATTGATAAATTTGTCAATTATATGAATAGTTATTAAGAATTTTCCCAAATTAATTTTTTTTTTTGGTATATGATTTGTCATACTAAGTTTATTTTCTTATAGATTGATACGTATTTTATTGTAAAAAGTAAAATCAAAGTTAGAATAGTATTTAATATGATAAAATCTAATCATAATTTATAGCTCACTTGATAGATACTAACTACGAATCTATATCTATCAAGTCATGATACGGTTTTATTAGTTTTTTAGAATTAGATATACTCAATAAGAATATTTGTAAATAGGATTATACATTTATTATATAAAATCTATTAATATATTTCAAAAAATATAATTAAAATTAATTATCATTTAATAAAATTCAAACAATGTTAATTCAGAAAAATATAAAATCATTCCAAATGAGGACCAATATTAAAGAAAGCGTAGTGAAATGCATAGTAAGTAAAACAAAACTATCTATATAGAATAGGCCTAAAATCAGGTTCAGAAGAATATTTCAACCAACATATTTTTCGATTAAATTGAAATCTATTTATATGGAATTAGTTTCATTCCAAAATTTTCCCAATTTTATAAATTATAATTCACAACATATTTAAACACGATTTCTATTTAGCGCACGTGCAAAATTTCTATTTAACGCCCTGGTCCATCCGTGACGGACGAAACATGTTCATCCGTGACGGACGAAACATGTTCACGTCACAGACGAACATGTTTCGTCCGTCACGGATGAACATGTTGATCTTTAATCCGCGATACGATTTTAGAATCGCCATAACTTTTGATTCCTTGGTCCAAACGCGCTGAAATTTGGAGGAGTTATAGTTGACATCTTGATCTTTAATCTGACGTTGCAATCACTCAATTTGGAGTTACGTAGAAAAAGTTATATTTCTCCAAAGACGGGACAAAAAACAGATATCTCTTAAGCGTCAAGGCGAGTACAATAGCATTTAAGTCGGCTTACAATATCATTGCAATCATGGATCACAATAGCATTACAATGTGCGAGTACAATAACATTTAAGTCGGCTTGCGACCTCATCTCTTTCTTGTGCAAGAAGGTCCGAATGCCATCAGCTGAGAAACGAATGGATCATACAGACAAGCAACAGAGGCATCATGTGCATCATGGATCATACAGACAAGAATGGAGAACGTACTCAGTTGCCTAGTTCATGGGTTCAAATAATTAATATAAAATAATTAAATGATTAGTACCATACCGAAATGAAATGTCTCTCCTTCTCAACATGGCAGATGCAGATTGTCTTAAGCTTATACGGCTCAAAGTCTTTAATGAAGGATTGTGGAGGCATATAAGGTGGTGGAAACATTTGACCCACTGGATTCTTGGGAGCTCTAACCTGAGATGGCCTCAAAGGAGTAGTAGGAGCTTTAGGGTTTCGTGAAGGTGTGCTAGTGGGCATTGGTGGCCTACCTCGTTGCTTCTTGGGAGGTGTCCTTTCCGTATCTTTGTCTGTGTACTCCCATGAAGAAGGATGTTTTTTAGTGGTATCTTTGTTTAGAGCTCCCATTGGTCGTCCTTTATACCTCATAATAGCCGGATTTTGCAAACTAGTCCCCTCGGGGCGAGCTATGTCGTAAAGTCGCGAGACACATTTTTCTTGATCATCTGTTGATAGATTGAGGAAATGATCCGTATAAAATTGATCCATCAAAGATCTCGTGACTCTGCGCTTTACCTCAACCTCACCTTCGTCTTACACTTCTGACAAACTCAATCGTCTCCAAAACGGATGCAACGATGAAGGCTTAATAGGGATTGAACTCGTCACATTTCTAGCGATGTCATGCACACACGGCAATCCATCTCTCACCCTCATCTGACATCTGCAGATCTTGTCACAAAATGGATTTTCCTCTTTTTTGTATTCCTCAGTCAAGCAGTCAAGTGCAACCTTAGATACTTTGTAATTCAACCGCTTGAAAACATCTGCTCATGTCACAAGAGTCATCATGTTTTGTACACTCTCGTTGAAGGTCCCCTTAATGTTCTTTACTTGGTTACCCATCTTTGAATGATATTGACCAAATATCGTGTCTAGACTACCATGTGGAATAGTCAAGAAGCCTTTCAAACTAGAGTGTGTTCCTTCAACCCTATAGTTTAGTACAAAAGAGTTTAAAGTTTGATCATACACAAGCAATCTGTTTTATGCATAAATTGTCCGTCATATATGGATGGAATTCATACATGACGGACGAAACACTGTCATCTGTCACGTGTGGATGGAATCCACACGTGATGTATGAAACACCTTTGTCCGTCACGTGTGGACATAAACCATACATGACGGACAGATAATGCAGAGAACATAATATAATGAAAATTTAGCAAATGCAGTGAATACAGATTGGACAATCCAAGCGTGAAAACAATATCTGTCCAAGCTGGCACGAGTCTTTCCCTATACGGGATCAACCAACAATCATTTAATTATTTTATATTTATTATTTGAACCCATGAACTAGGCAACTGAGTACGTTCTCCATTCTTTTGTCGATGGCCCTATCAGAGACGTCACCATTGCCTCCAGTATTTGTCATGTGGGAGCATGCACATGATTCCTCTGCTGCTTGTCTGTATGATCCATTCGTTTCTCAGCTGATGGCGTTCGAACCTTCTTCCACAAGAAAGAGACGAGGTCGCAAGCCGACTTAAATGCTATTGTACTCGCACATTGTAATGCTATTGTGATCCATGATTGCAATGCTATAGTAATCCGACTTAAATGCTATTGTACTCGGGGACTACTCGCCTTGGCGCTTAAGAAATCTCTATTTTTTGTCCCGTCTTTGGAGAAGTATAACTTTTTCTACGTAACTCCAAATTGACTGATTCCAACGTCAAATTAAAGATCAAGATGTCAACTATAACGCCTCCAAATTTCAGCGCGTTTGGACTAGGGAATCAAAAGTTATGACAATTCCAAAATTGTATCGCGATTTTGTAAAACAACTCCGTCCGTGACGGATGAGTATGGACGGACGGGTCATATTTGTCCGTGAAGGACGGCCCAGTGCGCTAAAAAGCAATTTATCCGGTGCGCTAAATAGCAACGGCCTATTTAAATTTAAAGTGACAATGATATGAACATTTGAAAAAAAAATTACATATGTAATTTGAAAATTGATTAAATTGTAACTTATAAAAAAACTAAACTCAAAGTTCTTTAATTAAAAAACATTGAGCTAATCATATTCATTTTGTCAATAAATATATTTATCCGAAAGTTTCATAGGCTATTAAAGTTTCATTGAGCTAAGAAGTTAGCTTCCTGTTATTTTTTGTCAGATATTTTCCAATCAAACACGTGTTTTTTTTATCATGCTTCCTAAGATATTCTAATTTATGGAAATTTAATTGTCATTATAAATCATTTCAGATAAGTATATTTCAAACTTTTCTTAAACTATTTCATGAACTTTGTTTTCTATAATCATATGTTCGTTTGTTTTATTATTAATTTATTTACATATCTGTTGAATCGTTAGTGTGTTAAACAGGGAACGGTGTGACTGTTCCCTGGGCAGCGAAAATAAACAAAGATTCAAAGTAACAACAAAGTTTCATAACGTATACTTGTATTATTAAGAATTGTACAATCTCATAAGTCTTCTCTCCACCTATACCCTAGGTTACAAGACTTTGAGTGCAATCAACTCTCAATGACACAAGAACACAACAAAACCCTAAGTTGTACAATCTCACAAGTCTTATCTCCACCTACTCACACACAGTTCCTAGGCTTCTAGACTTTGAGTGCAATCAACTAGTAACAACACAAGAACATAAGAAAATCATAAGCAATCAAGTACATATCCGTACCTTGCCTTGGATCTCCGATCTCAACTTTGCAATAAGCTCCTTGTAGTCTTCAATGGGATAGCTGAGATAACATTTTCCTAAGGTATCCTCATCTATATATAGTGGTAGAAAAGATCTCTTACCAAATTACCAAATAGTTAGCAACCCCGCTATATAAGGTAACGGTGAAAGATTTTCTTTCCAACTAAACAATTCAGCTCATAAACACATAGTTTCTATCTATAAACTTTCCTAAGATTTATTATCTTCTTCTTCTTCTCCAAGCAAAACTCAAAATCTCGTTTCCTTGTATAATTGAGGCTATCTGGGAACAGCTGGCACATATTTGTGTTCCTCATCGTTCCACAAAAGTTGTTTCCATATATAGAATTTTCTCCTGGGAACAGCTGGCACTTCCTGCGTTCTGCATTGTTCCTTATATGTTGTTTCCATGTATTAAAGTTTCCTTGTATGAACAATACGCGCGTTTCATTCTCCAATTTTGCTTCTGCGTAACTGTTCCTTGTTTCCACACGTTCCATTGCATTCCTCTGCTTTCTCTTCTTCATGCGTTTTCCATTGTTCCCTAATTCTTTCATAAGACCTGAAACTCATAGGAACAACAAGAAAACATAAAACATAATGGTGTTTATCATCATCAAAACCAGAGGGAACGTCAAGGTTCCAACAATTTCCCCATTTTGGTGATGACAAACCCATTCAAAAATTGTTCAATCAAAACAGAGTCACACGCAAGGTAATATTTATCAACATGTATCTCAGTTCAAATGTATAAGCAAAATTTTATGTCAAATGAATAATTGCAATTCATACCTCCAAGTTGCATCATCGTTCCCCCTCAGCACTAGCATCGTCCAGAAATTCGCATCGTCCAGAAATTCGCATCGTCCAGAAATTCACAAAGAATTAGGAACAATTAAACTGTTACCTCCTTTAACTGAGTTATCGCACAATTTCCACACTTCTCCCTTTTGGCATCATCAAAAGATCAAAAAGAAACAGTGGAACAACATAACTAAGGCAACAGTTAATGGCAAAAGAAAAGTTCATAAATCAAGCAGGGAATTGATTACAAAGCATCAGAGACAACTTGACAAACAAACACAAAAAGATCAAAATGCAAGCACTTAAACGAGATAACATATTAGAAAGCCAAGAGAAGAGGGTAAGACGGGCTGGATAAGAGAAGGTGTCCACTCAAAACTCAGAGTCTTCCTTTCGGTCCTTGTCCTTGCTGAGGAAGTGTTCAAGAAGCATCGACATAATATTCTTAATTTCGCGCAGCTCAGCCAACATCTGGCTTTGCACAGAGATGTTCCTTGAAGTTCCTTCACCAGATTCGCGTTTGGGCACTTCGGAAGGGGGCAACGTTCCCTTATCATCCCCTTGATACTTAATTTTGCTTAAGTTCACCATGTCAAGCTCAGTGACCATGGGAAGCTATTCTCCTTCTCTGTAGACCTTCTTTTTCTTTTCTTTTCTTTTCTTTTCGTTTCTTTTCTTATATTTCTCCTTCTTCTTTTTTTAACTCTTTTTGCAGCAGAGTAGTTGTTCCTCTATGTAGTTCCATCAGATCAAAATTTAATTTCTCCTTCTCAGCGAAGCAACGTTCTTCTGCAATTCTCAACGTTTCTCTTAACGTTCCCAGCACTGACGTTCTTGTTCACTGTCCCCTCTCAGGCCAAGTCCCATCTAGAAGATTCCAAGATACTTGAGTGGATGGAAAAGCCGGTTTGGATATTTTATGGGGTTCACACAAAATATCAAAGATATATCCAAACAAAAAATATGGGTAGGGAACAATGATGATCCAGATAATGATTCCCAGTAAAATGTGGCAAATAAAGAGAGGTGCATAGAGAACGTTTACCTGGATCCAAGCTTAGGACGACAATACAACCAATTATCATTTTGGCTTGTAATGAGGGTGCAGATAATCAAATCGGTTGCTTTGGGCTTGAAAGAAGATGTTATAATGTAAAAATGAAGCACATATGATCAAGAATAGCAGTTGCAAGAAGTTTTTGATATAGTGTAACACAAAGCACATAGAAAGAATAATAAACAAGTCATTTGCAAATAACATGCCACACAGAAGCTGTTCCCTAGGTTATAATTGATCGATCTAGCCAATCACTGAGGGAATAGTGGAAGTGGAGTTCCTCAATTTAGAGAGATCATCCCAAGGAGCATTCTCAAATACTCAAAGGGTTTTCTATCCAGTGCTTTGGTGAAGATATCTGCAACTTGTTCCTCTGTCCTGCAATGATCCATTCTAATGCAATTTTTCTCAACATTATCACGAAGAAAATGGTGACGAATATCGATATACTTAGTACGTGAATGATGAACATGATTTTTGGAGATGTTGATAGCACTAGTATTATCACACATAATGGGAACGGTGCCAAGAGACATACCAAAATCCTCCAATTGTTGTTTGAGCCATAATACTTGGGCACAACAAGAGGCAGCAGCTACGTACTCAGCTTCGGCGGTGGAAAGAGCAACAGAATTTTGCTTCTTTGATGCCCAAGAGACAAGACATGGGCCAAGGAACTGTGCCGTCCCTGAAGTGCTTTTGCGATCCACTAGGTGGCCGACAAAATCAGCATCAGTGAAGCCCACGAGTTCAGACCCACTGTTCCTTGGATACCAAAGACAGAGATGATCGTTCCCTTTCAAGTACCGTAGGATCCGTTTGACTTCAATTAGGTGTGACTCCTTAGGATTTGCCTGAAATCTAGCACAAAGACACACACTAAACATAATATATGGCCTACTTGTCGTTAGATAAGGTAATGACCCAATCATTTCTCATGTTCCTACTATTTCTCAGCATCTCTTGTCTCCAAGGGAAATGATTCCCTTAGAGTGTTGTTGAAGTGAGGTGAGGTGATCTCTAGTTCCCGTCATATGGCATGAGCATGCACTATCAATGAACCACTTGTTGTTCCCCCTCACTTCATCCTGCATTGAGAAGGTTAGTGTTTCGCGACCCAGGAAAGCTTGGCTTTACCTGGTCGCTTAGAGACAAAGTGATATTCTCTAGGCTTAGCATTACACATGTTAGGAGATGCATCATAATCATTCAAATCAGCATTGTTACTTCTACTGTTCCTTCGCTGAGTGTGCTCTTCAATGAACTTTTGTTTCTTAGCACAGTTTTTCACAACATGACTGTTGTTCCCACAATACCAGCAAATCTTATATTAGTCTCTCAAGGTGTACTTACGGTTTGGGACATGCATCCTACGTTGCTTGGCTCTAACTGGGTCAGGTGTACTAGGAAAATTACCCTGTGATTGGATGAGGTATATCTTATGGGCAGGTTGACCTTTGTACCATGATTGATTTTCACTCAACCCACTCTCCAGAGTTTTTACACGCTCTTCTAGGTAAGAGTTCCTATCCTTAGTACTCTGAAGTTCCCTATTTTTTAACTCTCTAAGCTCAGGTATGGTTAACTCATGTTTCTTACTTTCTTGTTTTTCTCCTTTGTACCCCAGACCATACTTGGGTGTAACAAAGGTAATTTCTTCTTCCTTAAGCTTTTGCTCAACTAAGATAGAGTGAATTTTATCAATCTGAGCTTTCATCTGAGACAGTTCCCTAATAGTGCTAAAGGAACTAGGTTCACTGTGAGTAGCATTACTTTTAACACAAGGAACAACAGAGGAACTAGCAATTCTAGATAAAGATTCATTCAATTCAATGCATTTATCCTCAGCATTAGTCAAATCATTTTGGGTTTTAAGATTCTCATTATATAGGCTTTTGATAAGAGAAATCAATGACTTTTTATCAAAATTAACAAGAGATTCAAAGAAGGTTTCAGGATCTACCTCTTGTTCTTCAATTGATGACTTCAGAGTCATTGCACACATTCTGTTGTTCCCCCATGACTCTGGCTCATCATCATCAGAGTTGGTACATTCATCACCCCAAACAGCAACGAAAGCTTTCTCCTTGTTGTTCCCAGTATTGTCACCGTTGGTGTTGTCTGAGTTGTTCCCTTTGGGGCACTTGTTAGCATAGTGACCTTTGTCCTTGCAGTTGTAGCATGTAACATCTTTGAGATCATGTTTCTCACCATTGTTCCCGTCATTCCTGAATGATATGCCCTTTCGATAGAGGGAACGCATGGCCTTGGTGAGAATGACAGTTTTTGGATCCATATCATCCAAGTTTTCATCTTTGTTGTCTTCTATCATCTGGACAACTTTTTCAACCATCAAGGCAATACCTTTAGGTTTAACATATTTGTCTTCTTCATCATACTTTTTAATTTTCCCAAATACCTCATGAAGTGTGAGTTTGAGAGTATTAGGATTCTCCTTGAGAATTGCTTTGGTCATCTTATGCCTTGGAGGAAGTCCATCAATAATGATGAAAATTTTCTCCTTGGAAAGTATTTCCTTTTCATCGACATCGTGAGCAGCAAGTCTAGTGGTGATTTTCTCAAATCTGGATTGATAAGAGGAAACAGTCTCACCATCGATCATGGCGAAGTTATAGAAGTCTTTCTTTGCTTGGAAACTATCAAGCTCTCTAAGATCAGAACTTCCCATGTACATCTGTTCCAAGGCTGCCCACATATCATTTGCAGTTGCACAAGAGTGTAACTTGGATGCATCTGCAATGCTGATAGCGTTGTTGATAAACATACGAGTCTTAGAATTTTTCTCCATGATTCTGAAATCATCTGGGCTCCAAGGTTTTATTCCTTTGATTACATCTTCACCAACCTTTTCTTCACCAACCTCAATGACTCTCCAGCATTGGTAGTCATTACTCTTCAACCAGTCTGTGAAGAGGTCCTTCCAGTGTTGAAACTTTCCACCGATAGGCAGGAATGATGGTTTGTTGTTCCCAAGCCCAACTTCATGAGTCGAAGACATTGTTACCTGTGAATCTGAAAAGAACACACAATCTAGAGCAAACTTGCTCTGATACCAATTGTTGAATCGTAGTGTGTTAAACAGGGAACGGTGTGACTGTTCCCTGGGCAGCGGAAATAAACAAAGATTCAAAGTAACAACAAAGTTCCATAACGTATACTTGTATTATTAAGAATTGTACAATCTCACAAGTCTTCTCTCCACCTATACCCTAGGTTACAAGACTTTGAGTGTAATCAACTCTCAATGACACAAGAACACAACAAAACCCTAAGTTGTACAATCTCACAAGTCTTATCTCCACCTACTCACACACAGTTCCTAGGCTTCTAGACTTTGAGTGCAATCAACTAGTAACAACACAAGAACATAAGAACCTAAGCAATCAAGTACATACCCGTACCTTGCCTTGGATCTCCGATCTCAACTCTTCAATGAGATAGTTGAGATAACCTTTCCCTAAGGTATCCTCATCTATATATAGTGGTAGAAAAGATCTCTTACCAAATTATCAAATAGTTAGTAACCCCGCTATATAAGGTAACGGTGAAAGATTTTCTTTCCAACTAAATAATTCAGCTCATAAACACATAGTTTCCATCTATAAACTTTCCTAAGATTTATTATCTTCTTCTTCTTCTCCAAGCAAAACTCAAAATCTCGTTTCCTTGTATAATTGAGGCTATCTGGGAACAGCTGGCACTTCCTGCGTTCTGCATTGTTCCTTATATGTTGTTTCCATGTATAAAAGTTTCTTTGTATGAACAATACGCGCGCTTCATTCTCCAATTTTGCTTCTGCGTAACTGTTCCTTGTTTCCACATGTTCCATTGCATTCCTCTGCTTTCTCTTCTTTATGCGTTTTCCATTGTTCTCTAATTTTTTCATAAGACCTGAAACTCATAGGAACAACAAGAAAACATAAAACCTAATGGTGTTTATCATCATCAAAACCAGAGGAAACGTCAAGGTTCCAACAATATCAATCTTTTTCTAACACTACATTCGTGGAACATTTTTAAAATCATTTATGATAAGTGTGTCCAATGAAATTAATAAAGAGTATATATCTATAATTATATGTCATATTATTAATATAAAATAGTTTTAGCTTATCTTATATCATGAAACATTTAAGATATATGTTTGAATGTTTCAATTTTTTATAACTCATTCCTAAACTTTATTTATATAATTCTATGGTAGTTTACTTTAGTAATTTTATTTACACATATAAATACTTTTCTAAGTATACATTTATATTAACCGAATTTGATAACATATGAAGGTTTCTTGAAAAGATAAGAAAAAAATCTCTAGGGTTGTAAAATTAGTTATTTTCTTAATATTAATTAAAATTAGTTATAAACTAAATCAATTTATAAAGGCTCGTAATTATAGTTGTCAAGATATCTAAATTTAATTAGATATAGTCGTTTAAGGATGAAAATTAGTTAGGATTTTATAGTGGAGAATTGAATTCAAAATTTGTTTATGTGATCAAATCAGATTTTGTATTATAAAAAGAAAGTTTCTATCAAATTCATAATCTATCTATCTATATCTATCTATATAATAATATATATAATAATATTACTAAAGCCGCAATTATCTCTCCTACGTGTCATTCATCTAAGTATGTCACGTCATCAAATAATTATGTACATTTACCTATTCACCCTTATTCTCTTTACAATTTATTTTATCTTTTATTTATACAAATTTCCTAAATTACCACCCCAAAATATTTTCCATTATACATGATAATTATGTACTTACCAAAAACATTATTATCATACTTAATTAGTGTCCATAATATAATATGTATGTTAATGGTCCATAAACTCCATCATAAAGATATGTATATAGATAGATGGTCTTAACGTTATATGATTCACCACCAACATACATATAATTATGCACTTACCAAATATATTATTATCATATTTAATTAGTGTTCATGATTTTATAAGGGTGAATAGATTGTCCGTAAACTCTATTATAAAGAATACAATATGCAGTTTTATTTTTAATAATTATATAAAATTCATAATTTATATTTTCTTCTATTAATATAAATTCACACATCTACCTTCAATTTTCATCATACAATATACCTTATAAATTATTTCAATCAAGAAATTATCTTTCCAATACATCATGTTTATTTTCCTATATAATTCTCTTTTATATTTTATATACTATAATCAAATTTAAATTCATTCTTAAAATATATGCTAATTACGTACGGGGACACATGCTAGTTACATACAAAAGTCATTAATTAAACAATAATAGTAATGTTCAATAGAAAATTACATACTTTACGTGTAATAAGTAGACTTATTGTGGGTTAGCCTAATATTTACTTAGGATAAATTACATAGGTCTACCATAAAGATGATTCTAATTAAAGAAATTATATTTATTATTTTTAATATCACAAAGTCATAGAAGATAAAGTTTTGGAAACAAATAAACAATAAGATATTATTTTTAATATCACAAAGTAATAGAAGATAAAGTTTTTGGAAAGAAATAAATAATAAGATAAAATATTTTTAAAATGCCGGATGACGTGACATATGATGTGGTGGAGGAGGCAGCATAGCTCAAAGGCCGGATGACATGACGACAATTAGGCTAATTGAACGTGAGGCCGACATGTAGGAAATAGGTTTCTGCTTTAGTATAAATATAGATATAGATAACGATACATGACGACATGAGAGACGTTAATCGTATGAGACATTAATCACCAATTTAGGATTCTTTGGAGTAGATTACTTGTCACACAAAAACTTATCTCTTAGAAGATATTATTTTCTTATAGATATTACCTTCTAGAAGATATATATTATCTCCTAGAAGATATTATTTCCTTTAAAATGTTGTTTCCTTATAGATAAAATGCAACCTTGTATTGATGAACACTGATCTCCTATATAAAAGGGGTAGGATACATGTGATACTCATTCATAAGCAATTAAAGGCATTCAGATCCAAAGAGAATTATTCACAATCAATACATTCAAGCTTCTCTTCCACCCATATTTCTTATTTCCATTTCTTAATTTCCAGCAAGTCATCAGATCCCTTATTATCAGCATTGTTCCGGATCAAGTGTTAAATGCTTAATTGGGCCTAACCCAATTATTTAACCCAACACATACTATTTCATATGCCCCATGTTTTGCGCGATCCATCCAAGTGGAGCCGTTCTCGTTAGTTTTTCCTCACAAGTAGCATTCCCTAGATAATCTAGTATATATCTATTAAACTAAAATCATTATATGTCACATACCTACTAAGTCTATAACCTCCTTATGTTACATGGCACATTCATATTTATTTTGAAATATGATATTTTCTCAATTTTTTCTTTTTAAAAAATTCAATATAATAAGTATATATAAGATCTTTATCCTATTTCCAAATTTCAATACTTTATATATTTGTTTTCAATTTTAAGCTTTAAGAAATCTTTATGATTTGATTGGATATGATTTAATATATTTTGATGTATTTTCCTTTATTAATTCACTTAAAAATTGTATCAGATTATTAATTGATAATTACAATAAAATTTGAAATCAAATACTATAAGTTTTCAATTAATATATTATATATAATATATCTATTAAAACAAAACTTCCCTACAAAAACAAAACTTCCTTGTTAATTGATTATTAGTAGATATTTTTTATCGTACTTATCTTAATTTCATTTATATTGTCTTATATTCATTTATATTGTCACTAATTAGATATGTTTTTCATTTATTTAATATTTTTTAAATGTGAAATTAATATATTTTGAATAATTAAATAATATTAATATAAAATTATATTCAAGCCCCGTGCACGGTGCGAGAAACTAAGCTAGTATATGTAAATATATAAATTAATTCTAATTACAACTATCTCATCTTATAATTTTATATCTCTATACTATATAAAATAAGATAATTGCCACTTCGGTGGTGGCATGGTGGTAAGTGATGGTTTCCAAATTTTCTAAGTAAACAAAGCGTAAAGCCTATAAAAGACTTGGCCCCAGATGAACGCGATAAATCGAGTATTGAAGCAAGGACACAAAGATTTGGTAACGCAGTTCGGTTTTCATACATCCGCGAGATCTCAAAAGGGAAGATCCACCCAATCCACTAAGCAAGAACACAAATACAAACAGAGGGAAGCGATAAATTACAGACGATGAACACAAAGCTACGCGATAAATTACAGATGACGAACACAAAGCTTTCCACCCTCTTACAATTACTTGGAAATCATCATAGATCGAGAAAAAGGTCAAAGCAGGCCCATGGCACTGTTCTTCTCCCCTTCTCCCGACCCCTATTTATGAGGGGTTCTTGGGCTATTTATAGGCAAGGGATCTCGTTCCAAGTCGGTCCAGAGGCCGAGATACGTGTCGTCTCGTGATTCATCCAGTGACAGACGTCGGCAGATAGGTGTAGGGATGAGATTGCTCCAGTAAGATGGGAAGACACGTGTCGAGCTGAAAAGATGCGTGGTTGTCATGTCCAGATTGATCCAACGAGCTCGTGGCGGTTTCATGGTGTTTGATAGATTCTACGCGGTCGTAGAATTGACGCGTTCTTTCTTGTTGATTCGTGATTCTCTCATTGGAGGGCCATGAAGGTGGACGTGCTAGAGATGTTGCCAGGTTTCTCTTTACCTTCTGTGATGAATTCTTTATACGTGGACGCGTTCTTTCTGGTTGACCCGCGATCCTCTTCATTGATGGAAGGTCATGAAGGGAATAAAAATGGACATCCAACGCGTTGAGTGCTATGAAAATAGCGCGATCTATCAGTAAGGGCACGGAGGGGGTAAGGGCAGGTCTCGGGTTCGATCCCTGCCTGCCCCCCTTTCTTCTGGGTGCAATTCCCAAGGGTTCACCGTGCTCCTTGCCGTTGGGTCGAGCCGGTCGGCGCAAGCCGATTTACCTGGTTCGGGGTCTTTGCCGGCTAGGTCCCGGGCCCGCGGGTTTACCACCCCGCAAGTGGTGGGTTCCAGCGTCGTCAAAAAAAAAAAGATAATTCAAATCCGATTTCAACTAAAAGATGTAAAAAGAGCTGTGAAAAGAGAAAAAATGAAAACACTCCCCTGTAAACCCTAACCCTCACTCTGCGCCGTCAACCCAAAATTTCTTGAATCTTATCAGATCCAGAAATTTTATGGATCTTCCTCCCTAAAATTTCTACCCTCTAACACTTGTAAACTGAAATTTTTATCTGCCATGAAGAGATGGGTCACACAGGGTGGGGGCGTCGTTTCTCCGGCGTTGTATCACCTCCGATGTGGTCGTGGGAGAAGGTCACAACTGGTGGGAGTAGTTGTGGCGGGAGACTCCATCGATTTTGGGCTCGCTCTAGAGCTCCTCGGGTTCTGCAGGTGTTGGTGGGGGCTTCTGCAAGTCTCCTCCGGAGGTGGGCTGTGCTTTGAGCATCTTCTGCTCGAAGTGCAATCTGTCCTCGCAACCCACCACCTCAACCAGCCACCGAGACCATTGTCCATTTGCACGAACCGCGACATCTGCGCCGACGTTCACCTCTTCGCCCAGATTCGGGCCAACCAAGCCTTGTGTCGCTCCGTTGTTGAAGCATCCCTACGACGACCTGCCGTGACCCTCCGACGACCTGCTGTCGTCGACAATCCGCTCCCCTGCGCCACCAGTCGTAGAGACTAAGCCGTTAAATTCGGCGACTACTCCCGAGCGGAAAGCTCCAACCAAACGACTACCCCCGAGCAACTTCCCCCGAGCGAGAAGCTCCGTCCACAGCCCTTCAGAAGACCTGGACCCACCTCAGCCTTTATTGTGCCCTACGAGCAACCCTCGACCCTTGTTTTGAAAAAACGGTTCCTAGTTGCTTTGTGTTACACTCTTTGTTGTTGCAGGTTTTCCTTTAGGTGTTGTTTCAGTTCGAGATAAGATAGTGATCGTGTGATCCCTGGTGGTTTCTACTGACGAAATGCCTCCAGATTGTGTCTTGTTTCTTCTTTTCGGTTGCTTCAAATGCCTTGTTGGTGTTTCCAACCCATGTTTGAAGCCTTTATCGTAGATTAAGCCTTGTTGGTTTACTTGCTCGGTTGCGTCTGTATTCTTGTTACTTTTGTTGTGTTTGTTGTCTTTTATTTTTGTGTTGTTTTAGTTTTTCTGTTTGTTGTTGTTCTGTTGGTTGGTTGCTCTTGTCGGGTGTTCTGACGCTGTTTATTCGGTCTCTCAAGTTTTCAGGTTTGGTTGTTCTGGATTCTTGAATTCTTACTGAATATAAAAAAAACCTAAAAGATGTAAAAACAAACAAACCCATAACGTCATAGCTTATTGTACGGCACATAAAACTATTTTAAAATTGATTTTAATATTTTATTTGTAAATAAATAAATAATAACTGTGCAAAGCACGAAATTAACCTAGTTGATTAATTTACTATATAATGTTAAAGTAGAATCTCCCTAAATTCATCGTGTCACATCCACAATAAGCCACATTATTTTTGTCGCTTGTCATCACCTCACTTTTTTAAATATTACTATATTTTTAAAAATCAAATCTATATATTTGTTCTTTCCAATTTCAGCAACAAAAATATTATGAAAATATTCTCAAAATATGTGTAGATCTTCCTAAAATACTATATTTATAATTTGATTTAAATATATAGAATAATTATAAATATAAGTAAAAAACTAAAATAACCATTCATCAAATATCTAAAAACACAAATTTTGAATCTTCAAACAATTAATTTATTTTCTAAGCTTATTTTTATGTAATAATAAGACTATAATTTCGAAGAAATTTAATTTTCATTAGGGGTGAAGTTTGATTGTGACACAAAGTTAGACAAATGTTATGAGTATAAGAGTTAGTCATTTAAAAATTATAAACTCATAAGGCTTAAGTTCACACATTTCTTCCAACTTATACCACAAGAACTCATGTTTAAATTTAGAGGAAATGTATTAGAGATTTGTAATTTTTCATAGCATATATTTATTGACTTTTCAGTTAATTATTTATAATTATTTTCACTTATAAATACATCTTTGAATATTTTTCTTACTCTGTAACTGATATTTGATTTTTTATTTAGAGTATAATCGAACATATTATAAAACAAAATTAAATCACCCGTATAGTGCTTGAAAATCTACTAAAGTAGAACCTAATTACGTCACATGACACTCTCTCATTAAAACCGTCATATGACACTTCCTCATTAAAATCGTCACATGTCATTTTCTGTTTTTTTTCAATTTAAAAATAAATAAATCTAATTATAAATCAAAGATTATTATCCTAAACCTATCACTCATTTTTTTCTTAATTTAAATACAAATCAAACACAAAGATTATAAATCCAAAATTTCCTAATCATATACAAATCCAAAATTTTCTAATTATATACAAATCCAAAATTTCTTAATCTAATATATATCTACTAAACTAGAACCTAATTACGCCACATGACACTCCCACATTAAAACCGACACATGACACTCCCTCATTAAAACTGTCACAAAGATTATTATCCTAAACCTATCACTCATTTTCCCCTAATGTAAATACATATCAAGCACAAAGGTTACAAGTTAATCACAAAGATTACAAATCCAAAATTGTCTAATTATATACAAATCCAAAATTTCATAATTTACTATATATCTACTAAACTAGAACCTAATTACGCCACATGGCACTTCCACATTAAAACCGACACATGACACTCCCTCATTAAAACCGCCACAAAGATTATTATCTTAAACCTATCACTCATTTTCCCCTAATGTAAATACAAATCAAGCACAAAGGTTACAAGGTAAATCACAAATTCAATTTTTTATTATTATATACAAATAATTTTTTTCCTAATTATATACAAATCCAAAATTTCCTAATTATATACAAATCCAAAATTTTCTAATCTACTATATATCTACTAAACTAGAACCTAATTACGCCACATGACACTCCCTCATTAAAACCGCCACATTATATTTTCTCATTAAAACCGCCACATGTCATTTTCTGTTTTTTAAAAATAAACTCAATTATAAATTAAAGATTATTATCCTAAATCTATCACTCATTTTTTCCTAATTGAAATACAAATCAAGCATAAAAATTACAAGTTAATCACAAAAATTACAAATCTAATTTTTTTTAATTATATACAAATTCAAATTTCTTGATTATATGAATAGATACAAATTTATGACAAAAATTGATTGTAATATTACTATTATCTAGATTTATTTTTTAATACATAGATTAATTTTAATAATTATTAACATTTTTAATTCAATATATATGACGTAAATACATGTGTCTGACAAAAATTACCCTAGTTAAGCTAATAAGAAAATAAAATGTGCTCGTTGTAGACCGGGAGAGGGGATGTGAGAATTGAGGAGCCTTATTTATTTCCAATTTTCCATGGCAAAATGGCTGACCAGTCTATAAAGACAGGCAAAATGGCGAATCAGAGCAACATGTTCCTTCTTTGAGACAGTGATTGAAATTTGGGTTGAAAATTATACGCACGAGACAAACTTATTCGGAAATCCAAATCCAAACATATGAATAATCACTCAAAATATATTAGATGACGGGTGATTGGCAGGGACGGACGCAGGATTATAGTCCAGTGGGGACTAAAATATTAAATATTAAAATATTACCGTCTACCTTATACAAAACCCTAAATCGTAATTTTTAATTCTACTATCTATTTTACACAAACAATCTCAATTTCAAAAAATAAACTCTATATCCAAACTTCAAATGAAATTTTACTTAAAATTGACCAAACAATACACAAATTAAACAAAATTCAATCATTACAGACTACTTTCACTGCGTAATCTCAACAATCTTGTATAAAAATTAATTTGTAAAATTTACAAATTCATAAACACTAAATTTTGAAAATTGTAACACAAATAAGGATAAATATAGTGAAAATATTACATATCTTATTGAAAAATTGTGTGCAAATTTGGATAAATTTTAGTATTTTTGAAAATTATGTATAATAAATCCTATATAAATAATATTTTTAGAATTGGAAAACTATAAAAGTTAGTTTGAAAGTTTTTGAGAATTTAAAAAAAAAAACTTTGGCAGAGGAAGAAAAAATCCCGTATAAATTAAAAAAAAAAATCTTTTTTTCTTTCAAAATTCCAGTGGGGGCTGTAGCCCCCACTGGGCCCCACCTGTGTCCGCCCATGGTGATTGATATGTTTGATGAAGCAGATATTGGATCGGGTACGTACGGGTGATGATATATCCCACTTATCATCCGCACTTAACTCGCCCATCCTTTAAAAACTCTAGTTCTAATTATATTTTATATCAACAATTTGAAAATATTATTAACAATGATCAAATTATATATTTGGACTACCTTTTTTTATATATTGAAGATAGTGGTTATTGTTTGCATTTTTGTATATTTTTTTATATTTAAACAAGAAAAATATAATAATAATAAATTTTTAATTGGATGACCCGATTCACCTAAATCTAGAGGTGGCCCCGGTTCATAACCCGCGGTTCAAGGTTCAAGAGAACCTTGAACCCCCAAAAACTGTCGGTCCGGTTCAGGTTTAGCCGGTTTGCCTCTGATTTTTTACCGGTTTCGAACCGGTTTCGGTTCAGAACCCGGTTCAACAAAAAAAGATATAAAAAAATTCAAAAAAAATTGTAAAATGATTTTTTTATATGAAATATTCTTATGTGTTTTGAAATTATATACAAAAAAGACATTAAATAAATATAGTTAAATTATAAAAAAAATGTATAAGATTTTTTTTTTAATTTTAAGGGTTGAACTGCCGGTTCAACCAAGGGTGAACTTGAACCGGCCGGGACCTTAAACCGCCGGTCCTGTCCGGTTCAGTGTTTGACTTAGTTCGATTCCGGTCTGGTTCATCCGTCCAGGTTCACATTTGTCCAGCTCTACCTAAACCACCTTGTCATCCGCGAATGATAGATGGGTCGAATACGCATAAAATATATGAGATATGACTTGTGAGTCATTTTTTTATAAGGTAAAAATTCGAAATACAAGACAGACCACATACAGCGATGGGCCGAAAACTCGGCAGTCGGACAACCCGACAAGAACCGTCAGAAAACAAACATCTAGTCAAAATACAACCATCTAGTAAAATAGAAACAAACAAACAGTTCAACAAGGTTTCACGAATCTTGAAAAAAGGGATGAGTTTGGCAAACCACGGGTTAGAGAAACAAACTAACACGGCGTCATATCGCCAACAAGCAATCTGCAGGACTTTCCACTGGAAATGCGATGGACATCATGGGAAAATCTTCGACACAAGGAGACCACAAGAAATGATAACATATTTTATACATATTTTAGGAGTCTAGTTATTAGATTAGGTCACGGTCATGCATATTTTATGTACTTTATAATTAATTTTGCTATATTTTATATTCAGAGTCTACACTGGTATTTTTATAAATTTTAAGTATTTTAGGTTTAATTTAAAGATAGTTCGAAACTTAATGGAGACTGTTGAATAAGTGGTCGTCATGTGCTGTTAACGTGACTCACTTCGTTCAATGGATTGTTATTTTTGGGCTTTCAAAGAGAGCGGCCCACATCGTAAAAGTTGGTGACGATGCACCTGCATGCTTGTGGGACCGGTGGATTGCTGAAGAATCGCATGAATGAACTTGACAATTTGCCCACTTGACCTTTCCAAGGAAGTTGGGCCTCTCGGTGCCAATTCGCATGGGAAAAGGACGGATTTTGGTTTTGGTTTTACTTGGACTTTTCAAGGGGGAATCAGGCAGCATTTTTTTTTTGACGAGGAAAGAATTAGGTGAGACCTAGCGTCTATGCAAAGTCCGACCTAGAACATCCTGACGAATGAGAATACAGAGTTCTGGATTGGAATTAAGAGCAGACACTGATGGAGAAAAACTGAGTTTTGCAATTTTATCAGTTGTACGGTTAACCTCTCAAAAAAGTGCCTAACAATGACTTCTTGGAAGGAATGTAGATTGATAAGAGTATCAACGATAACCATTTCAATTTCTCACGGACAATCCCAAATGTCTAAAATGGAGTTGATAAAGCATACATTATCTCTTTCTATTTCAATTTTGGTCAGGTTGAGCTGTTTTGCTGTTAATATACTATTCCTAAGGGCCAATGTTTCTATCATTAGGATTGAATTATTGTCGTATTCTTGGCAGGCCATATGTATGTTGTTTGGACGTTCATTGCGGATAGCAAACCCCGTTCCTGTTTTGCCATTAGATAAGTTCCGTCAAAATTGATTTTGACGAAGTTAGTTTTAGGAGGTTCCCATTTAAGTTTCCTAGTTTTTCTTCGTCTTGTTGGTGGTTGACTGGGATGCTTGTGATCCTCATCATCTGTTCTTTTTGTTTTATTCCAGTTCAGAAGTAAAGTTTAGATATATGTCGTAAGATCTTTGATTTTGGTGTGTTGAAAATAATTTGGTTTCTGTGAGTCCAAATTCCCCACTATGTGGTTGCAAGGCAAATGGTGTCTTTCTTATTTAATAAGGATTGAATTTCAAATAGTAATTCCACAGGTTTTTTTATTAGTAGTAGTTAAGTTCGGTATTGTATTCTCTATACTTGAGTTCTGTTTTTTAATTTGTGCGAGGGTAGCTGGGCATTTAAATAAGAGGTGGATTATGTCCTCATATGTGTTATTGCAAGCATCACATGTTAGTGTGACTGCTACTTGTTTTTGTACTAATCTAACTTTGGTTGGTAGTCCATCATGACATATTTTCCATAAGAAATTTTTAACTTTTGGGTAGATATCAAGTTTCCATACTCAGGAGTAGTCTTTGGCTGGATTCAGTGAGTGTTTGGTTTGTTTTGGTAGAGAACCAGCCATTCCTACTAGGAGTCCAGTATAATTTGTTTGTGATATTATTTGTGGGAATGGGAATATTAGTGATAATATCAACACTGTTTGTGTTATGTATTCTGCATAGTTTGGTTCTATTCCATTGCTTGTGTTCAATGAATTCACTCAATTTTTCAATGGGGTTAATTGTTGTATGTGGGAGTATATTGTCGGCCAGGTTGATCGAATATGTCCAATTTTCATTCCAGAAGTTAATTGATTTGCCATCTCCAATAAGCCATTTTAATCCCTTTTGGAATTAAGATCGAAGTTTTAGTAGTCGGGAACCTTGCTAGGTTTGGTTGGCTTTTTTATTATATTGAAATATCTCTGTGTTTTTTAGATATTTTTCATTGATAATCTTAACCCAAATATTATTTGGTTCCGCTAGTAATTTCCAAATGAGTTTCATCTGTAGAGCTTTGTTCATGTCCATAGACTTACATATGCCAATACCGCCATTCGATTTTTTTTTACATATTTTGTCTCACCCTATCAGTGGTTTGTATGCTGGATCTTTGTTCCAAAGAAAGTTCTTGTTAACTCTGTCAAGTGTATTGTGTAAGGATGAGGGTAGCATAAAGCATTGCATAATGTAGTTTGGTTTTGCAACAAGGTTTGATTTTATGAGGGTGGCTCTTCCTTCGAGAGAAAGAGAGCTTGCTTTCCATTTGGCTAATTGTTTGGTTGTTGCATGTATGGTGTCTTGAAATGTCGTTGGATTGACTTTTTCATTGATAATTAAGCATCCAAGATATTTTTCAAGGGACGTAGAACTGGGGATACTGAGTACTGATTGGATAAGGGCCTTCGTGTTGTTGGTAGTGTTTAGTGTGGTTTGAAATGCAGATTTATGATAATTGACAATGTCTAGAGATGGAGCAATAGTCTTCAATAGTGACTTTAACCTTAGAACACGCTGTTTGGTTTGCCTTAGCAAATATTCGAATGTCATCTGCAAAGGCTAAAAAAGGGATATTAGTCCCTGAGCGATTGAGTTTAAATCCGAGTCGTTTGTCGTTCATGTTTGCTTCTTGTTGTAGTTTCCTGGCCAGTACTTTAGCTCCAAGAATAAAGAAAAATGGAGATAGAGGATCCCCCTATCATAATCCTCTTTTTGGGTAGAATATGTCAATTGGACCGTTGTTGACTAGTACCGAGAATGATATGGTTTCAATGCATTAATTCAATCAATGAACTTAGGGGCAAAGCCGAATTTTTTGAGTATTGCAAGGATGAACTCCCATTCGATTTTTTCATATGTTCTTTCCATATCTAGTTTGATGGCTACCCATCCTTCTTTTCCCTTTTTACCTCTAAATGAGTGGAAGATTTCATGTGCAATCAGGATGTTATTTTGTATGGCGCGCTTAGCTACAAAGGCGCATTGTAGAGGGTGAATGATATAATTTAATATGGGTTTTAATCTTTCTGTCAGGATTTTGGAAATGACTTTATAAATAGTTGAACATAGACTAATTGGACGGTAGTGGTTAGTAGAACTTGTGCTGTCACATTTGGGGATCAACGTGATATAGGTATGATTGATTTGTTTGAGAATTTTTGTAGAGTGGAAGAAGCTTTTAACTGCTTTAGTAACTAGTGGGCCAACAATGTGCTAATATTTTTGGTAGAAGTAAGCAGACATACCATTTGGTCCTGGTGATTTATCACTCCCTATGCCGAATACAACGTTTTTGACTTCTTCGTTGGTGATGTGCCTGATTAAATTGGCATTATCTTGGTTGGAAACCTCATGGGTTATGTTTTCCAAAAGGGATTGTAGTTTATTGTTGTTGATTGACCCCTTCTTAAATCTGCGCTCAAAACCATTTTTAATTTCATTACAGATATTTTCGAGGCCAATAATAATTGTCTCTTCCTGTGTTGTTATTTCCTTTTTTATTTTCCTACTTCTTTTACCCGAGGCAATTCGATGGAAGTAATTGGTGTTGGAATCAGTTAGCTTAATGTGTTTAACTTTGACTCTTTGGTTCCAATATTTTTTATGATATGATAGTAGGCATTCCTTCTTGTTTAATAGTCTATCTTGTTTTTCTAGGAGAGCTTGTGTAGGATTGGTAAGAATTTCCTTTTGGATTGTAGTGAGTTCTTCATTTTCTTTGATTTGTTTAAATGTATTGCCAAAGGTTGTCTTATTCCATTTTTTTGCATGGATTTTTAGTGCTAGTGTTTTTTTAGCAAGGTTGTACATATGGGATCCTTGTGTGTCGGTTCTCCAGGCTTGTTTGACTAAATCCTCAAAGTCCTTTCTTGTTGTCCACATTTTTTCGAATTTGAATGGTTGTGCTTTGATATGATTCAGATTTTCTAGTTCAACAGAGATAGGGCAGTGATCCGAAGATGTGAAGGCATGGTTCTTGGTAAATATACCCAGAAATCATTGTAAAATTTGATGATGAATGAGGGTTCTGTCTAACTTCTCATATATATTATTAACTTCAGTTTTATTTTTCCTCCATGTGAACTCTCCCCCTTTCGTCGAGATATCTAGTAAATCGCAGTTATTTTTAAATTGAGTTAGTCTTTGGAATCGGGATGCGTTGCATGTTGAGCCTCCTTTTTTCTCTTCAATTTAACTGATTTCGTTTAGATCGCCTATTACGATGCAGGACATTTGAGTTTGGTTATCAAAACTGGTTATATTATCCCAGAATTCGGTTTTTTCGTTTTCTTTTGGAGGAGTGTATGTGAAAATGATCATCATGCAGTAGTTTATGTCGATGATTCTATATTTTAGTGCAATGGACCTTTTGTCGATGTGTGCGAGTTCACATAATTCGTTGTATAGTTGGTAGGATTTCAACATGACGCATATGCCTCCAGAAAAACCTGTAGTCGGGGAACAATGGAGAGTATCAAAGCCAACTTTTTGCCATAATGGTTGCTTAGGTGCTTGGTTGGTCCTAGTTTCCACAAAGGCCATGATTTGTATTTTTTCAATTTTGCATAGGGCTTCGATGTCAGCCCATATATTTTTTCGACCGATACCACGACAGTTTCATAGACTTATCTTCATATAAACAAATGTTTTGTTTGTGCAAGTAAGCTGGGTCTTGCTATATTAAGATAATCATTTGGTATTTTTGAGTTTAGGTGTCGTTTCATTTGTTTTTTATGGGCTAATATTAGTACCCCATTGTGATGATTAGTTAGATTAGGGTCGTTGGGGTTGGTCATCCAATAATATATATGTGAAATACCTGTTAAAGTAAAGGATAGAGTAGTAGGAGCAAATGAAGAAAAAATGAAAAACTCCACATTTTGAGCCAAGTGTAAGACCAATATAATTCAGATTGTTGATACAGTGGGTAGATAAATACCAATTGCAGTAGCAACACTGAATAAAGTTGGTAGCAAAATAATGATTGTAATTAATAAGAGATTGGCATCTGAACCATAAGGTTTTTGATAGCCAAATCGTCAAGCCTTTGTTGATAATAGGGTTGTAATGATTCAAACAACCTTTATTAGTGCCTTGAAATACTTTATAAATATAAACGAAGTTTAGTATGGATAGATAAAACCTGGGAGTATAGACCAAGCCCGTAGATAACACCACAGCATCCAGATTATTGTTGATAGCAGCAGGGTGTTGGTTTGTGTTATTATCAATAGGGTGTTTGTTCGGAATTTTGGCTTGTGAAGCCTTGCTTTGGGGGTATTCAGAGCACAAAACAGTAGAGAAAGTTTGTAAACCGTTCTCCATAGTAGACTCAGGTGAGGTATTAGACAAGCACATATCATAAAAAGTAGCAACACCACACAGATCATGCGCAGGAAAAGAATACATACACGCACTCTTTGAGGGATTAATTTTGTAAATCAGTTGTTCAAGCCTATATTTAACAACAATCAGGTAGCTATATCTATAGTGATTAACGAAAAACCAGATAGTGGTAAGATAGAAGGGTTTGAGTATTGGAGAGGAACACCTGTGTTCGGTGGGAGAGAACCTTTCCTAGCTTGGAAAGGAGAAACGAAACCAAGCCACGTACACGCAACACTAGGGAGGCGCCTTGGTCCAAGGGAGATGAGGAGTCGATAGGATGGCTACCGTGAAACCCGTGGAGAGAGGAACACCAGTCCCAAGTGCAGAATGACTATGATTAAGGGAAGTGATACTTCTACCCTGAGGGTGGCATACCCTCTTACTACTTCATAAAAGAGTGAAATAATAAAATCCTAAAAAATTAAAGCAAAAGTTAACTGAGGTTTGCATGTCTAAACAGACACGATTACTTTTCAGCGCATAGGCAAAATTGTCTTTCAGCGCATAGGCTCCCCACGTTACGTGTGAATCAGCTCCACACGTAACGTGTGGTTAGGTTCTACATGTAACGTGTAGTTATGCTCCACACGTAACGTGTGGAGCTGATTCACACGTATTATGATGTTGTGTATGAATGTTGTATATGAATCATATTATTGTTTATTTTTAGTATTTATTTGTGTTTCAATGTTGTGTATGAATCATATTATAATGTTGTGTACGAATCATATTATAATGTTGTGTATGAATCATACTATTGTTTCTAAATAGGCATTAAGGAAGGGTTACCCCCATTGTGTTGCCCAACTTTTCTCTAATCTTTATAAAAAAACAATACAAAATAATCAACCTAAAAGACAAAACAAATTGTTCATTACGTTCGTTGATTACAACCACATTTAGCACACAATACAGGAAAAAATACAAATTGATCATAAATTTAGAAAAAATATATGACATTGCTTTAGCGTTTGAAGAAATAGGATAGTCTCTGGTAAACGTTCGCTTTACATGATATCTCTGCTTTGCTAAATTTGCTTGCTCCCTACAAAGGTTGATAGTACATAAACAACATTACACAAAAGATACGACATTAATCACCTACGATGTATATCATTTAGTAGTTTGAGGTTATACCTACGAATGTTATCAAAATCTTTAAGAAGATCTTGATTTTGCTTAACAAGATCTTGATTTTCCTTAACAAGATCTTGTTTTTCTTGCCATTGTTGTCGAATAACCGCGTGTGCCCTGTCCTTGTACATTGGATCAATCCACTCCCTGAAACGACACCCCAGTTCTGGGCATCCCCAATACCTCCTTCCGTAGTTCCACTGCAAATCCCAAGTTCGGACAACGACTTTCAAATTACAATAGCACAGCCTATCTGCGTTTGTTGATGGTTTGGATGAAGATGTCATTATTTGTTATAGTGTTTGGTTTCCTACAAATATCATGAATCCATTAATATAAAAAATTAGGGTTAATAAATCGATAGAAACTGGAAGAAGAAGCTTACCCAAAAATGTATCTTCAAGCGCCGTTTGTGTTGGAATTGTTGTAGTGAACAAACAACCCTAATGCTTCTTATATAGTGAAAAGGCAATGTGTTTGACAACTAATAACCAGCTTCAAAAAGAAGAAATCTGATGATAGGGAGCGTTCGGGTACACTGCCGGGTTCTCCCAAGTGTTGTGCTAATCCTCAGCCCCCTGATAATACGAAGGGCTGTGATGATGGCTCACATGCGGCGGTAGTATCAGCGGACTAAAAGTCGGCCCGTAGTAGTTATTCTGATCTATTGTATCAGAATAACCATGCAGCGGGCTCACTCGGTAGTCCGGGTAGAACTGAGGCTCAGAATCTGCCCTATCTCCAGGAAACGAAGGCACCGCCATTAAGCTCTGAGCGGAAATCATGCCCGTAGCCCTACTACTGCTACCGGCTCCCGTCTGATAGGCGCCAGTCTCATCATCCCGGTAGCATACATTCCTATGTTGCCTTCTCTCCGTCCTTGTCACCTCTTCTTCAGTCCTAAACGACTGGTCGCGGACAAGGTTGCGGCGCCTCCTACGTGCGGTTCTGTCACCAGGCTCCATCTGCGGTTATATATCCACACGTTTTAATCAAAATAATATATTCTGTATTCTGGATAAATACTACGTCGGAGACTCGCCGGAATGTCGCAGGAATGGCGCCCGAATGTCGGCGGATTTGCAAGCCAGAATTGCAAATCCACACGTTACGTGTGGAGACATCTCATACGTAACGTGTGCAGACATCTGCAGCCAAAACTGCAAATTCATACGTTACGTGTGATATGTGTCCACACGTAACGTGTGGAAACATCTCACATGTAACGTGTGAAATGACATATTCCAACTGCCGGCGGCGACATCCCGACGACATTCCGTCGTTTTCTCCGGCGAAATTTCCAGATTCCGACGAGAATTATTTTCATCAAATAATACAATATATTCAACAAAAATCACACTATTTTAACAAATCCACCAACACTATCACTTCCATTTGCATATTTCCACAAAAATTCAACACAAACCCTCTATAATATGGATCTACAATATTCAACAAAAAACTACAAAATTAACAAAAAATAACCAAACAACAATTTCTACTAACTAACATTTCAAAGATCTTGATTGAACGTAACGTGCGGAGTTCGTTGCTTCGTAACGAGGAGATCCAAGAGACGCGTTATGCGGGAAGGGAAGAAGGGACGGCTGCATTTTAGGGTAATGAAGACGAGTGAGAGAAATTTGGCTTTTAAAGCCAGAGAACCTCCACACGTAACGTGTGGAGCTTGAAAAAGTCTCATCCCGCGCGTAACATGGGGAGCCTATCCCCACGTTACGCGCGGTGCCTATGCGCTGAAAGGCAATTTCGCCTATGCGCCTAAAAGTACGGACCTAAAAAGAAGAGAACCTATTCCCTAGTTAAATTTACAAGAAAGTTGAGTACGCCAAATTAATACCCACGTAGAAAATGGCTACTCTTCCTCATTGCACATGCTATTTTGAACATAAATATGCTATTTCGAACATTATCGTAAATAAATTATTATTATTATTAAAAGTTTTTTATACTTAAATGATGTTTGATAAGAACATAGATATAAGAAGTATAAATTATATATATTATTTATAAATCAAACTTAGTAAAACTACATTTACACTTGTATGGATAATTGATCAATCAAACCTATACATTTTTTTACAAAAACTTATTTCACATGGATCATGCATGCTTGATAAAAACTTATAGCTCATTTAAAAAGTATATATACTCAGTATATAAATTATAGGAAAAATAATTTTAAAGAATATCAACTATTGCCTATCTTTAACCTTATTGTATACAACTAGACCTGTCAAAAACCGATTCGACTCGAAATTTCCGACTCGAGACCCAACCCGAACATCACTGGGTCAAGAAGGACCCGAATCCAAACCCGACTCGACTCGAATGCAAATCCGAGCTCGCGCTCCCCCTTTATTTCGTATATTTTATTTTATTTATATTAAATATTTTAACAGACTTTATTAAATAATTTTATAATATTAATTATATTATTATAATTATTTTATTAAAGTTAAAAATCATAATAATAAACATAAAAAATGGACATGCTCGACCCGTCGGGTCAACCCGAACCTGACCTGCCCGATCTGGAACTTTTTATTAACCCGATCGACCTAAACCCGATTTGACCCGAAACCGACCCGCCCAACCCAGATGACAGGTATATATACAAGTATACAACCCTTTCCTATCGTTTTTTCCCAATTAATTGCATATACCTATTTTACATTTTTATCTATATTATAAAATTTACATATATATATATATCAAGTATACTCATCACTAAGTAATAATATATGTATTATAGTAAAAACATTTTGGACTTTTATTTTCTATTAGCAAGTTAATAAAAACAAATAAATATAAAATTTATATTAATACAATAATATTATTAAACGCCCGTTTTGTAAAAAAAATAGCATGTAAGTTAATAAAACATTTTAGACTTTTATTTTTCTATTAGCATGTTAATAAAAAAGAAATTTTGTTTTGTCAAAATTTATTTTATGTCCCATTCCCAACACTTTTACCATCTAAAATACGGAGTAATAAAATATATAGTTTTGTAGGTAATAAGCTTTTATCTTTATATGATGTCCCAATCTCAAAACATAGCAACAATTGATTTAGGCTATGGCTAAATACACGCGGAAAATTATCTAAACGGACGTTATTCTACACGCTTAAGATAGGCGTGTGGTTTTACACGCTTAAGCTAGGCGTATAGGGGTATTCTTGGTATTTTGAAAAGACAGACAACAGATTCCACGAGAGAGAACCAAAAACACACGCGTATCTTAGGCGTCTGCTTACACGCCTAAGCTAGGCGTGTAAGCAGACGCCTAGCTTAGGCGTGTAAGCAGACGCCTAGCTTAGGCGTGTAAGCGTGTATATTTAGCCGTTGGAAAATTCCCAGACGCTTAGCTTAGGCGTGTATATTATAGCCGTTGGTGTGCTTAACGAATATATTTCTTTCTATTTATAGTCGAAGGTCCATTTCATGTCCCAGAAACTGAAATTGTTTACTCCTAAATTTTAAAGATGTATCATAGTGGTGAGGATAGTAGTGACGAACAAAACGAGTGAGTTCAAAGTGAAGAAGAAGAGGAGGAGGACGACAAATGGATGCAGTCGAAATTTGTGTTAGACGAGGAAGACGAGGAAGCGGAAGGCGATTGGGACCCTAGCGGCGAATTTGTGGTTAGTGTTTAAAAAATTGAGCTCATTCGTTAATCGTTATTTTAATTCGTAATTAGTGTCTTAAATATTGCACCTAATTAAAAAAAAATTGTTCTTTCGTTCATCGGTAATTTAATTCGTAATTAGTGTGTTAAATATTGCACTTAATTAGATATCCAATATTTAGCATGAATTCGTAGTTATATAATTGGAAATCATATGTAGTGTAGTACATAGTGATGTAGTTATGATGAGTTGTACAAATGGGGAAAGACTATTTAGCATGTATAAAATCTTTCTCTTTCGTTCATCGGTATTTTAAATCGTAAATAGTTTATTTAATATTGCACCTAATTAAAAAAATTCCTCTTTCGTTCATCGGTATTTTAATTCATAATTGGTGTCTTAAATATTGCACTTAATTAGGTAGCTAATATTTACCATGAATTCGTAGTATATAATTGGAAATCATATTTAGTGTATAACATAGTTAACATTTACCGCTACATTTATAGGGGAAAGACTATAAAGAGCATTTTACTACGGACCTAGTATGGGATAGTAAGGAAGAATTGTACAAATGGGTGAAAGAAAAAGGAAAGGAGCTTGTGATAGCTTTGGTGAAGCGTAACTCAAGTCTGTACCAAATTAGTATAGTGTGCGATAGGTTTAGGCCCTGGAGGTCGGGGAGGCCGAAGGTGAACAAAGAGAATCCAGAGTTGCCGGTTCCTAAAATCCGAAAGTCGAGATCCAAAAAGTGTGGGTGTAAGTTTGAGATAATGGGTGTTCGCAAGAAGAAAGAGGCATGGACGGTTGGTGAAAAGTGGATCTTGGGTGTGATTGAAGGTCGACACAACCATAAGCTACGAACTAGCTTTGAAGGCCATGCATTCATGGGTCGAATGACCGAGGCGGAGCAGGTGTGCGCTAGGAGGTGGGGAGACGGTCGCAAGACGCCGAATCAAATTGTTTCAGAATTGAGGCAAAACTTCCCGGGAAATGTGACTTCCAGGAAGCAAGTGGCCAACTTCTTGCAGAAGCTGCAGTATGAGGATCTGGGAGACTTAACGGTTACACAGTGGTCCATAAGGTTTATGGTTGAGCAGAAATACATAGTTCATCCTTTGAGGGATGCAAAGACTGATGAGGTTGCAATATTATTTTTTGCTAATCCGGAGTCGCTGCGGTTGTTGAAGAAGTTCCCGTACGTGATAATCATTGACGCGACATACAAGACAAACAAGTAAGTCATTAATTGTAATAATATGTAGTTTATTATGACATAAATTGTTATAGTATTTCATTTAAAAATGTGTATTGTATTTTGAAATGTTTTCCGTAGATATGGAATGCCACTTGTGAAGATTGTTGGTTTCACCAACACTCATAAGACGTTCAACATTGCTTATGCATTCACCCGGGCGGAACAGATTTACCATTACACGTGGATAATGAGGAAAGTTCGAGCATTGTGTTTGGATTTGGGAGTGATGCCTACTGCAATAATGACAGATTGTGAGAAGGCCCTCATAACTGCTATCCGGAGTGTTTTTGGCACCGAAGTTCAACACCTCTTGTGCTGGGTGCATATAAAGCACAACATCGAGGCACGTGCCTCGTCCATCTTGAAGAAGAAGGAAAGTGTGGATGCCTTTGCAAACCAATGTTGGGCACTTTTTTGCTCAGCTAGTGAAGAAAGCTATGAAGAGAGGCTTGCCGTATTACGGACATCGTGGAAGAAAGGCCTTGTCGGATACGTGGAGGGCACATGGCTTATTCCATACAAGACTAGCATAGTAAGGGCATGGACGGATCATCATCTTCACTTCTTCACGAGGACTTCAAACAGGTATGACGTGCACAATATGTTGTTTTTTGTACTCATAGTTGTTAATGTTGTACTAACGTCATGTGATTTGACAGGGTTGAGGGGATGCACAAGGTTTTGAAAGATATTATTGGCTCTAGCAGAGGGGGCTTCAACAGAGTTACCGTGAGGATTCACCATGCCATCATCCTTCAAATAGATCAGATTAGGAGGAGCATGAACCTTTCACTTTCCAAATGACCAACGGATTTCGATGATGCATCGATGCCGGTAGTTGTACGAGCTACTTTTTCTAGGCTCTTCTACCAAGTGTCTGATAGGTGCTTTGATATGTTGTTGGGATATTACGATATGTTGAAGAATGGGGAGTTCTCAGAAGAATGCAACGACCATTGGGTGAGAGATTGCCTCGGGTTGCCTTGCGTGCACAGTATTGCAAGAGCCATCATTTCAAGAACACCTCTCATTCCGTCAGACGTTCACGAGTTCTGGAGGGACTTGGAATGGGAAGAGACTCCAACCACAACACTTGGCCCTTCTGCCTATGTTCGAATGGACATTACAGAGATGAGACTTCGTGAAATGTTTGCCAGGTTAGAGGTTGGGACATTGAAGAAAGGCACGACATTCCTACTAGGTGAGTTGTACGATGACTTGGAGCATCCAGAAGAGAGTACTTTGTTGGAGCCGACGGGAATCAAGTCAAAAGGAAGGCCAAGTGGTGCTAGGAACAAGGAGAAGGTGGATGAGAAGGCGGAGAAGAGGGATAAGTGCTTGTTTGAGCATAGACGGGATGAGCTCCACGAGAATGAGAAGAAGGCGGGGCCGAAGACAAAGGGGAAGGGGAAGGCAAGTGCATCTACTGCAGTAGTGATGGACTTTGACGACTTGCAATCCCAACCCATACTAGAAGAATCACAACCAGAAGATTTGCAGTGGCCTCAAGAACCTATTTTTCCCCTTGTTCATATGGGGGTGAACTTTGGGATTGACAATGTGGATGACTTTTGGATTCCGTACATCAAGAATGTTAGAGATGTACACCCCGACGGACATTGTGGATTTCGGTCAATGGCTGTATTGTTGGGGAAGCAAGAGTAGGAATATGCCAACATCCGACGCGAGATGGTAGCGGAGTTTCTTGACAATCGAGAGATGTACGAGCCGATACGTTGCCGTCTTCGACAAGGGTCTTGGGAGGATCTTATCTTGCAAGTGAACCATTGGAGAAAACCTTGCTCAGAATTATACTGGCTTCACATGCCATTGATGGGTTTAGTGTTTGCCACACTATATCAGGTTGGTCTCGTCTTATTAACGTGGGAAGTTTCGATGTTTTGCTTACCGTTGAGGAATAGGACATCAAGCATGGGACCTCCAGACAAGATTCTTGCCATGGCACACGTAGGCAATCATGATCACTTCATACCGGTAAAGGTTTTTTCTAATAAAAATATTTATGAAATTAGGTTACATTGTTTTCACTACTAAAATAGTTTGTGTGTGTATATGTAGGTGGTGCTTAAGGAAGGGTCGCCAATACCGCACACACCTGGTGCGTGGCGCAGAAACGCAGATCGAAACATTCTGTGGTGGACAACAAAGTTTGAGTTGAATTTGAAGATGTATCGAGATTACCGCATTGCATATGGTCGGGCACCAGATCCTTTTATGTATGTGGGAGACGGATCCGTTCATGTACTTGATTGATTACACGATTATGTAATGTAATATTTAGACAGCTTTGATGTGTTCATATTATTAATTTGATGTGTTTTTATTTACGTTCGAAGTAGTACAAACTCGCTTTTTTATCTCGATTTAATGGGCCTATACTGGCGCAAAGTAGTACAAAACATAACAAATCACATCCCTTGTTTCGCTAATTCTGCTTGATTCATTTTCGAGCTAATTCTGCTTGATTCATTATCGATCTCCCTCTTTCGCTAATTCCGCTTGCTTCCTACAAAACATGACAAATAGTTACTTCTATCTTTCTAACACCTACGACGTTTACTTGTTAATTTTCGTAAACAATACCTATAAAGACCCTCATTCTGCTTTATAAGTTGTTTTCTTTCCTTCCATAGCTCCATAATGACCTCGTATGCCCTCGCGTCGTATGGTGGATCGAACCACGCAAAGAAATCACACCCCCCTTTATTATCAGGTTTGTGGACATCGTACATCTCCAATTCTGGGCATCCCCAATACCTTCTTCCGTATTGCCACTGTCGGTCACAAGTGTGAATGACCGCCTTAAAATTACAGAAGCAAAATCTCTCTCCCGTACTTGAACTCGACGAAGATGCCATACTAACATGTAATGAGGTTTTTGTAGGGTGAAATAGAGAATGGTGTACAAGGCTTAGGACGACATTGTTGGTATTTGTAGGATGAAATAGAGTCATTGGAGGGTCAGCCATTGAAAAATGACCGTTACCAGACTACACACTTAGTATACAAACACTTAGACCTTTCTTATCCTTGTCTTAGCTAATCTAATTTTGTGTAATCTAATATACTATAGTACATAAGTATTTCATTATATTTCATATAGTTACACTTATGTAATCTAATATACTATAGTACATAAGTGTAACTATATGAAATATAATGAAATACTACAGTACATAAGTGTAACTATATGAAATTTAATGAAATACTATAGTACATAAGGGTTTAGATTATGAAATATAATGAAATACTATAGTACATAAGGGTTTAGATTGTTTTTGTAACATTGGGCCTAGTTAAAACACAAAATTAGATTAGCTAAGACAAGGATAATGAAATACTACAGTATATAAGTCTAAGTATATTAGATTTAATGAAATACTATAGTATATAAGTCTAAGTATACTAGATTTAATGATATACTATGTACTATAGTATAATGATATACTATAGTACATAGTTACATCTATGTACTGTAGTATTTTATTAAATCTAGTATACTTAGACTTATATACTATAGTATTTCATTAAATCTAATATACTTAGACTTATATACTTAAGTATCTCATTATATTTCATATAGTTACACTTATGTACTATAGTATTTTATTATATTTCATATAGTTACACTTATATACTATAGTATATCATTATATTTCATATAGTTACACTTATGTACTGTAGTATTTCATTATATTTCATATAGTTACACTTATGTACTATAGTATATCATTATATTTCATATAGTTACATTTATGTACTATAGTATATCATTATATTTCATATAGTTACACTTATGTACTATAGTATATAATTATATTTCATATAGTTACACTTATGTACTATAGTATATCATTATATTTCATATAGTTATACTTATGTACTGTAGTATTTTATTATATTTCATATAGTTACACTTATGTACTATAGTATATCATTATATTTCATATAGTTACACTTATGTACTGTAGTATTTTATTATATTTCATATAGTTACACTTATGTACTATAGTATATCATTATATTTCATATAGTTACACTTATGTACTAATATCATTATATTTCATATAGTTACACTTATGTACTGTAGTATTTCATTATATTTCATATAGTTACACTTATGTACTATAGTATATCATTATATTTCATATAGTTACACTTATGTACTGTAGTATTTCATTATATTTCATATAGTTACACTTATGTACTGTAGTATTTCATTATATTTCATATAGTTAATGAAATACTGGAATTAATGAGCTCCCAACCACCGTACATTGTCCTTCTATTTTATACTTATTTGTTTTTTCGATGTTAATCGTTTTATACCGTGTCGATTTTCTTATAGTTGTTCATACATCTTTTTATGGTTCGATAACGTTATGTTTCTCTCTCGTACACATAGGTAAGCATCAAACCACATAATAAACATGAACAAACATTGTAAACCAAATAAGATAAATAGGTAACATTTACATAAACACTCTGTACATATGAATCCTGTCTAATCCAAAACATAAAAACTACTGTGGCTGCGAGCCACTACCTTCGTCAGGTTCCGTGACAGAATCACGAAACATCTGGGACTGGCGAGGTGGGGGTGGGGCCATGGGGGGAGGCTGCCCAATCAGCATATGCAGCCATAACGCCGCGTGTTGCTCGAATGTCCGTGTCTCCGCCTCAGGTGTGCGCAAATAAGTGCGGATATCAGCAGCAACCACCTGAATGCGCTGTATAGAAAGCAAGTAATATTTGTCAAAATATTGCAAAATATAAAATTATAGATAAATCATTCAAATAATTCGACAAAAGTTAGCGTACCGCGACTGCGTCAACGGCTGGAGGGACATGGATAGGGCCGACCAGACGATCACGTCTGACTGAACCGGGATCGACCAATGGATGAGAACACTCGTCATACCAATCTAAATAATCGGCAGACATGTCCCACCCATGTGTCGCAACCGATCCCTGGAGGTCAATCAGGGGTCTCGGGTCTGCATCCCAAGCCAGTAGAAGCTCACTCGCAAAACTCAGCTCGTATCCCTTGATTTCCGCTTTCCTGACGACCTTGGCCGGCTGAATGGGCAGAACTGGGATAGGCTGCATCATCCCAAACTGCCTGAGGACTCTGTCCGGATGGTACGGCTCTTGAACATCTACAATGCGCAGTATATCACGAAACCTGGCAGGAGCTACCTCAGGAGCCTGGAAGTCCAACCCCACCCAGGGGGTCCAGGTAATCTGTAAAGTCAAAAAGGCAAATCAATACATACGTACTTTTAAATTAAAGACTAAGATATCGAAAATTACGTGTACTATTCTACCTCCTCGTATCTCATGCGGTCCAACATGCGGCGTATGGCGATCAAACGACCGGTGTCTCTACTGTTCGGCACCTCCGCGGCACCAGAAACAACTCCTCCAAAGGCCTGAGGGTTCGTGACATATTTTTCCCGAAAATGTGGGAAATATGCCCAAACCCAACACTGTAAATGAATAACTAAGGACATTAATGACCAAAATATTAAAACGTAACTTAATATTTCACTAATCTATCTAATATCTTACCCTGATCAGAATTCCGCATGATGTAATGCCATGTGCTCTACGCCTAGACGCCTGTCCCAAGTTGCGGTAGACGTACGCTAGAATCCCAGCTCCCCATGCAGTGTCGCATGTGACGTCGTGGTCAAACAAAAGCGCCAACCACTTCTGCTTCGCGACGTTAGTCGACTTGTCCACCAGGACAGTCGAGCCGATAAGCAAAAAGAGGTAGTACGTAGCAATAACGCCCTCGTCACGCTCGTCACTCCTCATCCACTCCTCCAGTACTCTAGTCTCTAAATGCCCCAAAGGAATACCACCAGCTGTGTGCCATCTCTTCACCTCCTCTTCAGCAACGCCCAGATCAGCACAGATGCACTGTCTCACTGCCGGCTCATCGAGGTCTGAAGTGCAGCTCCTCCCACGTATGGGAACCCGTAAGATCTGGTGAATATCAGCAAGAGTGATGGTCATCTCTCCGAAGGGCATATGAAATGTGTTCGTCTCGGGATGCCATCTCTCCACAAATGCAGAAATCAACGCCGCATCCATGCTGCATGCTATGCCTAGTGTGCGTAGACCGGTAAGCCCGCTCTGCTCCGCCAGCCTAAACCACGTATGTGGCTCAGGGCTAATGTACTGCTCGTGTATAGAACAATGGGCTGTGCGGAAATGGATCCTCAGAATCTTACGACTCTGAAGTAACGGTATTCAAGATTAGTATACAATTTCGAATAAAAAACATTTATAGGTTCAACACATAAACTAAAAACCCTAAAACATACCGGGTCCTGCTCTGCCTGACGACGGGCTACCCCGCTACGACGTGGCTGCTGCTCCTGCTCGGCAATCTGAGGAACAGGAGCATCCTCAACAAATGCAGCGTCTCCTCTACGTCTCCGTCTTCTCTGCTATACATGAGACGGCATCTGCGGAAGTGCCTCAGGAGCGGGCTGAGGTATAGGACGGTCAAATATAGCCCGAGCAATGTGTGTCTCATAGCTAGGGAGAAGAATCGGACACCTTGGGCCTCCAGGCATCCAAGGATGGTAAGTATGTACAACAAATGGACCGGGAGGAGGTGGAGAAAAAGGACCAGCAGGAGGTGGAGAAGAAGGACCAACAGGAGGTGGAGAAGAAGGATCGACAAAAAGTGGAGAAGAAATATCGGCATAAGGTGTAGAAGAAGGACCGGCATGGGATGGAGAGGGGACATGAGTAGGTATCGACCCAAAAAAAGGCAGGGAATGAGAAAATGGAATGTCGTCCGTACTCAACTCCTGCGTCGGTAATGTAGGCTCCAAAGACTCGACAAAGTCATACCCTGCCCCATCACGCGACTCCTCCTCAACAGCCTCATCATCAACCGTCATGGGCTGAGCTGCCAAGTCCTCAGCGTCCTCCAAATAGTCATCATCAGCGGTGCCGGTCATAGGCGGATGCGAAGATACCGCACTAGACGACAATATATCAGTGCTCACAATACCGGCGCGGCGACGAATAGACTCCGATATACCAACACGCCGGGTGCGGTCAGCAACAACAGGTGTCGGCTCCGTACGCCCAGTAGGGGTGATGACCGTCAATATACTCTAATTTTTTAGATACTAATTTAATTAGGGACTAATTAATACATTTAGGAACTAATTAATACATTTAGGAACTTAAATGATTAATTTTAGAATTTATTATACTTGTTATTTTCTAAATATACTATACGAGCCAATAATTCTAATCTATTTAAAATTTAATAATAATCAATTTAAAATTTAAAATAATACCGCTCGTAGACCGATCTGACTCGATCCAGGTGATAACAGGTTTTTGTCGTATAAAAACTGCTATGCAAAATTTCCAAACAAACCCTAAACCGTAGTCCTAGGTAAGTAAAGGTCGAATCCACAGGGAGGCGGATTCTATCTTAGTATGCAATTTATATGTCAATCCAAAGTAACCAAAGGGGGTTTTGTGAGTTTAAGTAATCTAAGCATGCAAAAGTAAACAAGTGAAAGAGTTGTGAAATCAGTGATGGGAAAAGCACTTAGTCAAACAACATCTACTATTCGTATGACAAGTTGATCCTAGATACTCATTCAAAATCTCATGCAATGGTGATTCCAATTCCTTTTCAGATATAACTAATAGCACAACCAGATACTATTAGCACTAACTAATTAAACAACCCTGAAACTATCAAGATTCAGTTTAACAGCAGCTTTACGGATAGGAATATAGTTGGATACAATTCTAGCATAAAACAACCAGCTTTTATCCTAGAATGTAAATCAATTCTCTTCTACATAAGACTAGCACAATCAGATACTAGTACGATGCAGTTGCTACTCTGAAATAGATATGCTCAACCAGTAACAATCTAGATCTAGCAATCAATCAATAACAACAAACCCTAGATGATCAGACTAGAGATTATCAATATCAATCATAAGCAACTTAAGCAAGAGAAAGATAAAAACCATGCAATAGATTAAGAACAAGAATCTCACAACTAAATCCAAATGAAAGCTTCAGCGTCTGACTAAGCCAAGGAGGCTTAGTTCTTCATAGCAAATACGTAGAATGAAATTAGGGTTTTAGAGATAGATTCTCAAGATAGGCAAACAAGCCCTTTTCTCAACCCTTAAATACTAAAGGAAATAAAGCTAAGTTAACCTAAAACGAAATAAATAAAAAGTAATAAAATAATGCAAATAAAGAAAACGGCACGGCAGACTTCCGACATGCACGGCGGGCGCTGCATCCTTCACGACGGTCGCCGTAATCGCGGCGGGCACCGTCTTTCCACGACGGGCGCCGTAATTACATCGTAGCCAATGTTGTTGGATGAGAATTGGCGGCGGTCGCCGTAAGTTGCACGACGGTCTCCGTGAACTCGTTTCTTCCTCCTTTGTCTCTTCAGCTCCCGAAAGCGTGTCTTCAGCACCTCCTCGCCAATACTTCATAACTCCTTGGCGTCTACTACTGGTGGCTTCCTCCTCAGTGTCTCATATGATCTCCAAAATAGCTCAAACACCTCTAAATACACCAACTTCGCCTCCAAACGCCATACACATGAATATGTCTAAATCTACCCGAATGACACCAATAAAACCTCTAATGACTCTTACTTAAGCCCTACAAAGTAGTGCTTATCAAACCACCCTATGCTTAGACCTTTGCTCGTCCTCGAGTAAACTAATAAAGAGTCTACTCCTCTAATGTAGCATCCAAGGTCTCAGGAAGTATATCCTCCAACTAAGAGTCACCTAACCCATGCCAAGCTCTTGACACCAATCTCATTCACAACACATCCACAACTCAACAAGCTTAAGGGGTAGGCAGAGTACTTCCCCAAAGCTAACCCGGACATCCAAAAGTGTGAGTAACCTCTAATCCTAGCCTCCATCTATTGCTCCTTATGTCTCCCAGAGTGACCTACCCGACAATCGTTCTTTGACTCCTCTTCTTATGACGCCTCGCCAAGAATAGTGGGAAATCCTAAAATCACTCTTCTTCTTTTCGCTCATTTTGCCAAGGCGCCCTTTCGGGTTTTCACCAAGCCACTCATTTCATTTTCCAATAGATGTGATCACATAAGATCACGTCACTCTTGACCTCATATTACCCCAGCCTAATGCTTTTTCAAGCCACCTGCTTATAACCTAGGCCGCCCTTTCGGGTTTTCGACCTATCCTAGGATTTTTATGATAGCCTTTTTTCAAAATTTTGGCTCTTTTAATTTTTTTTCATTTTTCTCCTCAACAGCGTAGCAAGTATAAAACCCCACCCCATGCTTAAACATTGCATTGTCCTCAATGTAATGAAAGACAAAAGAATAAAGCATAGGGAAAAACAAAAAATAACTCACAACGTTGCCGAGTTGGCTTGGACACTTCCTTGTCGCTGGCGGTGTCCAACGTTCATGTCCTGGATGTCTGCATCAACGCTATAATCTTCATATACCGTGCAACCATAGGAAACCACTGTGAAGTGCGGTGGTTAGTCAGGAAATCAGGGCGGCACGACCTTCAACTCCATCAAAAATGGGGCCCAGATGTAATCGTGGTTGGGCCCTGGTTTATCTCCTCTCCAGCTGTCGACTGCAGGGCCACCATCGTTGCCAAATGAATGTAGGGTGAATGTATTCCTCCGTTAGCAACATGATGCGCACCTCTCGTGGGAAATCTGGACAGCCCGGTAATTTTTTTTTTCCTTCCCATTTAAGGTCTTTTCGGGGTATTTTATTTTCGTCTTTTGCTCCCCGTTTAAGGTTTTTTTCGGGGCCCATTTTTTTACGAAAGAAAACGAACCTGAAAATGGCGGCGATCGCCGTAATTAAACGGCAGTCGCCGTCATTTGCCGCAAGCGAAGTGAGCGAGGGAGGGGAAAACGGCGGGCGCCGTAAGGAGGGCGGCGGGCGCTGTGAGCTCCTCTTCGCTTTGATATGCTTCCTGCAGGTTAGTTCGATACAAAAAGCCAAAAAAAACAAAAACTAAATGGAAAAACAAAAGAAATTGACTAAGGGAAGGGAAATAAACTACCTAACATCGGGTTGCCTCCCGAGCAGCGCCTTGGTTAATGTCGTGGCTCGACATACTACTCGAATAGCCTCAATCCATATCATCAGGCTCTTTGGGAACCTTCTCAATCCATACCTCCTTCCTGAACCAATCATGGAAAGGTTTGAACCTTAGACCATGCTTCTTCTTCAGTGGCTTCCCCATCTTGACCTTCTTGGTCGCGTCTACCCCATGCTTAGATCGATCAAGGGGGTGTTTAGCCTTGACTTCAGAGACCTGCACTAAAGAGGGAACGAGCCTCTCGCTCGGAGTTAGCAGCAAAAGTGATTTACCTGGAAGCTCCGGAGGGAACTTATAGTGAGCGTCCCACGCATGAACACCTTCCTGCAAGTTAGTGGATATAGCGAAATCCAAGCTGGGATCAACAATAGGTGGTGTGTCATCTAGGTGGTCCTCAACAAAAACATCTTGCACCACAGGCTCAAGTATATCAATTGCACACAAAGAATGATCATCGGAAGGGAATTTCATGGCTTTATAGATATTATAATTAATGGTTCGGCCATCAAATTCCATAGTAAAGGAACCAGTACTCACATTGATCTTAGTGTTGGCAGTTTTCAAGAAGGGTCTCCCTAACAGAATAAGGGCTGCATGCATATCATGTTCCATATCAAGCACATAGAAGTCAGCAAGAAAATTAAGATCACCAACCCTAACCAAAACATCCTCCACTATCCCTATAGGATGCACACTAGATCTATCAGCTAGCTGAATGGAAATTTTGGTCGCATGCATGGGTCCTATTCCTAAGGATTCACAAAGAGATGAAGGTAAAACATTTATGGAAGCACCCAAATCTAACATAGCTTTATTGAACTTGGTACCTCCAATAGTGACGGGAATGGTGAACATACCTGGGTCGCCACACTTCTTGGGTAAGCGCTTCTGAAAAATAGCAGAGACATGTTCGCTTACCTTCACATTCTTCTTGTTGTTCCTATCCCGGTTTCTCTTTGTTGTGCACATCTGCTTCAAGAACTTCGCATAACGAGGGACAGACTTGATCAAATTGAGGAGAGGAATGTTGACCTCAATGTTTCTGAACATCTCAAACATGTCCTTGTCCTGTGCCAGTGTCTTGGTGCGCTTCAAAGCAGATGGGAATGGTGCAACGGGCTTCCACTCAGGAAAAAATGGAGGTACATACTCCTTCTCAGCCTCAACATCGGCTTTAGAGGGGCGGCGGGCGCCGTAGGAAGTGCGGCGGGCGCCGTGAACATCACCAGAAAGTTCAAAGTTTGGCTCACCGTCACGGCGGGCGCCGTGATAAGTGCGGCGGTCGCCGCAATTTTTATCAGACAAGTCGAGAGCAGGGTCATTTTCACGACGGGCGCCGTGGTCTTCACGGCGGTCGCCGTCGATGTCACGGCGGGTGCCGTAAGTTGCACAGCGGTCGCCGTCGCTGTTCTGTTCCTGCTCCTGATCCGCTTCCTTGTCGACCTCATAATCATCCTCTTCGAGCCTCTTCCCGCTCCTCAGAGTCATAGCACTGGCATTCCTAATGTTCGGGTTCACTTCCGTTTGAGATGGAAGTTTACCAGAAATCTTCGCGTCAAGCTTGCTCACCACCTGAGAGATCTGGCCAAATTGCCTTTCCAAGTTCTGAATGCTGGATTGTGTAGTCTCTTGGAACTGCAACTGGTTCTTAGACAGCTTAGCAACATTCACATTGAGGTTTACGTGGCTCTGCATCAGCATCTTCATCATATCCTCCATAGACGAGGACGGATTCGAACTCTGCCCTTGAGGTTGTGGCATAAATGGTGGCCTAGGTTGTTGAGGATGACCCTGTTGTTGCACTTGGCCTTGATTTTGTTCCGGGTCTCTCCACCTGAAGTTGGGATGATCCCTCCAACCTGGATTGTAGGTATTGGAGTAGGGATCATGCTTGGCCCTCTGCTGATATCCTCCTACTGCAATCACTTCCTCTTGTAGAGTAGGACATGAATCAGTGGGATGCAAGTCGTCATGACAAATCTCACAGGCCTTAGCCTGCTGGGGCGTACCCTTCAGTTTCAGGCGCCTCACCTCCTCTCTCAGCACATCAAAATCAGCCTGATCAATCTTTGACTGAGAGCTAGCCACTGTCAAGCTTTGGGAACCTCTCCCACTGTACTGCCTCGAGTCATCAGCCAGAGTAGCAAATATCTCTAGAGCCTCTTCATAAGTCCTCTTTAGAATATTTCCACCACATGAAGAATTCACCATCCGACGATCATCTTCACGGAGTCCTCCATGTAGATAGAGAATCAAATCATGTTTTTCGTAACCATGGTAGGGACAACTCTTCACCAGTTTCTTGAAGCGCTCATAATAGTCATAGAGAGACTCATTAGACAATTGCTCTACGTTGCAGATCTTCTTCTTGAGCTGATTGGACTTGATTGCCGGAAAGTATTTATCAAAAAACACCTTCTTCAAATTCACCCAAGTGGTGATGCTCCCTGGTGGTAAAGAATGATACCAGTCCTTCGCTGAGTCCTTCAGAGAAAAGGAAAAGACTCTCAACCTCATCTGATATTCAGTAATCTCAGATGGCCTCATACTGGTGCATACCTCAAGGAACTCATCCAGGTGCTGAATAGGATCCTCAAGTGGGGTTTCACTGAATTTTGGGAGTAAATGGACTACTCATGTCTTGAGCTCAAATTTAACTCCTTCACCAAGGGCAGGGAATTGCACAGCACAAGTTGGTTGCTCTAAGTTAGGAGCTGTCAAAGACTCAAGTGTAACACGTTGATCAGCCATCATATCAGCTTCTTGAAGTAGTATATTCACAGCCCTGCGAGCTTGAAGAAAAGTTCTCTCGATTTTGGATCAAAAACTAGAGGTAGATTATTAGTAACACGGGTGTGAACCATAAGATAGGTTCACACCAAGATTGGCACACAAATCACACACAAAAATTGACTATTGCCTCCCCGGCAACGGCGCCAATTTGATAATAGGTTTTTGTCGTGTAAAAACTGCTATGCAAAATTTCCAAACAAACCCTAAACCGTAGTCCTAGGTAAGTAAAGGTCGAATCCACAGGGAGGCGGATTCTATCTTAGTATGCAATTTATATGTCAATCCAAATTAACCAAAGGTGGGTTTTGTGAGTTTAAGTAATCTAAGCATGCAAAAGTAAACAAGCGAAAGAGTTGTGAAATCAGTGATGGGAAAATCACTTAGTCAAACAACATCCACTATTCGTATGACAAGTTGATCCTAGATACTCATTCAAAATCTCATGCAATGGTGATTCCAATTCCTTTTCAGATATAACTAATAGCACAACCAGATACTATTAGCACTAACTAATTAAACAACCCTGAAACTATCAAGATTTAGTTTAACAGCAGCTTTACGGATATGAATATAGTTGGATACAATTCTAGCATAAAACAACCAGCTTTTATCCTAGAATGTAAATCAATTCTCTTCTGCATAAGACTAGCACAACCAGATACTAGTACGATGCAGTTGCTACTCTGAAATAGATATGCTCAACCAGTAACAATCTAGATCTAGCAATCAATCAATAACAACAAACCCTAGATGATCAGACTAGAGATTATCAATATCAATCATAAGCAACTTAAGCAAGAGAAAGATAAAAACCATGCAATAGATTAAGAACACGAATCTCACAACTAAATCCAAACGAAAGCTTCAACGTCTGACTAAGCCAAGGAGGCTTAGTTCTTCATAGCAAATACGTAGAATGAAATTAGGGTTTTAGAGATAGATTCTCAAGATAGGCAAACAAGCCCTTTTCTCAACCCTTAAATACTAAAGGAAATAAAGCTAAGTTAACCTAAAACGAAATAAATAAAAAGTAATAAAATAATGCAAATAAAGAAAACGGCGCGGAGGACTTCCGACATGCACGGCGGGCGCTGCATCCTTCACGGTGGTCGCCGTAATCGCGGCGGGCGCTGTCTTTCCACGGCGGGCGCCGTAATTACGATAATTAATGTAATGATTTGTAACCTCCATTTCATTAATCGTTGAAATGGCAAATTAAGAACAAATATATTAATGATGTAATTGTCCTAAGTTAAAGGTAGATACTATCTACGTGTAATTTGGAGTTAGTCGTTTAAAAGCTTAAAAGTCCAATAGTTAATGAAATGATTTTTTCTATAAGAATACAGTTATAAAATGTATTTTACAACTATAATATATTATATTTCTATACAAATTTAAAAGCTTAATTTTTGAGATAACAAGTGATTTACCAACCTGCATATTAAGAAGTATCAATAGTGTCACGGAATACATGTTTCACCACTCCCAATATTCACAAAAGACAAATGTTGTGGCTCCTTGAGCCGCGACACCCTTCACCATTTGAAGTAGATCGCATCCACCACAAGCTTGCACACATCTTCTCCCTCATTCTCAGTTGAAGTATGAGAATGAAAGAGGAAAGCAGAGGAGAGGCGTAGGGAAGGTGAAAAGAACGTGGGGATAGTTGAGTTAGGGAAACTGACAGATGTCAAAATTAGAAGATACCAGATGTCACCAAAATAAAGAGATACATGACTAAATATTTTATGAATAGATTCCTTAAGCTTTATTTAGGGGAGATTACATGGATTCAGAGCTGCTGTCAACTTGTCAATTACATAAAACGGAGGGTAAGAGATTTCATAGAAGATCCATTAACTGACAAATATCATACAAAAGGGTTAACACATTTAACACAAACTTCCCCTTTGTCCGTGCAAAATTACAGAAAAGAGACAGTTTAAAGTACGCAACAAACTTCAGTGCTAGTCAATAATTTCTCCTAATGTTGTGGAACCCATACCCTCCCATACTTCAGTAGCCCCAACTTCATCGTTATCAACATCTTCCCTCTCATAATCCCACTAACCAGCTCCATTTTTATCTGTTAACATTAATAAGAGAAGGTGAGCATTCATCATTTTTTGTTGCATATAGAACTTAAAATGTCAATTAAGAAACAACTTCAGTGTTGATGCCACCTCACTCACACTCCAGAGAGTTTAATACTTACAGTGGTTATATTGATCCTTTGGCTGCTTGCTGCTGGAAGAACTTTGTCCATGAGCACCTCTATTCAGTTTGGGGTCGTCTCCAAGTACTACTAAACGTTTTTTGACAACACTTCGATTGTTACCTGATAAGATAGTTTGGAAAAACAGGAAGATGTCTTACCACATGTAGAAACTTATCAAGATTTAAACTTCTCATAATCAAATGCTTAAATTTTAGATACATATCATAATAGTTGAACCTCGCTAATAAGATATGTCCTTGTAAAAATAGTCACTGTTGACATTTTCTACCAGGATATGCATCAGAAAGACATTTTACTGCGCTTTCTTAAAGAAACTAGGTTCAGCAACATGTAATGCAGCATTGACAATATACTTTGCTTTAGGGACCAAGCTTACCTTCATCACATAGCTGTTTAGGTCTCTTGTTGGCACTACTGTCCTTGCGGTTACTTACATTATCTCCAAGAATCAACAAGTGAGACCGCACAATAGATATTTCATCAACTGGACCAAATTCCACACAAAACAAACATGTAAAATCATACAATTCCCTTCTTTTTTTTGCATCTAAACTATCATAATCAAGCATCGAGGCTCTAAGGCATTGAGTCTAGTAGTATGTAACAATATAGTAATAAAAAGGCCACTTATGTTCATTTTGACGAAATTTCAAAAGAAAGGATGACCCTAAAAAAAAGTGCTTATACATATTACAAGGTCCAACTAACACCAAAAGCCTTGTTGATCTTCAGTTTACTAATCAAGCAATAACCATTACAAGTATTCTGAATTCACCCCCACAGTAAACTTGACTAATTGAGCAATAACCATATCCTGCTTTACAAGATAAACTATAGAAATGACACAAGTAAATAATATATTTGATTGTTCTAATAAGCTGGAGTTATGGATGAGGGTAAATATATGTGAGCCATTTGTTTTTTACTAACCCAACCAAGTCAATCAGGGATAAGATGATCAGCTTGTTGCTCACGCAGTTGATAGATCAAACAGAGAAAAAAAGGAAACAAAAACACTGCAAATTAGAGATGATCCTACAAATTTCCACATTGCAAACTGAAAGACAAACACAAATAGGATAAGATAAAAAGTAAACTCAGCTCTTTACATCTCAAACCAACCTTCAAATGCATTCCTTCGTTTCTTGGATCCTTGCATCACATTGTTCGAGTTGTGCGCTTCTACCTCGTCATTATCAGCATGTATTGCATGGCTTTGTTCATCTTCTTGGCCAACTTTGGCAGGACTGAACTGCTTAAATACTGATTCCTCTATAACACCATTTCTTCCACTTTGCTTCTCTCTTCTTTCTGATTGAGTTGGCCCCTCAATATGTTTGTTCCTCTCACTCTGATTGAAATAATAAAGCTAAGCAAACTTGCTGTCAAAAAAATACAATCCAGAAACTTTGCAATTCTTCTATTGAGTCATAACTAATTTTAGCAACGACATAAGCTTAACATATCTAATCCTTATGTGACAAGCAACATCAAGAAAGACTACACACACTTTTCTTCACAAAATTATAAATTTGAAAGTAGAAGAAAAATCGGAACCTGAAGAGCACGAGGAAGCACATAATTGCTGTGTAGCCTTCGATTAAGGTAATCGGAGAATGAGACGCGCTTCGCTGGAGCCCCCGAATTCGCTCCCTCCTTGGCATCTCCAGAGCTAAAACATCACAAAACTATGCACAGTCAAAACAAAAACCCTAGAAATTTTACATGAGGAGTGGAAGAGATGGCAAATACCTGGTTTGATTTGGAGGATGAGAGCGAAAGAGGAGAGTGAAAGAAATGGAGCGCTGGCCAAGATCCCTAATCATCGATTTTGAGGGCTTGAATTTCATTACGTCGACCTTTCACAAATCAATGGCGATGCTGGTGTAACTTGAGAACCGAAAGGTCAAATTAAAGTTAAAAGCACCTCGTTCGACGAATTATGCTCTCAATAGTATTAAAATTAGCAAATAATTCTGTTGGCGAGAATTCATTAGAGCAAATACTAACCTGAGGCGGCCCATGAACTACAACAACAAAGGGAGGATCTTCGCCTATGGATCTATCAACGGTAGGGATATGAATCCGGCATTGCTCTTTCTCCACTGTACGCGACTGCATCCGCTTGGCTTTCACATTCGAACGGAAGGCAAATTCCTGGCAGCAATCCACAGAGTTCAGTGCTAAATTTGCTCGAGAACAAACTATATAACAACCATAGTACTATGGGGTTTCCATGTCAAAAACCGATACTTTAAAAAAAGTAAATATAAACCTTAGGATTTTGGTTGGTAAATATAAACCAAGTGCTGGGACCGGAATCACACCAGAAAACAACCGGAAATCGTGCCTTAGGGCTTTGCTGTGAGAGAAGAGAGGCGACGACGTTGTTGGGAACAAGACGGGAGTTTCGCTCTAGCTCTATGCTCTGTTAATGGCGATGGATACAGGGAGAACATATGGGCTAAACTGCATGATTTTAATTGGGAGATGAGGAGGTTCACCGTTTCAATTAAGAAATTGCAAATTAATTAGCTGTTGAAAATATGAATGGTAAAATGTTACGAAAAATAATGGAGTCTACAAAGCCCTTTAGGCCCAATCTGACAAATTTCAAGAATTTAAAGAACAGCATTTATTGGCGAGAAAGCCAACTTTTAAGTATAGATAGAGATAGATATAGATGGTTGTTTTTCATGCTTAATAGAAATATAAATTGAACTATGTTGAAAATTTAACGTGAAGATATAAGAGTTATACAACGATATGAAAATGACGACTTTTCAATTGGTTAATATGTAGTAATTGTATATAATTGTGAATCAAAAACTTTTTATATTATATAGAAGATTATAGATTATCAATATAATTGTTAATATATGAAATTGTCACTTTAGTACTTTTTGGATTTGAGAAATTGTTTAAATTTTGGGCTAAATAAATGGCATGAAATGAAAAAAAAACTAATTCATCTTTAAAAATTAGCATTCAATGACCTAGAATGCTAACTTTTAAATATATATAGATACATAGATGGTTGTTTTTCGAGCTTAATAGAAATATAAATTGAACTATGTTGAAAATTTAACGTGAAGATATAAGAGTTATACAACGATATGAAAATGAAAACTTTTCAAATGATTAATATGTAGTATTGTATATAATTGTGAATCAAAAACTTTTTATATTATATAGAAGATTATAGATTATCAATATAATTGTTAATATATGAAATTGTCACTTTAGTACTTTTTGGATTTGAGAAATTGTTTAGATTTTGGGCTAATTAAATAAGGCATGAAATGAAAAAAAAAACTAATTCATATGTAAAAGTTAGCATTCAATGATCTAGAATGCTAACTTTTAAATATATATATATATAGATGGTTGTTTTTCATGCTTAATAGAAATATAAATTGAATTATGTTGAAAATTTAACGTGAAGATATAAGAGTTATACAACGATATAAAAATGAGGACTTATTAATTGATTAATATGTAGTAATTGTATATAATTGTGAATCAAAATATTTTATATTATATAGAAGATTATAGATTATCAATATAATTGTTAATATATGAAATTGTCACTTTAGTACTTTTTGGATTTGAGAAATTGTTTAAATTTTGGGCTAAATAAATAAGGCATGAAATGAAAAAAAAAACTAATTCATCTTTAAAAGTTAGCATTCAATGACCTAGAATGCTAACTTTTAAATATATATAGATACATAGATGGTTGTTTTTCATGCTTAATAGAAATATAAATTGAACTATGTTAAAAATTTAACGTGAAGATATAAGAGTTATACAACGATATGAAAATGAAGACTTTTCAATTGATTAATATGTAGTAATTGTATATAATTGTGAATCAAAAACTTTTTATATTATATAAAAGATTATAGATTATCAATATAATAGTTAATATATGAAATTGTCACTTTAATACTTTTTGGATTTGAGAAATTGTTTAAATTTTGGGCTAAATAAATAAGGCATGAAAGACTTGAGGGAGGGAGGCCAAATCTCTAGGAGACCATGGCTGCAATTCGAGAGAGAGAGAGGAGGGAGAAAGGGAGGTAATACGTGGGGACCTCTCTAAGGTTCGACCGGATCGGCCATGGAAACGAGAACGAAGCTGCACCGCCGTCTTCATCTTCACCGCCTCTCTTCATCGCCTTCTTCGCTCTCTCTCATCCTCCAACGTTCTGCAAACCAATAGTGGCCAGCAACCCTCTCCTCCACGCAGTTGGTGGTGCCCGTCGGTGGCTATCTTAAGCGGTCAGTGGCTCTCGAAGCCCACTTCTCCTTCCATGGCCCCTTTCTATAGCTAATCTCGTCGGTTGAGTTACCATGGTGCGTATTCGATCTCAATCCGACTCTTTCACTTTCTCAATTGATGCTAACTAGATGCTTGATCTGATAGCCCTGTTTCTCTGCGTTGCAATGCTTGATGTGCGATGTGTTTATGTGCGTGTCCTGTCTTGGCAAGACTAAGCTCTAATTAATTGGCTAGAAACATGAGAAAGGAGGGGCTAAGCTAGTATTGAACTCTAATTAATTAGCCAGAGATGAAGAGAAGCTTGGCAAAATGCAACTAGCATGCTAATATAAAATAGCTCTTGATAATTAATAGATCCAGAGTCTCAAGTTCGGACCGTATAGTGAGACTTTGCATCGCGGGGCTAGTTCAGATACACCCTGATAGGCTATACGTTGGATTATAGCTGCACCTAGGCGAGTCATGGGAGGCTAGTGATTTTAGCACTTTGCTTGATATATGAGGCGATTATGTAGCTTTTGAGATCATTTATGCTTGCTTGATGTCTGGTTCGAGTGATAGCAAGTATATGCTAGCTCAGTGATATGCCTTTGGTAGAATAATTGCCACTAACAAGCCCGATGCCCGACTAATGAAATAAATAGTGAGTATACTCGGTCAAGGTAATTCGACGGGTTAGTAAACCTCTCAACCTTAATTTCTCTCTCTATATATATACATGCCCTTCGTATAGAAAAATGACTTGAGCGTCGGAGAGCCTGCCCCCGGGGAAGCCATCTCCGGGGTGTTTTCAAGTGGATCTCACGTATGAGAAAACTGTCGGAGCTCGAGAACAACCCTATACAATCTGGAGAAGTGTGAAGGAATAATATCAACATCAGAACCGAAGCATGGAGCCAGAGGCCCCCTCCTACACGAAGCCAGAGACTAGGAAGTTGCTGAGGACGTCCTCAAAACAAACAAATCCTCAACAAATCCGAGCTGAGGGTGTGTTGACCCTTAGTACCTTCACGAACCGTTGAATCGGAATTCAATAGTGAATTGGCTCCACTAGGTACACGATACATTTCCACCTGTGGTTGACTGCAATATATATATGTATATATGCGAGTCTTGGGCTATGTTTGATTTTTACCAATAAGGTTGTAAGTACTCGGATGTGTGAACAATATAGTCCTGCTGTCTCTATTTCTCTCCAGCCTCACAGTACGTAAAGGTTGTTTCTTGCCTGCTTCGTACGTCCTGGCCGGAAATTTAGGGCCATGCATTTCATTTTTGGAACTAAATTAATTACGAAAGTACTGCATAGCTTTATTATTTTATGTTGCTCTATAGTTGTTTAGTCAGTGTAGATTAGATTAATCCGATCGGGCGGGACAGGCATGGAAACTATGGAATGAAGGCGAAGCCGTGAAATTGGTGGATGAGACTTTGGGTGAAAATTATGCCAAGGAAGATGTGATCAAGTGTATCCACATTGGTTTGTTGTGCATTCAAGAAAGTGTTGCTAAAAGGCCTAATATGACATCAATCGTTGCCGCCCTTGGAGGTCAATCCATCACACTTCCATTGCCATCGCCACCCAATTTCTTCAGTGAGAGCAGTATAAGTTCCACCATTAAGAGCGGTACCTCCGGGGTTAGCTCAGGACAAGGGGTTAGCACTGGCCAAACTTCAGAAGTTACTGAATTGTATGTAAGATAACATATATATTGGTCGTCCATTGATGTATAAATCAACATTTATGTATATCATTACTCCGATAATTGGTCCTATTTGACAAATCTTGCGTATAGAAGCAAGGTGAACGAAAAGATAGAGAAAGAATAAGAAGAGTATATTGCATTAAGAGAATTAGAACTATCTGTTACAAGATATATAGAGGTGAGTAGGTTAGCTGACGTCACTAACCAACTGACTCTCTAACAAACATCTAACTCTCATTACCCCTTCAAGTTGGATCAGGTGGTTGAAACACCAAGCCCAACTTGGATGATAAAAACTTGTGTTTTTGCTCACGAAGTACCTTAGTCATTATGTCAGCAAGTTGAAGATTGGAAGGGACATGGTGAGTTTGAAGAAAACCTTCTTGCTGCTTCTCCCTTACAAAATGGAAATCAATCCTCAAATGCTTCGTTCTTTTGTGAAATATAGGGTTTGCTGCCAAGTATTGAGCTGCGCGATTGTCATAGTACAAGGGAATAGGCAAAGGAATATAGACCTTCAAATCCTGAAATAAGCCCTCAAGCCAAACCAATTTCCTTAAAGTGGCTGACATACTTCTATATTCAGAATTTGCGAATGACTTAGAGACTATGAGCTGCTTCTTGGTTTTCCATGAGATGTGGGAGTGACCAAGGATAACACATTAGCCAAAAAGAGAGCGGACAGAGAAGGTGCAAGCACCCCAATCTGCATCGTTGTAAGCAGAGAGATGGAGCAATGTAGGGATTTAGATGCTTAAAGCGGAATTTCAGAAAACGTTTTCCTAACATCTAACCAAGGATCTCATGCATGAACTAAATAGATCATAGATAAGAAGAATTAATTACCTCCTGATGCGTGTTTGAATCTTCCTAGAATGGAGAGATTAGAGCCTCAAGTGTGACTCCTCTAGTTGGTCCACCCGAGTATGGATCTGGATCGCCTTTGATGTCGTCTGCTAGGACGAACGAACGAAGGAGAACTTGGCTTCACTTTTTGGGAGATGTTCGGCCGTGTGTTCTTGTATGAGGAGAATGTTGTTCTCTTGTGAACCATGTACAGCCGTACTTATCTTTTGGAGGAAAGAATGTTATGTTCTTTTAATGAGAAACAAATCACATATATAAGATCATATCTTATCCTTATTGATGGATATAATATCTTTATATTATTTCCATATATCATCTAATAAGATACCTCCTTATCAAGTAATTATTAATGATAACTTTTACCCATTAATAATAAAAGCCTATCTCCCAATATAAACCACATAGGCCGAAATCCATGTCTAACATGGGCTTTCGGTTCGGTTTGATCCAGCCCATAAACTCTAAGGGTGTGACCTCGTAGGACCCGATAATAATAGCAATAGACTTTATAACATATAGTCCATAAATCATAGTTGGCTTCTAGCAAAGCACTATGACTACCTAAAATCACCGAATTAAATATCTCCATAAATGGTCCCACTTCATAATCAGTAATTGCACATTTGATTAAATGACACAATTCCTCCAATCTCCCACTTGTCCTTAAAACAAGTGTGTAATGTTAAAATTTCTTTGGCACTTAGTGTCTTATTTGACTATATGATGAAACTCATCTTTACCGTCAAATACGTTTCTTGAACGCTTGAGATCAAACTGTCAATACATATGATTACTAATAATCCATCCGAGCATGGCCATGCGTTTTCACAATTCTCACTCTTTAAGTGGCCGAGACACCAATCATTTCCAAATGTATCGTGGTATACACGGAATAGGAGGACATATTTAATCTTGTAAGACTACAGCTCCCACTCAACTTTTGGCAATCCCAATCACTGCTTTTATAACTGCCTGTTACGGTCAGTGTTTGACAGCATCAAAGACATACCAGCAGTCAAATGATAACTATATCATACTCATGTCTAAGGAACTCACTAATCATGAATAATCCTAGAACTCCATAGTAAAGTCCCGATGAGTCCTAAGATCGGTCTATCTGATATGTATCGGTATACACATCTATGTAATCGATTAGACATCTCTATGTCCCTATAACACATGAAACCCGGTGTTATCAACCAATCTCACAATATGGTCTTTTGATTAAGTCATTTGTATCCAAGTTAACGACTTAGACCATGGACTTCTAACAATTTTATAATTTCAGTTCACTTAATGGGGTTTCATTCACCAAAACAGTTTTGATGAACCCATTTGATAATTATTAAATTGTTTGGATACTTTATCTAATCCCAAGCAATGATTAAATAATAATATGAAACTCATATATATAAGTCAAGCATAACTGTCTATAATAACAATAAATAGGGTTTATCATAAAACAAACAATGTCTCAAAATAACTCTCTAATGTGCTTGAGTCCCTTGGCCCGAATGTGACTGTCATGCTTGGGCCTAGACATGGGCTTGGTCAAAGGATCTGCAATATTGTCGTCTGTGTGCACCTTGCACATCCTCACATTTCCTCTATCAACATAGTGTTTGATCAAGTGATACTTCCGCAAAACGTGTATGGACTTAGAGCTAGAGCTAGGTTCCTTGGCTTGAGCAATGGCCCCATTGTTGTCACAATAGACATCAATAGCTCTAGAAGTGCTAGGAACAACACTGAGCTCAGCTATGAACTGCCTAATCCAGACAGCCTCCTTAGTTGCTTCACCAGCCTCAATGTATTATGCCTCCGTTGTAGAATCTGCTACCGTCCCTTGCTTCGAGCTCTTCTAGCTGACGGCTCCTCCATTCAGAATGAAGACGTATCCAGACTGAGATTCAAAATCATCTCTGTCTGTCTGGAAACTCGCATCAGTATAGCCCTTGACGACCAGCTCGTCATCACCTCCAAATATCAAGAGATCATCCTTAGTCCTTCGTAAGTACTTCAGGATGTTCTTGGCTGCACACCAATGTGCATCACCCGAGTTTGATTGGTACCTAATACACATACTCAAAGCAAATGCAACATCTGAGCGAGTACAAGTCATTGCATACATGATGGATCCTATGGCTGAGGCATAGGGAATCCTGCTTATCCTCTCAGTTTCACCAGGTGTCTTAGGACATTGGCTCTTGCTGAGATGTAAGCCATGTTGCATAGGCAAGAACCCTTTCTTAGAGTTTATTATATTGAATCTATCCAGGACCTTATCTACATAAGTTCCCTGACTCAGACCAATACGTCTCTTAGATCTACCTCTATAGATCTTAATGCCTAGTATGTACTCAGCCTCTCCCAAGTCCTTCATTGAGAAATACTTCTTAAGCCACTCCTTAACTGTCTATAACATAGGATTGTTATTCCCAATGAGTAATATGTCATCCACATATAGAACTAGGAAGGCCACTTTGCTTCCACTAAACTTCTTGTAGACACAAAGCTCTTCTTCGCATCTAATGAAGTCAAACTTTTTGACCACTTCATCAAAACGAAGATTCCAACTCTTGGATGCTTGCTTAAGTCCATAGATGGCTTCTTAAGCTTGCATATTCCCCTAGGATTTTCTGGATCCTCAAAACCTTCTGGTTACATCATGTATACATCATCTTCTAAATATCCATTTAGAAAAGCGGTCTTGACATCCATTTGACAAATCTCATAATCATAATAAGCGGCAATCGCTAGGAGTATCCTAATGGACCTGGTCATAACGACCGGTGCGAACGTTTCATCATAGTTAGTACCATGAACCTGTCTAAATCCTTTGGCAACTAGTCTTGCCTTATAGACAGAAACATTTCCATCCTTGTCTGTCTTGATCTTAATTAAAGACCCATTTGCATCCAATGAGTTTTACCCCATCAGGCAAATCTATCAAGTCCCAGACTTGATTTTCAGACATAGAGTCCATTTCGGATTTCATGGCTACTAGCCATTTCTCGGAGTCGGGGTCCGCCATCGCTTGCTTATAGGTCGCAGGCTCGCCGTTCTCTAAAAGTAGAACGTCAATGCTAGCAGTCAAGACGTAATCCTCATAACGTCTAGGCTGCTGCCTTAGCCTGTCTGATCTCCAAAGTGGTCCAACAATAGGAGAGACTTCAGCTGCTGGATTGACCACATCTATATGCAGGACCTCAGGTGCTTCATCAACTTGAGGAATTGCATCTTGAATTTGGGCGATTTCCCTTTGAGAAGGTACGCCTCCAAAGTCAAGTTCCTTAGTGACATCATCTATGTCCTCATGTTGTTGGGTTTGTTGCTCAGCTTGAATCTCATCAAGCTGAACATTTCTTCCACTTGGCTTCTTGGAAAAGAAATCCTTTTCCAAAAAGACACTATCGCGAGCAACAAATACTTTGTTCTCAGCGGGATTGTAGAAATAATATCCCCTTGTTTCTTTGGGATAACCTATAAAGAAGCATTTGTCTGATTTGGGTGCTAGCTTGTCAGATAGTAAACGCTTTACATAAGTCTCGCATCCCACCAGTACAAATATTCATATAGATAACGGAAAAATTATAGCGGTTTTAAAAAACGCTATAAGAAGAGAATTCGCATAGCGGTTGTTTAAAAAACCGCTATGAAAGTATTAAATGTTTTTTTTTAATTTTGATTTTATTCTCTTAGCGTTTTTTTTTAAAAACCGCTATAAAAATGAAAATACAAGGATATCGTTTTTTAATAAAAATCGCTATAATATATTTTAAGAACGGCTTTTTTTTAAAAGCTTTATAAATATGTGATTAGGAAAAAAGAAAAAATATCCTATCATCTATATAAGAGCGGTTGTTTGAAAAAACCGCTATAAATGTGTACTTAGAAAAAAAAATCATACCAGCCGGCCCTAGCTATCAACAGATGCATCTGCTTGCCCTAGCTCTCGCGCGAACTCGCTCGCCCCTTTCCAGCTCCGGCTCGTCGCGGCCCGTCCGGCTCGTCGCGGCCCTTCCGGCCCGTCTCGGTTCTCCTCGGCTGACTTCAATCCGGCGATTCTCGTTTCCGGTAAGCACTTCAATCCGTCTCGCTTTAGATTTTCCGGAAAGCATTTTGAATCTCTACTGTGTATTGCTGAGTTGGATCATATGAATGTGGTGGCCTTGTGAAATATAACCTATGTACTGCTGAGTTAAATCTCTATTGTTTGTTGAGCAAAGAAGTAAACAAGGCTATTTCGGCTGTTTGTTCAGAGCGAGAGAGGGTGAGACATTTTTAGTTTGGATTGTTAATGGTGGAATACGTGAGATTTTTAGTTTGGATTGTTAATGGTGGAATACAGAGAGGGTTGCCTCATCGCCAAAACCCTACAATCCGATTCCCACCTTACCCTCATCGATTCGTAAGCTTTTATTGTGTTTCTGTTTATGCGCTTGCACTTCTGAAGAATCAAATTGCGAATGAATTGTGAATGCCAAGTAATTTTTCTTGAAACAGTGCGATCCAAATTTGACACAGTTTCATCCAACATTTGATTACTTAGATTTGAAGGCTTTAATTGACGAAACTTGGTGCTTTGATTGATTGTGTGGTTCAATTGTGCTATGAATTCTTCAATTTCATTGGATTATATAATATGCTGTTAATTCTGAAGTGTCATTCAGATTGATCACAAGCAATTTTTAATATATAAGAGTAAGGTTTCGGTGCGGAGCACTCTTACGGTGCGGACGTGCGGACATGCACTATAGGGCCTTATTTGTGCACTTTAGGGCCTTATTTGTGCACTTTTTCAAAAATTGAGAAAAATGCTTGAAATAAAAAATAAAAAAAATTACAAAAGTGCACATTTAAGACGTTAAAGTGCACAAATAAGGCCCTAAAGTGCATGCTCCGCACGTCCGCACCGTAAGAGTGCTCCGCATATGATCCAAACTCATAGAGATTAATTGATCATATATATATATATATATATATATATCATGTCTTGTATTATTTTCTCTTATTACACTCTATTTAATATACATATTTTCTTTAGAAATCATTGGATGCTAGATATGATCAATCCACAGCTGAATACAGTATATTGATTAGATCCATTGAGAGGAAAAGTTCCGTTGGATTTTGCAAAAATGTGTACACAGTAAGTTTTTTGTAGTAGGTTTAATTTAAATATTCATGCAATTATATATATATATATGTATATTTGTAGATTATAATTGATCAGCGCTACTTTATAGGGTTTAACTAGTAGTTGTTACCGGTGTTTTGGATACCATTTGGAGATATTTAGAGCACAATTATGGAGTATGGAGTTGAGGACTAGAAGTGTAGATATGATGGTTTGGAGGAGCGTAAAAAAAAACATTAAGAAGATGAGAAGGAAACCACAAGAGAAGACAAAAGAAGACCACGAGCCATGACGAAGAAGACACAACAGAAGGTTGGCCGCGGTCGTGGAATAGTGGGTCGCGATCGCGGAAGTACCAGACGCGGGCGCGAATGGTCGCGGCGAAGAGGCAGAAGACGCGAGGCGAAGAGGAGCAAAAGACGAGAATCCGCGATCGCGGATGAACAGTGCCGTGATCGCGGAAAAGTCGAGAGCTGCGACGGTTTACTTTGATATTGCCGCGATCGCGGAAGGAAGTGCCACGGTCGCGGAAATCTATGTCAGCGCGTCCGAAGAGTTTCGTCCGAAGATTTACGTTTTACTTTATTTTCCTTTTCTTTTAGTTCTTTTATTCCGGTTATTTTATTTCCTTTTAGATTATATTTTTCCATCTTTAGTTTTTAGGTTTTGCTAGGGTTATTTAACCTAGTTTCCTAGCAGCCTATTCATATCGAAGATTTCAGCATTGTTTTTCCTTTGAGTTTTTACGTTTCAAGACTATGAAGAACTAAACACCTTTACTTAGTCTGACAATTGAAGCCTTCATTTGATATATGGTTGTGAGATTCTAATTCTATTTCTTTTCCTTTGAATGTATTGATTCTCTTGTGCTTTATCCCATTGATTATTATTGATTTTTCTTGTTGGATGCAACTAGTTGTTATTAGTAATTGTCTATTGCTAGGATTTGGTAATTACTGTTTGAGTTACCTAACTCAGAGAAGCAACTGCAATATTCTAAGAACTGTTTGGACTGGTTTATTGTAGAGAGAATTAATTGCATGCAATTGTATGACTGTTTGCTACACTTGCATGTATCTATCGAAATTCCTATGCTCATTGCTGCTGTTGAATTGTTTGGAGGTTTTTCTGGTTATTTAATAGTAAGTATTCTCAGGGTCTGTTTGTCCTGTTTATAACTTACGAAAAGGAATAGGAACATTCATAGTAAAGAATTAGAGAGAATCTAGAATCAATAAATTAAATGAATGGTGTATATTTGTCTGGCTAAGTACTTTTTTCCAATTGATTACATCCTTTGTTTTACTTTATTTTGTTATTGCAAACCAATTAACAAAACCCCCTTTGTTATCTTTGACATACTACTTTGCACTTAGAAAGATTACTTCCTCCCTGTGGGATTCGACCCTTGCTTGCCTATTCTACTGAGTTAGGTTTGTTTATGATTATTTTGTTTAGGTGTCACGACAACGTCTATCAAATTGGCGCCGTTGCCGGGGAGGCAAGTTTTGATTTTTCTTTGTGTGTGTCAATTTTTGTGTGGACCTATCTTATGGTCCACACCCGTTCTACTAATCTATCACTTCTGAATCTTGTTACAGAAAACCAGCAAACGAGAGATGGCCGCAGTGTTTCACAATCCTTCCCCCCTGCATGTTGAGATGAAGAAACTACGGGAGATGATGCAGAGGTTTGAACCAAAGAGCGGACAACAGCAGGAGCCGCGATATGACCCATACCCATGCGCATACACTCCAGGGTGGAGAGATCACCCCAATTCGATTTATGGGAATCAACAATACCCTCTTTATGGTCATGACTACCAGGATTTCTATCCGGGGCCACAGTCGTTCTATCAGCAGGGCACTCCATAACAGTACTATCCAGCCTACGAGCATAGACCACCGGTGTCCAATCCAGGTTCCTCCATGTCTACTGAGGATATGCTTCGAACTCTTACGCAAAGCGTGATCCAACTTGAACAAGAGACGAAGTCCAATATCCAGATCATGGAGAATCAGATGGGGCAAATGAATCAAGCAATGAGCAGACTGGAGGCCGGGGCGTCGGCGAAACTACTATCTCACCCAGTAGTGCACCAGAGAGAGAATGTCTTTTCGATGACCCTATGAAATACTGAGCAGCTGCATGTCGCCCCCTTTACTGAAAGGGAAGAACACATTAGTGAGACGGGTGCAGAATACAGCGAGATGTCTGCAAAAGAGAAACCGAGACCGCGGGAGGTGTTCCACAACCGCGGTTTACTCACTGAGGAGCTGGGCATTCCAGACGAAACCCGCGAACGTGATGTGCTCTCTGAAGAAGAATTTTTTTGGGAACAAGAAGAATTCTGCGACCGCGAAGACGAAATCCGCGACCGCGGATTTGTTTCTGAAGACGCCGAGAAAATCGACGTTTTTCCGCGACCGCGGACAGATTTCCGCGATCGCGGAAAAGTCGAGATTGAAGAGGACTTGATCGAAGACTTCCGCGACCGCAGAGAGAAAATCCGCGATCGCGGAAAAGCCCCTGGAGCCCAAGACGATCTTGAGGCTATCTACGATGAATATGTGCTCCCCGATTTCCCACCGCTCAGTGCATTGAAAACCCCAGATCCTCTCGAAGATGCCTATGATGATTACGTTCAGCCCAACCTCCCTCCGCTCGATTCGCTGCAACCCGTCGCACCTTTCCCTGAGGCATTAAAAGATGCTCAAAGGCTGAAGAACAACAAAGAGATCTATGAGGCCTTTAGTAACCGCGAGGCAAACGTTCCTTTGGTCAACCTGGCAAACAGCATCTCCAAGGCAAACGTTCCTTTAAGCTTGTATGTTGTGTGTTCTTGTGTTAGTACCTTAGAGATTCATGTTTAGGTGCAATTCTTGGTGGAGATGATTTTTCTGTGCTTCCTGAGACCTTGGGGATTTGATTGAAGGAGTATGTTTACATTAGCTTACTCGAGGACGAGCAAGGTTTAAGCATGGGGGAATTTGATCAGTGCTACTTTGTAGGGTTTAACTAGGAGTTGTTACCGGTGTTTTGGGTACCATTTGGAGATGTTTAGAGCACACTTGTGGAGTATGGAGTTGAGGACTAGAAGTGTAGATATGGTGGTTTGGAGGAGCGTAAAAAAAAAACATTAAGAAGATGAGAAGGAAACCACAAGAGAAGACAAAAGAAGACCACGAGCCATGACGAAGAAGACGCAACAGAAGGCTAGCCGCGGTCGCGGAATAGTGGGCCGCGATCGCGGAAGTGCCAGCCGCGGGCGCGGATGGTCGCGGCGAAGAGGCAGAAGACACGAGGCGAAGAGGAGCAAAAGCCGAGAATCCGCAATCGTGGATGAACAGTGCCGCGATCGCGGAAAAGTCGAGAGCAGCGACGGTTTACTTTGATATTGTCGCGATCGCGGAAGGAAGTGCCGCAGTCGCGGAAATCTGTGTCAGCGCGCCCGAAGAGTTTCATCCGAAGATTTACGTTTTACTTTATTTTCCTTTTATTTTAGTTCTTTTATTCCGGTTATTTTATTTCCTTTTAGATTATATTTTTCCATCTTTAGTTTTTAGGTTTTGCTAGGGTTATTTAACCTAGTTTCCTAGCAGCCTATTCATATCGAAGATTTCAGCATTGTTTTCCCTTTGAGTTTTTACGTTTCAAGACTATGAAGAACTAAACACATTTGCTTAGTCCGACAATTGAAGCCTTCATTTGATATATGGTTGTGAGATTCTAATTCTATTTCTTTTCCTTTGAATGTATTGATTCTCTTGTGCTTCATCCCATTGATTATTATTGATTTCGCTTGTTGGACGCAACTAGTTGTTATTAGTAATTGTCTATTGCTAGGGTTTGGTAATTACTGTTTGAGTTACCTAATTCAGAGAAGCAACTGCAATATTCTAAGAACTGTTTGGACTGGTTTATTGTAGAGAGAATTAATTGAATGCAATTGTATGACTGTTTGCTATATTTGCATGTATCTATCGAAATTCCTGTGCTCATTGCTGCTGTTGAATTGAATTGGGAGGTTTTTCTGGTTATTTAATAGTTAGTATTCTCAGGGTCTGTTTGTCCTGTTTATAACTTACGAAAAGGAATAGGAACATTCATAGGAAGGAATTAGAGAGAATCTAGGATCAACTAATTAAATGAATGGTGAATATTTGTCTGGCTAAGTACTTTTTCCCAATTGATTACAACCTTTGTTTTACTTTATTTTGTTATTGCAAACCAATCAACAAAACCCCCTTTGTTACCTTTGACATACTACTTTGCACTTAGAAAGATTACTTCCTCCCTGTGGGATTCGACCCTTGCTTGCCTATTCTACTGAGTTAGGTTTGTTTAGGATTATTTTATTTAGGTGTCATGACAACGTCTATCAATAATATTCTAAACATTCTATATAGCGCATTGAAGACTTTTCAAGTTAAGGCACTCAAATCAAAACCAACCGCTATATCGTGGATAAATATAAAGGTTATCTATTTATATTCCCTTGCAATAAATTGTTTTTATATATCATAGTACATTATAATATCAAAATCTAACACATTTTCATCTCTTTTCTTTTATGTAGAAATGTCCTCTTCAACCAAACTTTGTGCTTTGTGGTTTTTATATATGTCGGATGATGAGGGACATTATTGAACAAGGTGCCAAATCTATTCCGAAATCGGTATGTTTTCTTTTATCATTTGAGCAACTTGTACAAGTTAGTCTAACTGCATAAGTGAACTTAATATATTTTATGTATTTATGTAGTACTTCTCTGGTTCAGCGGACTCGTACACTCAAGGACAGATCAATGAGGTAATGGATGAATGGCTTCAACATCTCCAACCTCACTTGCAAATGGTAGCTCGATAGGCTAACTAGTTAATGATTTAGTTTCTAATCATGAATAGGTTGACAAATATTCTGGACATGGTGCTCTATTTTTGGACAGGTTGTTGTATTTTGTAAGCAGATTGCTCTTTTTTGTGGGAAAAGTTAGCTAGGTTAAGTGCTTATATAGAAAATGGGGTATAGCTTATTTTGCAATGTTTTGATAGAAAATGGATCTATGATTATTTTAGAGGATCTAAATACATGAAAGTTGGGTTGAATTGTGCTTTGTTTTATGCATGAATTCGCAACTTATGGTTATGGAAATGAGGTTAATTTATGTATTGCATACTGAATATGGCTCATTTGATGAAATACTGGATGCAAAAATATAACTGGAAAAACAGAAGCTGCTCGAACAGGGTAATATATCAAAAAAAAACATAGTGGTTTTTTTCCAAACCGCAATAAAAAAGTATCGAAATTTAAATTATACAAAAACAAATTCATAGCGCTTTTTTAGAAAAAAACGCTATGCATGTGATAACTTCTTATAGCGTTTTTTTCGAAAAAAGCGCTGAGTATTTTCACACGCATAGCGCTTTTTTATAAAAAGCGCTATGTAAACGTTGTATTTAAATAAAATAAATAATAGAATAAACATAGCGCTTTTTTCTAAAAAACCGCTATGCGTGTTATTTTTAAAAGTGCTTTCACAAAAAGTGCTATAAATATATAATACCGCAGTTCTATAGACAACGCTCGTAAAACCGCTATCCTCTTTATAAAAAAATGCTATGCCAAAGCATTTTTGTACTAGTGTCCCCAGACCTTCAGAAATGACAAGCTAGGAACTTTTCCATACCATATCTCATGTGGTGTCTTGTCAACTGATCGTGACAGAGTCCTGTTAAGTGTGAACGCAGCAGTGTTGAGGGCATATCCCCAAAAGAATGTAGGAAGATCAACAAAGCTCATCATTGAGCGGACCATTTCTAACAATGTCATGTTTCTCCTCTCAGATACGCCATTCAGCTGTGGCGTGCCTGGTGGAGTCAGTTGTGTCAAAATGCCACAACTTCTCAAGTGATGGTCGAATTCTTGGCTTAGATATTCGCCCCCTCGATCTGATCGGAGTGCCTTTATCTTCTTGCCAGTCTTTGTCTCAAATTTATTCTGAAATTCTTTGAACTTTTCAAAGGACTCAGATTTATGCTTCATTAAGTAGATATACCCATATCTACTAAAATCATCAGTAAATGTAATGAAGTATTGATAGCCTCTCCTAGCTTCTGTACTCATAGGTCCACACACATCGGTATGTATGAGAGCTAAGAGCTCAGAAGTCCTCTCACTTGTACCAGTGAAAGGTGACCTTGTCATCTTGCCCATCAGACATGACTCACATGTTTCAAATGATTCTAAATCAAATGACTTTAGGCTACCAACAGTTTGGAGTTCCTTCATGCGTTTGATGCTAATGTGACCCAAGCGACAATGCCATAGATTGGCTTCACTTATATCATTCGACTTTTGCCTCTTTGTATCAACGTTATAAATTTCAGATTTGAGATCCAGTATGTATAGTCCACTACTACTCATATGGGCTCGAGCATAGAAAATGTCATTCTTATAAATGGAAAAACAATCCTTAATGACAAAATTATAACCCTCAAGGTTCAAAACTGAAATTGAAATCAAATTCTTAGTAATAGAAGGAACAAAATAACAATTATAAAGTTCTAAAACTAAGCCAAAAGATAGAGGTAGACTATAATCTCCAATAGCAAGTACAGCAACCCTTGCTCAATTTCCAACGCGCAGATCTATCTCACCCTTCTGCAACCGTCTCCTATTTCTTAGTCCCTGCACATTCGAAATAATGTGAGAACCACATCCGGTATCTAATACCCAAGAATGAGACTTGGTTGATAAGATTTCAGTAACGTAAATACCTGAAGTGGAGATTGTTCCCCTCTTCTTGTCTTCCAGGTACTTGGGGCAATTTCTCTTCCAGTGCCCCTTAGCCTTGCAGTAGAAGCAGTCGTGCTCAACAACCACTTTCACCTTAGGGGTGTTCCCCTTGGGTTGGGCAACTTGCTTGCCCTCCCCTTGGTGCTGTTGCTTCTTCTGGGGCCCTTTCTTAAACCCTTTTCCCTTGACCATTAGAACTTTCTTCAAAGGGTCAACCATGACGTTTTGCTCAGTTGTTTTGAGCATCACGTGTAGCTCGTTGAGAGTCTTTCTCATGGCTCCCATGTTATACATCTGCCTAAAGTTGGCAAATCCATCATGTAGGGAGTATAAGATCATATCTATAGCCGTCTCAACATTGTAGGGGTTACTAAATCTAGCCATCTTGTCAAACAAGCCTATCATGTTGTAAACATGTGGCCCAACTGGTTTCCCTTTCTTGAGCTTGCTCTGCAATATGGACTTGAGGGTCAAATACCTCTCAATCCGAGCCTGCTCCTTAAGATATCTCTAAGGTTTCTCATAATAGTATGAGCATCGTGATCCTCAAACCTCTGTTGAAGATCAGGTTCCATAGCAACCAGCATAAGGCAAGTGACATTCATTGCCTTCTCGCATATTGCCTTGTGACGTGTCTTATCCTCATCAGATGAGGTGACAGTCAGCTCTAGGATGGGGGTTTCTAGGACATCCTCTTGTCCCTCAGACCTGAGAATGATTCTCAGATTTCTTTTCCAATCAAGGAAATTTGTGTCGTTCAACTTGTTTTTCTCAACAATTGAGCGGAGAGTGAATTTGAGGTGTTCAGAAGACATAGTAACTACAAAAAAATGGAATAAAACATGCAGATAAATTATGCTTGACATGCAAGAACTTAGAATTTAGACAAGCTATAAATAGTAAGTTATTGCACATTCTACTCAATTAAATTGTCCCTTGTGAGTAAAATGATTCCAAGATCCTATCTTAGATAAAACTCGAGCGTACTAAGGCACTTCCCCAAGTCTCATGTAATCAAGATAAGTAAACTCTTACTAATTATAACACCTTATAACTCTTGGTTGTTGGCCACATCTTATGTTAGACTTATCCTTATGCCTCAAGATCCAAAATCGAGCCTTTTGGTCTCTTGTTGAGTGTAACCATATCAAGGCAGCATGCCCCTATTAGACATACCCGCACTATCCCAAGGTCAAGGAAGGACACCTCGCTAGGGCAAAAACTATCCAACGAATTCCAAGGGCCTCATGGTTATGACATGGAAAGGCATTACCTTAATATTCTTTTAAGGGACTTAAGTATGCAGTGGTTGTCTATCTATAAGTGAACTAAATAGCATAAACAGACAAGCAAGCATGCAAAGTGAGAAATAGTAAAACATTCAAGTAATACAATAATAAATAATTAAATTTGTGATCCTAGTATGGCCCCTAAAGAGATCTAATCTTCAATAGTCTTGACTTTCTTAGATCACCATCCTTCAGTTTTCATAGGATCTTCTTCTTCTTGTCTTACATATAATTGAAATAAACTCTCTTGAAGAAATTTAAATTACAAAAATACATAACGATACGCAGATCGTGTACAAGAAAAACATAACGATGCGCATATCGTATTTATCTATCCTAATGTGGGCCATACTAGTCACCGCATGCAATAATATCATAATATTAAAGATACATGCAATAATAACATATAAAATTTCATCTAAATAAAACATGCTATTAATCCAAAATAAAAGCATAAACAATTAATCATATTAACTATTTAATATAGAAACTGATTTCTCATTATTTTAATTCAATTAAATTGTGTATGGAATTAATATCTTATATTAATCATTAATTTGCTAAAATATGTTGAATCTAATATTTCAAGATAATATTTAATTATGGTAACTTAAAATTTTACCAAATGAGATATCAAAATATCTAAAACAAATAATTAAATCTTTATGTACCAAATAAAATATCAAATATCTTATTGATTAAAATAAATCTAATTTATTAAGATAGAATATCAAATATCTTATCTTATTTTGGTAAATAATATCTTTTTAGGGTAATTTTCATCCAATTAGGAATTTTCTCAAAAAACACAAAACCCTAATAACCATCAGCCGCGATCACGATTGCGTTTTTTTTAGCCACGAGCCAAGACGACCAGCAGCCGCGACCGCGGTTTTTCTCTAGTCAGTAGCCACTGTAATGAAACCGCGGTCGCGATTTTTGGACCGACCGCGACTGCGGTTTGCCCTCTGCTTCTGAATCTGCATTTGAAGTCAGTCACTGCGACACCACATAATAAAACCGCGGTCGCGGTTTTTGGACCGCGATCACGGTTTTGCCCTCTGGCCGCCAAAGATGGTCCCGAACCATCTACACCGCGTAATTCCGGTGTTTTTCCCACTTAAAAATTGTAACATTTACAACTCTTTGGTAGGAAAACTTATGGTAATGGTTTTTCATAAAATTCAGGCTTTTTGATTCATAATTTAAGCATAAAAAACAGATTTTACATGTTCGTTTATAATCTATACAACAAATTTGCATAAACTAATCAAAAGAATCAACTCTATGGCAAAATAGCATGAAAATTTCAAAAATTCAGCAACTATACCCACGTGAAAACACACGAATTTTAGCCTTCAAAAAATCAAAATTTTTGTTTCGTGTTAATCATGCAAATTAATTCATACAATCAATCTCTACATAATTAGATCAAAATAATCATGAACATGCATCAAAATTAAAGATTTTAAATTTGATCTAATCAATTTATGCAAGAGGCAACTGATACCACTGTAGGGATTTAGATGCTTAAAGAGGAATTTCAGGAAACATTTTCCTAATATCTAACCAAGGATCTCATGCATAAACTAAATAGATCATAGATAAGAAGAATTAATTACCTCCTAATGCGTGTTTGAATCTTCTTGGAATGGACATATTAGAACCTCAAGTGTGACTCCTCTAGTTGGTCCACCCGAGTATGGATCTGGATCGCCTTTGATGTCGTCTGCTAGGACGAACGAACGAAGGAGAACTTGGCTTCACTTTTTGGGAGATGTTCGGCCGTGTGTTCTTGTATGAGGAGATGTTGTTCTCTTGTGAACCATGCACAACCGTACTTATCTTTTGGAGGAAAGAATGTTACGTTCTTTTAATGAAAAACAAATCACATATATAAGATCATATCTTATCCTTATTGATGGATATAATATCTTTATATTATTTCCATATATCTTCTTATAAGATACCTTCTTATCAAGTAATTATTAATGATAACTTTTAGCCATTAATAATAAAAGCCTATCTCCCAATATAAACCACATGGGCCGAAATCCATGTCTAACATGGGCTTTCGGTTCGGTTTGATCCAGCCCATAAACTCTAAGGGTGTGACCTCGTAGTTACCGGTAATAATAGCAATAGACTTTTTAACATATAGTCCTTAAATCATAGTTGGCTTCTAGCAAAGCACTATGACTACCTAAAATCACCGGATTAAATATCTCCATAAATGGTCCCACTTCATAATCAGTAATTGCACATTTGATTAAAAGAACACAATTCCTCCAAGAAAAGAGATAGAGGGATAGAATAACCCTGCACTGAGAGTGCCCTTCAGATAGCGAAGCATATGTGTGACAACCTGATAGCTAGTGAGGAAGCTTAGGAGCACTCATGAACTGGGACAAGTATTGAACCGCATAGGAAATATCTGTACGTGTGAGATTGAGAAAAAGAAGTCTTCCAACAAGCCTTTTGTACTGCTTAGGATCAGGATATGGATCCCCATCATCAATGGACAATCTTAGGCCTCTAGCAAGTGGAAATAGTGCCTCCTTGCAATTCAATAACTCTGTATCTCGAAGCAAATCTAAATTATACTTTCTCTGATGAATGAGCATTCTAGATGATGACCTTGAAATTTCCAATCCCAAAAAATATCTTACCAACCCCAAATCCTTTATGGTAAAAGCTTGATGAATAAAATATTTTAACTGAATGATGTACTGCTCATCGTCACCAGTCAATAACAAATCATCCACATAAACAAGTGTTGACTATACCTTTGGCAACATGTTTAACATGTTAGGATCCAAACGCAGTTATGAGAGAAAACAAAAGCAAAGAACACGAGAAGTGTTAACCCAATTTGCCACAAAGTGTGACTACGTCTGGAGGCGCTGCAAAGCCATGATATTTCTACTATTTTGTGATAACGATTACAATAATCAAGTGGGTATAAATACTAATGATTGAAACCCTAATCCGGCCCAAAACTCGTCTGTACAAAACCCTAATCCGGATCGCTGCAGTTTGGGCTTTGGTGTACAGTCCATCAGGCTTCATAACCCAACATAATAAATAATGAACAATCCTGCTTGGATTGAATAAAAACCATGAGAAGTCAAAAACTTTGTCAGTTCAACATTCCACTAACGACTGGCTTGTTTAAGCCCATAAAGAGACCTTTTTAAAAGGCAAACCTATTCAGGTAGAGCCTTAGAATACCCATCAGGAGGAGACATATAAACCTCTTCATCTAAATAGCCATGTAAGAAAGCATTGTTTATGTTGAGTTCATGTATTGTCCAATCCTTGACAGTAGCTAAAGCATGTATGCATCTAACAGTAGTAAACTTGGCAACCGGAGAGAAAGTATACTTGTAATATTTATCCTTAACTTGATTATATCCTTTATCCACTAATTTGGCTTTATACCTTTCAATGGAGCCATCTGGCTTATATGCTTGAGCTTAAAAACCCATTTTGAGCCAATTGCAACATAGTTAGGAGGCAGAGTAGTGAACTGCCATGTTTGATTATCTTCAAGAGCCTTAATCCCTTTTGCCATAGCTTCAAGCCAATTAGGATCCTTCTTTGCATGTGTGTACGTATGGGGCTCAACAATAGTCACTAAATTAGCAAATGAGTGCAGAAATTCAGCCAGACTCTGTAGCATAGAAGAAAGACTATGACAAATTCTCAGCAGAAGACAGAAAAGGACAAATAAAGTCCTTAAGCTTAGTTGGAGGAAGATGAGGTCTAGTGGACCTGCGAGGAGCATGTTTCACATGCTCAACAAATGTATTAATAGAAATTGATGTAAAGTCAGCAGTGCATGAGCTGGTGTAGGCTTAGTAGGGATAGGATCAGAAGCTACATGCGCAACCATAATAGTAAGTGCAACAGTTGTAGGTACAATACCCTCAAAAACAGGTAAGTGAGAAGGACTCACTAAGGGCAAGCAAGACTGTGCAGTAACATGATTAGACAAGCCAAAATAAAATTTAAAAGGAAATCGATCCTCAAGGAAAATGACATCCCTGCTAACAAGATATGTATGCTTTTGCAAATCAAAAAGCTTATAAGCCTTTTGACCATATGGATAACCAACAAAAACACATTTTGTGGCTTTAAGTCCAAATTTGTGTTTCTTGCAATTAGGAGATAAAGCAAAAGACAGACAACTAATAACTCTGAGCTCAGAATAAGATGGAAAGTATCCAAATAAAACCTCAAATATATGGAGACTCACAACCAAGTACAGAAGAAGGAAGCTTGTTTATAATGTGTGTAGAAGCCAACATACCTACCATTCTGTTGTGGAGAATAAGGAGCAATACGTTGATGGATGATTCCTTTAGAAGCAAAAAACCGAGCATAAGCGGACTGAACAAATTTAGCACCATTATCACCCCTGAATGCCTTAATTGTCTTGCCAAACTGAGTGGAAACATAAGGAGTAAAAGCATAAATAAGAGGAAAAGCATGTGTCTTGTTATGCATCAGGAAAGTCCAAGTAACACGACTCTTATCATCAACCACAATTAAGAAGTAAGATGCACAAAAAAATCTCTTGGTTTTATATGGACCGAATATATCAAGATGGACCAAATCAAAACAATGCAAAGATTGATATTGACTAGCAGAAAAGGGAAGCTTATGCATTTTAGCAAGAATGCAAGTTTCATGATAGAGGCTTTTGTCGTGATGCCTAATCAAAATAATCCTAAACAAACCTAACTCAGTAGAATAAGCAAGTAATGGTCGAATCCCACATGGAGGAGTTGTTTATCTTTATGTCAATTTGCATGCAATGGTAACAAAGGGGGGTTTTGTTGATTGTTTGGTTGCAAGTAAACAAAATAACAAAGATGGTAATCAATTGGGAAAAAGTACTTAGCCAGACAAATATCCACCATTCATTTGACTGGTTGATCCTAGATTCTCTCTAATTCCTTCATATGAATGTTCTTATTCCTTTTCATAAGTTTATAAACAGGACAAACAGACCATGAGAATACTAACTATTAAATAACCATGAAAACCTCACAATTCAATTCAACAGCCGCAATGAGCACAGGAATTTCGATAGATACATGCAAGAGTAGTAAACAGTCATCCTATTGCATGCAATTAATTCTCTCTACAATAAACCAGTCCAAACAATTCTTAGAATATTGCAGTTGCTACACATGAATTAGGTAACTCAAACAGTAATTACCAAACCCTAGCAATAGACAATTACTAATAACAACTAGTTGCGTCCAACAAGCGAAATCAGTAAGAATCAATGGGATGAAGCACAATAGAATCAATACATTCAAAAGAAAAGAAATAGAATTAGAGTCTCACAACCATTATTCAAACGAAGGCTTCAATCGTCGGACTAAGCAAAAGTTGCTTAGTTCTTCATAGTTCAAAAAAGGAAAAACCACATTGAATAATGAACGATGATAGTCTAGATGTAAAACTTGATGGAACTAGGTTAATAATAACCTAGTTACCAAAACTAAGACTAAAGATAACAAGTCTCATCTAAAAGGAAATAAACTAATGAAATCGGAATAAAGAAAGTAAAAGAAAAGGGAAATACTAAAACATAAAACTTCGGACGAAAGGAACACGCGCTTCGCTGCTGTGCATTTCCGCGATCGCGGATGGAATTCTGCGGTCGCGGAAATCTCCATTTTGCTCTCGATTTCCTTCGACTTTTCCGCGACCAACTCTTGCTCGCCCACGATCATGGATTGACGCGTTCTTCAGTTCTCCGTGGTCTTCTCGTGGTGGCTTCTCCTCAACTTCATGATGTCTTCAATTAAGCTTCTCCACACCACATATCTACACTTCTTCTTCTCAACTCTAATCTCGGTAGTTGTGCTCTAAACCCATACAAATGGCACCCAAAACACTGGTAACAACTCCTAGATACGCACTACAAAGTAGCGCTGATCAAATTCCCCCATGCTTAAACCTTGCTCGTCCTCGAGTAAGCTAAAAGAAACCTACTCCTCTAATCAAATCCCCAAGGTCTCAGGAAGCATAGACAAACCATCTCCACTAAGAATTGCACCTAACATGAAACTCCAAGGCACCAACACAATAAGCTTAACACCACACAACACATAACCACAACACCAACCAAGCTAAAAGGAAAGTAGAGTATTTCCCCCAAGCTTATCCCGAACACCATAGAGTGAGTAACAATTTAATCCTAGCCTCCATCTATCTTCTTATGCCTCCCAGAGTGACCTACCCGAATCCTCCTTATATCTCCTCTTCTTATGTCACCACGCCAGGAAAAATGAGGAATCCTAATAATCACTCTTCTTCTTTCACTCATTTTGCCAAGGCGCCCTTTCGGGTTCTCACCAAGCCACTCATTTCATTTTTCAATAGATGGGCTCACAATATAACGCACACCACTCTTGACCAATTATTACCCCAGCCTAATGCTGGTCCAAGCCACCTGCTTATTACCTAAGCCGCCCTTTCGGGTTTTCGACTTATCCTAGGATTTCTATTTTAGCCTTTTATCCCAGGATTTTAATGCCCCGGACGTCAAAAATCTCACAGAAGATTAATGACGACTGTGGCATCTCATTCCTTCGGGATATATTCCCAACTCTCTGGCATCGATCACAAGACTTACAAAAGGCATGTGCATCCTGAAAGATGTGTGGCCAATAAAATCCCGTGTCCAAAACCTTCCTAGCAGTTTTATTTGCCCCAAAGTGGCCCCCACATGCATGAGAATGACAAAAAGCTAAGACATATTGTACCTCATTATCCGGAAGACATCGACGGATTACCTAATCCGGAAGACATCGAGACTCACGCTGTATCTTATCCTTTTGTGCTTTAGAAAAATTAGGCGGGAACTCTTCACGAACGAGAAAGTTGACCATGTTAGCATACCATGGCTAGAGTATGCTGAGCCCACGAACCAAATCTCCAGAGACAAGCTCGAAATACGAGTCAGAGGCATTGCCGTAGTCGTGGCTATGGGTCCGCGATCGCAGAATTTGTCCGAGAAAATTGACGATGCAAGCAAATGTCCCAGGGGGATTTCCGCGATCCCGGAAATTTTTCCGCGATCGCGGAAAATGTTCTGATGAGGGGCTTTCTTGCGGTGATGAATCAGGTGTTTTTCCGCGGTCGCGGCAAATTTTCCGCAATCGCGGAAAACATTCTGTAGCAATACGACACAGTGTCTCGTCGGGAAAATCACCCTTTATCTTTGCTTCCCTCTCAGATTTATCCTCTTCATATACTAGCCTGCTTAAGTGATCGGCCACCAAGTTCTCGGCTCCCTTTTTATCCCAGATCTCAACATCAAACTCGCTCAGCAGCAGTATCCATCGAATCAATCTTGGTTTTGCTTCTTTCTTCGTCAATAGATAACAAAAAGCTGCATGATCCGTATAGATGATCACTTTGGTGCCAAGTAGGTATTGTCTAAATTTCTCTAGGGCAAACACGACAGCTAGCAATTCTTTTTCAGTGGTGGAGTAGTTACACTGCGCTACATTCAGAGTCATGGAAGCATAGTGGATCACATGAGAAGCTCTTGCTTCTTTCTGCCCTAGAACTGCTCCCACCGCATAATCACTAGCATCGCACATTATCTCAAAGGGGCGAGACCAGTCCGGTGCTTGAATAATTGGTGCACTAGTGAGGCGAGCTTTCAAATCATCAAATGCCTTCTTGCACTCATCGTTAAGCTCAAAATTCACCTCCTTCTTCAGCAGCTCGCATAAGGGTGATGAGATCTTTGAAAAGTCTTTAATAAACCGGCGGTAGAAACCTGCATGGCCTAAGAAGGAACGCACTTCACGCACATTAGTAGGATAAGGTAAAGACTGAATTACATCAATCTTTGCCTTATCGACCTCAATACCTCTAGCTGACACAATATGTCCTAGCACAATGCCCTGGTTAACCATAAAATGACACTTTTCAAAATTCAGAACCAAATTGGTTTCTACACATCTTTTAAGCACAAGTGCTAGGTGGTCTAGACATGCATCAAAACTATCACCATGGACCGTAAAGTCATCCATAAAGACCTCAATAAAATGCGCCACATACTCAGAAAAAATGCTTACCATACACCTTTGAAATGCTCCGGGTGCGTTACACAACCCGAATGGCATCCTGCGACATGCAAAAGTACCAAAAGGGCATGTAAATGTCATCTTTTCTTGATCCTCTAGTGCTATGGCCACCTGAAAATAACCTGAGTATCCATCCAGAAAACAATAATAGGGGCGACCAACAAGTCGCTCAAGCATTTGATCAATAAAGGGTAAAGGAAAGTGATCCTTTCTAGTTACCGCATTCAGCTTACGGTAGTCAATGCATACTCTCCACCCTGTTTGCACTCGGGTGGGAACCAGCTATCCTTGTTGGTTCTCCACAACTGTGATGCCTCCCTTATTTGGAACAACTTGTGTCGGGCTCACCCACTTACTGTCAAAGATAGGAAAAATCATCCCAGCCTGTAGGAGTTTCAACACCTCCTTCTTCACCACCTCCATCATTGGTGGGTTAAGTCTTCTCTGTGGCTGCCTAGATGGTTTTGCTTCTTCCTCCAGTAGAATCCTATGCATACATGTAGTGGGACTAATCCCCTTTATATCGGCGATGGTCCATCCCAATGATGTCTTATGCTCCTTAAGCACTACCACCAATTTCTCCTCTTGATCCTTGGAAAGCTTGTTGGAGATAATGACAGGTAATGTGTCACCCTTTCCCAGAAAGGCATACTTGAGGTGGTCCGGTAGCGGCTTGAGTTCAATCTCTGGTTCCTGCACAATGGAAGGTAAAAGCTTCTCGCTTGGCACTGTTAGTGGAATGGAGCCATCGCCCAAAGGGTTGAGATGAGGCTTACCGTATGCATCCAAGTGAGCCACAGTGTCCTGCAGGTTAGTAGACAAAGCAAAATCTTCCTGTGCATTTACTATTTCATTCTCTAAAACAGATTGTAACTCATCTGAGCCAGTATCAAAGACATCTTGCACAATAGGATCAATCACATCAATAGAACACATAGAATGATCATCAACGGGGTGTTTCATAGCATCATAAATGTTGTACTCCACCTTTTCCTCATCAAATTCCATAGTAAGGGTTCCACTACTTACATCAATCTTTGTCTGAGATATTTTCAAAAATGGTCTACCTAACAGTATAGGGGATGCATGCTTGTCATGGTCCAAATCCAGCACAAAGAAATCCGTAGGAAAACTCAAGTTGTCAACCATTACAAGGACATCTTCAACTACTCCTTTTGGGTATACATTAGATCTATCAGCCAGTTGGACAACTACCCATGTTTCATGCAATGGTCCTAAGCCTAATGATTCATACAAAGAGTAAGGTAAAACATTTATAGACGCACCAAGATCTAACATAGCTTTCTCAAATTTAGTGTCACCTATCACACATGGAATACTAAACATGCCGGGATCACCACACTTTTTTGGCATACGCCTTTGAAAAACAGCAGAAACATGTTCGCTCACCTTAATCTTTTGCTTTCCCTTCAATTTCTGATTTCTTTTGATTGTACACAGTTCTTTCATATATTTAGCATAGCGAGGAATACTCTTGACAATTTTGAGTAGGGGAATGTTTACCTCGCATTTACTGAAGGTCTCGAATATGTCCTTGTCGTTCTCCGGCCTTCTCGTGTCCTTCAGCTCTTCTGGGAATGGTGCGGGTCGTTTCAGCGAACCGAGCGGTGGAATATTAGGCCGAATATAATCATCTTCGACAGGGACAGGTAATCCGCGGTCGCGGATTGGTTCCCGCGGTCGCGGAATTGAGTTTGGGTCATCAGTGTTTCCAGGGGATAATCCGCGATCGCGGATTTCAGTGTGCGGTCACGGAAAACTCTCGACCTTTTCCTCGTCTGCAGATCTTTTTCCGCGGTCGCGGAAAGTTGTCCGCGATCGCGGAAAACTCTCGACCTATTCCTCGTCTGCAGATCTTTTTCCGCGGCCGCGGAAAGTTGTCCGCGATCGCGGAATTTCTTCGGAAAATGCACCGCCTTCGGGTACTAATCCGCGGTCACGGATTTCCGGGCGCGGTCGCGGAATCTCTTCTGTGACATCCTTTTCTACTGCAGCTCCGTTTCCAGCCATATTTTCTTTCACACGATCACCCTCCTCTGTTAAGGGTGTGATTCCCAACTGTATACCACTTCTTAGTGTCATCGCACAAACCTTCTCTCTTGGGATCTCTACCGTAGGACATGGTATTTGCCCGGAATCCCTGGCCTCCAACTTACTCAACACTTGAGCGACTTGTCCAAACTGATTTTCCAAGTTCTGAATACTAGACTTCGTTTCGTGTTGATGTTGGACTGCTGCTTGAATTTATGACCCCATCGAGGTCACAGTGTTAACCATGGTCGCTATGCTCTGAGTGAGGGCACTATTTTGTTAGAACATAGTGTTGACCATAGTTTTGATCATGTCATCGACGAACATAGATGAACTTGAGCTTTGGCCTTGAAGTCGTGGGTCATATTGCTCTTTAAATTGATATTGTGTTGGCCTTTGTTGAAACTCCTGGTCATCACGACACTGAGGATGACTCGGTTGATTCCCGTATCTCAGATTGGAGTGATCTCTCCACCCTGGATTGTAAGTGTTGGAGTGCGGGTCATATCTTGGCTTCTGCGGACCAAGACCTCTTACAGTGTTCACTTCAGCTTCGGGGTCTCCGAGTGTTAGGCACTCATCAGTGGGGTGCAGCGGATCATGACAGATTCTGCAGGACTTAACTGGCCTTGCTGCACAGTGGTTCGCCCTTTTGTTGAATTGTCGTGAGCTTTCAGATAGCTCAAAGAATAACTCAAATGCTGCAACTGGCATCTTGTTTAGAATGCTACCGCCACAGGCTGCGTTTACCAGTTTGCGTTCATCATCCAGAAGCCCACCAATTAGATAGGGAATGAGATCTTGGTCAGAATAACCGTGGTACGGGCATGTAGATATCAACCTCCTGAATTTCTCATAATACTCATACAAAGTTTCACCGGCCTGTTGTTCAATATTACTGATACTCTTCTTCAGACTATTCAACTTCGTAGCAGGAAAGTATTTTTCTAAGAAGGCCTTTTTCATCTTTGCCCACGTATCAATACTGCCAGGAGCCAAATAGTAGAACCAATCATTGGCCGCATCCTTCAAAGAAAAAGGAAAGGCCCTCAGCTTGATCTGGTACTCAGTGACTCCAGCAGGTTTCATGCTTGCACAGACGGAATGAAATTCAGCGAGATGCTTGTTAGGATCATCTCCATTCAGACCATGGAATTGTGGGAGCAAGTGAATCAAACCAGATTTTAATTCAAAATTCACTCCTTCGTCCAAAGCAGGGAACTGCACAGCAAGCGGTTGCTGCGCCCAGTTGGGTGCGGTCAACTGTCTCAAGGTACGCTGTTGGTCAGCCATCTCAGAAAGTCTCACGCACTTCTCTGTTGAATCAAAAGACTAAAGTAGACGGATTAGTAGCACAGGTGTAGACCGTAAGATAAGTCCACACAAAAGTTGACACACAATCAAACACAAAGAAAAATTAAAACTTGCCTCCCCGGCAACGGCGCCAATTTGATAGAGGCTTGATAAGCACTACTTTGTAGGGCCTAAGTAAGAGTCATTAGAGGGTTTATTGGTGTCATTCGGGTAGATTTAGACACATTCATGTGCATGGCGTTTGGGGGCGAAGTTTGGTGTTTTTGGAGGTGTTTGAGCTGTTTTGGAGATCATAGGAGACACTGAGGAAGAAGCCACCAGTAAAAGACGCAAAGGAAGTGAAGAGTAGAAGAACAGTGGGCTGAATTCTACTACAAGTCCTCAAAATATGAGCGCAATCCGAGTTGGGAATCAAAAGTTATGGCGTTTTTACTGAAGTGTCGCAGATGCTGAAGGCCAATGAAGACTGCCGCACCCCGCGGCATGAAGGCCACCGCACCCCGCGGTGGCAACGCGCTGACGAGATTTATTTCCGAGTTTTTATTTCGTTCTATTTTATTTCCGAGACTTAGTTTCCTAGTTTGTTATTTTATTTTCTTTATTTCTGAATTATTACTTTAGTATTTAAGTTAGGTTTAAGACTCTTTTAGAGCATCATCTACTCTAAACCCTAGTTGCCACCTTTCTACGTTTTTGCTCTCGAAAACCCTATGGAGAACTAAACCTCCATTGTTGCACTTGACAGTTTGAAGCCAACAATTGATTGGTTGTGAGTTTTCTACTCTTGTTCGTTTTCCTATCTAGTTGGATTAATTCTCTTGCGCTTGATTGTTTATTGGTCTATGTTGATTTATCTAGATTGATCACCTAGGTTTATTGATATCTTCCTGATTGCTAGGACTTGTGATTCCGGGTTCGGGTTGCATATCTAGTAGCGAGCACGATTTACATAAGCGGGTTGCGAGTATTCATCGTGAGAGAGTTAATTGCATGTTATAGTAACGGGTTGTTTCTATTGCATGTATCTTGTTGAATCATTGGTTGAATGCTATTGCTTTATTTAGTCTTGAAGGTTTTCGGATTTGATTCGGTAATAAGTACTATTAGGGCTGGTAGAACTAATAGTACCTAAGATCGGGATAAGGACAACTATAGAAAAGATAAGAACTTGAGATTGATAGAATTCAGTGATCAACCATATCTCTTGTTGTGTGGATCTTTGTTAGGTGTAGCGCTTTTCCTCATAATATTCACAACCTTTGTCTGCGAATATGTTTTCTTACTTTGTTTACATTGTTTACGATAATCATACAACCCCCCCCCCCCCTAATTCCTAGTTGGTGATTGCGAATTACAGAATAGATAACCTGACTCTCTATGGGATCGACCCTGACTTGCTTGCTATACTCTTTAGTAGGTACCTTAGGATTTCTTTGATAGGCATCACGACTTTAGCCCTGTCAAATTTGGCGCCATTGTCGGGGAGTCAAAATTTCTGTTTTTGTGTTTTTTTTTGTTACCAACTTTGGTATGGACCTCTCTTACGGTCCACACCCGTGCTACTGATTTTTTGTTATTTTTTATTTTGATACAGATATGGATTTCTTGGGAGAGCCGCGATATGACCCATACTCCTACGCATACACTCCAGGGTGGAGAATCACCCCAATTCGAGTTATGGGTACCAACAATACCCTCCATATGGTCATGACTACTTGGAGTTCTACCCGGAGCCACAATCGTTCTACCAGCAGGGTGCTCCACAGCAGTACAATCCGTCCTATGAGCATAGCCCGCCAGTGTCCAATCCTAGTTCCTCCATGTCAACTGAAGATATGTTCCAATCTTTGGATAAACACTTCAGCACTCACGTTCAAGCTACGACGTCGAGTATCAAGAACCTTGAGACGCAGATGAGCCAAATGGTGTAACACCCCCAAAACTTAACCCTTTTTGGAAAGGTATTACCGCCAGTGACCCTAGTGTTCCTTACTGAGATCACCCAAGGCTTTACCATTTAAATACAATTTATGAAATACAAATGATACATAATGATTAAAGTATTCAATTCCAAAACATAACATTGTCAAAGAAACATGAGTTACGGGATTACAACCCAATCTCGAATAGGCTAACACAGAGTTTAAACCAAATACAGCGGAAGTCTTATAAAGTAGGGTACAACGGAAGTCTTACAAAACACATTACAACCAAAGTCATTGCCCAAAAGATCTCAACCTGATTTAAGAAATAACTAAAACATTTAAAAACCACCGTCGACTGCATAGTCCTTCTATTCTTCTGAGCTACTTTCTCTCTGATGTGCCGAATCGAACGGATGACACCAGCCTACCATGCAAGGGAATAATTACGGTTGGTTAGTCTAAATGAATAGACTAGCAAGGGTACAAAGCAGAAGGTTCGATGTAGTTGTATTAGGTTAGACTTATCGTTTCTCGAATGATAACCGATAACGATAATCAACCTTCATACTTCTACAGAATAATAACAAGAGGTATGCACAAGAGAAGATTCTGGAAGACTGCATCTTCACAGAGATCGACTCGAAAGAAGACTCCAACGGAAATGAGTCTTAGGGAAATATGACAAATCTGGAAAGTTTAAAGGATCATACAACAATGATTTAAAAGCTGACTGAGATGCTTCGGTTCACGACCAACCTCACCGCATACAGCGAATCCAGATTGGAAAGAGAACGTACTATGATCAAAGTCGAGACGAGTTTTCCTAGCTGCACTACTCGCCAAGGTTTATTAAGTTTGTGCGTCAGAGTAGCACTTATCTGAATTATATTACAAAACACAGACCACATTATTAGACTTTTACATGTGTACCCCACCATTGGGACGACACATCTTAGTATATGTTTCGTCGAGAGTGATGCACACCGGAAGGTTTGTGACTATGATACCCCGTATTTTGTAAGGTTATTTTGGGAATTTTGGAATTTTCCCGAGTACCCGTTTAGTACGTCGGATTTAATTCAGGTAGCTTGAGACATTTTGTAATGTGCTCTGTATCTGTAATATTTTTCTCAGTGAAATAAAATACAGACGACGTGCTTCGAATGTTTATACGCGTTCGCGTACGATAATTTTTATCCCGGGTTAATGTCTTGCTCGTTCAAAAGCTGAATGGGCGGGAAAAGGCAAAAACGGCGACCGCCGTACAGTCACGGCGCCCGCCGTCGCTGGGCCCGATGTGTCAGGCCGTCGTCTCCTACTCTGGGCTCGCCAGAGCTAGGAACGGCGACCGCCGTACTTACGGCGCCCGCCGCGGCCCGCCGTAGGCAAAATTGCGACGCCCGCCGTGATTACCCAGAGGTCATTACCAGTTGGTCGCCGGCGAGCTCTGGCCGCGCCGATCTAGCCCTGCTCGGCCTCGTCTAGGGTGATGATGATGTTCCCACTGCTTCGGCTATAAAAGGAGGTGTTGGGGGAAGGGTTTTGAGCCATCCTAGCACCGAATCTCTGTCAAATCTTCCTCTCGCCGGAGTTTGTGCCTCTCGCCGAAATTCTGAAGCTTTTGCCGGTGTCGTTTGGTGGTGTTTCCAGAAGCCCTTGTGAAGCCTTTTGGTTTCCTTTGGAGGTTGGAACCCAGGCAAGGCAAAAAGGGGTCGAAACGCGCATCATTTGGGTGAGTTTTTCTCTCGTTCTGTTGTCGGAGTTCTTCACGGCGACCGCCGTGTTCTTTACGGCGCCCGCCGTGATGAATGCGGCGACCTCCGCCAAGAACGGCAACCGCCACCAAGAACAGCGACCGCTGCCAGTGCCCAGAATGCCTTCATGGCTTTGGCTTGGTTGGTTGTCGTCGTGGCGTCTTTCCTTTCATTTTCTTTCGCCGTGTTTAGATTCGTACTGTTGTTATGTCGGATCTAACTTAGGGTTCCTTTTATGGGTCGACTCGAAGGTGTTTGTGCTAGTGGAGCTATACCCGTGTCGAGCCCGGAATCTCATCGTTGTCGTTAGGCTTGTTTCTACTCTGCGGATTAAGGCAAGTGGTGGTTCGCTCTTGCTCATTCGTTCCATATTTACATTAATTATTAGTAGTTTATCTGAGTAATTAATTTGGAATGAATACTCTGTTTGTCTGGAAATGGTTTTGGTAAACTGTTTTGGAAAACAAAATATTGATATTATAATAGGTTGTATATCTGTTAGAACAACGCTATTATCTGTGATCGCCTTTCGGGCCTTTATATGGAGTTATTCTGTAACTGTTATTGTGCTGTAACTGTTAGTTAGCACTGTTAGATAGGAACGTTACTCGGACTCGGTCCAGTCGTTTCTTTATAATCTGGTATCGGGGTGGCTCGTCTCTATCTGGTACTATTCTAAGATCATGATCGGTCTCTTTCACAAGTGTGTAGAGACAGGACACTTAACTGGTGTCACAAACCTTCCGGTGTACGTCACTCTCGACGAAACGTATACTAAGATGTGTCGTCCCATTGGTGGGGTACACATGTAAAAGTCTATTAACGTGATGTGTGTTTTTGGAAACATAAATCAGATAAGTGCTACTCGACGCACATAATTAATAAACCTTCGGCGAGTAGTGCATCTAAGTTATAGTGCAGCTAGGAAAACTCGTCTTGACTTTGATCATAGTACGTTCTCTTTCCAATCTGGATTCGCTGTATGCGATGAGGTTGGTCGTGAACCGAAGCATCTCAGTCAACTCTTAAATCATTGTTGTATGATTCTATAGATATTCCAGATTTGTCATATTTCCTTAAAGACTCAATCTCTTGGAGTCTCTTTTCGAGTCGATTTCTGTGAAGATTCAGTCTTCCAGAGTCTTCTCTTGTGCATACCTCTTGTTTATTCCAGTAGGAGTATGATGGTTGACTATCGTCATCGATTATTATTCGAGAAGCGATGAGTCTAACCTAATACGACTGCTTCAAACCATTCTGCTTTTTACCCTTGCTAGTCTATTCAAGTAGACTAACCCACGAACTTTGTTCTCCGCATGTGGGCTGATGTCATCCGTTCGATTCGGCACATTAGATCGAAAGTAGCTCAGAAGAATAGAAGGACTATGGAGTCGACGGTGGATTTTGAACGTTTTAGTTATTTCTTTAATCAGGTTGAGACCTTTTGGACAATGACTTTGGTTGTAATGTGTTTTATAAGACTTCCGCTGTATTTGGTTTAAACTCTGTGTTGACCTATTCGGGATTGGGTTATAATCCCGTAACTCATGTTTCTTTAACAATGTTATGTTTTGGAATTGAATGCTTTGATCATTATGTATCATTTGTATTTCATAAATTGTATTTAAATGGTAAAGCCTTGGGTGATCTCGGTAAGAAACACTGGGGTCACTAGCGGTAATACCTTTCCAAAAGGGTTAAGTTTTGGGGGTGTTACAGTTGTGGTAGCAGAGCTCAAGGTTTTTAAAACGGGTTTGGGATTTTTATAAACCATTTATCCGTTTTCGAAAATGCTTTAAGAAGGGCTCTGAATTTTCAAAGTAAAAAGAATTTAAAAACACCGTTCATAGTCATATCTTCTGGATAGTCTGATATAGTAAGCTTGCTTCTATGTCTAGAAAGACTAATTCCTTCCTCGTTATCCTATAGGAGATGGGTGCATGTCTCTCTCAGAAGAAGGGGTCGGAAGATGCCGAGATGGATTCACCGTCTCCCGAGAGGCTAGACTTCCCTATACCCCAGAGGTGCTTCGAGGTTGGAGGCCCGAGCAGCCCACCTGAGGAGATCAAGCATGTGCTTCCTGAGTCGATAGTCCTGGTGTCAAGGAATGCTGTAGTTCCTGTGACAGCGCCAGTGGAGCCACCAAGGGAGGAAGCAGTGCAAGAAGATGAATCGTCTAGGTACGCGAGAGGGTACTACAATGACGATTACCTGATGGATGTGATTATTGAAGGGAGCGAGGAGGAAGATGTAGAAGAGGACCCCATAGAGGATGACCCCGAAGAGGAAGAAGAGGAAGAGGACCCCATAGAGGATGACCCCGAAGAGGAAGAGGACCCCATCGAGGATGATCCCGAGGAGGATACCGAGATGGACCTCTGCGGACAAAACCAGGAGTCCGATGACTTGAGGCACTTGCTGGTGGATAGTCAGGAAACGGGGATGCAATTTATTCACCCCAGTACAGAGTTACCACCTATGCAAGAGTTGCCACCAGTGCCAGAGTACGCACCCATGTCAGAAGCTGATTGGGAGGCACTGTATACCGAGTACGGTATTAGGAGAAGTGACAGGGAATCTCAGCCTATCCCTACTCCAAGAAGAAGGAGGTCAGAATCCGAGCTGTAGGAGATCCTCCGCCAGAGCGAGGTAATCTCTGCAGAACAGCAGCGTCAGAGGGATGAGCTGATCGCCAGTACTCAGAGAAGGGCTGGGATAGGAGGACCAGTCATGGACGACCCATACTTTACCATGACTGAGATAGGACCATGTGCTTCAGGGTCAAGCAGGGTGCGAAACCCATCGCCAGAGCTCGATGGTGAGCCTAGTCCGAAGAGACCTTGCACGAGTAGCCAGTCTTATGGGAGACATTTTGGAACGCCTTGATGAGAATTGGCGTTGCCTATCGCAGTAGTTTCATTTCTTAGTATCCCAAGTTTGTACTATGTGTAATATTTCAGTATTGCGGCAAGTACTCTGGGAAACACTTTTATCTTCGAGCAATTTTGTCCTAGTGCTCAGATGATAGACTTATGTGTAGCTTGTGTAACAGTTCGAAGGTTCATCTATAAAATTCCAAGTTGATCTATTCTGAGTAATTTCCTATACGTTGGTATATTGCATAAGTATATTGCATAATGTTAATGTATTGAATGCTTGGAATTGGATCGGTAAATAGATGGTGAACCCAAGAAGCACGAGGAACTCGATTCGAGCCGGTGCTGGGACTAGCCAAGATCCCAGGCCAGCAGGAAGAGGTGTTCAGGATGAACACGAGTCAGAGTCTCGCGTCCAGCATAGGCGTGAAGGTCAGGATCAGACCCAAGCGTTGGCGCTGTTTGATGCCGCAGCTGTTGAGGCGATTCGCGGGATTGTGATGCAGGCAATTACAGACGTATTGAGACCCAGTGCGCCTCAAGCGCAAGAAGTGCCTACTCACGCAGCGGTTCCTGATGTTGTGGAGCCCGGACACCCTGTGGTTCAGGAGAATGTCGTCAGGGCTAGAGACAGCTATGGTCGCGCTCTTAAGACCATCACTTCCATGAGGCCCGATTGCTATAACGGGAAAGGGGAGCCAGTAGCAGTGACTCATTGGTTCTCCCATATGGAGAGGCTATTTCGAAACGTGGAGTGTACTGAAGCCGAGAAGGTCCATATCACTTCTCTTCAGCTGAAGGAGGAGGCTAGCGAGTGGTGGGAGAGCATAGTTTTGGCAGAAAGCCTAGTGTTGACTTGGTCGATGTTCAAGACCAAGATGGTTGATCGCTTTTTCTCTCGTGCTATGAGAGAGGAGAAGCATAAAGAGTTCTTGTACCCAAAGACGGATGGTCTAAAAGTGACCGAGTTGGAATCTAAGTTCAATCATATTTTACAGTACGCCCCTGTCGAGATTACCAGCGAGGCCCAAAAGATTTGGTACTTCCACGATTGGATGAGCCCGGATATCAAGCCGTTAATGGTGCACCACACATGCTCTACCTTGGAGCAGTATGTGGATTGTGCCTATAAGTTGGAGGTAACTCTAGAGGAGTCGACCAAGAGGCGCAACCGACAGAAGTCGATACAGAACCAGAACCAGGGAGGTGGTTTTAAGCGCCCTGCGCCACCGTCTAACTTTGCCAAGTCCGGCCGAGCTAAGACGGAGATGATGCAAGGAGGATCGACTCAGCAGTCAGGACAGACCAGGAGTTCAGTTCAGTGTTATAACTGTGGTATTGCTGGGCACAAGAGCAATGAGTGTCAGAAGGAGAAGAGGTCATGCTTTGGGTGTGGACGTGATGGTCATCTGTAGAAGTTCTGCAATCAGGGGAAGTATAAGGGAGTAGAGTCGCAGCAAGGGTCAGTTCATCAGAGCAACCGACCTAGATTCAAGCCTGCCGAGACTCCTAGCCCGTCAGTCCAGACGACTGCTCAGAACAGGGGAAATGCCCCAGCTGTTTCTGGAAGTCAGGGACAACGCTTGTACGAGATGCGTAAAGCAGATGGACCCAATGCTCCAATTGCTCAAGGTACTTTATACCTTCACTCTACTTCAATGTGCATTCTATTTGATTCTGGTGCTACGCATTCCTTTATTTTGGATAACTGTGTTAGCAAGTTAGACTTAGTGTACAACGATTCGTGCGACCCTTTCGTCGTTAATCTTCCTAATGGAGAACGTTTGGTGGGAACCAAGCATCTGTCCGACTTTCCGATTACGATTCAGGGTAAGGAATTCGAGGCAGATTTAATCTGCATAGCCATGGCTCCATACGACATTGTCCTCAGAATGGATTGGCTGATGTGTCACAAGGCGGTGATCGACTTCAGTTCAAGAACGGTGACGGTGTTATCTGGGGGCCGGTTCGTGTGCAAGTTCAAAGGTCGAAATGACGCTGATAACGGCAAGCTGATCAATGCGATGGTTGCGTTTAAGCTACTACGACAAGGATGTGTCGGGTACCTTTGCTACTTGGATTCGCCCGCAAAGGATGGACCTGAGGTTCTTGATATTCCTGTAGTTAGGGAGTTTTCGGATGTCTTTCCGGAAGAAATTCATGGATTACCCCCGAACCGTGACGTAGAGTTTTCAATTGATCTTGAGCCTGGTACGGCGCCGATTTCCAAATCACCGTATCGGATGGCTCCAGCTGAGATGCAAGAATTGAAGAATCAACTTGAAGATCTTCTTGACAAAGGTTATGTCAGGCCGAGTGCATCGCCGTGGGGTACTCTGGTATTGTTCGTCAAAAAGAAGGACGGATCGTTCCGACTTTGTATCGACTACCGAGAGTTGAACAAGGTGACGATCAAGAACAAGTATCCTTTGCCTAGGATTGATGACCTGTTGGACCAATTGCAGAGAGCAAAGGTTTTCTCCAAGATCGACCTGAGATCTGGATATCATCAACTCAGGATTCGTGAGCAGGAGGACATTCCTAGAACTGCGTTTAGGACCAGATATGGTCATTACGAGTTCGTAGTGATGCCTTTTGGGCTTACAAATGCTCCAGCTGTCTTTATGGACTTGATGAACCGATGTTTTCACCAGTACTTGGATAAGTTCGTGGTGGTCTTCATCGACGACATCCTGATCTATTCTCCGAATGAAGAAGTCCACGAGGAGCATCTGCGGATTGCCTTGTCAATCCTTAGACAACATCAGTTTTTTTCTAAATTGTCTAAATGTGAATTCTGGATAAAGGAAGTGGCTTTCTTAGGCCACGTGATCAATAAAAATGGGGTTATGGTTGATCCCCAAAAGATTGAAGCGGTGGCTAAGTGGATACAGCCCCAGAACGTGAAGGAGGTGCGCAGTTTTCTTGGACTTGCCGGGTATTACAGAAGGTTCGTAGAAGGATTTTCAAAGATCGCTCTACCTATGACCAATCTACTCTGCAAGGTTCACAAGAAGTTTGTCTGGAATGACAAGTGCGAGGCTAGTTTCCAGGAGTTGAAACGACGGCTGACCTCAGCACCCGTGTTAGCACTCCCAGACGGGAACGACGATTATGTGGTCTATAGTGATGCTTCAAAGTGTGGTCTTGGTTGCGTTTTGATGCAGAGGGGCAGAGTCATTGCTTATGCATCCAGGCAACTCAAGACGTACGAAGAAAACTATCTGACACATGATCTTTAGCTAGCAGCGGTTGTCTTTGCGCTGAAGATTTGGAGGCATTACCTCTACAGTATAAGATGTCAAGTCTTCACTGACCACAAAAGTCTCAAGTATATATTTACTCAAAATGAGCTAAATATGAAACAACGCCGCTGGTTAGAGTTGCTCAAGGACTACGACATGGAGTTGTTGTATCATCCGAGCAAGGCTAATGTAGTAGTTGATGCACTAAGCCGGAAGACAATGCACGAGACTGTAGTTGCTCTACTTACTGCTCAGACCAAGCTAAACCAAGAGTCATGCGACATTGAAGTCTTGTATGACCAGCGTAGAGGGTACCTGAGTATGATGGAAATTTAGGCTACACTGCTGGATCAGATCAAAGAAAAGCAAGTCGATGACATCATCTTGGTAAAGTTAAGCAGTGAAGTGATGGATGGGAAAGCTCCCAGTTTTGTGGTTCAGGATGATGGATCACTTTGGTTTCAGGATCGGATCTGTGTGCCTAACACAGAAGGTCTTCGTCAGTTGGTGATGAGAGAAGCTCATTCATCTGCTTATTCTGTGCATCCTGGTTCTAGCAAGATGTACAAGGATCTCAAAAAGAAGTTTTGGTGGCCAAACATGAAGTGGAACGTAGCAGACTTTGTGGCAAAGTGCTTAACTTGCCAAAAGGTCAAGATTGAACACCGTAGGCCAGGTGGTGAGTTGCTACCTCTCCCAGTGCCAGAATGGAAATGGGAGGACATCGCCATGGACTTCGTCACTGGGCTACCCAAAACTCGAAGTCAGAGAGATGCTATCTGGGTAATCGTGGATAGGCTTACGAAGAGTGCTCATTTCATAGCCATCAAGACCACATGGGAAACCCAGAAGTTAGCAGAAGTCTACCAGAAGGAGATTGTCCGCTTACATGGAATTCCTAAGACCATTGTATCGGACCGAGATGGCCGTTTCATGTCAAGGTTCTGGCAGGAACTTCATAAGGCTATGGGAACCGAGTTGAGGTTCAGCACCGCGTTTCATCCTCAGACAGATGGCCAGTCTGAAAGGACCATCCAGACCCTGGAGGATATGCTTAGAGCTTGTGTACTCGATCGTCCGACTAGCTGAGAGGACAACTTGAGTCTGATTGAGTTCACGTACAACAATAGTTGGCATGCTACAATCAAGATGGCTCTGTTTGAAGCTTTGTATGGTCACAGATGCAGATCTCCGATTTGTTGGGATGATAATGCCGACAAAATTCTGCTTGGACCAGAGTTAGTCGAAAGGACGGCTTCAGACATTGCTTTGATCAAACAAAGAATGTTGACCGCTCAGAGTCGACAGAAGTCCTACACAGATCGAAAGTGCAGGACTGTCGAGTTCGAGGTCGGTGACAAGGTTTTTGTCAAGTTATCGCCATCCAAAGGAGTTTTCAGATTTGGTAAGCGTGGGAAGCTTAACCCTCGCTACGTGGGACCATTCGAGATTCTGGATAGAGTAGGATCTCTAGCGTACCGCTTGGCGTTGCCGCCATCGGCTCACCCGATGCATAACATGTTCCACGTATCTTTACTCAAAAAGTATGTGCCAGATGAGTCTCATGTGCTTAGTTATGAGGACATCGAGATTCAAGCTAATGATACTTATAAAGAGTTGCCCGTGCGCATTTTGGAGCATCGGGAGAAGCGTTTGCGCAACAAGATCTTGCCGTTGGTACGAGTGTTGTGGTCCAAGTCAGGGACCGAAGAAGTTACTTGGGAGATGTGGGAAACCGAGTCAGATATGCTCAGACATTTTCCCGAGTTATTTTCGACCTAAGTTTCGGGGTCGAAACTTCTTTTAAGGGGGAGGAGATGTGATACCCCGTATTTTGTAAGGTTATTTTGGGAATTTTGGAATTTTCCCGAGTACCCGTTTAGTACGTCGGATTTAATTCAGGTAGCTTGAGACATTCTGTAATGTGCTCTGTATCTGTAATATTTTTCTCAGTGAAATAAAATACAGATGATGTGCTTCGAATGTTTATACGCGTTCGCGTACGATAATTTTTATCCCGGGTTAATGTCTTGCTCGTTCAAAAGCTGAATGGGCGGGAAAAGGCAAAAACGGCGACCGCCGTACAGTCACGGCGCCCGCCGTCGCTGGGCCCGATGTGTCAGGCCGTCGTCTCCTACTCTGGGCTCGCCAGAGCTAGGAACGGTGACCGCCGTAATTACGGCGCCCGCCGCGGCCCGCCGTAGGCAAAATTGCGGCGCCCGCCGTGATTACCCATAGGTCATTACCCGTTGGTCGCCGGTGAGCTCTGGCCGCGCCGATCTAGCCCTGCTCGGCCTCGTCTAGGGTGATGATGATGTTCCCACTGCTTCGGCTATAAAAGGAGGTGTTGGGGGAAGGGTTTGAGCCATCCCAGCACCGAATCTCTGTCAAATCTTCCTCTCGCCGGAGTTTGTGTCTCTCGCCGGAATTCTGAATTGTTCGCTGGTGTTGTTTGGTGGTGTTTCCAGAAGCCCTTGTGAAGCCTTTTGGTTGCCTTTGGAGGTTGGAACCCAGGCAAGGAAAAAAGGGGTCAAAACGCGCATCATTTGGGTGAGTTTTTCTCTCGTTCTGTCGTCGGAGTTCTTCACGGCGACCGCCGTGTTCTTTACGGCGCCCGCCGTGATGAATGCGGGACCGCCGCCAAGAACGGCGACCGCCGCCAGTGCCCAGAATGCCTTCGTGGCTTTGGCTTGGTTGGTTGTCGTCGTGGCATCTTTCCTTTCGTTTTCTTTCACCGTGTTTAGATTCGTACTGTTGTTATGTCGGATCTAACTTAGGGTTCCTTTTATGGGTCGACTCGAAGGTGTTTGTGCTAGCGGAGCTATACCCGTGTCGAGCCCGGAATCTCGTCGTTGTCGTTAGGCTTGTTTCTACTCTGCGGATTAAGGCAAGTGGCGGTTCGCTCTTGCTCATTCGTTCCATATTTACATTAATTATCAGTAGTTTATCTGAGTAATTAATTTGGAATGAATACTCTGTTTGTCTGGAAATGGTTTTGGTAAACTGTTTTGGAAAATAAAATATTGATATTATAATAGATTGTATATCTGTTAGAACAACGCTATTATCTGTGATCGCCTTTCGGGCCTTTATATGGAGTTATTCTGTAACTGTTATTGTGCTATAACTGTTAGTTAGCACTGTTAGATAGGAACGTTACTCGGACTCGGTCCAGTCGTTTCTTTATAATCTGGTATCGGGGTGGCTCGTCTCCATCTGGTACTATTCTAAGATCATGATCGGTCTCTTTCACAAGTGTGTAGAGACAGGACACTTAGCTGGTGTCACAAACCTTCCGGTGTACGTCACTCTCGACGAAACGTATACTAAGATGTGTCGTCCCATTGGTGGGGTACACATGTAAAAGTCTATTAACGTGATGTGTGTTTTTGGAAACATAAATCAGATAAGTGCTACTCGACGCACATAATTAATAAACCTTCGACGAGTAGTGCAGCTAAGTTATAGTGCAGCTAGGAAAACTCGTCTCGACTTTGATCATAGTACGTTCTCTTTCCAATCTGGATTCGCTGTATGCGATGAGGTTGGTCGTGAACCGAAGCATCTCAGTCAACTCTTAAATCATTGTTGTATGATTCTGTAGACATTCCAGATTTGTCATATTTCCTTAAAGACTCAATCTCTTGGAGTATCTTTTCGAGTCAATTTCTGTGAAGATTCAGTCTTCCAGAGTCTTCTCTTGTGCATACCTCTTGTTTATTCCAGTAGGAGTATGATGGTTGACTATCGTCATCGATTATTATTCGAGAAGCGATGAGTCTAACCTAATACGACTGCTTTGAACCATTCTGCTTTTTACCCTTGCTAGTCTATTCAAGTAGACTAACCCACGAACTTTGTTCTCCGCATGTGGGCTGGTGTCATCCGTTCGATTCGGCACATCAGATCGAAAGTAGCTCAGAAGAATAGAAGGACTATGGAGTCGACGGTGGTTTTTGAACGTTTTAGTTATTTCTTTAATCAGGTTGAGACCTTTTGGACAATGACTTTGGTTGCAATGTGTTTTATAAGACTTCCGCTGTATTTAGTTTAAACTCTGTGTTGACCTATTCGGGATTGGGTTGTAATCCCGTAACTCATGTTTCTTTAACAATGTTATGTTTTGGAATTGAATGCTTTGATCATTATGTGTCATTTGTATTTCATAAATTGTATTTAAATGGTAAAGCCTTGGGTGATCTCGGTAAGGAACACTGGGGTCACTGGCGGTAATACTTTTCCAAAAGGGTTAAGTTTTGGGGGTGTTACAGTGACACCAGCTAAGTGTCCTGCCTCTATACACTTGTGAAAGAGACCGATCATGATCTTAGAATAGTACCAGATGGAGACAAGCCACCCGATACCAGATTATAAAGAAACGACCGGACGAAGTCCGAGTACATTCCTAACTAAAAGTGCTAACCACACAGATACAGCACAATAACAGTTATAGAATAAATCCACATAAAGGCCCGAAAGGCGATCACAGATAATAACGTTGTTCTAACAGATATACAACCTATTATATGATTTTCAAAACAGTTTATAAATCACTTCCAAAAGAACACAGTAATAATCGTTCCAAATTAATTAATCAATTGAAATAACTGATAATCAATGTAAATATGGAAACGATGAGCAAGAGCGAACCGCCACTTGCCTTAATCCGCAGAAAAGCCTAACGACGAGATTCCGGGCTCGACACGGGTATAGCTCCGACAGCACAACGACCTTCGAGTCAACCCATAAAAGGAACCCTAAGTTAGATCCGACATAACCACAGTACGAATCTAAGAACGACGAAAGAAAACGAAAGGAACGACGCCACAACGACGACCACCAAAGCCAAAAGCCAAAGAGGCGTTCTGGGCTCTAGCGGCGGTCGCCGCAGTTCATCACGGTGGGCGCCGTGAAGAACACGGCGGTCGCCGTGAAGAACTCAGACGACAGAAACGGTGAGAAAACTCACCCAGAACACAAGCGACTCGACCTCCTTCGACTTGCTTTGGTTTCTAACCTCCAATGCTACCAAAAGCTTCACAAAGGCACTCTGGAAACACCACCAAATGACCTCCGACGAAAGCTTCAGAAATCCGGCGAGGCACAACTCCGGTGAGGCAAGAATTTGGGAGAGGTTGGGCTGTGGATTGAGCTCCAAAACCCCTCCCAGACACCTCCTTTTATAGCCAAATGCCAGGAAACACAATGATGGCCCTACGACGAGGCTACTCCGGCGCTGCCAGAGCCACGCCGGCGACCTTCGGGCAAGGACCTCCGGACAACAACGACGGCGGACGCCGTCATAAATGCGGCGGGCGCCGCCATCAATGCGGCGGGCGCCGCCATAGGCCTGGCGTCCCCAGCTAGGAGAAGACCCAGCCTGCTCCTCGAGCCTTGCGACGGCGGGCACCGCTACTGTACGGCGAGCGCCGCCCTTGGCTTTGCCGCCTCTTCAGCTCTTAGATGAAAACAATATTAACCCGGGATAAAATTATCGTACGCGAACGAGTATTAAAATCCAAAGCACGTCATCTGTATTTTATTTCACTGAGAAAAATATTACAGATACAGAGAGCATTACCGAACGTCTTAAACTCTCTGAATTAAATCCGACGTACATAACGGGTACTCGGGAAAAATCCCAAAATTCCCAAAATAACCTTACAAAAATATAGGGTATCACAAATGGTTGAAGCCATCACGAGGATCGATGCAAAGGTGTCGGGAAATCTACCATCTCAAACGGTAGTTAACCCATGGGCAAATGTTAGTGCTTTAACGCTCCGAAGTGGTAAGCAGTTGCCAATCGCTCCTAGCGCTGAGGAGGGCGATTCAGAAAAAGAGGAGACTCTGGAAGAGGACCGCACCCCGCGGCAGATCCTAGCCGCACCCCGCGGTGAGAAGGAACCAGAGGAACAGAGTGATCTGTCAAGACCGCCGCACCCCGCGATGGAATCCACCGCACCCCGCGGTGATGCTATTTCTCGGGTTTTTTCTGGTAGTTTACCGCACCCCGTGGTAGAGTCTGGCCGCACCCCGCGGCAGTCTTCTGGAGCTGTTGACGAGCCTTATGTCGACACCTATGTTCGTCTGTACTTTCCTCCTCTCGGTTCCGAGAAGCAACCCGCCCCATTCCCAGAGGCGCTCAAGGAGTTGGGCCTTCCAGACGATATTTGGGACCGCAAGGTGCTTTCTGAGGAAGAATATTTTTTGGGACTGGAGGAATTCAGCGACCAAGAGGAGGAGAGTCGCGATTGCGGAAACGATCCTGCGACGCCCGCCCCTCTCGAAGATGCCCCGGCAGTCCCCGATCCTATGGAGGCTGCCTATGATGAGTTTGTGCGTCTCAACTCCTTCCCGCTCGTCGCGTTGCAACCCGTCGCACCCTTCCTTGAGGCTTCCCGAGTTACTCAAAGGCTAAAGAACAACGATGATATCTATGAGGCCTTCAGTGACTGCATAAAAACCGTTCCCTTGGTCATACTGGCTGACAACACCCCTTGCTGCAAGGAAATGTTAAAGGTGCTGGGCATGATCAAGAAGAAACCGAAGGGGAAACACAAGAAGGAGAACTTGATTCAGGTGGTGATTTCTTACATACTGGATACGGGACAAGATAGGCATGCAGGCCCTAAGATGCTGGGTAGGCCATTTCTGAAGATGGCCAGTGCGTTCATGGGTATACATAACGGTCCACCCACAAAGAAGTGCAGGAGATTGGGGGTCACGCTCAATCGGGAGTATACAAAGAGGCATCCCCCTGATCCAGGCCCCAGGAGTTTAGTTGCTATGAGCAACCCAAGTTGAGGTTGGAGTAGGATGTCAAGCCACGACAATAACTAAGGCGCTATCCGGGAGGCAACCCGAGGTATGTTTTACTTTCTTTGTTTTTCTTTCTTTATTTCTTGCATTAGTTTTGCTTGTTTTTGCTTTGTTTTTGTCTTGGTTTTTGTTTCTGACTAACCTACAGGGAAGACCCCATGCCTATTGAAGAAGGTGTTTCCACACCAATGTAAGTCTTCCTTCCCTGCACTAAGTCACCCCCCGAAAAAACCTTAAACGGGGGGCAAAAAAAAAAAGTGTTCTACCGTAGGCCAGCTGTCCAGAGTTACCCATGGAGAGACGGTGCGCATCATGTTGTCAAACGAGGATACATTAATCCTATACATTATTTGGCAACGATGATGGCCCTATAATTGACAGCTGAGGAGGAGGAACACTAGAGCCCCCATCAAGATCATATCTGGGCTCCACCATGTGTTCCTAGAAGGCCGTACAACCCCGACATCTTTTCTATACCACTATCCACCAAAGTGGTTCCCTTATGGTTGCACGGTAAGAGAAGATTTTTGAGTTGATGAAAACACCCGCCCAACACCAGAGACCTGGGCATTTATTGAAGAAGACCGCCAGCGACACCTTCAGTGTCCAAGCAGCTTGACGACGTTTGTGAGTTATTTTTTGCTTTTCCCTGTGCTTTATTCTTTTGTCTTTCATTACATTGAGGACAATGCAATGTTTAAGCATGAGGGAGAGTTCTATACTTGCTACGTTGTTGAGAAGAAGAAAAAATTGAAAAGAGCCAAAAATTTGAAAAAAGGCTATCATAGAAATCCTGGGATAGGTCGAAAACTCGAAAGGGCGACCTAGGAAATAAGCAGGTGGCTTGGACCAGCATTAGGCTGGGGTAATAACTGGTCAAGAGTGACGTGAGCTTATGTGAGCACATCTATGAAAAATATATATATATATGAGTGGCTTGGTGAAAACCCGAAAGAGCGCCTTGGCAAAATGAGCGAAAAAGAAGAAGAGTGATTTTAGGATTTCTCATTATTCTTGGCGAGGCATCATAAGAAGAGGAGTCAAAGAAGGATTGTCGGGTAGGTCACTCTGAGAGACATAAGGAGTCATAGATGGAGGCTAGGATTAGAGGTTGCTCACACTATTGGATGTCCGGGTTAAGCTTGGGGGAAGTACTCTGCTTGCCCCTTAAGCTTGTTGAGTTGTGGATAAGTTTGGTGCCAGGAGCTTGGCATGGGTTAGGTGACTCTTAGTTGGAGGATATGCTTCCTGAGACCTTGGGTGCTGCATTGGAGGAGTAGACTCTTTATTAGTTTACTCGAGGACGAGCAAAGGTTTAAGCATGGGGGAGTTTGATAAGCACTACTTTGTAGGGCTTAAGTAAGAGTCATTAGAGGGTTTATTGGTGTCATTCAGGTAGATTTAGACACATTCATGTGCATGGCGTTTGGGGGCGAAGTTTGGTGTTTTTGGAGGTATTTGAGCTGTTTTGGAGATCATAGGAGACACTGAGGAAGAAGCCACCAGTAAAAGACGCAAAGGAAGTGAAGAGAAGAGTAGAAGAACAGTGGGCTGAATTCAAATGGTTCGTTCTCTCTACTCAGATGTCCCAATGGAGTGATTCCAACTCGAGGAGTTAGATCTTGAAGTCTACTACAAGTCCTCAAAATATGAGCGCAATCCGAGTTGGGAATCAAAATTTATGGCGTTTTTACTGAAGTGTCGCAGATGATGAAGGCCAATAAAGACTGCCGCACCCCGCGGCATGAAGGCCACCGCACCCCGCGGTGGCAACGCGCTGACGGGATTTATTTCCGAGTTTTTATTTCGTTCTATTTTATTTCCGAGACTTAGTTTCCTAGTTTGTTATTTTATTTTCTTTATTTCTGAATTATTACTTTAGTATTTAAGTTAGGTTTAAGACTCTTTTAGAGCATCATCTACTCTAAACCCTAGTTGCCACCTTTCTACGTTTTTGCTCTCAAAAACCCTATGGAGAACTAAACCTCCATTGTTGCACTTGACAGTTTGAAGCCAACAATTGATTGGTTGTGAGTTTTCTACTCTTGTTCGTTTTCCTATCTAGTTGGATTAATTCTCTTGCGCTTGATTGTTTATTGGTCTATGTTGATTTATCTAGATTGATCACCTAGGTTTATTGATATCTTCCTGATTGCTAGGACTTGTGATTCCGGGTCCGGGTTGCATATCTAGTAGCGAGCATGATTTACATAAGCGGGTTGCGAGTGTTCATCGTGAGAGAGAGTTAATTGCATGTTATAGTAACGGGTTGTTTCTATTGCATGTATCTTGTTGAATCCTTGGTTGAATGCTATTGCTTTATTGAGTCTTGAAGGTTTTCGGATTTGATTCGGTAATAAGTACTATTAGGGCTGGTAGAACTAATAGTTACCTAAGATCGGGATAAGGACAACTATAGGAAAGATAAGAACTTGAGATTGATAGAATTCAGTGATCAACCATATCTCTTGTTGTGTGGATCTTTGTTAGGTGTAGCGCTTTTCCTCATAATATTCACAACCTTTGTCTGCGAATCTGTTTTCTTGCTTTGTTTACATTGTTTACGATAATCATACAACCCCCCCCCCCCCCCCCCCCCCTCCCCCCAGTTCCTAGTTGGTGATTGCGAATTACAGAATAGATAACCTGACTCTCTGTGGGATCGACTCTGACTTGCTTGTTATACTCTTTAGTAGGTACCTTAGGATTTCCTTGATAGGCATCACGACTTTAGCCCTGTCAAGGCTTTTGTCATGATGCCTAATCAAAATAATCCTAAACAAACCTAACTTAGTAGAATAGGCAAGTAAGGGTCGAATCCCACAGGGAGGAGTTGTTTATCTTTATGTCAATTTGCATGCAATGGTAACAAATGGGGGTTTTGTTGATTGTTTGGTTGCAAGTAAACAAAGTAAACGAAATAACAAAGATGATAATCAATTGGGAAAAAAGTACTTAGCCAGACAAATATCCACCATTCATTTGACTGGTTGATCCTAGATTCTCTCTAATTCCTTCATATGAATGTTCTTATTCCTTTTCGTAAGTTTATAAGCAGGACAAACAGACCCTGAGAATACTAACTATTAAATAACCATGAAAACCTCATAATTCAATTCAACAGCCGCAATGAGCACATGAATTTCGATAGATACATGCAAGAGTAGCAAATAGTCATACTATTGCATGCAATTAATTCTCTCTACAATAAACCAATCCAAACAGTTCTTAGAATATTACAGTTGCTACACATGAATTAGGTAACTCAAATAGTAATTACCAAACCCTAGCAATAGACAATTACTAATAACAACTAGTTACGTCCAACAAGCGAAATCAGTAAGAATCAATGGGATGAAGCACAAGAGAATCAATACATTCAAAAGAAAAGAAATAGAATTAGAGTCTCACACCCATTATTCAAACGAAGGCTTCAATCATCGGACTAAGCAAAAGTTGCTTAGTTCTTCATAGTTCAAAAAATGAAAAACACACTGAATAATGAATGATGATAGTCTAGATGTAAAACTTGATGGAACTAGGTTAATAATAACCTATTTACCAAAACTAAGACTAAAGATAACAAGTCTCATCCAAAAGGAAATAAACTAATGAAATCGGAATAAAGAAAGTAAAAGAAAAGGGAAATACTAAAACATAAAACTTCGGACGAAAGGAACACGCGCTTCGCTGCTGTGCATTTCCGCGATGGCGGAAATCTCCATTTTGCTCTCGACTTCCTTCGACTTTTCCTCGACCAACTCCTGCTCGCCTGCGATCGCGGATTGACGCGTTCTTTAGTTCTCCGTCTTCTACGTGGTCTTCTCGTGGTGGCTTCTCCTCAACTTCATGATGTCTTCAATTAAGCTTCTCCACACCACATATCTACACTTCTTCTTCTCAACTCTAATCTCCGTAGTTGTGTTCTAAACCCATACAAATGGCACCCAAAACACTACAAAGTAGCGCTGATCATTTCACAATATGAAATTGTCTTAGGAACTTAAACAAACTCCAGATGAGTCATTTTACTAGCATAAGAGTGCCCTAGTCGAGCATGTAAATCATGTTAGTCAACATTTTCCTTACAAGACACATCGTTATTATTGGAAGAAGAAAAAACATATGAAAATATTCTCTGATGACCAACATGAACTGGCTTGTTGCAATGGTCTTGAGCTGTAGAATGCAACCTGTACAAGCCAACTTCTCTTTTTCCTATCCCAACCACCTGGCTAGTTCCAGGGTCTTGAAAACACCAAGTGTCACGAGTAAACACAACTGTCAAACCATAATCCTCAACAAGCTTCCCCGCAGATAACAAATTATGTTTGAAGTTTGGCACTAGCAGCAAATCAGTAAGGATAATAGAAGATGTCAAAGACAAATTTCCTACTTCAAGTACTAAAGAAGTACTACCATCGGGAAGACCTACTCGTGTAGGTTTAATAAGCTTCTTTCTAGAACTCAACAAATGAGAAAAGCCCGTTTATGATCAGTGGCACCAATGTCAATGATCCAGTCCCTATCATTGTAAACCTGAACAACATGAAGAACAATTAAAATACCTTATATACTTGTAGAGCAATTTGCTTGGGTTGAACCCTGCATTGCTTTAAGAACCTCTTGACTAACAGCACTGACAAGAGACTGATCCAAAAGACGAGATTGGGTAGCTTATTTATCTGCATACTCAAAAGGACTATGCAAAGCAAGAGCATCAGAAGTGCCAAATGCACTATTGGCATGAGAGGAACCTTTATTGTCAGAAAGACCTTTATATCAATCTGGAAAACATGTATCTTAAAGCAAGAGCCAACTAAATATCCTTTCATATGACAATGGGAACAAACTCTGTCTTTCTTTTCCCTACTGTAATCTCTTTTGTCATTACCAGACTGCCTAGAAGCAGCCAAGGCACTATTCTCAACAAACTGTTGACTACTAATAGATGTAGTAATCTATTTTTGACGCTCAACCTGTTCAACTAAATGAAAAGCCTTATTGATAGTAGGCAAGGGATCCATTGTCATCACATTATTATGAAGCCCTTCAAAAGAATCTCCTAATCCCATAAAAAATTGGATAATACGATCTCTATTTTGATTATCAAGAACTCTCTTAAGCAAATCACAAGTGCAACGAGACATAGCACCACAAGAACACTCAGGATAACCCTCTATACTCTGGAATTCTTCCCAGAGAATTTTAAACTTCGAAAAATACTCAACAACAGACAAATTTTCTTGTACAATAGAGCTCAATTATCTTTTCAATTGGTAAATGAGAGGTCCGTCAAAATGACCATACCTCTCAGAGATGTCATCCCACAATTGCTTAGCAGATTCAACGTACATCAAGCTATCTGAAATCGTTCGAACCATAGAATTGATGAGCCAACACCTCACCATATAATCGGCACGAATCCAGGCAAGAAAATCCTCCGAATCTATCGCCGACCGCACACAGCTCCCGTCGATGAAGCCAATATTCTGCTTCGCTCCAAGAGCCATTCAAACGCTTCTACTCCAATTAAGAAAATTATTACCAATAAACTAAAGAGTAATAATATGAGAACAAGGACTATCATAATTCGATAGATTGAAAGGATCAAAACGATTTCCAGAATTGCCATGAATCGGTTCAAGAATTGGATCAAGAATCGGATCGCGATTGGGAGGACGAAGACCAAACATCACAAAGGATCAGCGAAAGAAGCAAAATCAAGGAACGAGAATAAAAAATCTCAGCAAAAACAAGGATTATAGGTCGAAATTAACCAAAAAACAAACGAATCACATTATTCGCCCTGATACCATGACAAATCTTGTGTATAGAAGCAAGGTGAAGGAAAAGATAAAGAAAGAAGAAGAGTATACTGCGTTGGAATAATTAGAACAATCTATTACAAGATATATAGAGGTGAGTAGGTTAGCTAATGTCACTAACCAATAACCAACTGCATGACTCTCTAACAAACATCTAACTCTCATTAGTATTAATGGTTATTGCCTTATTGGATAATTAATAGGCCAATTTGCAAGGGTATACCACTTTTGCATTGAAATGTGCAAAAGTACACTTCTTTTTTTGGATATGAATGTAATATCATAAAGTAACTTTATTTTATTTTATTTTACCTTTATATCTTGGGTATAAAATACATTTTCAGATTTTATTTTACCTTTATATCTTTGATTTTATTGAACCCTCTCGAACTCCCTCTCCCACAACTCGCCGGCGACCTCTCGACCTCCCTCTCCCACAACTCGCCGGCGACGCCTCTTCCGCAACTCGCTCTCCGGAGACCTCCCGAACTCCCTCTCCCCCCGCCTCTTAGTTGCTCTCCGGCGACCTCCCGAACTCCCTCTCCCCCCGCCTCTTCCGCAACTCGCTCTCCGGCGACCTCCCTCTCCCCCGCCTCTTCCGCCTCGAGTCCAACGCCTTCTCCGGCGACCTCCTCACCCTCCGCCTCGAGTCCAACGCCTTCTCCGGCCCAATTTCCGACCTAAATCTCCCAAACCTACAGGATTTCAATGTCTCCGGCAACAATCTCGTCGGTCAGATCCCTCTCCCACAACTCGCTCTCCGGCGACCTCCCTCTCCCCCCGCCTCTTCCGCAACTCGCTCTTCGGCGACCTCCCGAACTCCCTCTCCCCCCGCCTCTTCCGCCTCGATCTCTCCTTCAACAACCTCTCCGGCCACATTCCCCCCGCCGTCAACCGCCTCCCCCACCTCCTCACCCTCCGCCTCGAGTCCAACGCCTTCTCCGGCCCGATTTCCGACCTAAATCTCCCAAACCTACAGGATTTCAATGTCTCCGGCAACAATCTCGTCGGCCAGATCCCTCTCCCACAACTCGCTCTCCGGCGACCTCCCTCTCCCCCCGCCTCTTCCGCAACTCGCTCTCCGGCGACCAACCGAACTCCCTCTCCCCCCGCCTCTTCCGCCTCGATCTCTCCTTCAACAACCTCTCCGGCCACATTCCCCCCGCCGTCAACCGCCTCCCCCACCTCCTCACCCTCCGCCTCGAGTCCAACGCCTTCTCCGGCCCGATTTCCGACCTAAATCTCCCAAACCTACAGGATTTCAATGTCTCCGGCCAGATCCAGATCCAGTCCAATCTCGTCGGCCAGATCCAGATCCCTTATTAAGGGTCAAAATTACATTTTATATTTTCTTTATTAAGGGTCAAAACCTATAGGATTTCAAAGAAAAGGTAAACTAAAATTATATTTTATCTTTTCTTTTAAGGGTCAAAATTACAGAATTTTATAATTTTACCCTTATTTGAGTACAAAAATGGATATTGCATTAATATCTAAAAAAAGAAGTACACTTTTACAATTTAGACGGTAAAAATGGTATATTTACTAACAATTTTTCTAATTAATATCAATGTTTGGCACCACACGCGCTGATTAATTGGTTCAACGTATCATCAGGCATATCCAATACCTGCAAAGGGCGAAATGCAGGAATTTAATATCTTATATTGATCATTTTCTTGCTTTCCCACCTTTATCGATACGTTTACCTAAGTTTCTTTTTAAAAAAAATATTACCATTTGAAATCACCACTGAATATATATGGAGATTCTTGAGTTTTGTAGAGGTTGAAAACAAACAGAAGTCACAATTACTATGCGAAATTTCCAAAATTTGATAATGCCATTGGAAAAATTCGATTCCTCAAAAGAAAAGAAAAGGTATGAACCGATCAAGTCTTTGGTTCAAATTTGACACATTCTCCATACCATACAAGAAGTTTAATTTTAATACCGCATATGCTTATATACACATATATTGTAAGAGCATAGGTTAAACATACTTGTAATGGAAATATTTGCTAGATATTACTAATTTAAATATATTTTTCAAAAAAAGGGTTTAAACTTTTCTACTTAGGATAATAACTAGGTTAGTTCCCGTGCCATGCACGGACCTAGTTAAAAATTTTATATGAATATTATTTTTAATCATTAAAAACATATCGATTTCATATTTCTAAAACAATGATTTTTGCATCTAATTAGTGACAATATAAATAAAGTTAAAATAAATATGATAACATTTCAAAATCTATACTAATAATCAATTAATAATGATCAATGTAATTTCATACATACATAATATATTAAATCATGTCATATACCTAGAAATAAATGAATTAAAAGAAAATTTGAATAAAATGTGACTAAATAAATGGAAAAATTAAAAAAACAATATTCAAAAAATACCAATATATTATATCTAATATGGAAACCAGTATCAAATGTGAATAGTCTATATGTTGAAAAGAAAATCAATATCATATCTAAAATATTTTATATAGTAATAATAATAGGAAAAAATAATTTAGTGACATGTCACGATGTGTAGTAGACATGTGAAAACAAATCTTATAAATCAAAGCTTCAAACCAAAAGTGGTCTTAATTAGGTTTTTAGTATTATATAGTAAAATACAAAGTCCCTTAAACTATTTAAATTAATTTTGAAAAAATGTTGTTCCACTAATAATAAATATCTACTTAATATTTTTGAGATATTTGAATACTATTAAATAAACAAACAATTAAATTCTCCTAATATATTAATATATCAGTTATATGAGATATTTATGATTAGATTGAATTTAAATCTAGAAAAAAAATAAAAATTAATTTTGATTTAGATATTGTGTTGCAAATAAATATTAATTAAAAAACACATGAATTTTGATATGAGTTTTAGTTTATTTGGGAAGTATTCGCTATAGATATGATGTTTCTCAATATTTGATTTTATCACATATGTTTATATTTACTATGTTTTTTTTACAAAAAAACGTTATAACCATTTTTTTTTTGACATATCATACCGATTAGGTAAAATAAAATATAAGTTATTAGTGTCAAAACTTATTCTGGTTAATTAAGAACCATAAGAAAAAATGGAGAATTACGAAATTGAAAGAAAAAATCAATAATAAATCTGATATCCTAAATTAGTGTTAGATATTGTATTTCCAATCTCATATCGTATATTTTTTAATTATTTTTCTGAAAAAATAGTTATAACTTATAACTGAAACTCATGATCTTAGAATTTTAACAACTTTTATTTAGTTTACAATCATATATTATGTAGCAATTAGCTACCTTGATTCTTACCATTTATGAGTTGATAAGTGTTGTGGAAGTTTTGGATTTATTATCATTTGTGATTAGTTTGTAATCTTAATTTGTAATTGATTTGTACTCTTTGTGAATGATTTTCTTTTACAATAGGAAAAGATTAGTGCTAAATTTAGAATAAGAATATTTGATATATAACTAGTTTTATTTAAAAAAAGATAAAATGACATGTGACAATTTTAATATGAGAGTGTCATGTGGCGTAGTTAGGTTCTAGTTTAATATAGATACAATAGATTAATCTACTATTATTCTACTATATATTTAAATGTATAAGGAGGCAAAATTAAAAGGTACGAAAGAAACAATACCTACTCATAAATGATGTTGTATATTCTCTCCAGAAAAAGATGAGGTTTTGGTGGTCTAAAACGAAAAATGATATGATTTACAATCAGAATATACTATATGAAACCATAACACTATAATTAAAAGATAATACCATGATAAAAAAAACTATCTAATTTTTTTTTAAGAAGATCTTGTTGATTATATATAATATATTCATAATTTTTTCTTTCCTAATAAACAAAAAATCTTACTTGTTCTTTAAGCTTTATGGTTGTTGACAAACTATCTAAAAAAAAATTCTTGCTTGTATTCAAATAATTGTTTAGTAGTTGTATATAATATTATTTTAATCTTTTTTTCCTACTAAACAAAAAAATCTTGCTTGTTCTTTAAGCTTTATGGCTATTGATCTTGTACCCAATTTGAGAACTTTTTCTATGAACCTTAATAAGTTTTCTAAACCTTACAATATATAGCAGTCTACATCTAAAACACCGCATGATGATTTCTACAAAGGATTACATGAGGTCGCTAATTAAAAGGAGGAACCTTGTGCTAATAGGGTGTAGTGTGTCTTGGAGAACTTGCAATACGTGGACCAAACTAATCTAGATTGCAGTCTATTCTTGCTCTGATAAATCAAAAAGATCAACCTTGTACTAAAGCTTGTGATATTATCTTCTCTTATGCACCACACAACAAAATATATCAAATAGTAAATCTTGACTTGCTAACATAATTCTCATCTATTTTAAATAAAGAGTCTTTATAGGAACCGCCGAGTATATTTTGTTGAAAAAGCAACATAAACATAAATTCAAATGAAGTTCCGTATATTTTGTTAAAGCAACATAAATATTCAGTTTAAATTTGTTTTTTAATTTGTAATAATCCTAATTATTTTATTTGTAATTTATTCAATTGCCTAATTGATTTGTAATCTTTTTACTTGATTTTTATTTAAATAAGGAAAGATTAAGTATAGGTTTAGTATAGAAATCATTAATATATAAGTTCGTAATCTTTCCAATTGATTTGCATTGAAATAAGAAAAGATTAGTTTAAATGTTTAATATAGAAATATTTAATATATAAGTTAATTTATGTAAGAAAATTAAAAATAGAGAAAATGAAAAATGACGAAATAAACATGGAAGCGCCATGTGGCATAATTTTATTCTACTTTAGTAGATATATAGATTTAGAAGATTGATTTGTAATCTTTCAATTGATTTTTATTTAAATAAGAAAACATTAATTATAGGTTTAATATAGAAATATTTAATATGTAAGTTTGTAATCTTTCCGATTGATTTGTATTTAAATAAGGAAAGATTAGTTATATGTTTAGTATAGAAATCTGTAATATATACGCTAAAAATTAAAAAAAATAGAGAAACCGCCATGTGACATAATTTTATTCTACTTTAGTAGTTATATAATAGATTCTTTGGTCCATTTTGGAAAGAATTTATCTTAACTATATTGTAGATTTATTTAAGTGCATACGAAATATATGGCAACGAATATTTTGTGCTACGTTTTGGAAAGAATGGATTATAAAAATATTTGTATGGTATGCATAGCCTGTTAATTATGACATACATTTGATTTGATTTTCTAAATGAAAACGAAAAAAAGATAGCTTGCCACGTGACAAAATTAATGGCGTGATACCACGTGGCATTAGAGAGGGTTGATTTATTTCGGGGGTGCTACGTAACGTAGTAGATATTCTGCTTTAGTAAATATATAGTAGATTTCCTATAATAGTACGTGTGGTAGCATAAATTTGTACCGCAATAAATTATTAATGACGACGACGAGAACCTGCAACTTCGGTGATCCTAGTGTTTCTCGATCTCTTTTCCGGTGCCCTGCAAACATAGAGAAAGGCCAAAAGGCGATGCTTTCTTTCCCGGAAGACCCTCCAACGCTCAAGTCAGATCTCCTTTCGTAGAGATGGAGGCTAGGGTTTCTTCGAATGAGCCCCAGGCTAGGTTTAGGATTACCTCTTTTATAATGAAAGCACATTAAATGGGTCTCTCTTCTCTTTAATGATCCTTTTAATTAATCTATTTCTCTAATACCATTAATTAAATAATAATAATGATAAAAATAAATAGCGTATTTTTTACCTCCACAAATGCCCATCGGATCCTTTAAGCTGAATAAAGGTTAGAGGATTCGAATAATAGCTTGTTGAGAGCCGAAATAACATGAATGGTCTATGACTTGATATGTGCGTCTTGTTTTCTTGAAGGGTGCGTTCTTGTACAATATCCGTATGCAATTATGGGGTGCGTTCTTGCAAAATGCCCGTAGAATTTTGGGTGCGTTCTTGCACAATGCCCATATGCTATTTTGGGGTGTGTTCTTGCACCACGTGCATTCTTGCATAACGTCTGTAGGCTATTTTGAGGTGCGTTCTTACACCATGTGCATTCTTGCACAATGCCCGTAGGCTATTCTTAGGTGTGTTCTTGCACCATGTTCATTCTTGCACAATGCCCGTAGGCTATTCTTAGGTGTGTTCTTGCATAATGCCCGTAGGCTATTCTGAGGTGCGTTCTTATACCATGTGCATTCTTGCACAATGCCCGTAGGCTATTCTTAGGTGCGTTCTTGCACCATGTGCATTCTTGCACAATGCCCGTAGACTATTCTTAGGTGCGTTCTTGCACCATGTGCATTCTTGCACAATGCTCGTAGGCTATTCTTAGGTGTGTTCTTGCACCATGTGCATTCTTGCACAATGCTCGTAGGCTATTCTTCGGTGCGTTCTTACACCATGTGCGTGCTTGCGCAATGCCCGTAGGCTATTCTTAGGTGCATTCTTGCACAATGCCCGTAGGCTATTTTTAGGTGCGTTCTTGCACAATGCCCGTACGTTCTTGCACAATTCCAGTGCGTTCTTGCACAACGCCCGTGCGTTCTAGCACAATGTTCGTAGGCTATTAGAAATAAGCCTGATGACAGCTCGTGCCCCTGCGGCCGTAGCCTAATAGAATAAGATGACAACTCGTGCCCCTGCGACCGTAGCCTAATAGAATAAGATGGAAGCTCGTGCTCCTACGGCCAATAGGCTTCACGAGTTCTCTTTTTGAATTGTCCGAGTGAATGACAGACGACGCTGGAGTAAAAGGTTTGATTGTTTTAGGTTTTTGCTACTACAATTGCCCTGAAGTCTCATCCTCGTCTGTGGAAACGAAGACGAGGATGGTACTTCAGGGCATGGGACGATTGAACAACTACCACAACTCCTACGGAGTCTACTAAGGAAGCTTGCACGCCAAGACAAAATGACGATCTCAATCCAAGCACAAACACTTTGAAATTGGACCTGATGGGTTTTTGTGCTCGTCGGCGTTGAAGTCCCATCCTCGTCTTCGTTTCCACAGACGACGCCAATTGTAGTAGCATAAATATGTACCGCAATAAATTATTGATGACGACGACGAGAACCTGCAACTCCGGCGATCCTAGTCTTTCCCGATCTCTTTTCTGGTGCCTTGAAAACATAGAGAAAGGCCAAAGGGCGGGGCTTTTTCCCTCGAAATACCCTCCAACGCTCAAGTCAGATCTCATTTCGTAAAGATAGAGGTTAGGATTTCTTCGAATGAGCCCCAGGCTAGGTTTAAGATTACCTCTTTTATAATGGAAGCACATTAAATGAGCATTCCTTCTCTTTAATGGGCCTTTTAATTAATATATTTCTCTAATACCATTAATTAAATAATAATAATGATAAAAATAAATAGCGTATTTTTTACCTCCACAATATGCTTAAGCTACGTTCTAACTGTATAAGTTAGAAAACCGTTGTTGAAATTATCTATCATACTATAAAAATTGAAGTTGCCTTAGGAACAATAGGTTGTTTGTCATATTTGAATTGCAACTTGATTATGCTTTAAGTGGTGTGTTGCTTTTTATTATTTGAGCACTCCTAGCACATATTTGTATTCTTGTATTTCTTTAGAGTGTATTATATATTAGTTAGCAATTAATTTATTTATTTTTATACTAGGTCTTCTTAAATGGCCAACCCACACAATCAAAAAAATTCCAAATTTATTTTGTCTTAGGTGTAAATGGATATAACTATCCTTTATTTACACATAATTATAATAAACCACCCTTTATAAAAAAAAACTTGTATAAAACCATCATTTACTTATATTTTATTGCAAACAACCATCCATATTATTAATTTTTTAATTATCATATTACAAATACTAAAATCAAAATAAACTTAACATTTTTTCCGTGTACTCTCATGCGAACAAGATAAATACCCCAAATCAAGAGATGTCATTGGTGTAAACTGTGATGCACCAAAATTCTTCCAAAACCCAGACCGAAGATTGGACCAAAATAATCCACTTCATTTCAGTTCCGATTTGGTCCAAGCCACTTTGGTCTCAATTATGAACCGTGTGATTCTTTTTAATATGTTCTCTTAATGATTTTGATGTTGTTATAATAATATTATCAAATTCTAATTAAGGCATATTTACCCATTATGTAGAAAATATTAATACAATTATAATTGTGGAACGAATCATTTGATAACGGTCACTCTCGTGCGAAATGCAAATGATTCACATACGGCGTAAAATATAAGCAAATTTAGGCAAAAAATTATAAATATATATGCAAATTCTGGCAAAATATTATAAATTAGAGGAATTTATGCACATTTATACAAAAATATATGTGTTCTAAAGTGCATAAAGTTTTTTTCCTAAATGTGTATATTTTTTACATTGTATGTGCATAATTTTGTAAGTATATAAACTATGAACTAAACTTATAGCTAAATTGAATTATTTGATAAAATAAGGGTTGGGGTGATTGTTTGCACAAATTATAAATAAGGGGTGGTTTTGTGCAAGCTTTTTTTTAATAAAGGGTGTTTTTTTGCAAACAAGTGCAAATAAGGGGTGGTTTTATGCATTTACCTCATTGTCTTACTACCGACTAAACAAACACAATCCTAAATTTTCGACCTTAGTTGCTCATTCCCTTGACACTTTGATATCTAGCAGCTGGTTGGGGTCGAGTTCCCTCTTCCGCAACAGTGTCCTCTCCCACGCTCGTATGGCCGGACTTTCAGGTAGATGGCGGCACTCTTGTTCTCCCCGATCACACATGCGTCACATCGTAGGAGATCGACTGAATGTTGCGGTATGCCGAAATATGCTTCACATGTTATCCATTTTCATGAAATTGTTAGTTTCAATTGTGTTCTTTATCATTCAACCATCAAAGTTGATTACAACTTCATCCTCATTTCATTGACTTGTTCGATTCTTTATAGGACAGATCCTCCGAAATTGATTAAAATTATTTTATTGGTATTCTTCTTTCTCTTCTTTTAATAAATCATTTAATGTTTAATCCCATTATGTGCTTTTGACATGTCGCTCATTACGAGCCACTACTATTTGTTTCATTTCACCCTGCTAACATAGCTTCACCACAATACACCAATAAAACCTTAACTCCGCCACATGGCATGCACTATGGGCAGTGCCTTGACATAGTGTCCTTTGTAGTGCTACGTATGTTCTAAATTACATCAGTGAGAGGTCACCTCCAAACAAATTTTAAGATTATCATATGCGATTAAATTTTAAGATTATTATATGTGGTTGAGTTTGAAACTTATCACTTTCCCAGTGAAAATTTCAAATTATCATATGCGATTAAATTTGAACATTCACCTGAAGTTTAGTTTGAAACTTTTCACTTAATTCCACACATGTTCTACGTTTTATCGGTGCCAGGCCGCCTCTAGTAAACTTTTACAATTATCATATGTGTGGTCATATTCTAAAATTATCATATGTTGTTTAGTTTGAAACTTATCACTTAGTGCGACGTATTATGTTTTATCAGTGAGAGGCCACCTCTAGTAAAATTTTACAATTATCATATGGGGTTAAATTCTAAGATTATCATATGCGATTTAGTTTGAAACTTATCACTTTCCCGTAAAATCCTAAAATCATCATATGTAGTTAAATTTGAACATTATCACATGCACCTTAGTTCAAAACTTATCACTTTCACCTACTTTGGTATTGTCATGTTCGATAGTTTCTATATAAAACTGCACAAATTAAGTACATTTATTTTCATTGCCCTCAATTTCTTATTCATATACAAAGGTATATCCTCTTTATTTATCTTATGCATGGTTTCTTAAATTTCCTTCTCTTGTTACAAACCTTTTTTATTTCTATTTTCATTTGCTTCTCTTATAGTTGACCCATTTTGTGTTTTTCCCTTTTCTATATTGCTGAACATCATCTTTTGTTGTGGCTTAATCAGTTCTGCAATATTCATCTCCTAGATCTACAACCGATGTAAGCTCTCTAATATAAGGTACACATTCTCTACCATAAGGTATTATTACTCATCTTACACCTATGCTTAGTTCTTTTCTATTTACAAATTAAGACATTTCCTTGATTGAAGTTACAAAACTGTTTTGATTCCGTTATTTAAGAACTAGGATTCACATGAATTGTAATTGTATGGATTTTCATTCTATATAAACAAAACCTCCTTACTTTATTCAGTTACAAACTACGTAATACTAATCACACAAAAACTACTTTCTTTACGCTGTAACCACAAAATACAAACTTCAGTACAAAATATCAATTTATGCATACTAAGCTCTCTATGTAGGATGAATCCAAAGATGAAATATCTTGAGGAGATGAATCTGTAAATGAGATACTACTTTGTGAAAGTGACAATAACTACCAAAAACCGAGCTGCTTAGCTTGTCGAAAAGAGTCGATATCAGTATCATCATGAAAGACAAAAAGGTACTATGTTTTTGTATATGTTAGTTGATGTGCCCCTACCCACCATGACTGCCACAGAGGAGGAGGAAGCTATGAGCATTCGCTCAGAAGGGCCAATAACACGATCGCATGCCAAAGCAATCGCCAACGCGACACAATCCATGGTTGTCCGCATTGTCACAAGCCAAGGCACACAAGAGACTGTGTTCTCCTTCAGAAGCCTCCAAGCAATTCTAGAGAACGCGTTCCTATCAAGATGCTCTCCATGATCAAGTGAACGCGATCTTTCAGTGTTTTTCATTTGTGAACATTAAATGTTTTATTAGTTATTTCTTTTGGGACGTGTGTCGCGTGGGCTATCCCATTAAGCGAGACTCGGCCCATTCGAGTGCCGCTATCTCTTATAAAAGGTCAACTCAACCTTCTGTATTAGGGCACGTCATAATTTAATCTAAGCTTTTGTCGACAGCCATTTGCCTCCATCCTTAGATCTGACGTCAAACACCTCTCTGTCTCCTCATCTCTTTCACTCTACCGCCGACGCTATAGCAACCATTCAATCTCCATAGAGTTTATCCAACTCCGCCACCGACGCTATGGCCATTCACTCGATCTTCTCGAGTCTATCCCCTCCGCTGCCGACGCTACGGCTTCGCTCCTCTCTCGAGTCATCATCCACCATCACGTTCACCACTCACACGAGGCCCCAAACATCGCGTTCCACCCAATCAACCATAGAAGCCACACGCGCGACTTCCCACTAAGATCATAGATCCGACATTCACAAGCAGGAACGCATCAACTGGTATCAGAACCCAGACGACTTGCAGTAGGTTTTTTCTTCTCCGGCAACACCAGCCCGACACCGTGCCCACTTGCGCGTCGCAGATCCAGCCAACGCCGCACCCGCGAGCGACTCAGTGGGCACTCTCTCCCTCGCTCGTGGCTGCGCATCCGAGCACAAACTGCTTTTGGCGCGGCCAAGCGACCTTACTGCCCCCTTGAGTGGCAAGGCACCATGTTTCCTTTTAGTGCCCACGCGTTGCAACCCAGAGAGCCCAATCATGGAAGCGCTGCTGAGCGCGATCTCCAAGTGGCTCGATGAGTTCAAGGACTTGTTCCCAGAGGAGCTTCCCCAAGGCATTCCACCTTTACGAGGCATCGAGCACCAAATTGATTTGATGCTTGGTGCCTCTTGATAAGCACTACTTTGCAGGGCTTAACCAAGAGTCATTAGAGGTTTTATTGGTACCATTCGGGTAGATTTAGACACATTCATGTGTATGGCGTTTGGGGACGAAGTTGGTGTATTTGGAGGTGTTTGAGCCGTTTTGGAGATCATAGTAGACACTGAGGAGGAAGCCACCAGAAGTAGACGCCAAGGAGTTGAAGAGACGAAGACTTCGGAGGAAGTACCTTACGGCGCCCGCCGCAGAAGCCACGGCGACCGCCGCCTAAACCCTCCCAACAACGATGGCTACGACTTGGCCACGGCGCCCGCCGTGGAAATGCGGCGCCCGCCGCCATTACGGCGCCCGCCGTAGAGGTTGCAGCGGCCGCCGCCGCTGTTCAGAAGTCCGCCGAGCCGTTTCCTTATTTGCTTTATTTTGCATTATTTTATTACGATTTATTATTTCGTGTTAGGTTAATTCAGACTTTGTTTCCTTTAGTATTTAAGGGTAGAGAAAGGCTTGTTTGCCAATCATCTATTAGATCTCTCGAACCCTAATTTCATATTTTCCCTTTCTACGTATTTTGCTATGAAGAACTAAGCCACTCTTGCTTAGTCAGACGCTGAAGCTTTCGTTTTGATTCAGTTGTGAGATTCTCGTTCCTTATCTATTGCATGGATTTTATCTATTCTCTTGCTTGATTGCTTATGATTAATATTGATAATCTCTAGCCTGCGCAACTAGGGTTTGTTTCTATTGATTGATTGCTAGATCTAGATTGTTACTGGTTGAGCATATCTATTTTAGAGTAGCAACTGTATCGTACTAGTATCTGGTTGTGCTAGTCTTATACAGAAGAGAACTGATTTACATTCTAGGATAAAAGCTGGTTGTTTTATGCTAGAATTGTATCCAACTATATTCCTATTCATAACGCTGCTGTTAAACTGAATCTTGATAGTTTCAGGATTGTTTAATTAGTTAGTGCTAATAGTATCTGGTTGTGCTATTAGTTATATCTGAAAAGGAATTGGAATTTCCATTGCATGAGATATTGAATGATTTTCTAAGATCAATTTGTCATACGAATAGTGGATGTTGTTTGACTGAGCTATTTTCCCATCACTGATTTTACAACTTTTAGTTTGTTTACCATTTGCATGCTTAGATTTACTGAAACATTCAAACCCCCCCTTTTGGTTACTTTGGATTTACACATAATTTACATATAAAGATAGACTCTGTCTCCTTGTGGACTCGACCTTTACTTACTTAGGACTACGGTTTAAGGTTTGTTTGGATATTTTGCATAGCTGGAATTAGCACGACAAATTCCTGTTATCACCTCACTCCCAAATTGCGCTGCCTATCGCGCTGGCCCAGATGAAACAAAGGAGCTCCAGTTCCAAGTGCAAGAACTTCTGGAACGCGGCTACGTAAGGGAATCCCTAAGCCCTTGCGTGGTCCCAGTGATCCTAGTGCCAAAAAAGATGGCTCATGGTGAATGTGTGTCGGCTGTCGCGCCATCAATCAGATCACAGTCAAGTACAAACATCCAATACCGCGCCTCGACGACATGCTCGATGAGTTACATGGCGCGACCCACTTCACCAAGATTGACTTGAAGAGTGGTTATCACCAGATTCGCATGAAAGAGAGTGATGAATGGAAGACCGCGTTCAAGACCAAATATGGGCTCTATGAATGGCTAGTCATGCCATTTGGTCTCACCAACGCGCCAAGCACGTTCATGAGGCTCATGAACCATGTGTTGAGGGAATTTCTGGGGAAATTTGTTGTAGTATACTTTGATGATATTCTGGTGTACTCGCGTAGTCTAGAAAATCATATAAAGCACCTTAGGCTTGTGTTAGAGTGCTTCAGACGCGAACACTTGTATGCCAACCTTGGCAAGTGTCGTTTTGCATCCGACACTACGAACTTCCTGGGCTACGTGGTCTCCAAAGATGGACTCCGTGTAGATGAAGAAAAAGTGAAGGCCATCCGAGATTGGCCAACACCCACAACACCAACAATGGTTAGAAGCTTCCTTGGCTTGACAGGCTTCTACATGAGATTTGTTCGCAACTTCAGCTCCATCGCCGCGCCACTACATGAGCTCACAAAGAAAGGGGCCGCGTTGAATTGGAAGGAAACCCACAATCACGCGTTCAACGCGTTGAAAGAGGCCTTGTGCAATGCGCCACTGCTACAACTTCCAGACTTCACCAAGCACTTTGAAGTGGAATGTGACGCGTCCAATGTGGGGATTGGTGGGGTCCTCCATCAAGAGAATAAGCCCATCGCGTTCTTCAGCGAGAAGCAAATTAGGGCAACTTTGAATTACCCCACCTACGACAAGGAGCTCTACGCTCTTGTTCGCGTTCTCAAGACATGACAACACTATCTCTGGCCACGCGAGTTTGTGATCCACTCCGACCACGCGGCCATCAGCTATCTGAAGAGTCAAGCCCACCTAAGCCGCCGCCATGCTCGTTGGGTAGAATTTATGGAGACGTTTCCTTACGTCGTTGTGCATAAAAAAAGTAAGGAGAATGTGGTCGCCGATGCCCTTTCTCACAAGTATATTCTCCTTACTCATCTTCAATCTAAACTTCTTGGCTTTGCGTTGATTAAAGATTTATATCTGATTGATCCATTCTTTAAGCCAATTGTAGAACACTGCCTTAGGGACCGCGAGTTTGAGACATATTTCTTTCATGAGGGGTACCTTTACAAAGCCGGACGCTTGTGCATTCCTAGCTCACCCATTAGGAAACTCCTCATCCAAGAAGCTCATGAAAGACGCGGTCATTTTGGGGTTACCAAGACACTAGCTGCTCTTCGCGAGCATTTCTTTTGTCCACGCATGACAACTCAGGTGACGCGTTATTGCACAAGTTGTGTCACGTGTCAACGCACGAAATCTAGTTCCCATCCCTATGGTCTCTACACGCCTCTGCCCATCCCATTAGACCCTTGGGAAGATTTGTCCATGGACTTCATCACAGGTTTGCCTCTCTCTCGTAAGGGTAAAGATTCAATCTTTGTAGTTGTGGACATGTTTTCAAAAATGGCCCATTTTATCGCGTGTAAGACCACACACACAGCTAGTGAAATCGCCGCGTTGTTCTTTGACAACGTGGTCTGTTTACATGGGATACCTAGGTCTGTCGTGAGTGATCGCGATACAAAATTCGTTGGCCTTTTCTGGATAACACTTTGGGGAAAGATGGGTACCAAACTTTTGTATTCCACTAGCTACCACCCATAAACAGATGGCCAAACTGAGGTGACCAATCGAACCCTAGGAGCCCTCCTTAGGACCATGCTCAAATCCAACCCAAAACGTTGGGAAGACTTACTTGCAATTCGTTGGCCTTTTCTGGAGAACACTTTGGGGAAAGTTGGGTACCAAATTTTTGTATTCCACTAGCTACCACCCACAAACAGATGGCCAAACTGAGGTGACCAATCGAACCCTAGGATCCCTCCTTAGGACCATGCTCAAATCCAACCCAAAATGTTGGGAAGACTTACTTGCAATTGTTGAGTTTTCTTACAACAGGTCCAGGCACTCCGCGACAATGCTCACTCCGTTCGAGGTGGTCTATGGCAGAAACCCACTAACTCCGCTAGACATGCTGCCGTGGCCTATGAAGGATAATGAGCACCCAAGGGCGGCCAACCGTGCCGCGATGATCCAGGAATTACATCAAAGAACAAGGGAGCAGTTGGAACGCCGCGCTGATCAAAATGCCACACAGCACAACCGTGGTCGCTTCCGCATTATATTTGCCCCAAGAGACTTGGTATGGGTGCATCTTCACAAAGGGCATTTTCCAGCTAAGCACAAATCCAAGCTGGCCCCACGCGGTGATGGCCCTTTCTGTGTTGTGAAAGGCATTGGCGACAACGCATACGATATCGAGCTCCCACCAGACTACGGTGTCTACGCGACCTTCAACATCGCCGACTTGGCACCATATGTGGAGCCCGAATTCGATTATGGTGAAGCGGGGATGCTTCACAACCAAGTGGGGGAGGGTGATGCGCCCCTACCCACCATGACTGCCACAAAGGAGGAGGAAGCTATGAGCATTCGCTCAGAAGTGCCAATAACACGATCGTGTGCCAAAGCAATCGCCAACGCGACACAATCCATGGTTGTCTGCGTCGTCGCAAGCCAAGGCACACAAGAGACCACGTTCTCCTTCAGAAGCCTCCAAGCAATTCTAGAGAACGCGTTCTCTATCAAGATGCTCTCCACGATCAAGTGAACGCGATCTTTCAGTGTTTTTCATTTGTGAACATTAAATGTTTTATTAGTTATTTCTTTTGGGGCGTGTGTTCCACGCGTGTCACGTGGGCTGGCCCATTAAGCGAGACTCGGCCCATCCGAGTCCCGCTATTTCTTATAAAAGGTCAACTCGACCTTCTGTATTAGGGCACGTCATAATTATATCTAAGCTTTTGTCGAGAGCCATTTGTCTCCATCCTTAGATCTGACGTCAAACACCTCTCTGTCTCCTCATCTCTTTCACTCCGCCGCCGACGCTACGGCAACCACTCGATCTCCATCGAGTTTATCCAACTCCGCCGCCGACGCTACGGCCATTCACTCGATCTTCTCGAGTATATCCCCTCCGCTGCCGACGCTACGAATTCGCTCGTCTCTCGAGTCACCATCCACCATCACGTTCACCACTCACACGAGGCCCCAAACACCGCGTTCTACCCAATCAACCACAGAAGCCACACGCGCGACTTCCCACCAAGATCATAGATCCGGCATTCACAAGCAGGAACGCATCATTAGTGAAAAGAACTTCACTCCTTTGTACCACAAATAGGTCTGTCTTTGTAACCTTTCTTTGTTCCTCCGATTATGCAGGATAACCACATGTACGCTACATTATATGGGGAAGACATTGACATGTTTAAGGATATCATCCAAAAGAATGGAGAATACAAAATCAACAATGCTTTCATAAGTCGTGTTACTCTGAATTTCTCCGCACGTTGTGTTGATCATCAAATGACAATTTCACGTCAAACACTTGTTCGACGACTAGGTTCTAGAGCTTGTTCAATCCAAACAAGAGTTGCATATCCTCATATAAGTTCTATTCCTCGCGACTCCTATATCAGTGAACAATTTGGTATGCGTTCTTACTATCTTATATGTTTCTCTGTTACACTATAACTCTTTTAGCAACTTACATTTCTTACTCTTTCATAGGGTTGTGCAAATTCGGACCGGACCGGACCGAAAATGCCCGGATCGGGGAAATTACGGTCCGGTCCCTGGTCCACATATTTCTAAAATTCCGGTTCCGGTCCGGTCAAAACCCGGCCGGTTTCCGGTCCGGACCGGATGGACCGGTTTTTTATTGTTTTTATATTTATTTTATGTATTAATATCCCATAACACTATTAAAAATTAATTTCTACTATAAATATAAATTAATAACAAAATATATTGTCTAATATTATACACAATAGGTATAAAAATAGAAAAAATAATTAAATTTTAATTTATATAAAACAAAAAAAATAAAAAAATACGTATACCGGTCCATTCCGGTCCAAGACCGGACGGATTGGACCGAATCATATCGGTCCGGTCTCCGGTCCAAGGATTGTAAAAATTCCGGTCTGGACCGGATGCACAGCCCTACTCTTTCAGTATGCAACATGTAAACATACGTATCTTTGTTTCTGACCTTATTGCCATTGGTCTCTATGTGGGACCTCCAAATCCCATTATTGGAGGAAATGTTTTTCGGTGAATGTTTTTTAGCTGGTGGTCGCAGACGATATATTTTTTCTTCTTCCATACATATCAATCACATATGATGTTTCACACCTACTGAGTGATATCATTACCACCTGAACCAACTTAAGTACGCATATTATAACGCTAACCCCTTCTGAAATAATGTATCAGCATCATAGATACAAATAATGTGACGACATTAAAGATACATTGATCACGTCTCTATGTAGTGACCTTGCAAACAATGAGGTTGTGAAGCTTGCTTCAGAGGTGGAAAACTACCATATCATTAGTTTAAGTGACTTGCATGCAAGCAAATTTCAGGGTGAGTATATTTTATGCAATTTACACTCTTTGACACACATGCTTTTAACTACTTGAATATGTGTCTTAGGGTTTTCTTTTGCATCATCAAGATCCACAACGGTATCATTCGATCCAGTAGGAGAATGAGTTGTCACACTAATAAAGTGGTACACATATAAAAGAAACACCAATTCTCAAACACTATTGCAATATTCATTATAATTAACATTAACTAATTATTCTATTACATGAAAATTATATGAACTAAATATGTAACCAATATTTCCTCCTTATGTAGGAAGACAACTAATGATGTTGTTGTTAAAGAGCGCAAGAGCATAACTGAAGAAACACACACCAACAACACAAAACATGTGATGAGTACCATTAAAGAAGTTTTAACAAAAACTGTAAATTCGTTACCAATCATTGTATCTCAAAATGTTTGTAATTTGGACAGGATCTGATACATATTTTTTTGCAACCAAAATCCGTTGTCTATGAATGGAACATTGGCTGAATATATTCACCCTAGACTTCAACAAGGAGAACATAATTTGTTTTCTTTGCATGCAAAGTCTGTGGAAAAAAGTGCGACCAGGGGCCAAACGATTTCTTCGAGTGTTGTTTCTGCGGCCGCCGGTCAGACACAGAACCTAGGTACTTTATTTTTGCTATATTTTACATCATAGTTATAGCTCAAAAGAGTGTATACGCCTTGACCATTTAAAAGGCTACTGTTTCGTCCTTCAAACATTTGCTTTGGCTTATTTCTCATATTAATCATGTAATTCTTGTATATTGTGTCAATTTAGATTTATAAGGTTGATCTTCAAAATAAAAACACTTATGATTTTCTGTTATCTTCACTTCTCTTTCATACATTTCATGCTTATTTCTCACATTCTATCAGTCCACTATTTCTCGTTCGATGCATGCTTCCAATAAATGCCTTACAAGTTCTTCCTCTTCTATGGTCATATTACTCACGAGTTCTTCTTTGTCGAAACATATTGTTTTTCAACTTTCAAGGAATATATGGTTTAGGCAAGAAACTTTTCTCCGCATATACCAAACTTGTTGAGTAGATGCTTGAAATTAACTTGGACAACCTTTTGAAGATGAGGAGTGAAGTGTAGGATTATAATTTTACGTACAGTGTAAATGAGTGTTTGTCCGCTTTTTTGTGTTCACCATGATGCAAATTACAAATGCCGAAAGAGAGAATTAAAAAATCATTGGCAAATTATAGAAATCTTACTAATCTGTATATGTACAAGAAGATATAAATAATCCTTGAAATCATTCTCAATGAAATTAGAAAAGTGAGACCACCTCATTCTTTCTTGAGCAACAATTAATTTATTTTAAAACCTCACTGTACAAAATGATGAACTATAAATCCTTAATCAGACTATTATATTGATTTTGTTTTAAGCGCTTATCATATCAACCTAACATTCTAAAGAGTATATGTGGAACTACAACTATATTCACTTACTTTACCATACACTATGTTCAAGATGGTATCGTCTAATTTCGATTCCTGTGTGCGAGTCCCGCCTCGTTATTAGAAATGATCGTATTATCTATGCGCCACAAGACCAATTTCAGATAACTATGATGATATTCTATATCTTGGGACACTACCTTTTCAAGCTACCCTAAAAACATTACGAAATTGTAATTAAACAAACTCAAATAATAGAGGACTTTGCTAATATATATTTAGAGAGTGGACCAGGAAGAGTTATACACATGGATTGGACCTGGTGACCTTTTTGATGTGTTCATATCCACTGTCATATTAATTAATTAAACCAAATTAGATTCCTCTCGTAACTATTGTGTGTTCATATATGTTGATGTTCATATGCTTGATCATTTGATAATATGCATTATATACAGTGGCGGACCCAGGATTCATCATAAGGGAGGGGCGAGTTGTACTAACAAAACTCAATTCATGGCTAGCATATATATTGTCTATAATCCTAAATAAAAGTAGATTAATTATACATTTCAATCAAATATAAATATAAATCTATTTAATTAATTAAACTAATAAACCTAAACAAAATCAATCCAACCAAAATCAATCACGTACATATTTTAACCAATTATCAAATAAATTTAACCAATAATTATAAACAAAGTCAATTTAGAATAAGCAAAATAACCAATTATCAAATAAAATAACATTCAATTCGAACCTTAAATACTAAATGCTCAATAGAGACTCACAAATTCTAAATAAAGGTGTGGTCGCTGGTAGTGCTCTCTATTTTGCAGATCCAAACCCAAAGACAAAATGACTTCTTTTTTTAATTTGTTTTAAAAGTTAATTTGAAAATAGTGGTAGGGGTTAAAAATTTTCAGCATAAGATGTTGTTTTGATGTGCTTTTTCAAAATTAAAAAAGAAGGGGTTAAAATTTTTTAAAAGAAAAGAAAAAAGGGAGTTGTGAGTCGTCTTCTCCAACCCTTAACTCCATTATTGTAGATCTAAGACCTTAACCTTTTTGTCCTCCACCTTCATGGCTCCATAGCCTCCATTAATGTAGATCTAAGAGCTTCAACCTTCAACCGGAAGCGGGGGCTGTCAAAGGGGTGTCTCCGGCTCGCTCGGTAATATATGCGGCTCCAAACGGCTCAGCGAGGCGGCCGCCCACTCAAGCCCCCCTGGGTCCGCCACTGATTATATATATATATATATATATATATATGCAATTTATCGGTCTAACCCTTTCATGTATGATATCTTTGGAGGAAACGAACAAGTCCCAAAAAACTCAATCTAAAGGCAAGATGCAGGAGTTGATGAGGGAAAACAAACTATTATGTTCTCATGCATGTCCAATCCGTGCAACCACTTGATGGGGGTTCAAAGTATGTGCACGACTATCCCTAGCTAATATGTGATGCCTTAGCTGAGGGTCAGTGGATCAAGCAACCTGATAGCAATACAAGTTCCATCACAAGTCGTCAACGAGTTCCCAGGAACTCATCAACGTGTACGTACTGATTCTATTAACGAATTGATTGAACACAAGATTTGACAAAGATTCAGAAAGTTGGACGACAAGATTCCCCAAATCCCGAAATATAAACTTGTAGACGTACGTTGTGGGAGTGAGTCTGGTATAACAGCTTCCGTGTACTTCTCAACAGACTCGAACGTTGCTAATGTCGTCCGTTGCCAACCTCGGTTGTTCCCTCACGGTCACGTCGCTTCACAAGGTAGAGGTCGGCGGCGTTGTTCCAATTTCGGATCAAGTGTTATCTTCTCTTTTAAATGCTAACTCGACCTAATCCAATTCTTTAACCCAACACCTACTATTTTATATGCCCCATGTTTTGCGCGATCCATCCAACGAGAGCCGTTCTCGCTTAAAGTTTTTCCTCACAAGTTGCATTCCCTATATAATGGATAATATATAAATTAATTCTAATTACAAATATCTCATCTTATAATTTTATATCTCTACAATATAAAATAAGATAATTTAAGTTCGATTTCAACTAAAAGATGTAAAAATAAACAAAATCATAACGTCATAGCTTATTGTACGACAAATAAAATTATTTCAAAATTGACTTGAATATTTTATTTGTCAATAACTAAATAATAACTGTGCAAAGCACGAAACTTAACCTAGTTGATTAATCTACTATATAACGCTAAAGTAGAACATCCCTAAATCTATCGTGTCACATCAGCAATAAGCCACATCATTTTTTGTCGCGTGTCATCACCTCAATTTTTGAAGTATATATATTTTTCAAAATCAAATCCATATATTCATTCTTTCCAATTTCAGCAACAAGAATATTATGAAAATGCTCTCAAAATATTTATAGATCTTCTTAAAAAACTATTTTTATAATTTGATATCGATATCTAAAGAATTATAAAAACTAGTAAAAAAACTAAGATAAACCATTCATCAAATATCTAAAAACAAAATTTTCAAGGAAAATTCTTGTTGTTGCCCCTGTGTTTAAGGTTATTCTTATTGGTGTCCCACGATTAAGTTTTTTCCATGTCCGAATCATGTCGATTTGAATTCCGAAGCAACAACCCGTTTTCGACCTTAAGAATTCAAATTGGAATGGTTTGGGTATGGATTTGATTGTTTTATGATTCGAATCCTACTAAGTTTAGGGCAATAAACATAATGATGAGCTTGGATTTGATCAATTCGAACTGAAAGGATATGGATAGGGGAAAAGTTCGGTTACGAAGCAAATAAACCAAAACCTTAGGGGTACCAACCAGAAAAAACTTAATCGTGGGATACCAATAGGAATAACCCTAAACTCAGGAGTACCAACATGAATTTTCCAATTTTCAATCTTCAAAACAATCAATTTATTTTCTAAGCTTCTTTTTAAATAATAATGTGAAAGAAATTTAATTTTCTTTAGGATTGAAGTTTGATTGTAACACAAATTTAGACAAATGTTATGAGTATAAGAACTAGTCATCTAAAATTCATACTCATAATGACTTAAATTCACACATTTCTTCCAACTTATACCACAAAAACTCATGTTGTTCAACTTTTAGAGGAAAATATATTAGAGGTTTGTAATTTTTCGTAGCACATATTTATTAACTTTTTAGTTAATTATTTATAATTACTTTCACTTATAAATACATATTTTAATATTTTTCTTACTCTGCAACTGATATTTGATTTTGTTTAGAGTATGATCGAACATATTATAAAACAAAATTAAATCACCCGTGTAGTGCTCGAAGATTAAGCTAATAAGAAAATAAAATGTGCTCGTTGTAGACCGGGAGAGGGGACGTGAGAATTGAAGAGCCTTATTTATTTCTAATATTTATTTCCAATTTTTCATGACAAAATGGCTGACCAGTCTATAAAGACACGCTGCGAATCAGAGCAACATGTTCCTTCTTTGAGACGGTGATTGAAGTTAGGGTTTGAAAATTATATTAGATGACAAGTGATTGGTATGTTTGACTAAGCGGAAATTGGGTCGGATACGTATGAGTGATGATATATCCGACTTATCATCCGCACTTAACTTGTCCATCCTTTAAGAAATCTAATCTAGTTATATTTTATATCAACAATTTGAAAATATTATTAACAATGATCAAATTATATATTTGGACTAATTTTTTTTAGACATATTAAAGATAGTGATTATTGTTTACATTTTTGTATATTTTTTATATTTAAACAAAAAAAATATAATAGTAAAATTTTAATTAAATGATCCGACCCGCTTAAATCACCTTATCATCCGCGGGCGGATGTTAGATGGGTCGAATACCAAGCCAATATTTGAGAGATGACGTGAGGGTCGAATAGAGCATTTAGCTTCCTGTTTGAAGTTGATGGAGGCGACAACGTGGTTGACTGTAATATATATTGGAGTCTTGGGCCATGTTTGATTTTTCTTGATCAGGTTGTAATTACTCTTCTAGTAGATGCATGTGTGAACAATATTCCTGCTTGTCTCTATCCCTCTCCAACCTCACAGTACGTGAAATTTAAGGCCACGCGTTTTAGTTTTGGAATTAAATTAATTACGAAAGTACTGCATAGCTTTATTATTTTATGTTGCTCTATAGTTAATTAGTCAGTGTACGTAGATTAGATTAACCGATCGGGCAGCCATATCTCCAATGATTCTCCACTTGTTGTTCTTGTTCATCACACTATTACAAAATAAGCCTTTTAATCCCGGTGTTTTTTGAAATATAACCCGGATATAGGTATAATGACAAAACTATCAGATTTCTGATAGCTATTAGCAAAAAACTCGGGTTTAAAAAAATGGCAAAAATACCAACTTTTTGTACTTTTTGGATATTTTTACTATAAATAGGGTATGATTTTAGTTTTTCTTTTAAATCAAAATATCTTTAAAAGATGACATAGATTTTCTCCAAAAAGATAAAAGAAATTTCTAATCTCTCCTTAATCTCTTCCTCCCTCCCGGTTGCAGCCCCGTCCCATCACGTAGCTATGGCCTTAAGCTATGACAATCCACTGTACGGTAGGAAAATTGGCGGGCAAATTTCCCTCCAAAAGAAAAGTAATCCTCTTCCTTCAACCCTTAATCTCTCCAACCTAACATTCACTCTGCCTGACAACGTTCCCTGAAAATTTCAGAAGAACGTTCAAAGCGACCTGACAAAGTTCCTAACATTTACTCCATCTTATTGAGATAGTTCACACCTGACGCCCTCCATTAAAGCTTGAATGGGTAAGTAAATTCTCCTGACAAACAATCGTTTTCCCCCTATGTTTTTTACGTTTTTTTTTCTTTGATAGAAACTCTATATTTTTTACGTAGAACAATGATAAGTTCAAAACCTTATTTATTTGTAGGTACGAAAGTAGTATACGTGAAGTTCATAAGTGGTGGAGAATGGAAAGACCAAGGGAAAAGGTGGTTGTATGAGGGTGATAGAACAGTGAAAGCCATGTTTATTTCCGATGACATGGACTTTGCTACACTGCGGAGGAAATGGATTGAGAAGAACCCATTTGATGAAGAGAAGTTGTTTGTGCAGATGCAATACGTTTATCCAAATAAACTTGAACTTCCACCGATCGTTTTAAATGATGACGATGATCTGGCGGCTTTCAAGTTCTTGAACAACTCTGGAGAAAATCCATCAGAGTGGAAGATTGAGTTGTACACCAACCTCCTAATGAAAGAAGATAATCGAAGTGAAAGGGTTGAACATCATACTAGCTATTCCTTTTCCAACAACTCTACCACCCACTCAGAGTCAAGACAATAAAGACTTTTCAGGTCATTTTTTACAAAAGTCAGAGCAGAATACACTAATGTCAGGTCAGTAGATGAAATTATTGAAGCTTACAACGAAGCAGAGTTAAGAAGATTACATATGGAAGAAGTGAGGGGAAAAAACAAGAGAAAGTGTCCCATGATATTGGAAGACATTATATCAGTGAGCAGTGATGATGAGGACATTGAAGCTGATTCATCAAGAAACAAAGGAAAAGAGAAAATGACTGATTATGCCAATTATGGAGATTCTTTGGAGGATGAAATAGGAGATGGTTATGATTACGGGGGCTTTTATCAATCAGGTGATGATACTCTTGTTGATGGTGGTGATGGTGGTTTAGGTGGTGATGGTTTAGGGTATGCTTCAGGTGATGGTGTATTTTGTTTTGGTCTTGATGATGTGTGGGATGAAATAAATGGAAATCAGGGAACATACAACGAGGAGCAAATAGAGGAGGACCAAGAAGAGATTGATGTTGATGAAGACATGCTTAAAGAGATTGAAAAGAGGTACTATCCAGCGGAGAGGGACATGCAACGCATGTTAGTTGAAGATGAGGATACAAGTGAAAACAATTCCTCATATCCAACAATGAAGGTTGGTCAGTTATTCAATTCGAAGGAGGAGTTCAAAGTTGTACTCTTTTCCCTGTCAATGAAAAATTTCTATGAGATGCGTGCGAAGAGGTTCGACAAGTCCTCTTATGAAGTTGAGTGTGTTGACGACAAATGCACCTTCCTTTGTCGTGGCTCAGTGTATCGCAAAACGTCCTTGTTTAAGGTGCGAGAATATGTAGCAGATCATACATGTGGCATGAGAGTAAAGCACAATCATCATAGAGGAGCAACTTCTCGCCTGATTGCCGAGAAAGTACTTCACAAGTATGTTTTTTTTGCCTTTCATTAGTTTTTCTTATCTCAGTCCAATATCAATGCATTTATACATTCACTTCGTGTCATCTCAAGTTTTTGAACGGCCGTAAAGGCCTCCGCGCTATAGAGATTCAGGATTTCATGTTAGATCTTGGAATAAAGACAAGCTACTACAAAGCCAATCGAGCGCGGTTCTTCGCCGAGGATATGGCACATGGTACAGCTGAGGAAAGCTATACCTCCATGTACTCTTACATGCACATGTTAGAGAAATCAAATCATGGAACATACACGAGAATAGTCAGAGATGCTGACCAACGCTTCAAGTATGTCTTCTGGACTTTAGGTCAATGGATAAGGGCATCGCCATATCTTAAAAAGGTTAGTACAATGGCTTTAAATTTAGGGCGTATGTTTTCATTGTCAGTTCATAATAGTGCAATATCATGACAAAAATTTATATGACTGCATGTGTGACAAACAGAACAAGCATCATTAGTCAGGACATTTGTTGTCTCCGTCAGAGCATATATGTAACACCCCCAAATATTTCCTTGAAAGTATTACCGCCAGTGATCTCAGATTTCACATCTGAAGCCACCCAAGGCTTAACCATTCATTCAAAACATAAAACACACTGATAATACGAGATATCATAATCTTTATTTAAACCAAAGTCTCGGAATTACATCCGTAAATCCCAAATACAACAGAAATACAGAATATGTTTAATACAGCGGAAGACTTTTAAATAAATAACATAAGGGTCTTGATCGAAGCGATCACCCGCCTAGGATCTTTAACCTGGATAAAAACTCTTAAAACTTCATCTTCCTTCATCGTCAGATTCTAGCCTTCACGGAACGGAAGTTTACCTGATATGCCGTATGAGACGGATGACACCAGCCAACCATGCAATGGAAAATAACCGGTTGGTTAGTCTAATGAAAGACTATGCAAGGATAAAACAGAAAGGTTCTAAGTAGTCGTATTAGGCTAGACCCATCGCTTCTCGAATAAAAGCAGACGACGATAGTAAACCCCAATACTTCTACGGAAGGATACAAAATAGAAAGATCAAGAGAAGACTCCTAAAGATCGAGTCTTAAGGAAACGTATGAAGAGAAGACTCCAAAAGATTGAGTCTTATCGGAAAGTATGACAAGTGTTCGGAAACATTATAATTTCACACAAGCGTTTAAAAAGACTTGACCATTTGGGTCCACGACCAACCTCACCGCGTAATGCGAATTCAGATTTGGAAGGAGGACTTACTCTAACCGAAGTCCGAGTGGTTTCCACATTGTACTCCTTGCCCGAGGGCATATTAATTATGTGCATAATCGCACTTATCTTGTTTAATTCCAAAACGTATATTTATGTTATAAGCTTTTATCATATATCATCTCGATACGAGAGATATCTTGGGAATAAATCCCGATTGTTTAGCACCAACTGTGTGCAACTCCCCTATACTCGGATAGGGGATAGTCATGACTAGAGAGAGTATTAGGGAAAAATTCTCCTAATACCAGTTATAAAGAAACGACTAGACCTCGCAAGATACATAGCGTTCCTACGAATACTCGTTCTAACTATAATGTATAAGTTCACACATAAAATCCACACCAATACCATCATGGTAATAACAGATATAATAGCGTTGTTTCTAGCAATATATACAACCTATTATAATATCACTTTCTTAATCGTATCATTTATAAAATATGTTCCCAAACGAAAACAATAGTTCATCCCAATTTAATTAACAATTAAACAATTTATAATTAATGGAAACATGGAATGATAAGCAAGAGCGAACCGTCACTTGCCTTAATCTAGGCGAACGATAGAGCGACGACGGGTTTCTGGGTCCGGAATGAGAACGGAAGTCGGATTACAGATTCCTATGACGACGGCCCATAACGAAACCCTAGGTTAGATTCGACAATAAAATGATACGAATCTAAGAAAGAAAGAATGAAGGTCCCGTCCGAGACCGGCATGCCCAAGGCCACGATCGCGATTGCCAGAGCAATCTGCGGTCGCGGCTGGGATTCCGCGGTCGCGGCCGTCGAGGACCTCGTCCGCGAGTGTCAAAGACAGCTGCCGCGGCCGCGGCCAACCTTGTCACTGCCGCGGTCGCGGCAGTTCATGTCCGCGGTCGCAGCCATGAACTCCGGCGACCCCAAAACGACGAGAAACTCACCGGCGACGATGCGAGAGGGCTTGGTTCGCGAGGGCTTCGACTCCAGCCTTCCTTGTGCCTCCAATGCACCACTCCAAGGCTGCCACAACTCCCAGCGAGGCCTCCGACGACACTTTGAAGATTTCCGGCGAGAGCTCGAAACTCCGGCGACTATGGAAAACGAGAGTGAGAGAGGAGATCTCAGATTTGGGTGCTCAAAACCCTCCCAAATCGACCACTATTTATAGCCAAGGAGAGGAGCCAGCCCCGACCAGATCGACGGTGAGTCAGGCGATCAACGGCGGCTTGGACGACGAGGTGCAGGCGACGCGACGAAAGCGTGTTGTAGTTTTCCGCGGTCGCGGAACTTTATCCGCGGTCGCGGAATATTCCTATGCCCAGCTCTTCTGAGAGCCAATTTTCCACGGTCGCGGAAATGCTGCCGCGGTCGCGGAAATGCCTTTTCCGCGTCTGTTTGCCCGGGAAAAGGTTTGGCGTGGGTTTAAACCCCGGATTATATATATTTGTACCCGGACAAATATTCTAAGCCCCTAAAATACATCGAATGTATTTTATACCACTCAGGGAAGTAATACAGAGATCGAACACGTTACAGAAAATCCAAACTTCTCTGAAAGCGACACGATTACAGAATGAGGGTTGGGAAAATTACCCAAATACCCTTACTAAGGATGAGGGGTATTACAATATAGGACTTTTTTCAGGCCAAAGTTTTACAACAGAGTTTCGGTTATATAGATAATATCAATTGACGACACTCACTTGATTGCCTTGTACAAGGGCATACTTCTCCTGGCTACGGCTCCTGCGATCTTTTTCCTTCTTTCCCTTGTCTTCTCTGTTGTGATGTGTTTTAGCTTTCGTTTCATGCGTTTGGTTTTTTCCGTTCTTGTGCATGTAACCTGCTTATAGACTCTTGATCTTCTTAGTGCATCTGGGGTGAGTCTCCCCTCCTACAGCTCCACAGAGTAGGATTTTATCCCGAATTGCGTCAACAATTCTTGCGTGTTTGATCTGGCTTTTGTTCCTTTGGTTTGCGATGTTTCGATTGGCTTGATCTTGAATACTGGCGAGAATGTTGATGATATCGATTTTCAATGTGGTATCAGAGCCTTGCTCTCTGTTTCCTTGATTTCTTCCCCTGTAAACCCTAATTTTGCTCTTGCATGTGCTTGCTGAGATTTGCGTCTACTCTTGTGAAACTGAGGACCAATGTTGGTTACTTGAGACTGGATTTATAAAGGTGTGAAAAACTAGGGTTTTCTCCACTATTGCTCATTTTCAGTTATCTCTGAGTAATCTTGTGCTCTTGGTTATTGTTGGATCATGAGTTTCTCGTATGGTTGTATTCGGGCTCTTGATTCAGTTGTGGTTTGTGGATATTCTTGTTACTTGAATCTAGTGTGTTGAGGAAGATCTCCTTGTTCCATGCTTTCTTTCTTGACTCTTGTTCAAGAAATTTATCTATTGGGAATTGTGTTGTGTTGATCTCTCTGTGTTCAGTTGAGATCTATGTTACTATGTTGGTTTCTCTGTTTCCATTTATCATTCTAACACTACTTTTGTGTTGCTTCCAGGATTTATAAATGGTAGAAAACATAAGGTTGAAGCCATTTTATGGCAATACTGACTTTGCAATGTGGAAGGTTAAAATGAAGGCCATTTTAATAAAAGAAAAATGTTACAAGGCAGTCTCTGAGGAGTGGCCTCTTGGGACCACCACTGTTGAGTTGAAAGATATTCAAGACTTAGAACACTCTGAAAATATGATAAGATTGGCTGGCAACGTGGCTCGTCCATGGTTATTAAAATCTAGATCCGGATCTTAAAATCCTGAGATTTTACGATTCAGGGTAGGGTGTTTGATCCAGATCTATGACTAAAATCTATTATTGTCAAAATCTATCTATGGATCTTATAGGATCTCATAGGATCAGTAGGATCTTACGATTCTAAGATCCAAGAGAGATCCTAACATTGAACTGCTACAAGCTACTAATGTAACACCCCCAAATAACCTCTTGAAAGTATTACCGCCAGTGACCTCAGACGTACTGTCCGATGTCACCCAAGGCTTTTCCAGTTGATATAAATCATTAAACCACAGTTATGATGCAACATATCATAACTTCCATTAAAACCAAGTCTCGGAATTACAGCATAATTCCAAATACATCAAAATACGTTATCAGAATTATTACAGCGGAAGTATTAAATACAAAACATAATTAACACAGCGGAAGTCTTAAATTAACAACAAAACATCGTTCGCCTTTATAGTCGTTCTAGCCTTCTCGGATCCGCAATTTATCTGATGTGCCGAATCGAACGGATGACACCAGCCAACCATGCAGAGAACAATTTCGATTGGTTAGTCTAATGAAAGACCAAGCAAGGGGTACAAAGCATAGTGGTTCGAGAGATCGTAACCGTTTACTATCATTGCCCCTCGAATAATAACCGACGGAACGATACATAACCCGATACTTTCCCTGAATGAGTATCAAATAAGATATGCACTGAAGAGAAGACTCCCAAGGAATTGAGTCTTATCGGAAATATGACAAATGTTGGGAAACTTAATTAATCACAGAATCACAGTATCGCATACGAGCGATTTAAAAGTTAAGACGAGCTTTCCTAGCTGTACTATCGCCTAACTGCACTACTCGCCGAAGGTATATTAATTATGTGCGACTAACGGCTCTTATCTTATTTAATTCTAAAACTCACATCACGTTATAAGCTTTTATATCCACATCTCGGTTGGTCATGACCAGAAAGTTTGGCATAGGGTCTTGATCACCCTGTTATTTGCCAAGTTATAAAGAAACGAATGACCTCGCAAAGTCCAAGCGTTCCTACGAATACTCGTGCTAACTAACAGTTCAACACAGTAATAGTCCACATCCAAGCCAACATGGTCAACATCATAAACATATATTTATACTAGCGTTGTTCTAGCAGATATACAACCTAGTATAATATCATCTTTTAATCAATTATTAACAAAGTTGTTCCCAACGAACAATAAATCAGTAAATCATCCTAAATTAATTAACAACTAAACAATTGATAATTAATTGAAATATGGAATGATGAGCAAGAGCGAACCGCCACTTGCCTTAGATTAGTCGAGCTCGAATAAAGCTTAGAAACGTCGGGTTCCTGGATCTGGAACTGGGATAGATCTCGGATTAAAAATCCCTAAGAAACGACCCAAGACGAGATCCTAAGTTAGATTCAATATCCACAAATATGAATCTAAAAGAATACGAAAAGAATCGAAGGAACCGAGCCTCGCTCAGGACCACAACTCCCAAGAACACACACACACGGACAGCTCGCCGCGGGTGCGGTGGAGCTCTTACCGCGGGTGCGGTGGGGTTACAGTGGCGAGCTCGCGACAGCGTTTTAATGGAGAAAACTCACCCAATCACTTCGTTTTGACTTTGATTCGTTCTTGGTTTGTTTTCCCAACACCTTAGGCTTGAATACCACTTAGGAGTACCTTTTTCCAACACTCAAAGGGATTTGAACACCTTCACAACAAAGCTCAAGAGCTTGGTGCTTCAATGGAGATTTCAGAGGAGAAAAACAGAGGAGGAAGATGACGCTCCTTCCCATTCTGATGTCGACCCCTTTTATAGCCAACCAAGAGCTCCCCCAGCAGGGAACAAGCAGGAGACCAGTGACATGGCCGAAATATGCAGTGCAAATATCGTTGAATGGCCTAGTCAAAGTAAATGTCCTAACAGACCTACTAAACAGATGTATAGTAAGCAAGTAAGGGTCGAACACACAGGAAAGATCTAATGCAGTATGCAATTATGATTGACAAGTAACCAGAAAGGGGGTTTTAGTTATCAAAGAGAGCAAAACAAACAAGTTTGATTGATGAGAAAAATATGATTGGGGAAAGTAGTTCCACTAGAACGAGATCCACAATACAGAGATATAATTTGATCACAGAAATCTATTCAATCCAAGTTCTTTCACTATTCTTATGGTTGTTCCCACCCTGATCTTAAGTACTACCAATTCTCACAGTTGTTGATAGACTTATCACAATATCAATGGAAGAAAACCTTACCACTAACAAAGCAATAGCAATGCACACAAAGATATAGGATACATGCAAATAGAAGAAAATCTTACTATTTAACATGCAAATGATTCTCACTCACGATTGCGCACTCGTATTCCACTATATGCAACAATCGTGTATGCTACTAGATATTCACTCGTATTCCACTATATGCAAACCCTAGCAATTGATAAATATTACTCAACCTAGTTGATCAGGCTATGAAGAATAACAATAAATCAGTATTCAATATTACCAAGAGAATCAAACCAACGCGTATAAGAATAAGAACAAGGAATAGAAATCTCACAAACAAATCAACTGTATTGCTTCAAACGTCTAGTAGAACAAAGGGAAATTAGTGCTCCATCAAAGGTGAATGAAACCCTAATGAGAAAACAACGATAATAGAAATCTGATGTATGGCTGCCCACTCAAGACCTAGAAAGAGGTCTTAAATAGGTTTTGAAATAAAGTTAACCTAATGCAAATAACAAAGGAAATAAAATAATGGCAATAAAGAAATCCAATAATGCATAAAAGGAAATAAGTTTGTGCTGGCCGCGAGGCGTAACGTGCCCACCGCGGGGCGGTGAGATCCACCGCGGGGCGGTGGCTTCTTCTCTGGTGCGGCCATCACTCTTCTCTGAGACCCACCGCCGGGTCGCGGTGGCTCTGGCGCGGGGCGGTGACATTCGCCCACTCCTTCTTCAGCTCTTCTTCTTCTCTTCTGCTCTTCATTACTATCAAGTGTTGGTAGTCTTCTCTAATAAACTCCAGCAGAACCTCATCCATCTTCATCATCTCCATCTAAGCTGTAAATCCCTGTATATCTTCACTTCTCTCCACAACTTCTGGATTACAGACTTAGCCACAAATCTCATCCTAAACTCCTCTAAATAATGCTAATAATTGCTAGTAAAGGTGCATGAAATGACACCTATCAAATTCCCCCATACTTAGACCTTTACTCATCCCGAGTAAGCTAATGATAAACCTACTCTCTCAATCAAACACCAAGGCCTCAGGAAGTACAAGAAAATAAGACACCAACAACTACAACATATCAACTATCAGCTCCAGACAACCAAAACAAGTGATGCAAAGATAATTCTAATCCTAACTCCAATCTAGCTCCTTATCGATCCAGAGTGGCCTACCCGAGTCCTCCTTATGACTCCTCTTCTTATGACGCCTCGCCAAGAATAATGAGAAATCATAAAATCACTCTTCTTCTTTTTCGCTCATCTTGCCTAGGCGCCCTCTCGGGTTTTCACCTAGCCACTCATTTCATTTTGCTAGATGTCTCACATATACTCGCATCACTCTAGTCCACTTTTGCACCGGTCTATACCAGTCGGACTACCTGCTTCTTACCTGAACCGCCCTTTCGGGTTTTCAGCTCATCCCAGGATTTTGATTGCCTTTTCACATCTTTTTGGCTTTTTCGATTTTTTTTTTTGAAATGAAAACTCGAATGGAACTTACAAAAACAAAGCTATATACACTAGCTAGATAGATAGAAAGTCTAAATCCCTCCCCCATACTTAAACCGAACATTGTACTCAATGTAGAAAAGAGGACATCAAATGAGATAGGGGAAAGAGAAATAAACTCATTGTGGGCCGGACGGTGGTGGTGGTGGGAACCTCCCAAAGTAGTCCCTCATATGAGCATCCATAGCATCTAGACGCTCATCTACATCAGCACGGAACTGGGTCTGCCAAGTCTGCAGACCGGTCTCTACTCGGGTGTTCCAGTGAGTCTGCTGCACCGAGAATGCATCAAATCTTGCGTACAACTCCTGCCAAGGTGTGGCAGGACCATAAGAAGACGAAGGCGCATCAAACTGAGTAGGCAGAGGAGCATCCTCGCCCACAGAATCAGCAGCAGCAACAACACCAGCACTAGGGCCCTCTCCAAACGGACCCGAAGGAGCAACAACAGGGGTAACATCAGCCATAATTCTGCCATCACTGGGAATCCACCAATCCGCAAATGAAAGGGAATAAGTGAAAACCCGAGGAATAATCAGAATATGACCATCATATGAAGACCAAACTAAATCACCATCCATGCCCAATGGCTTCAGCATCGAGCACACTCTCATGTGCACCATGTCATACACCGCATGAGCAACAGGCCGAGGAATACGATCGGTGGCAAAAATCTCAGCACAAAGAAGGGTGATCAAACCACCCCCACAGATATCACGTGGCTCACCATCACGAATCCTCTTCAAGGAACTCAGAAACAAACTAGCCCAACACGGGGTGTACGTGACAATAGACAAGATGCTCAAAAACCACTGGAAATCCTTCAAAGGGACCTTACCATCATCAGCATGGCCAAAGAAATCTCTCATCAACACCTTATGGATCAACCTTAAGCAAGGGTGCACCAACTTTGAATTCACTTCCTGACCCTTCTTGAACTTCCTGTGCATGGCCTCCTCCCAAAACTCCATCATATCCGTCTCAATCAGACCACCAGACCACCCATCAGATGGCTCCTTTGTAATGCCCAGGGCATCACGAATCTCTACAGCGGACAAAGCATACTCACGACCATTGTACGTGAACGTGATCTTCGTCAACCTCTTGTCGGCGGAACCATCAGAATACCTCTTAAAAGAGGCAATGAACTGGTAGCACAACTCCGGGTAAGCATCAGCGGACTTGTTCAGGAAGGTCCCCAGGCCACACTCTGCTAAACAAAGGGATACACACTCCAACATACCAAACTCAATCAACGTCGGCTTGTCAAAGAATTTAGTAGCCAACACCTTCCTCTCCTTCACAATGTTATACACCTCATTCTCATCCCTCGTAGAGACTTGCTTCCTACCTCGAGGTGCCATAAGTAATGAATTGAGATGCTCAAAACAAAGGGCGACTAAAGAGGACTTAAAAACGAGCGAAAAACACACAGCCTGGTAGGCTCGCCGCGGGGCGGTGAACGAGTCGCCGGGTCGCGGTGAGATAACTGGGCCTTCTCACCGGGTCGCGGTGGCGGTCGCCGCGGGGCGGTGACTGGCGACGCGAAGCAGGGTGACGCGAGGCGGGGCGACGCGAGGCGTTGGGGTTATGTTTGGCTCGGTTGTGAGGCTAGACTCCAAATTGGGCAAAGAAACTCAAGATTAATGTAATTGGAGGCGAGATTCGGACTAAGAACGAGAGGGATTGGGGGGAGAATGGGGGATTTGTGAGAGTGGGGGCTAGGTTAGGGAAGGTGAAAGGGAAGAAGGGTAGATGATGGGCCGGTCATGTACAATGGCCCATAGAGAAATCTCGGCCCACAAAGGGGGCCCAAATCGTCAAATCCATAGTTACCACTCAAGAAATAAAAATGTTACTCCCCGTTTAAGGTTTTTTCGTGGCCCTTTTTTTTCGGAGTTGAGAAAGTATACCAGGTCTCCACCGCGGGGCGGTGGTCTCCACCGCGGGGCGGTGGTCTCCACCGCGGGGCGGTGGTCTCCACCGCGGGGCGGTGGTCTCCACCGCGGGGCGGTGGTCTCCACCGCGGGGCGGTGGTCTCCACCGCGGGGCGGTGGTCTCCACCGCGGGGCGGTGGTCTCCACCGCGGGGCGGTGGTCTCCACCGCGGGGCGGTGGTCTCCACCGCGGGGCGGTGGTCTCCACCGCGGGGCGGTGGTCTCCACCGCGGGGCGGTGGTCTCCACCGCGGGGCGGTGGTCTCCACCGCGGGGCGGTGGTCTCCACCGCGGGGCGGTGGTCTCCACCGCGGGGCGGTGGTCTCCACCGCGGGGCGGTGGTCTCCACCGCGGGGCGGTGGTCTCCACCGCGGGGCGGTGGTCTCCACCGCGGGGCGGTGGTCTCCACCGCGGGGCGGTGGTCTCCACCGCGGGGCGGTGGTCTCCACCGCGGGGCGGTGGTCTCCACCGCGGGGCGGTGGTCTCCACCGCGGGGCGGTGGTCTCCACCGCGGGGCGGTGGTCTCCACCGCGGGGCGGTGGTCTCCACCGCGGGGCGGTGGTCTCCACCGCGGGGCGGTGGTCTCCACCGCGGGGCGGTGGTCTCCACCGCGGGGCGGTGGTCTCCACCGCGGGGCGGTGGTCTCCACCGCGGGGCGGTGGTCTCCACCGCGGGGCGGTGGTCTCCACCGCGGGGCGGTGGTCTCCACCGCGGGGCGGTGGTCTCCACCGCGGGGCGGTGGTCTCCACCGCGGGGCGGTGGTCTCCACCGCGGGGCGGTGGTCTCCACCGCGGGGCGGTGGTCTCCACCGCGGGGCGGTGGTCTCCACCGCGGGGCGGTGGTCTCCACCGCGGGGCGGTGGTCTCCACCGCGGGGCGGTGGTCTCCACCGCGGGGCGGTGGTCTCCACCGCGGGGCGGTGGTCTCCACCGCGGGGCGGTGGTCTCCACCGCGGGGCGGTGGTCTCCACCGCGGGGCGGTGGTCTCCACCGCGGGGCGGTGGTCTCCACCGCGGGGCGGTGGTCTCCACCGCGGGGCGGTGGTCTCCACCGCGGGGCGGTGGTCTCCACCGCGGGGCGGTGGTCTCCACCGCGGGGCGGTGGTCTCCACCGCGGGGCGGTGGTCTCCACCGCGGGGCGGTGGTCTCCACCGCGGGGCGGTGGTCTCCACCGCGGGGCGGTGGTCTCCACCGCGGGGCGGTGGTCTCCACCGCGGGGCGGTGGTCTCCACCGCGGGGCGGTGGTCTCCACCGCGGGGCGGTGGTCTCCACCGCGGGGCGGTGGTCTCCACCGCGGGGCGGTGGTCTCCACCGCGGGGCGGTGGTCTCCACCGCGGGGCGGTGGTCTCCACCGCGGGGCGGTGGTCTCCACCGCGGGGCGGTGGTCTCCACCGCGGGGCGGTGGTCTCCACCGCGGGGCGGTGGTCTCCACCGCGGGGCGGTGGTCTCCACCGCGGGGCGGTGGTCTCCACCGCGGGGCGGTGGTCTCCACCGCGGGGCGGTGGTCTCCACCGCGGGGCGGTGGTCTCCACCGCGGGGCGGTGGTCTCCACCGCGGGGCGGTGGTCTCCACCGCGGGGCGGTGGTCTCCACCGCGGGGCGGTGGTCTCCACCGCGGGGCGGTGGTCTCCACCGCGGGGCGGTGGTCTCCACCGCGGGGCGGTGGTCTCCACCGCGGGGCGGTGGTCTCCACCGCGGGGCGGTGGTCTCCACCGCGGGGCGGTGGTCTCCACCGCGGGGCGGTGGTCTCCACCGCGGGGCGGTGGTCTCCACCGCGGGGCGGTGGTCTCCACCGCGGGGCGGTGGTCTCCACCGCGGGGCGGTGGTCTCCACCGCGGGGCGGTGGTCTCCACCGCGGGGCGGTGGTCTCCACCGCGGGGCGGTGGTCTCCACCGCGGGGCGGTGGTCTCCACCGCGGGGCGGTGGTCTCCACCGCGGGGCGGTGGTCTCCACCGCGGGGCGGTGGTCTCCACCGCGGGGCGGTGGTCTCCACCGCGGGGCGGTGGGGTGACTGGAAACACCATCTCCTCTCCATTTACTTTCGTACCTGAAATATTAGCGACAGGCGAACGAAATAAAGCAAACGAAAATACGAAATTAATCTAAGAGAAAAGAAAAATTAAGGAAAACTACCTCGGGTTGCCTCCCGGACAGCGCCTTAGTTAACGTCGTAGGCTCGACGTACTTCAATTCAATCACCACCTAGAATAGGATCCTTTCGGAATCCTCTTAACTGTTTCCTCCTGCTGGAACCTTCCATGGAAAGGCTTGGACCTTAGACCATGCTCCCTCTTGGCCAATGACTCCATGATTGTTTCCTTTGGAGCGTCTCCCCCATACTTAGAGCGATGTGGGGGCCGATAGGGCTTGACCTGATCATGTTGCACGACACTAGTTGAAGGCTTACAGCCTTGTGTGGTTAGTGCAGGGGGCAAGTGCCCAAATTAGAGGGAATAGACTCTCCTATGTCATCAAGCAAGACATCATATTCATGCAACTCAAAAGGTTCAGCAATAGCAGAAAAATCAACTATGGTCTCCACTACACTAGGCTTAACATTTTCCTGAATAGGATTATCAATATCACTAATGCAATGAAGGGGAGGCAATTCAATGGAGTTGGCCTTATGAATATTATGCTCAAAAATTATTCCATCGAATTCCATAGTCAAAGTTCTACTATCCACATCAATCTTCGTCATGGATGTTTTCATAAAAGGTCGACCTAACATAACAGGAGCAACCTGCTCATCATAGTCCATATCCATAACAAAGAAATCAGCAGGGAAAATTAAGGGACCAATTTTAACAAGAATATCCTCCACAATACCCTTAGGAGACACACAAGAACCATCAGCAAGTTGTATCACAATATTGGTATCATGCAAGGCTCCGACTCCTAAATCCTCAATCAATGAATAAAGCAAAACATTAATAGAGGCACCCAAGTCTAGCAAGGCTTTCTCAAATCGATGCTCACCTAAAGCAATCGGGATAGTGAACGTACCTAGATCCTTGCACTTCTCAGGCATACGCCTTTGAAATACTGCCGAGACATGTTCACCAACCGGAACCTTCTTCTGGACCTTAAGCTTTTGTGTCCTCTTAACGGTGCACAGCTCCTTCAAAAACTCGGCATATCGAGGAACAACCTTAATAAGCTTGAGAAGAGGAATGTTCACCTCACAGTTTCGGAACGTCTCGAAAAGATCACTGTCGTTGGCGACTCTTCTAGCCTTTAGCGCCTCGGGAAAAGGTGCTGGTGGCTTCTCAGAGCCGAGAGGGAGAAAAGTCGGACGAACATAATTATCAACACAGACTTCATCGGCAGAGATGGGAGTTTGGAGACCGGGTCGCGGTGGTCATCGCCATGGGGCATCAGATGTGAGGAGGAATTACTGAGACTCACCGCCGGGTCGCGGTCAGTGTCACCGCGGGGCGGTGGCTGGCACTCTTCTTTACTGGTCTCACACCCAATTCGCCACCGGGTCGCGGTGGAGTCCAATTGTGCTGCAGCACAATTGGTAACAAGTGGGCGTTAAGCCGCTTGTTAAAGCGGGAGGTCTCGAGTTCGAGTCTTGCGAACAACCTCTTGGAGATGGCTGCCTAATTAATTAGGAGGAGCTCCCAAGGAAGGGTTGGGGTGATAGAGTTGCGGCTCTTGTGGGCTCACAGGCGGCGCCAGTACCGGCACCGTTGGGTGGCTGGATAGCTTGGCCTGGGGGTGTTACACATTTATGCTGAGCTAGCATAGTTCGAGGACTGAGTTGCAAGGCTTTGTAGACTCTGACTATGCCAGTAACAAGGACAATAGAAAGTCCACTACAACCTTCTATTATACCTGGCCAGGGAATTGTGTTTCCTGGAAGTCCAACAACAATCCATTGTTGCACTGTCTTCAACAGGAGCTGAATACATTACAGCAACTGAAGCCTCTAAGGAGGCCACTTGGTTGAAAGGTATCTTACAAGAAATTGAGGGTAAGGCATATCTCCATGTGCTCAATATGGATAGCCAGAGTGCACTATACCTGTGTACAGATCTTGTGAGTCCTGCTGACTTTGGTAAAAAAATAGTGCCTACTAATAAGGTTGTATTTTGCAGGAATTCACTACACATCTATGATGTTCACTGAGGTGTGGGTGGAGGCCGATGACGGACAGGAGAGGATCCCTTGATGCACTTAGGGGGATTTAGGAGACATAACCAAACTATAGATTAAGGGGGCATTTGTTATATCTAATATAATCCAAGTTTAGTTATTCTATATAGTATTGGTATATCATGTCACATGTAATGTGTAGAAATCATAAGCAGTGAACCGGGTTCACTCGTGGTTGTAATATCGGGCCAATTTAGCTTAATTTAGCAAAGCAACCCCGTAGCTCTATTTGGGCTCGGTTGGATGGCTTAGATAATTGGGCCTAACTAGCTCTTGCTACTGCGTGGCCCATTTCCTGGAAGAAGCCCATCTGCTCTCACTTGACGCGGAGGCTTGTTGACAGAGCCTTATAACCCTCTTGAAGCAGTTTCTAGGGTTTTATTCGAAGATTTCCACTTGCGGCTTACAAAGAGAAAGAGAGGAGAGATAAGAGAGAGAGAAGAGGTTCTGGTGGCGCGTTGATCTTCTCGGTGGCGCATAGTCTCTAGCGACGACTTCTTGAGTGTCTAAGAAGTCCTTGGCTTCGAAAGGAAGCCAAAGGCTCCTGCGATCTTTTTTCCTTCTTTCTCTTGTCTTCTCTGTTGCGATGTGTTTTAGCTTTCGTTTCCTGCGTTTGGTTTTTGCCATTCTTGTGCATGTAACCTGCTTGTAGACTTATGATCTTCTTAGTGCATCTGGGGTGAGTCTCCCCTCTTGAGGCTCCGCAGAGTAGGGTTCTATCCCGATCTGCGTCAACAATTCTTGCGTGTTTGATCTGGCTTTTGTTCCTTTGGTTTGCGAAGTTTCGATTGGCTTGATCTTGAATACTGGCAAGAATGTTGACGATATTGGTTTTCAAAGGCCCTGTTTGGTTTCCATTCCTTAGAATGAGTAATTGGAATGAGGAATCACTCATTCCATCATTCTATTTGGTAAGGGTTGGAATGATCATCGATTTCATTCCATGGAATAGTACATTCCAAGGCTAATGAAGCCTTTGATTCCATGAAAAAAGGTAGGGTATCATCCATTTCAACCTCCTTCTCCATCTTTTGTCTTAAAAAGATGTAATTGTCAATTTTAAATTTATTTTTTCATAGTCTCTTACAAAATATATCATTTTAAAGAAAATTAACTAGAAATCTACAAAATGTAAATGTATAATATCAACAAGATTTGATTCCCATATTCAACCAAACAACAAATCTTTATGAATGGTTCATTTCGGGATAATACCAAATACCAAGCCACGGGAATGATTTATTTTGATTCCTGATTTCAACCCGATTCCAAGTGTTATACCAAACGAGCCATAATATATATATATATATATATATATATATATAGAGAGAGAGAGAGAGAGAGAGAGAGAGAGAGAGAGAGAGAGAGAGAGAGAGAGAGAGAGAGAGAGAGAGAGAGAGAGAGAGAGAGAGAGAGAGAGAGAGAGAGAGAGAGGGAGGGAGGAAAAGAGTTTCACATACATTTGGTCCTTATTGTACAACATGATAAATATTATGGGCCATTGGATCAAGGAGATGGATGACTGAGATTAAAAGAGGTGAAAAAGATTGAACAGTGACGCGGTGGTATAACCATAAATACGACGAACTTTTTTTTTCGGTCAACAACTTCTTTTTTTAATATATTTTTCGTCTCTAATCGTTTTAAAATAGACGATTATTGACGTTCATATGTAAGTACTACATGTTCATTTTTCTATGTGGTAAGGTTCACATATAACATTTTCATGTTCAAATACATGTCTTTGTGCATTTAGAGCTTATTTGTGAACTTTAGTATACAAATAAATGAACGTTAAGAGCTTATTTGTGAACCTTTCATATAGGTTATTCCAGAATTATCAAAGGACGTTAAGAGCTTTTTTTTATTATTTTTTGTCTCTGATCGTTCTGGAATAGACAAGTATTGACATTCACATATAAGTACTAAATATTCATTATTCTATGTCGTAAGGTTCACATATAACATGTTCATGTTCAAACACATGTCTTTACACATTTAGAGCTTATTTGTGAACTTCAGTGCACAAATAAATGAACGTTAAGAGCTTATTTGTGAACCTTCTATATAAGTTATTCCAGAATGATCATGGGACGAAAATAAACAAAAAAAATTATTGACCAAAAAAAAATCGACGACCGAGATCGCTTCGCATGTTGTATGATAAGGGCCTGTTGTACAGAATCCTCAAACTCTATATATATATATAGATTTGGGTTCCAGTGCGAAATGCCCTTCTCGTGCGAAATGCGAAGCGATCTCGGCCGTACATTTTTTTTTGTCAACAATTTTTTTTTTCGTCCCCTGATCATTCTGGAATAACCTATATAAAAGGTTCATCAATAAGCTCTTATCGTTCATTTATTTATGCACTGAAGTTCAATAAATATGTTCTAAATGTGCAAAGATATGTGTTTGAACATGAACATGTTATATGTGAACTTGACATCATAAATTAATGAACATTCAGTACTAATATGTGAACGTCAATAATTGTCTATTCCTGAACGATCAGAGACGAAAAATAAAAAAAAAAGCTATTAACGTCCACTGATCATTCTGAAATAACCTATATAGAAGGTTCACAAATAAGCTCTTAACGTTCACTTATTTATACACTGAAGTTCACAAATAAGACTAAATGTGCAAATACATGTGTTTGAACATGATCATATTATATATGAACCTTACGGTATAAAACAATGAACATGTAATACTTATATGTGAACGTCAATAATTGTCTATTCCAAAACGATCAGAGACGAAAAATATATAAAAAAAAAAGTAAAAAGTTATTGGCCCCCCAAAATAAAAATCGTCATATTTTCGGTTATGCTACCGCATCACTATTAACTCTTTTTTATACCTTTTAATCTCAGTCCTTTATTTTCATAATAAATATCTCATAATATTTCATATGTTATACCATAATGATCAATGGAAACTCACTCTATATATATATGGGTCTCGGTCATGTTTGATTATTTATAAATTTTTTTTTTGGTCGAATGATTGATTATATATAAGTACGGATGTGTGAAGAATATTACTCATGGACTCCTGCTGTCTCTATCCCTCTCCGGTCCCACAGTAGGCGAAGGTGGCCGGTGACTTGTCTAGCTGCTTAGTCCTGACCGTAATTTTTTACTTAAATTTATTACACAAGTTCTGCATAGCTTTATTTATTTGTACTTGTAAATTATGGAGTATTAAGTTCATTAGTAATTTGTAGAATAGAATCCGGGCCGGCGGCCATGTCTCCAGTGATTTTCTTCTTCATCATCATCAGTTTGGTCAGCCATGCCTCCGCCGCCCCAACTCACCTCTACACCTATTGCCCCAACAACACCTTCTTCCCCACCACCAACTCCGCCTTGCGGTCCAACCTCGACACCCTCCTCTCCAACCTCTCTGCCGCCGCTAACAGCTCCTCCACCCCCGGCTTCCACAACTCCACCGTAGGATCCCCTGCCGTCTACGGCCTCTACCTCTGCCGGGGGGACGACGACGCGGCCACCTGCAGGGACTGCGTGGCGGCCGCCTCGGCCGAGCTGTCCCAAAAATGCCCCCTTGGCAAGCAGGCGGTGGCCTGGTACGACGAGTGCATGATAAGGTACTCCAACGCCTCCATCTTCGCCCAACTGGACGACAACTTTCACCTGCTGATGTGGAATACTCAGAACATCACCGGCAACGTCGCCCACTTCAAGGAGGTGTTGTCGGCAGCCCTGCAGAATGTGACCACGGAGGCGGCGAGGGGCGGGGCAGCCTTGAAGTTCGCGAAGGAGCAGGAGAAGTTCGATGAGTTCCGGACGGTGTATGCGCTGGGGCAGTGCACGCCGGACCTCTCCGGGGTTGACTGCAACCAGTGCCTGCAGCTGTGTATCAATAGCCTACCAAACGGGGACAGGCAGGGCGGCAGGGTTCTCTATTTCAGCTGTAACCTCCGCTATGAGATTTACTCATTTTATGATCAGGTGGTTGTAAAATTCTCCCCGATCTACCCCTACTGCCCAAACTCCAACTTCTCAGCCACCGAAACCGTAGGCTACCGGAAAAACATCGATGCCCTCCTCAACAGCCTCTTCTCCGCTGCTAACACGTCCTCCACCCCTGGCTTCTACAATAACACCATTGGTAATTCCCCTACTGTGTACGGGCTCTACCTCTGTCGCGGCGACGTCAGCAATGCCACCTGTCGCGAATGCGTGGCCGCAGCCTCAGCTTACCTGCCCCAGAATTGCCCACGAGGCAAGCAGGCCGCGGTGTTCTATGATATGTGCATGATAAGGTACTCCAACCAATACTTCTTTGGCAAGCTGGACGCCAACCCGGATCTGCCGTACAAGTACAAGACCCCAAACCTAACGCCCGACGTGGGCCCCGATTTTTACAATTCGGAATTCCGTAGAGCGGTGTCTAATGCCGCGGAATCGGTAATCAATAAGGTAGCAGCAGCAGAGAACGGGAAAGATGGGAAGATGATAGCGACCGATCAGGAAAATATTGTTAATAGTAGTACTATATACATGCTTGCGCAGTGCACTCCGGACCTATCCATCGATGATTGCAGCTACTGCTTGAACACCTGCAAGAATACCCTTGATACATGTTGTGTGCATCAACAGGGAGCAGGGGTATATTACTTCACCTGCAGTCTACGCTTTGAGCTAAATCTGTTTTATTCAGATCTAGATCCGCTCGGTGGTTTAACTACTGGTAATTTCTCTGGCACAAATAGTAGTACAGGGGTACCCTTTTCAGTTTGTTTAATATAGAAAATTTTGGTTCCAATTTGTCAGGTGCAAGTCCAGCTACCCCTGGTCCTATTACTCCAACGTCGACAAGCAAACCAAAGCGACATAATACTCTCATCATTACGGCTTCCGGACTCGCTGCTATAGTGTTGTTGTTTCTTGGCTTAGCTCTTTTGTTTGCAAGTTTCAAAAGAAGGAAGCTCAAATCGGCTTCAACAGGTATATATACCACGTCTTATTTCAGTGTGAACATAATTTACCTAATATATAAGTTTAGTTAATTACTCTTAGTATTGAAGTTGTGTGGTAATATAGGGTATAAAGTGTTATAATAAATCATTGCAGCTGAACTTAGTGATATCGTAACTGCTGAATCGTTGCAAATGGATTTCAACACAATACGAGCTGCAACACAGAATTTCGCTATTGATAAGAAGCTTGGACAAGGAGGATTTGGCCCTGTTTATAAGGTAACAATTTTACTTCACTCAAGATATAGGCCTTGTTTGACCCTTTACATATAAAGATTTTAACAATTTTTTTTCTTCTTTTTACACCGTTTTCCATACTATTCAAATTTTAAATTTGAAAAATTACTTTTATTTTAAAAAAAAAAGTCTTTATAAATATATTCACCAAACAAACCCATAATTTAAGAGTATATATATTTAAACGAGTCACTAATTTTTGCAACAGGGGACACTCGAAAATGGACAAGAAATAGCAGTGAAGAGGCTTTCAGAAAATTCAGGCCAGGGCATTGTGGAGTTTAAGACGGAAGTTATTGTAGTGGCGAAACTACAACACCGAAATTTAGTTAAGCTCTTGGGATTTTGTGTATCAGGAAAAGAGAAAATCCTTGTCTATGAATTTCTCCCCAACTCCAGTTTAGATAAAATTCTATTTGGTACGTTTTTGTTGAATCACGAATACATGTTCGCTTTACTCCATCATAAACCAAACTGCATTCCGAACTGAAAGTTTGTGTGCAGATCCAGCCAAGCGAATGTCTTTGAACTGGGAAACGAGGTTCAAGATCATTTGTGGAATCGCAAAAGGGCTTCTGTACCTTCACGAAGATTCCCGTCTAAGGGTTGTCCATCGGGATCTCAAATCAAGCAACATATTACTAGATGAAGCTATGCATCCAAAAATATCGGACTTTGGATTGGCCAAACTCTTTGGTGTTGATCAAACTCAAGCCGTTACAGACTCAATCTCCGGAACATAGTAAGATTTGCATCAATTGCTTGAATTTTTTGAGATGAAAAATCGCTAATTTCCTAATAATATATTTCCATCCCTTTACATATATTTATGTTTAGCGGATATATGGCCCCGGAATATATATTGATGGGTCATTACTCCATCAAGTCGGATGTGTATAGCTTTGGGATCATAGTCTTGGAGGTCGTTAGCGGTCAAAGAAACAAATACATAAACCGCCCGCTACTAGAGGAGGCACTACTTTACCGAGTAAGTCTCATATATATGGTCTGTGTGATAAATAATATCTCATATTAAAAATTTGAGAATAAAAGACTTAGTATATAAATTTAGTGCACTACTTCTTCTATTCAATTGGTTTTATGTATTGGTCCTAACTTTCACAATCAAACCATAATTGTGGGACATACATGGAAACTATGGAATGAAGACGAAGCCGTGAAATTGGTGGATGAGACTTTGGGTGAAAATTATGCCAAGGAAGATGTGATCAAGTGTATCCACATTGGTTTGTTGTGCATTCAAGAAAGTGTTGCAAAAAGGCCTAATATGACATCAATCGTTGCCGCCCTTGGAGGTCAATCCATCACACTTCCATTGCCATCGCCACCCAATTTCTTCAGTGAGAGCAGTACAAGTTCCACCATTAAGAGCGGTACCTCCGGGGTTAGCTCAGGACAAGGGGTTAGCACTGGCCAAACTTCAGAAATTACTGAATTGTATGTAAGATAACATATATATTGGTCGTCCATTGATGTATAAATCAACATTTATGTATATCATTACTCCGAGAATTGGTCCTATTGTTTATTGGATAATACTCTGTCCGTATAAAAAATTTGTCATCGTCCAGTTTGACACTACTATTAAAAAATGTTATAACTTCTATTTATACCATCCGAAAATCTCACTAACAAAAATATCTAACTCACTATTTTCAGCAACAAGAAGATATCAATTTAATTTAATAAGATAAAATCTCAATCGAATATATTATCTAAGAAAAGATTTCCTATGATAATATAATCGGAATAAGATAAAAATTTTCTCTCTCCAAATCTTTTAGTTGACGTGATCAGTCCAATTTTCTTCTTCTAACCGCATGATCTTCATGCTCGACTTCCTCATAATTTTTGTAGCTTGATGTTAGTTTCCTTGAAAGATAACAAAGTGTATGTAGGACTCTTTGTTCCCTCTGTATTCGTGCGCTGTTAATGGTTCCGTGTAACAACTTTGTTTTGTTCCTGAAATACTTGAATACCAGATTAATTGAATGTTTACCGTCAAAACCTTACCTCATCCTACAATTCGGACAAAACACAAACCCCCACTCCGACCCGAAAAAGTTAGTAAACATAAACCTCTGTGAAGCTCTTAAACAGCTCTCACAATCCGACCCGACAACATCCGGCTACAGTACTGCACAAGACTATAAACAGTCTTGAACTGCGTGACGGTCTCATCTCTTGTCGCAAACTCCAACGGATCGCCGTCGTACGCAGCCTTCTTGATTAGCGTGTCCATCAAGGTAGTCAACGTTTGACCGAACTTTGTGGGGTCCGAGATGTTGTTGTCGTTGTTCCACCACCCGGGCGTCCACGTGTTGGTCCAGATGCCGACGTCGGACTGGTTGTCGTTGCATTCCTGGAAGAGGATGAGGCCCTTATAGGGAAGCATCTACCACCCTCGGACCCCACTTGGGCGGCGGCTTTGACGCAGTCGGTGCAGAGTTGGGAGGAGATGTCGCCGCGGCAGTAGTATTGGGCGTAGGTGTTGCCGGCGGTGGAGTTGAAGAAGTGGGCCCCGGAAGCATGGGATACGAGGTTTGAGAAGACGAGGTTGAGGTTTTTGTGGTAGGGGCTGTTGAGGGTGTAGTTGCCGACGTTGACGCTGTAGTTGTTGCGGCTGCACGAGGTGAGGAAGTAGGTTGGTTGTGTTGGTATTTAGGAGGTTACATGGTTTGGTTGCAAAGTTACCAAGGAAATGAGAAGGATGAATGTTTTGAGAATGATTGTAAGTGGATGCATTTTTTGTTGTGGTTAATGCATTTTTGTGGCTTTATATGTTGTAGCTAATCAATGAAGATGAGGTTTCGACAAAGAAAACATTAATGAAGATGAGGTTGACAAGCAACAATATAGGCAATGCAAGTCATGCCTTTTTAATCGGTAATTAGGGTAAGTGCATGTCATGTACGGGTTAACGAATTGATATTACAATTGTTATGTATATTTATACAGAATATGATATATAATGAAAATTATTTTAAATTTAGACGTTTTTATACAGTAGGCAAATATTTTTGTATATGCATAGCCAATAATTTTCTAATAATCATTGTAATTAGTAGCTTACTAAGAAGAAACGTAGAATTAATTGTCAAGTCTTTCCAGTCTAGCTGGTAAGCATGACATCCCGAGACCATTAGATTGTGTGTTCGAATCCCCCTCCCCCGTTGTAATGGCCTTGTGGCTTTTGAGGCTTGTGCTTCCTATTAACCAAAAAAAAAAGACGTAGAATTAATTAATAGAGTAAATTAGAAAATGAAAATGGTGACAATTTGTTTGTGATGTTCATCAAGTCTATATTTTAATTTTTTTTTTTAGAATTCAAAAGGGTAAATAGAAGAGTGAGGTATATAGAAATGGGAGAGTGTGACACATTAATTTTTTATAGAAAATATAAAATACACATTAATTATAGGAGATGTCAAATGTATGTCACATGTAAAATTGACCAAATAGTTTAATTTTTTACATAGACATACTTCTTTAATGTAATAGGAAGATTATTCTAGTATTGCGTAAGTGTATTACATCAGAAACCATGATTACTTTTTCAACCAAATAAAAAAAAACAATGATTAATTCTGATGGAATATTGTTATATCATACATTAATACATGTCAACGTTTAGATGAGTACATAAACCTTATAAAAATGTTTTGGTGTGCGTCAACCATAATATTTTTATTCTGAAACATGACTTTTTCGTTAATAGCTGGTTTGGTCTAGGGATCGATGTTGGGTTTATGTTGGAATCTTGACGTTCTCTCTGATTTTGATAATGATAAAATACTATTAGGTTTTATGATTTATATTTTTTTATGAGTTTCAGGTTTTATGAAAGAATTAAGAAAAATGGAAATCATGTGAAGAAGATAAAACAAAAGAATGGAAAGGAACGTTGTGCAAACAAAAAACTGTTACGCGGAAGCAAATTGAAGATGTGAAACGCGCGTAGAGATTATACAAGGAAACAATGAATAATGAACAATGCGGAAACGCATGGATTGCTTAGCTGTTACCAGGTGAAGACCGCTACATATGGAAACAAGATTTGAAGATTTACTTGAAGGAAGAAGTCTTAGTTAGTGTTTCTTAGGAAACTTTTTGTATGGAAACCATGTGTTTACAAGCTCGAACGTTTAGTTTAGGAAGAAATCTTTCATTATTACCTTATATAGTGGATTGATAGCTATTTGGGTATTTGGTAAGAGAGATCTTTTCTAACACTATAAATAGATGAGCATACCTTGGGGAAAGGTATCTCAGCTACCACAATCGAAACATACGAAGAGCTACTGCAAGTTGAGATTGAAGGTCCAAAGGCAAGGTACGAACTAGTGGTGTGAGTTACTTGCTTAGGGTTTTCTTGTGTTCTTGTTTTATTGTGAGTTGATTACACTCAAGGTCTAGAAACCTAGGGTCTGTGTGAAAATAGGTGGAGAGAAGGCTTGTGAGATTGTACAACTTATCAATAATACAAGTATACGGTTTGAAATCCTCCTACGGTAATATCTACAGGTAGAGGTTTTTCTCTTTTTAACTAGTTGGTTGACAAAGTATCCTCTATAAGGAACTGTCTTGCTGTACGTTACTCTTAAATCTGTTGGAATATAAACGTCTCATATCTAAAGTTGGGACATAACTTGCCTAGTATATAAGCTTGATGGGCTACTTCTCCTATTGCCAATTGGTTTTAGGATGGAACCTCATTGGGCTTATGTACTGGGCCTATCTGCGTCTATGCGCTCGTGTCCGCACGACCCCCAGTCTATGGACCCACGAACTTTCACATGGTATCAGAGCGGGTTCGGTCATGGGGTCCCTTTATTGGGTTGGTTGGGTCTAACTATAAAGAGATTGAGATGTTCACCCACACTCGTTTGTTCAAGTGTCAACTGGGCCTGACCAATTGCCCTCCCGTTGCACTTGTGGAGACGTGTTGGAATATAAACGTCCCACCTCTAAAGTTGGGACATAACTTGCCTAGTATATAAGCTTGATGGGCTACTCCTCCTATTGCCAATTGATTTTAGGATGGAATCTCATTAGACTTATATACTGGGCCTATCTGCGCCTATGCGCTCGTGTCCGCACGACCCCCAGTCTATGGGCCCACGAACTTTCACAGAAACTTTACTATTTCCACTGCCCAGGGAACAATATAACCATTACCTGTCTAACACACTACGATTCAATAGTTTATGTAGTGGTGTTTAAGTTGAAGTTTATATTATCTTAACTTTAGAGGGGATTAATTAAACACAAAATTAAAATTATCTATAGCTTAAATACGCTCCCTAGTCTGTTTCACTTTGACCGATCCAATATCATATCAGCCCAACTATAGAAAACTGTAATTTATAATTAGGGTTGAACATATCAGCCCAACTATAGAAAACTAAGATAATGACTCTAGCTCAACTTGCGTTGGGAGTTGAAGAAGTCCAAATCCAACTTGCCGGGTTATGGAAAATATAGCAATTACACATATTTAATGTTTTTCGATGTACTACTCGGTCCATGTCATTTGTTGGAACCTTGACGTTTCCTCTTGTTTTGATGATGATAAACACCATTAGGTTTTATGTTTTCTTATTGTTCCTATGAGTTTCAGGTCTTATGAAAGAATTAAGGAATAATGGAAAAACGCTTGAAGAAGAGAAAGCAGAGGAATGCAATGGAACGTTGTGAAAACAAGGAACAATTACGCGAGAAGCAAATTGGAAATCTGAAGTGCGTGGTTCCTATACAAGGAAACTATTATATATGGAAACATCGTCTATGGAACGATGCGGACCGCAGAGAATTGTCAGTTGTTCCCTGATTGACTCAGTTATACAAGGAAACGAGATTTTGAGTCTTACTTGGAAAAAAAGAAGAAGACAATGAGTCTTAGGAAAGTTTATAGAAGGAAACCATGTGTTTATAAGCTGAATAGTATATTTGGTAACAAAATTGTTCATTGTTACCATATATGTTAATTGTTAGATATTTGATAATAGGATTTTGTTAGACACTATATATAGACGAGATTGCCTTGGGGAAAGGTATCTCAGCTATCACACTGAAGTCCATGAAGAGCTTATTGCAAAGTTGAGATCGGAGATCCAAGGCAAGGTACGAGTATGTACTTGATTGCTTAGGGTTTTCTTATGTTCTTGTGTTGTTACTAGTTGATTGCACTCAAAGTCTAGAAGCCTAGGAACTGTGTGTGAGTAGGTGGAGATAAGACTTGTGAGATTGTACAACTTAGGGTCTTGTTGTGTTCTTGTGTCATTGAGAGTTGATTGCACTCAAAGTCTTGTAACCTAGGGTATAGGTGGATAGAAGACTTGTGAGATTGTACAATTCTTAATAATACAAGTATACATTTGGAACTTTGTTGTTACTTTGAATCTTGGGAACAGTCACAATGTTCCCTGTCTAACACACTACGATTCAACATCATTTATGAACTGATCTAGACCATTGGATCAATTTAATGTGTAAATGGAGTTTGTTTAGACGCATTTATAATTTTGTGGATAAGTACGTCAAAAACTAAAAGAACATAAATCGTTGAATTGTTTTGAATTAATGATTGAGATAAAAGTTTCATTAAAAGAGGTAATGTGCATACATATTCTTCGTTAATGATATTTTTGTAAATAAAAGAACAATTTTTATTAAAATAACTTGTATGTCACTGTGTGTGCATCCCAAGTCCCAACGCATGAGAATGTGCAACACATAGATAATGTGCATATCTTTATTGGAAAGACTTGGTTTTTAAAGTATGTGTGTTATATGTACATCAAATTGAATGGAGGATATGTGTCTTAGTGCATGAGAAATGTGCATCGTTGTTCACTGCTTCATTAAAAAGACTTAGTTTTTGGAAGATGTGTGTTATATGTGCGTGTGTCGTCGTACTTGGGTAGTGTGCGTCGTAGACTTGTAGTGCACAAAAGATGTTGATCGCTTCATAACAAAGACTCAGTTTAATTAGGTCCAATCAACACCCGTCAACTAATGGTTAATGAGCTTGCATCATGTAATTTTGTTAATCCAACCTTCTGAACGTAATTTACAAGACAAACACACAAGTCCTTCCTTACACTACATACGCTCAAATTTCACAAAATTAAAATAACACTTCTGCAAACACACCGATTCAAGCTATTCGCGACTTTGCACCCATATCTTACAAGAACACACAAACAAATTAAATACCGAACGATCACATCACAGCTAGGTTTCCTTATTTCCAGGCTTTAGCTAGCGAGGACGTAGATCATCAAATTGCGTACTACTCGGAGAATCATAAATCCCAAGCCGAGAAGTTTGGTCACTAAGAATACTTGTACGAGGACTACGAAAGAAGCTCGAAGGTGCAGAGGGATATGGTATTTCAAGGGATTGGTTTTCGAGCATGCCAACTACTAGTCGTATAGTTGGTCTCGTTGTTGCATCGTCTTGAACGCATAACATGCCTATTTGAAGGCATCTTTCTGCTTCAGCTTTCGAGTAGTTGTGTTGCAGAGTTGGATCTACTAGCCTTTCAATTGCTCTTTCATTCCAAATCCCCCATGCCTGCGACAAGATTTAATATATATTATATTAAATGATGTGTGTTAGTTCAGATAACGATGAATGTGTTTCATGTGCAGTGGAATATTAAAACAATAAGATGATAATAGTGAGATCAAATCCTCCACTCCCTTCTATGCTCTCTTTTATGTTTCCTCTATGTTGATTTATTTATTTTATACTCTAAATCCTAAAATATATACCCTATATCCTAAATACTAAATCTAGAGCCCTATATCCTAAATCTTAAAATCCTAAACTCTAAATTTTAATACTTAAATCTTAAATTATAGACCCTAAATCTTAATTATTATTCCTAATTTAAGGTTTAAAATATAAAATAATTAAATAAAACCTAAATAAAGTATAAAATGGTGTAGAACTAGGGAGCAGTAGTGACATCATTCCTTAAAAAGGATACTTAATCAACCAATTAACTAATTGATCAAGAAAGGTGCATGCATGATAAAGATGTTGAGCCATACATGATGTAGAAGTCCATCCCCATTGGCCGAGTCATAAAATTGGCTAATACTTTTACCGCTTATAATTTCTAGAATAATAACTCCAAAGCTATAGATATCCGACTTGATAGAAAATCTCCCTGTCATTGCGTATTCAGGTGCCATATATCCACTAAAAACAACAACATAAATGTTAGATGTAGGGAGAGAGATATCTTTAAATTCAAGTTTGAGGTTAATTAAGCTCACTATGTGCCACCAATTCTAGAAGTATTTCCCGTGGTTTCATCGATCTTCACTAGCTTTGCCATTCCAAAATCCGCGATTTTAGGATTCATCTCGTCGTCGAGCAAGATGTTGCTAGATTTAAGATCTCGATGTACAATGGTAAGCAAGGAATCAATATGAAGATATCGAAGTCCCCGTGCGATTCCTTCTATGATTTCGTATCGAGTTCTCCAGTTTAACTTGAAAGACTTGGTAGTATCTGTACGTATACAAATCTTTAAAAAATAATCACAACATAATTTCTTCGTAGGTGAAAGGAGATGCTCAAGACTTAGGCAAATAAATATGCATAAATAGTTGCTTAATTCGTACCGAAAAGAAATTTATCGAGACTTAGGTTAGAGAGGAACTCATAAACCAGAATCCTTTCTTCATTTTCAACGCAATACCCAATGAGTCGAACCAAATTTCTATGTTGAAGTTTTGCCACCACCGCAACTTCTGTCTTGAACTCTCTAACCCCTTGGTGCGAGTTTCTTGATAGCCTCTTTATAGCTACCACGTGTCCATTCAGAAGTATACCCTGCATAATTAATTCAATACTCTTTTTTTTTTATTTTTGTTAAGAAAATATTTGTCATTTTAGAGTATTATATATTTATTAAAAAATTACAAAATATGCTATTAAAAATTACATATATTGATATTTTTTATGTATTTTTTTATTCATTAGTTTTAAATAAAAAGACTAATTATTAAATTATATATTTTCTAAAAACAATTATAGTATTGTAAGTTATGATTGCATTCCATAACATAATTAATACAGCCACACACAACATCATGATCTGTTTTGTGAGAAAATTGGCAATCCCTTGTGTGTGTTTTTTTTTATATCATTTGGATATGTTTTTAAGAGAATTCATATTGGCGATTTTATGGATTTTTAAATATAATTAAGAAGACGATATATTTTTTATCTTAGGATGAAAGTCTTTTTACAGTAAGTGTTTTTATTACAAAAATAGGAAATTCTATTATAAAAATGTAATAACAAAATTAATTCATCTTTTTCTAGTTCAATAAGAGATTCACTATTGTGAATGGTTGGAATAATCAATTACCTTATAGACACTGCCAAATCCACCTTCGCCCAGCTTATTCGCAAGGGAAAACTTGGTTGTTGCCTCCTCCATCATCCTAAAGCCAAAGCATTCTATATTTCCGATCTCTGGTTCGTCACGGACGACGTCTAGCACCATTAGATAAGTTGATAATTACAATCTAGCTTGCTATTACTAATTAAATACTCCGTACTAACTAGGGAATTATAAAAGACATATAATCTATACAAATTGAGCTGACTCTTTTACCTTTATTTTTGTGCTGTTGCGTCGGAGAAGATCTTTCATCATTCCTCTTTCTATACAAACAAAACCATATGCCAAACGAAACACCACACAAAACTAATATAGATCCCGCTCCAGCAGCCACAGGGACAACTATTCTCTTTGAGCCCTTCCCTACAAAATTGCAGGCCATGTTTAATAATTATATACATATCAACTCCACGGTAAAATATAACTTCATTTGTGAATTGTGATGAAAAATATAATAGAGATTATTACTGATATATATATATATATATATATATATGTCAAAATAAACTCGATCCCCGCCTTAGAAGTGGGACTAGAAAGCTTGCTATATATGTTTGTTTGGAGGGCTACTTATCCTATAACCATTTGTGATATTACAAAAAGCTTATGTGAACTAGCACAGTGGGTGTATGTAGCTTTTTCAGTCTCCTTATAGTCAAGCTCAACATGCAATTTATAACTCCGGATTCTTTGATATCAAGTGAAAGTCCGTTGGTCGGTAGGCCGTGAACGAAAACGTATGAGTGTCCATGCGCAGATACATCTATTATATAAACCTAATGAGATTTCATTCTAAAATCAAATGACAATTGAAAAAATAATTTACTAAGCTCATATATTAAAAATTGTTGGAATATTGTTAAAATATAACATCCCACTAAGCTCGTATATTTGATATTTTATCAAAATGATATTGTTGGAATATAATATCCAACATCAGAAAGTTGAGAATAATGGTCTGTTTGGATTTCAATTAGATTGCATTATCTTGCATTAAATTGATAATAAATATAATTTAATACAAGATAATGCATTTTAATATATTATTTGAGGAGATCCAAACAGATCGTAAAAGGCGTAGTATATAAGTTTAGTAAATTACTCTTTCTATTACCAATTGATTAATTTTATGATGAAATCATATATTAGTCATATCAGAGATTAAATTCTACGTACTCTTCAGTGTATCATATAGACTAAACTGTGTACCCTATAGATCCTAAATCCTATACTCTAAATCATAAACCCTAAATCTTATACTCTAAATCCTAACCCTTAATTATTAGAGTTTGGATCATATGCGGAGCACTCTTTCCGTACGGACGTGCGGAGCATGCACTTTTGGGTCTTATTTGTGCACTTTAACGTCTTATTTATGCACTTTTTCAAAAAAAAAAAAAAAAAAAATTCTTTTTAAAATTTTTTTCCAAACATTTTTCAAAATTTTTACAAAAGTGCACAAATAAGGCTCAAAAGTGCACAAATAAGGCCTTATAGTGCATGTCCGCACGGAAAGAGTGCTCCGCACCGGAACCGCACTCTTAATTATTAACCCTAAATTTTATATAAAACAAATAAGTAAAAACTTAAAGGTGCATACCGATCTTATAAACATATACGATCCCATACTTTCATAGTCTATGGACCCACAAAATTTAATAGATATTAATATTCATCCATTTCCAACAATAACATATCCCATTTAGACCCTTCATTACCTGAAGGTGGGGGACCACCAACGGACGGAGATATCGTCGGCGGCGGTGGAGCAGTAGTGGAGTTGGTTGATATCGGCGGCGGCGGAGCAGTAGTGGAGTTGGTTGAGTAGAAAAGTGAAAGACTGTACCTCATCTGGCAATTCGGATAGAACACCATGCCCCATTCAGACCCGAAAAAATTGCTTAACACATACCTAAGCCCACCCATGAGGCAACCCTCACAATCCGACCCGACAATATCGGGGCTGCACTGCACAAGACAATACACCGTCTCGAACTGCGTTATGGTCGCGTCTCCGGTCGCGAACTCCAACGGGTCGCCCCCGTGCGCAGCCTTCTTGATGAGCGTGTCCATCACGCCGCTGAGTACTTGACTGAAATTGGTAGGGTCCGAAACGTTGTTCTTGCTGTTCCACCACCCGGCCAACCATGCGTAGGTCCACGTGCCGACGTGGGACTGGTCGTCGTACCAAAAGGTGCACTCTTCAAAAAGGATGAGTGCCATCCTTATGGGGAAGCACTTGCCTCCTTCCGACCCCACCTGGGTGGCGGCTTTGATGCAGTCGTGGCAGAGCTGGCCGGAGATGTCGCCACGGCAGTAGTACTGGGCGTAGGTGGTGTTGGAGTCGCCGGCGGAGGAGTTGTAGAAGTGGGCCCCGGAAGCGTGGGATACGAGGTCGGAGAAGACGAGTTTCAGGTTTTGGTGGTAGGGGCTCTCGAGGGTGTAGTTGCCGTAGCGGGTCCCATTGCAGGCGGTCCCGTAGTAGTTGGGTCGGGTCGGAATTTGGGAGCTGATTTGCTTTGGCAGGAAAGTTACCAAGGCGATGACAAGGATGAATGTTTTGAGAAGGCTTGCAAATGAAACCATTATTAATTATTAATTGCTGTGATCGATGGATTTTATATAATTTGTTCGTGTTAATCCAACAATGGGTTATGACTTATGAGGGTTTTATATCTCATTAGGATGTTGGCGAGCAAGTTGATTGTTTTTTTAATTAATTGGTAGAAAGAGAAACGACACTCTAGCACGCTTAATTAATCAAAAAAAAGCAAAAAACTACATCCGAATCATAGCAACACCTTTGACGTCATCCAACAGAATCGAAACAACACTGCTAATAGGTTCAACTAAAACATGATAACCAGAAGGAAAATCAAAAGCGACCCGATTAGCCTCTATGTAGACATGACGAAATTAGACAATCCATTCCCTACTAATAAAGCAAGTTGATTGTTTTTTTAGGTCTTGATCACCTGGTTTGACCGGTCGAAAACGACGTCAATATCTCGATACACGCCTCTAGCAGGAATCGAACTCGAGACCTATGGATAGAACACTTAAGAGAGTCTAACGTCAAACCACTAGACCAACATTCAATGAATTTGGCACGTACATTTAGTCTATTTTAGGACGTACATCAGAAAGAGCATTGAATAATTCTATTGTGATGCATATTGCTATATCATAGATGTCAATGTTTTGATGATCGAGTACATAAACCTAAAGAATGTTTACATGACTACGTCAACTGTAATATTTATATGGCTGAAAAGTACCTGACCTAATACATATATAAGAAGTTTCATAATCGATACATGTTGCCAATGGCGGTTTTAAAACTTAATCGAAGGGGACGAGTTTCATATATTTTTCACTTCATAAATCAATATTTGTATTAATATTTTTAACACTATAAAAAATATGAGATTCACCTTTTGAAATTTGATTAACTCGTGTAATATATACTCTATTTTTTAACATTTTGAATTTTTTAAAAAATAATATAAGATTTTCAATTTTTGTGTTAATAAAAAAAATAAAATAAAGAAGGAAAAATAAAAAAAATAAAAGAGAAATAAACATGCTTAATAAACACAAAAATTTTAACAAAACAATTAAGACTCAATTTTTTTACAAAGGTTGAAAAAATAATGGATTGAATAATTGAATCCATAACCTTTTGCTTTTTTCACACAAGTTTTAAGACAAATACCACTAGATCAATGCATATTTCTTGTCATTTACTTATCATTTTATGTATATATAATAAAAATTAAAAATTCAAAAAAAGACTAAACCAAAAATTCGACATATTATAATATAATGAATTTGTCGGGAGAAGAGCCGCCCCCCTAGCCCCCCTCTAGATCCGCCCGTGCATGTTGCTGTACTAACTAATCCTCTCCAGGTTACATTAGGGATATTGGGTTTTGGGTAGTACGTAATTTTAAGCTGACTTGGAAGTGAAAATCCACTTTTTTATTTTGATATGATAGGAGATATCAGATATTGTAGGCTTAGTTTTACAACGGGAGATGGAAATTCAAGTATATATATGATCAAATTTTTATGTCATGAATACCGGCAATCACATACAATTAAACTAGTAAGGGTTGACAATGAAAAGTTCACTTGAATTGAATGATCAATTCAACCCAACTTAAAAAACTGCCTAATATATAACTTATAAATAGAGTTGAACATCTTTATTTATGAACTATGACAAAGACTCTAGCTTATTATACCGTAGTTGAGAATTTAAAGAGTCCATCTCCAACTTGCGGGGCGCTCGAAAGAAAGCTACTTACATTTATACATATTGAATGTTGTTTGATGTACATGAAGTCCATGTGTAGGATAGTACGTGTTAGCAATCAAAGGAAACTGAGAGTTCGGTTTCTTAACAACAAAATAAGTAAACAATAAAAGAATCAAGTCCAATTCCTTAGAGTGAGAACCTTTGATAACCAATTAGTTATCCAGGATAAAATCTATTACCTCTCTTTTAAGAGGATTTCAAAGTCTACTTCTTTTATTAATGCTTCAATTACAATCAACTAGGATAAAACACACAGATTAAAGTCTTAGACACACTAAGGACTCTCTACCTAGTTCGACCAAATCAAGCACACAAACAAGCAAGCGACTTACAGTTCTTCTTCAAAGAACTAAGCTCTGTTTCTTCTTCGTAAGCAATGTAAATGAATGCGTAAATGTGAGAGAGTTTAATTACTCTATTTATGTAACTTAATTGATGGAAGAACCGAATCTCCAACAACTAAATTACATAAATAAAATAATCAAAAAGTAATCGAAAAGATAACATTTGTTACCAAATATAATCTTCCACGATTTTACACTTTTTCGTTTCCATAAAAGATATACTTTTAACTCCTAAGATAATATGGAAACAAGATAATCTTTAACTTCTCTCTCCAAGTAAAGATCTACCCTAATCAGATCGCCGCCGCCCTTCATCTCTTGTTCCAAGCCTTTCAGCGCCAGCGTCCTTCAGTTTCTTACGCCAGTTCCCAAATCTGGCATCTTGGTTTCTATCTCGTGCTTCCAATTCCTGAGTTCCCTATTCATCAACACTTATGGAAATATTAATAGCAAAAGTGTTTGTCATTATCAAAACTAGGAAAACTGAGGAAGGGAACTAGAGTTTCCAAAAATTCACTTCCTAACAATTTCCCTCTTTTTGATGATGACAAACATGTAGAACCTGACATATCTAAAATAGGCATGAATGATAAATGAGGAAAAACAGAACATAACTAGATATAAAATAATCAATAATGAATTGCATATTCCCCCTTAATATTAAACCAGGTTCCTTAATTCCCCCTTAAGGAGACAACCACTTCAGAGTTACTTTCATCCTATTAGTTCCAGATTGCCAAGTTCATTCCCCCTTTGGACATCATTGAAACAAGTCAGTTAAATGAAGAACAAAGAGAATTTAGAGAGACAAATGAACTAATGTTGAACTCTAGAGAAATGGCACTATAATAAAAGTTGAAAGCAAATCATAACAATTGCGAGGAACACAAAAATTTCATTAAGCATAAGGAGATCATAGATAACACGGACAAAATAAACATAACACTCAGAGACATACAAAAAGGGATCAAGATATGGAAGTGAAATCCTAGGGAACTAAGGTTCCATGTCAACTGAGTAGGGAACTGATCACTGCGCCAAACTACTTCTTCGCCTTCTCCTTGTCTTCAGCAAGCTTGCGGTTCACCAACTTTGCAATTTCTTCCACAAGGGTTGTAGACGTCTTCCACAGCTCCACAACCATTTCATTTGTGAAATTGCTGCCTTTCTCAACAGCGGAAGCCACCTTGTCAAAGCCCTCAACTAGGGCAACTTCAATGTGTCCCAAGCTGCTCAGAATAACATGGGTGTCGGGAACTAGGCGGGGGTCAGATTGTCCAGGCAAGGACTCTTCCTTTTCCTTCTCTGCGTCTGATTCCTCATCCACATGTGCCTTGTGCATCAGACGCCTTACTGTGGTCATGGTGAGGATGCGAGAGAACTGGGTCTCCGCAATTCCAGTGGGGTATAGACCAAGGCGGCTCAGAATCTTCTTGATGACATGTGGGTAGGGAAGGGCATGGGTAGAGTGACCCTTACAGAACTGCATGTGTGCTAGGGTGATGCAGGGCAAGTCGATAGGAACTCCCAGAATGAGCTTTTCCATAAGCACAACATCAGAGACCAAAACCGTGTCCCTCTTCTCTTGACGAGGGACGATATTCTTGATAAGGAAGGTATGGATAATTTTCTTGTCAAGGCTCAAATACTTAGTGAGCAAGGAGCCCTTGGATGGAAAGTTACCATCGAAAACAGTTTTGAGGATGGCCTACTTGCGCTTTGATGGCCAGTTCCTCTTGATGATGACCCCAAAACCTGCACCAGTGTCGAGCTCTAGCACAAACCCAATCACAACAGCAGAGAGGGGAATCAGATTACCTCCCCAGGTTAGGATGGCGTCGTGCACAGGCTGATCATCCTTAGCCGCGACAAATTGCATATTCTTGTAAAAGAGGCGCACCAGATCCTCGTTGACGGTAAAAGGCTCCGGCACTAGTGTATCCCACCCTTGAAGTTAAAGTTTGGTGTGGGCGGCAGAGACGCTCTCATCATCAGCATTAGCCCAGAATTCCTCGCCGACAATGAGGGGATCCAGAATATGGCGAGAGGCGAGAGCCGGTGCTACCGGAAAGGGAACTAAGGAAGGTGAGGAAGCCTGCTGGGATTGAGGCTACTTTCCTTTGGCAGCCTTGGTGAGCTTTGCCTTCTTGGCCTGAGGGGCATCCTCTAGATGAAGAGAGGGGATGTCATGACCACCTTTAGCGGCACGGCATTTGACACGGCCGGCCACCGACTAGGAATCGCCAGGTTGCCTCAGAGATGTCGTCGGTGTTGGGAGCAGATCCACATCAATTGGTGCGGCCTCCTGGGAAGGAGAGGATTGGTGAGAATCCTTCCTTGTCGGTGTAGGGGAGGCCAGCTTGGACGGAGTGTGCTCAGACGATGCAGAGTGAGACCTTTAGGCCTCAGGGACCGGCGGTGGTGCCGATCGAGCAGGTTCCTCCACAGGTGTGGGAACCAGAGATGAGGGCTTTGCTGGTGAAGCTACTTGGGAGGAGGAGGGTGTGACTTTATGCTTTCGGTAAGCCTCTAGAATAGCGAGCTCATCGGCGGGGAGGTTTGGTAGACCGGAATCCATGGAAACAGTTGAAAGGTGAGAGCTTTAGAGATTTTGAGGAGATGGCAGATTGTGAGATTGGAGCAAGGAGAGTATGTGATCGGTGCCACTTTAGGGTTGTACTTGTTTCCTTATATAATCGCTGGGCAAAATTCTATCCAAAATAGCCGTTGCCGAATCTTTGCAAATAAGGGAACCCAGATTTATCTCAAACGGCCAAAATATCTTCTGCAACTGAAGGGAACTAATAACTCTCCCCGTAATATTTTCTTTAGAGCAATCAAATCAATCGGGTCTCAAAATCAGCTCAGAAATTACAGAGAACAAACGGCTAGATGTGCATTAACTACTCTTGGGAAGCGGATGCTAACAAAGCTCAAATTTGAAATTCGGCCGTTGAAGCACAATTCCCAGTTCCTTTCCTCAGTGTGTGACACGGAACCGGGGATATATGGGTACATTTATGTAGGGAACCAAGCAACACTCAAGAAAAGTACGTACCCATGTAAATAAAATTAGGAAGGCATTTTGACACTACAAAGACAATTCCCAGTGTGGACTAAAGAGGGATCATAAGGAATCATAGAAAATATCAAATCTAGGCAAAGTAAGGGAACTAGTAAAGGCAATCAGAACTACTAGTTTATGGATATCATTCCCAGAAGTAATCTGAAGGACTCATAAGGTTCTCGATTCAATGCTTTGGTGAATATATCCGCAATTTGATCTTCAGTCCTACAATGTTCTAGTAAAATGTTCCCTTTTTCAACATGATCACGCAAGAAGTGATGCCTAATATCAATGTGCTTAGTCCTAGTGTGATGCACATGATTCTTGGAGATGTTGATTGCACTAGTGTTATCACAAAGAATCTTTAGAGGGCCAAAAGACATACCAAAATCTGCAAGTTATTGTTTGACCCAGAGGAGTTAGGAACAACAGGCGGCAGCTGCAATGTATTCAGCTTTAGTGGTGGATAGAGCCACTGAGTTTTGTTTCTTCGATCCCCAAGAGACTAAGCATGGACCAAGGAACTGGGCCATTACAGATGTTCTCTTTCGATCAACCAAGTAGCCTGCATAGTCCGCATCTGTGTATCTAAGAAGATTGAAGTGGCAATCATTGGGGTACCAAAGACATAGGTCGTCAGTTCCCTTGAGATATTGAAATATGCGTTTCACTTCAAATAAGTGAGATTCTCTTGGATCAGCTTGAAACCTGGCACAAAGACAAACAACAAACACAATATCTGGCCTACTAGCAGTTAGATACATTAAGGAACCAATCATGTCACGATAAAGCTTCTCTTCCACTTTCTGTCCAGTATGATCGGCGGTGAGGCGAGTTGCAGGAGAGATGGGGGTGGAGATGGCTTTGCTAGAATCCATTTTGAACTTCTTCAAGAGTTCCTTAAGATATTTCTGTTGATGGATTTGAATGCCATCAGGCCTTCTGAGTAACTTGCAATCCCAGGAAGAAGGATAGTTCCCCAATCATACTCATTTCAAACTCGCTGCTCATGAGATTTTTGAACTTTTCTACAAGAGCCAAGTTAGTGGAACCAAAAATAATATCATCAACATATACTTGAACCACTAGAATTTCACCTTTAACTTCCAGAATGAAAAGAGTCTTGTCGATCACACCACGACGATAGCCATTGGCTGTTAGGAACTGGGCAAGGCGATCATACCAAGCGCGAGGGGTTTGCTTTAGACCATAGAGAGCCTTGTCCAAGAAATATACGTGGTCAGGGTGATCATCATCCTCAAATCCTGGAGGTTGCTTGACGTAAACTTCCTCTTGAAGAATCCCATTGAGAAATGCAGTCTTCACGTCCATTTGATACAGTTTGAACCCTTTGTGTGAAGCATATGCGATGAGTAGCCGTATAGCTTCCAGTCTGGCCACATGGGAAAATGTTTCATCATAATCGATCCCTTCTTGTTGATTATAGCCTTGAGCAACCAAACGAGCCTTGTTTCTTGATACAGCACCAGAATCATCCAACTTGTTGCGAAAGACCCACCGAGTTCCTATGATGTGTCTGTTATGAGGGTGAGGAACTAGTCTCCAGACTTTGTTCCTCTCGAACTGGTGAAGTTCCTCTTGCATGGCAATGATCCAATCAGCATCCTTCAGCGCCTTCGTGATGTTCTTGGGTTCTATAAGAGACAGAAAAGCATTGAACGCACAATATGACATATCCTCAAATCCATACCTGACTGGGTGCTTGGTAGTTCTTTTGTCTCTGTTAGGAACAAGCATGTCAGTTCCCGGAGCCTCAACATCTGTGGTAGTGGGAGCAGTAGCTGAGGAAGAAGCGGCTGTAGGGTCGGCTTCAAGAGCATGTTCCGTTCCAGGAGTAGTAGCATCGACTTCATCTGATGGATTGGAAGGAACTAAAGCCGTAACAACAGCGTCTTGATGATTGGATGGAACTAGGGTGCTGTCTGAGGATGTTGATTCCTTGGGCTCAACCACAGTTGAGGGAATTGTGGGTGAGGGTGAGCTAGAGAGATTTGGATAGGAGTTGTGCTTGGGAGGAGCTTCATCATCAGAATCTTCACTTGGTCGTTGAAACGGAACTACCGAGGGAACTGAGGGATCCTACACAGACTTTGAAGGCAATTTTTCATTGAAATAAACATGAATACTTTCCTCTACCTTTTTAGTCCGTTTGTTGAAGACCTTGTATGCTTTGCTACTGGAAGCATATCCGATGAAGATTCCTTCATCACTCCGTGGATCAAACTTCCCTAGATTGTCTTTCCCATTATTGTGAACAAAACATTTGCAGCCGAAAACTCGTAGATGAGCAATGTTGGGAACTCTGCCTCGTAGTAGCTCATAGGAAGTCTTCTCTAGCATGGGGCACAACATAGCCCGATTCAAGATGTAGCACGCTGTATTAACTGCTTCTGCCTAGAAGGATTGAGAGAGACCGCTCGAGATGAGCATGGTTCGTGCCATATCTTCCAAAGTCATGTTCTTTCTTTCAACAACTCCGTTTTGTTGTGGAGTGTAGGGAGCTGAGAAATTGTGATCAACTCCATGTTCCCTGCAAAATGTTAGGAAATCTCCATTTTCGAACTCAGTTCCATGATAAAAACGAATGGCTCGCTAAACCTATCAAAGACTTCACTTTTAGATTTTATAAATAATGTCCAAGTGAATCTAGAGTAATCATCAACAAGTACCAGAATATACCTATTATCACCAATGCTTTGAACTCGCATAGGACCACAAAGATCCATGTGAATGAGTTCCAGAGGTTTAGAGGAACTCACCATTGTTTTGGATTTGAAGGAACTGCAGACCTGTTTCCCTTGAACATAGTCAGAATAGATTTCTGACTTTTCAGCATTGATTTTGGGAAGGCCACGAATGAGTTCCTTTTGATGTAGCTTGTGGATAAGCTTGATGCTAGCATGACCAAGTCGCTGATGCCATAGATTCGTCTGATCTTTAATTGACGAAAGACATAGCTTCTCTTTGGGAACGAATTTTGGATCAATAACATAGACGTTGTTGAACCTTTTGCCTTTTAAGATCACAGTTCCCTTGCTATCTTCCACAATACATTCCTTAGAGGTAAAGCGAACCTCATTTCCTCCTTGATCACACAGCTGTGACACACTTATTAGATCGAAACCTATATTCTCAACAAGGTTAACGTTACTTACTTTAATGTGATCACTGAGATTCACATTTCCAGTTCCACAGATTGCTCCCTTTTTCTTGTCTCCGAAGGATATAGTACCTCCTCGGTGTTTTTGAAGTGACGACATTTTGTTTCTGTTTCCGGTCATATGGCACGAGCATCCACTGTCTATGTACCACCTGTCCTGTTGTCGCACTTCGTCCTGCACAAAGGAACTCAAACTTTTTGAACCCAACTAAGCTTAGCTGTTCTGGGAGAATGAGGTTGGTATCTTATCTGTGGGTTAGAAGCAGGAACAAAATAATAAGGATCATTCAAATCATTTATGGTATGCATCTTTTTCTTATTATTTTTTTTCTAGTTCCTTTTCCTAGCATTTTCTTCCATTTGTCTTTTCTTGTGAATGCACTCATGAATATAATGACCATTTTTACCACAATGCCAGCAAACACGATTGTAGACAACATGACCATACTTACCATGACCAGGTCGGAATGGTCTTTCTTGCTTTCTCTGCTCAAAGTTAACTTTCTTACCTTTAGTTCCCTAAGCTTGGTCAATATACATCCTGTGAGCATTCTGACCATCGAACCAAGTCTGATTCTCTTTAGGTTTATGTTCTAGCACTTTTACCTTTTCTTCTAGGAATTGGTTTTTGTCACGAGAGTTTTGTAGAGCACAATTGAGAGTTTCATTTTTCTCGACCAGTTCCCTTCTTAGTTTCTCATTCTCAGCAGAGCATGTTTCCTCAGAATCATTGTTGCCAGGATAACCAAGGCCATATCGTTGCTTAACAAAAATAGTTTGATTTACAGTTTTCTCATTTATAAGTAAGTGAGATGATCAAGTTTGTTCATTATTTCAGCAAGCATAGAAGAAGTGTTCTTTTCAGAGTCGGTGGGAGGAACAATAGGATTGTCAGCATGCATGGGTTCCTTTTTAACATTGATGCAAGAGTCACACTTCCTAGAAGAATTAGCAAGTAATTTCTCAGTTTCATCGAGTTTCTTACTCCAGACAGAGTTTTCAGTGGATAAGCATGAGATCTCGTCTTCATATTCTTCTAGTTTCTCTTGAAGGGAACTAGTTTCCTTTCCAAGTTTCTTAATGATCTTGATCAATTGTTTTTTATAACATTCAAGAAGAGATTTGGTAAAGTCAGAAGAAGATACCTCGGAGTCATCTGATTCAGTTGAATCTTCCTTAACCATCAAGTATCTTTCTCTAGAAATTCCATTCGTATCCAGTTCCCCTTCAGAGTCTTCTGAGTCGTCTCCAAAGGTAGCAAAGAGAGCTTTCTTCTGCATAGGCTTGTCATCTTCATTTGAGTTCTTAGGGCAGTTTCTAGCAAGGTGTCCTCTTTCCTTGCATTGATAGCAAGCATATTCAGAGAGATCTCTCTTTTGGAAGTTTTTCTTGAACTTTCCCTTGATGAAGTGCTTCTTGATATGTTTAGTAACCAAGGCTGTCATCTCATCCTCTTCTTCTTCAAGATCTGAGTTTTCTTCCTCCATCTCCATCCTGGAGAAAGCCTTTGAAAATTTTAAGCCTATTCCCTTCTCCATCTTCTTGGCAGAGCTTGCTTTGAGTGCCTTCCTTTCTTCAACTTCAAGTTTTCCTATGATTTGAGTTAAGGAAAGACCTTGAATACCAGGAGTGGTCGTTAACACTCTTTTGATGAGATTGAACTTAGAGTTAAGTCCATTGATAACGACTAGGAATTTTGACCATTCGTCAAGTGTAACTCCAACATTGACGAGTTTGGTAACAAGTCTAGTGAATCGCGAGTGATACTGGGAGACATTCTCTATTTCTAGCATTTCGAAGGTGTGGTATTCTCTTTCTAGAGTGAACTTTCTGCTTTGTTTGAGTTTCTCACTTCCTTCATGCATTTCCTTGAGGGCTTTCCAGATGCCCTTAGCAGTTGCAATTCCTATCACCTTGTCCATGTCCTCCCTTGTTAACCCATTAAGAATGAGTTGAAGAGCTTTAGCATTCTTCTCTTTGATGGTATAGTACTCAGGCTTCCAGTCCGCTTTAGTCAAATCCGCAGGGATGACTCCATCACCATTTTCAATCACGCGCCAGCACTGATAGTCCATGGTTTGGATGTAGTTGGTCATGCATTTCTCCTACCATTCTTCTTCTCCCTTCTTTCGGATGTAGGGCTTGTTGATGGAGATACCCAAACTTAATTCGCTTGAACTAGTCATCTTGAAATCTGTAAACTAACACAAATCTAGAGCGCCTACTCTGATACCAATTGTAGGATCGTACGTTTTAGCAAGCAAAGAGAACTGAGAGTTCAGTTCCTTAGAAGCGAAATAAGTAAACAATAATAGAATCAAGTCCAGTTCCTTAGAGTGGGAACCTTTGATAACCAACTAGTTATCCAGGAAAAAACCCACTACCTCTCTTTTAAGAGGATTTCAAAGTCTACTTCTTTTATTGATGCTTCGATTACAATCAACTAGGATAGAACACACAGATTAAAGTCTTAGACACACTAAGGACTCTCTACCTAGTTCGACCAAATCAAGCACACAAACAAGCAAGCGACTTACAGTTCTTCTTCAAAGAACTAAGCTCTGTTTCTTCTTCGTAAGCAATGTGAATGAATGCGTAAATGTGAGAGAGTTTAATTACTCTATTTATGTAACGTAATTGATGGAAGAGCCGAATCTCCAACAACTAAATTACACAAATAAAATAATCAAAAAGTAATCGGAAAGATAACATTTGTTACCAAATATAATCTTCCACGATTTTACACTTTTTCGTTTTCCATAAATGATATACTTTTAACTCCTAAGATAATATGGAAACATGATAATCTTTAATTTCTCTCTCCAAGTAAAGATCTACCCTAATCGGATCGCCGCCGCCCTTCATCTCTTGTTCCAAGCCTTTCAGCATTAGCGTCCTTCAGTTCCTTATGCCAGTTCCCAAATCTGGCATCTTGGTCTCTGTCTCGTGCTTCCAATTCCTGAGTTTCCTGTTCATAAACACTTATGGAAATATTAATAGCAACAGTGTTTGTCATTATCAAAACTAGGAAAACTGAGGAAGGGAACTAGGTAGGAAACTAGAGTTCCCAAAAGTTCACTTCCTAACACCATGTCATATATAGACATTCAAATTATTCAAACGAAAGGAAGAAACCCAATTTTATAGGCTAATTCTCGTGTTAGGGGATGCAAATGTGATGGGGGATGTCGACATGTCCTGAATATAATTTTATTGGTATTTTCGCCTGGTACACCTGAGGTACGGCAAATTTCGCGAGGTACCCCAAAGTTTGACCTATTTCGCGTGATACCTCCGAGTTTTTTTTTTCCGCCAAATACCCTTCCGTCAAATAGGCTAACAGAAACGTTAATTTTAAATATAAAAAGAGGGAAAAAACCCAAAAACAGATCTCTCTCCCCGTCTTAGGTTTCTCCTCACGTCTCTCTCTTGGCTCCACCGGCGGCTCGAGCCCGCCCTCCACCACTGCAAGTTGAGATCGAAGGTCCAAAGGCAAGGTACGAACTAGTGTTGTGAGTACTTGCTTAGGGTTTTCTTGTGTTCTTGTTTTATTGTGAGTTGATTACACTCAAGGTCTAGAAACCTAGGGTCTGTGTGAGAATAGGTGGAGAGAATGCTTGTGAGATTATACAACTTATCAATAATACAAGTATACGGTTTGAAATCCTCATAGGGTAACACCTAGAGGTAGAGGTTTTTCTCTTTTTAACTAGTTGGTTGACAGAGTATCCTCTATAAGGAACTATCTTGTTGTTACTCTTGAATCTTTACTATTTCCGCTGCCCAGGGAACGATAGAACCATTACTTTTCTAACACACTACGATTCAACAGTTTATGTAGTGATGTTTAAGCTGAAGCTTATATTATCTTAACTTTCGAGGGGATTAACTAAGCACCTAATTGAAATTCTCTATAGCTTAAATACACTCCCTAGTCTGTTTCACTTTGACCGATCCAATATCATATCAGCCCAACTATAGAAAACTGTAATTTATAATTAGGGTTGAACATATCGGCCCAACTATAGAAAACTAAGATAATGACTCTAGCTCAACTTGCGTTGGGAATTGAAGAAGTCCAAATCCAACTTGCCGGGTTATGGAAAATATAGCAATTACACATATTGAATGTTTTTCGATGTTGTTAGGAAGTGAACTTTTGGGAACTCCAGTTCCCTACCTAGTTCCCTTCCTCAGTTTTCCTAGTTTTGATAATGACAAACACTTTTGCTATTAATATTTCCATAAATGTTGATGAACAGGGAACTCAGGAATTGGAAACACGAGACAAAGACCAACATGCCAGTTTTGGGAACTGGCGTAAGGAACTGAAGGACGCTGATGCTGAAAGAGCTTGGAACAAGAGATGAAGGGCGGCGGCGATCCGATTAGGGTAGATCTTTACTTGGAGAGAGAAGTTAAAGATTATCCTGTTTCCATATTATCTTAGGAGTTAAAAATATATCTTTTATGGAAACGAAAAAGTGTAAAATCGTGGAAGATTATATTTGGTAATTGTGAGAGAGTTTAATTACTCTATTTATGTAACTAGGTTGATGGAAGAACCGAATCTCCAACAACTGAATTACACAAATAAAATAATCAAAAAGTAATCGGAAAGATAACATTTGTTACCAAATATAATCTTCCACGATTTTACACCTTTTCGTTTGCATAAAAGATATACTTTTAACTCCTAAGATAATATGGAAACAGAATAATCTTTAACTTCTCTCTCCAAGTAAAGATCTACCCTAATCGGATCGCCGCCGCCCTTCATCTTTTGTTCCAAGCTCTTTCAGCATCAACGTCCTTCAGTTCCTTATGCCAGTTCCCAAAACTGGCATCTTGGTCTCTATCTCGTGTTTTCAATTCCTGAGTTCCCTGTTCATCAACACTTATGGAAATATTAATAGCAAAAGTGTTTGTCATTATCAAAACTAGGAAAACTGAAGAAGGGAACTAGGTAAGGAACTGGAGTTTCCAAAAGTTCACTTCCTAACAATTTCTCCCTTTTTGATGATGACAAACATGTAGAACCTGCATATCGAAAATAGACATGAATGATATATGAGAAAAAAACATAACATAACTAGATGTAGAATAATCATTAGTGAATTGCATATTCCTCCTTAACAACAAACCAGGTTCCTTAATTCCCCCTTAAAGGAACAACCAGTTCAGAGTTCCTTAAAGGAACAACCAGTTCAGAGTTCCTTTCATCCTATTAGTTCCAGATTGCCAAGTTCATTCCCCCTTTGAACATCATCGAAAAGAGTCAGTTAAATGAAGAACAAAGAGAATTTAGAGTGACACGAAGACTAATGCTGAACTCTAGAGAAATGGCACTGTAATAAAAGTTGAAAGCAAATCAGAACAATTGCAGGGAACACAAAAATTTCATTAAACATAAGAAGATCACAGATAACATAGACAAAATAAACCACTACAAGAAAAACCGTTTTTAGCAACGACTCAAATCGTTGCAAAAAATACGTAGTCATTGCAATAGGTATTTTTTGCAACGACAAATGTCGTTGCATTGTCGTTGCGGGTAAGTCCGTAGCGATAGTATTTGCAACGATAGTTTTCGTTACAAAAAATACCTTTTTTAGCAACGATATTAGTTGTTGCAGAATACCTGTCGTTGCAAAATATAATTTCTTCCATAAGATAGATGACAATCTATTGTAACGACATCTGTCATTGCAAAAGATCTTAATCTATTGCAACGACATTAGTCGTTGCTATAGCATTTGATTTATTGCAATGATGCATCAACGACATGCATCATTGCGATAAATTAAGATCTATTGCATGTGATACTCACGATCTATTGCAACGACATCTGTCGTTGCAATAAATCAAATGCTATAGCAACAAGTAGTATTGTTGCAATAAATCATGGTCTATCACCTTTTGCAATGACAAAACTGTTGTTCTCATCCTGCTCAATGTGTTCCATCATATCCAAATATTCCATAAAATTCAATTCAAATACTACAATATTCTTTCATCCTCCTTAATTTAACCAAAAACAACTTCAACATTCAAATATTCACCCAAGGACCTCTAACATATACATCATTCTATAACTAATAACTAATTCATAACATTTTTGTTCATAAGTTCCAAAAAACTGCATTTTAGACTTCCATAAACAAACTCCATGTCACGAGGACCTTAGTCCAGCGAATTGCACATTTGTAATGCAAACAAAAACCTGCATTGTTGATAGGTTCCAGAAACCTGCATCGTAGACACAATTTACATGTTTCATGTAGGAGCTAATTCCGTACATTAGCTAAGTACAAAATCAAACAAAACACATCGACAATATTTATCTTCATAGTATTCCACCATGATGCAAACAAGTATATGAAGTAAAATGGAGGAGATAATAAGATACATAAAAAAGACTTAAAATCAATATTTACCTGGTTGTTGTTTACTAGATTCCTCTATTTGCGAGTTGCTGCAACAAGTCTTTTTTAAAAGCATCCATAGCTTCTTGTTGCTGTCTTTTGTATTCTTCTAGCTCTTCTTGTTGTTTTCGTTGGCTGTCCTCCAGCTCCTTGATCCTGTGTTCTTGTTCTTGTATTTTCTCTTGTTGTTTTTCAACAAGCTTTCTTTGCTCCACTTGTTGTTTTCCTCTAGAATAACTGTGTAGAGCAGTTCCTTTTCCACGAATGTATCCTGACCTTGGTTCTAAAACTTGAGTTAATATTTCTTCTTGTGTCATGGAATCTCCAACCGTAGGAACAACATATTTCAGTTTATCCTATAAAAGCAACGAAAAACAGAAATGTTGATATAAGTAAACTATAAACGTAAAAAACCTAATCATTAATATATGTTATTTTATTTCTACGTGACATACATGAATTTCTTTAGGACGTGTGCCATCTGCCCATTCTAGTTCACCTTGATCATTACAATGTGTGTGCTGAACTAGCCATATCACATCTGCAGAAGGCTTGACATTGTTGTTCTCCTTTGTCTAACACATGACAAGTCCATTAGTAATTAAATTACTTATGGAGCTTGTGTATTCTAGCTAACTAACTGATGCATAAAGTCTTACCAATATATCTTCTACTTCAGCGAATGCTAAATTTCCAGTTGTATGCTTACACCTCTTGGCAGATAATCGATTTTTGGAATTCCTTTCACTTACCAGCTACATGAATTGGTAAGACCAATTAATTCAAAGTATTGAAATGGTGAAAAGATGTGTTAAAAATGAATTACCTTAAATTCTGGCGATGCATAATGATTTACAAAATATACAAGAAAAGCCTCATTGCAAAATAAAGTTCATATGTTTAACCAAATGGCAATCCATTTCAATCATTTGACATAAGATTTCAACTACATTTCAGTTAATAAACTCCAGAAGCAAACTATTAAAACATTGTAGCAAGCTTCATAGAAATCCCAATAAAAACTCAAAACACTTCCACTCAATACAATAACATCAAAGTTTAGCAATGCAACAGAGACTGAATTAGAACAATGTAGTTAATACAAATTATAGATTAAGAACATTAACAAGTATAAAACAAAGCTTACTTGGTGCTTTGTAAGACGACGAATGATGGCTCTAGTCTTCTTAGGGCGAAGATCAACGGGCAAATACTTCTGGATGGTTCTTGACTATAAACTGCAAAGGTCGTAGGTGAAACCAACTTCAATATATGTCATATATTATGTTAAAACTTAGGAGAAGAAGAAAGAAAAATAGTAGAAGGACTGCACAATCCAAACCATTGTTATTAGACAACAATTCAACAATTCAAGCAGATTCTTCAAGCAAACATGTGAAATTCTGACAATATTAGACATCAATTCAAGCAGATTGTTCTAGTTTCATGTGTAAAACACCTTATTTTAAAATCAGAAAAAGAAAATATCAAGTTCTAGAAATGCATATGAACAAGTATATCTATTAATCAGAAGAGAATCTCAAAGGATATGCCAACTGCAACCAAATCCACCAAACCTTTCCAACTGCAACCAGGTCCGGGCTGAAGAAATTTGGCAGCAAGACTAGTTCCTGGAAGCAACTCAATGGATCAAAGTTGAAGAAAGCAGGGTAAAGACCTTCTATAGGATCTCCATACTCACATCAAATTAACTTGAAACAACATAAATTACTGTCATCCAAATTTCTACCTTTCACCTCAGATACCTAATTTTGATTTAAGATACAGTTAATGTAGAATCACATCCCATACTGAGCTAACAATAAAAGTTACATGCTTGATAATGAAGCTGGCAGTGAAAGCAAGAAGCTGTATAAGGGTACTACAGCAAACAACAGCAAACAACAGTGAAATAGCAGCAATCAACGGGTGGCGGCATACACTAAACAAAAAATTAATTATACCTCTTACGAATCTATACTATTTTCTTTAAAAAAATGCATATTTATACATAGTAATATATAGAGATCACAAGTAATAATAATGTAGAGTAATATATAAGTTAATTAAGGGCAGCTAGCAGACCCTGCATAATATATTGAATGAATCATACAGTAATATATATAAATCCATACTAAGCATAAGTCGGTGTTTTTATTTATAAATAAGCAAGGGAAGGCATCAAGCATGTGTGCATGCATCAAAAAACCCAAAAACCTATGCGCCTATTTCTTGCATTCAAATCTTTCTCTTCCCCAAAATTGCAGCATTAAATCATAGATTTATGTCATTCAAGTTCATGCCTCCAAGCTGCATCTAAAAAGAGTACTCCTGGATCTTACGGAGCAATTATTTTCTACATGGCTAGAAAAATATCAATAGTACTTTTAATCTGTAGCTAGAAAAAATTGTACTGTACTAGAAACAATTTTTAACCAAAAAAATGGAATTGACCTACAAAGTATGAAGAGCCTTACATCTAGTAGAGTTAAGAAACCCTCTCCGTGAAATGATTTCTGGTAGTAGGTACGCCGTACGTGTAACCAAAAGCAAGCACGCAACAGCTGAGTTGAATTCAAACACACACAAAAAAGGAGATTAACAATTAGTATATAACAACAAATTCTTCAAGAAACAACTAATCAATTTATCTAAAAAAAGCACATATAGCCCATTTCCATAGTCAAACTTTGTAGCTTGGCTAAATCCTGTGGTCTTTGATAATAAGTTTACAGAAAAATATATGCCAGTTTAGTCCATTTTCATATCACAACTTGCATTATATAATTGTACTCCAACTTACAAGCAACAATCAGATCTAGATGGGAGTTGTAAGCAAAGTGCTCTCTTTCTTGTTATATAAACTTCAAACTTCTGTTATTTTCAAATATAAACATCTAATCATTAACAAAACAAATCACATTTTCTTCTAATGCCTAGCTATTCCACTAGAGTATACTAAATTAGAGCCATATTAATGAAAGAAATGATTTCAAGATCAACTCAAACAGTTGAGTTTTTTTTTTTTTTTTGAAAGAGTCAACTTTTTTATTATCCTAACCAGCCTATATTCAGTGCATCATTACATCAAACAAACACCTTGAGGGAGTTGGAGAAAAAGTCTAAACATGTCATTGTTTTAGAAATCACAAAGACCAAACACATGGATTAATCTTTTGGTCAAGATACTGTCTCCTTCAAATGGGTCTATCTTACGCCTTTTAGTTGAAATTCACGTCCAAATGTGGAAATGAGAAGATTATCTGACTACTAAACTAAAAGTAGCTAGGTTGCAGCTAGAGGAAGATATATATAGGTAGCCCCTGAGGTACATTAATTTATTTTGATTAGGTAGCTAATTAACACCCATGCATATGATAGTAGCAAATACATATATCATATCTATACTACAGATTTCCAATTAATTGCTTTGGATAAAACTATAACAAACATTTTCTGAAAATAACATTTACACACATCAATTTTTTTCTCATTTTCTTATCATGTAACAAGTCAAGTATCAGAGCATCGTACAAGTCAGTAATGAATATTGCCAATTATATAATCAAGAACAAGAGCAGATAGCATAAATCTCAGAGGTGAAATTCAGAGAGGAAGAATAGAGGATCATACCTATAGGTCTGAACAGTGGCGTAGCCAGGATTTGGGGTAGGGGGGGGGGGGGGGAGGGGGGGGGGGGGGGGGGGAGGGGGGGGAGGGGGGGGGGGGGGGGCTAAAATCAAATTTCAGATTTGCAAATTACATATTTGCAATTCAGCCAAAATCAAATTACAGATTTGCAAAATCAGTACCTCCACTTCACAATTTCAGTTCAGCCAATCGAATCAGAACTTCACCTATTCAGTAAACACAAATCAGAACTTCACCTATTCAGTAAACACAAATCAAAATCGAATCAGAGGGAGGCGAATCGAATCAAGGTCACCTTGATGTCTTCTTCACCGGCGGGCGGCAAAGGCGAATCGAATCAGAGATTCAGAGGGAGTCAGGAGATGGATGTAAATAGCAGCTTCATACCTTGGGCGAAGGAGACGAGATGAAGGGAGAGTGAGATTAGGGCGCGCAGAAGCGGCGCTGGCGAAGACGTTGAGAAAGACGATGAAGAGAGCGGGAGATTAGGGCAGAAGCGGAAGAAGCGCGACGGCTGGCGGGGGCGACGAAGAAGCAGCGGTGGCTGGCGGCGTCGTTAGGAGTGCGGAGGGAGACGAAGGAGAAGAGGCAGAGTACGTACATGAGAGTAGGAGACGATCGAATTGAAGGGGATAAACCAAGGGGAATTAAAATTAGGTTTTGTTTTTTTAGTGCCTTTTGCAACGACAGTTCGTTGCCAAATTGCAAAATATTAATCGCAACGACAGTTGTCGTTGCAACACATATATAACTTTTAATTGCAACGACAAAGTCGTTGCGATATAAAATTTCCATTTTTTACCGCCAACCCGCGCCAAATTTGGGTGGAGGGAACTAAAAAATTTATATATAGCAACAACATTGGCAACGCTTGTCAGTTGTCATTGTGAAAAAATATTATTAGCAATGGAAAAATTTAGGTCATTGCAAAAGCTCGTTGCTATAAATGGTTTTTCTTGTAGTGAACATAACACTCAGAGACACACAAAAAGGGATCAATATATGAAAGTGAGATCCTAGGGAACTAAGGTTCCGTGTTACTGAGTAGGGAACTGATCACTGCACCAAACCACTTCTGCGCCTTCGCCTTGTCTTCAGCAAGCCTGTGGTTCACCAACTTTGCAATTTCCTCCACAAGGGTTGTAGACGTCTTCCACAACTCCACCACCATTTCATTGGTGAAGTTGCTTCCTTTTTCAACAGCGGCAGCCACCTTGTCAAAACCATCAAGCAGAGCAGTTTCAATGTGACCCAAGTTGTTCAGAATAACATGGGTGTCGGGAACCAGGCGGGGATCAGATTGGCCAGGCAAGGGCTCTTCCTTTTCCTTCTCTGCGTCAGACTTTTCATCCACATAAGCCTTATGCACCAAACGCCGAACCGTGGTCATGGTTAGGAGGCGAGAAAACTGCGTTTCCTCAACATCAGTGGGATAAAGACCAAGGCGGCTGACAGGTGCTAAAGTCGTGATGCCCAATCAAAGTAAATCCTTAAAAACCTAACTCAATAGAATAGGCAAGAAAGGGTCGAATCCCACAAGAGGAGTTATCTTTCTTTATGCAAGTAGTATGTCAAAGGTAACAAAGGGGGGGTTTGTTGGTTGTTTTGCAAGTAAACAAAGTAAATCAAAACAAAGGTTGAAATCAATTGGGAAAAAGTACTTAGCCAAACAAATATCCACCATTCATTTGATTGATTGGTCTTAGATTATCTCTATTCCTTCCTATGAATATTCATGTCCCTATTCTGAAATAGTTACCAGTCCAACTAGTCTTGGCAACCCTAACTATCGAACGCACGAGAAACTATCAAGATTTAGAACAATAGCAGCAGGAATTAACCAGGATACATGCAACACCACAACTCGCAGTATTTAACACATAATCAATTCTCTTTCATAATAAATTAGTCCAACTAGTCCTAGAATATCATGTTTGCTACACAAGATAAGGGATTTCAACTCGAAATATCCAAACCCTAGCAATAGACAATTACTAATATCAACTAGGTGATCAATCCAGTCAAATCAATAAGAATCAATAGGAATAAGCTCAAGAAAAAAGATATAATCAAAAGGAATAGGAAATAGAATTATAACCTCACAATCATATATCAAATGAAGGCTTTAATTGTCGGACTAATCAAAGGTTGCTTAGTTCTTCATAGTCTTGAAACAAAAACTCAAAGGGAAAAATATGGTGAATAATATTCTGAATTCCAAGATGGATCTAAAAGGCTTCCAAGAAACTTAGGTTAAATAACCTAGCCAACCTAAAGCTAAAGATAACAAACATAACCTAAAAGGAAATAAAATAATCGGAATAAAAGAAATAAAATAGAAGGAAATAAAATAAAAGTAAAACTTCGGAAGAAAAACCTCGCCGTGCGCTGATGATGGGATTTCACCGATTGCGGCAGTATTTCCGCGACCGCGGAAAATACAATTTTGATCTTCGCTGCTCTCGACTTTTCTGCGACCACGGCTATAGAATTCCGCGACCGCGGCGGTGAATTCCGCGACCGCGGAAAACTTCCTGTAAAGGTCTTCCAACTCCTTCTTCATCTCTTCCTCCGTCTTCTCTTGTGGTTTTCTTCTCATCTTCTTAATGTCTTCTTTTAAGCTCATCCAAACCACCAAATCTACACTTCTTCTCCTCAACTCCAATCTCTATAATTGTGCTCTAAACATCTCCAAATGGTACCCAAAACACTGATAACAACTCCTAGTTAAACCCTACAAAGTAGCGCTGATCAAATTCCCCCATGCTTAAACCTTGCTCGTCCTCGAGTAAGCTAATAGAAACCTACTCCTCCAATGAAATACCCAAGGTCTCAGGAAGCACAGAAAAACCATCTCCACTAAGAATTGCACCTAAACATGAATCTCTCAGGCACCAACACAATAAGCACAACACAACACAACACACAAGCTTAAAGGAAAGAAGAGTACTTCCTCCAAGCTTAACCCGAACACCATAGAGTGAAAAAACATCTAATCCTAGCCTCCATCTATCTTCTTATGCCTCCCAGAGTGACCTACCCGAATCCTCCTTATATCACTTCTTCTTATGTCACCACGCCAGAAAAAATGAGGAATCCTAATAATCACTCTTCTTCTTTTCACTCATTTTGCCAAGGCGCCCTTTCGGGTTTTCACCAAGCCACTCATTTCATTTTTCAATAGATGGGCTCACATAAAACTCACATCACTCTTGACCAATTATTACCCCAGCCTAATGCTGGTCCAAGCCACCTGCTTATTACCCAAGCCGCCCTTTCGGGTTTTCGACTTATCCCAGGGTTTATTTTTGTCTTTTTCAAATTTATTTGACTTTTTTCTTTTTCATTATTTTTTCTTTCTCCTCAAACGACTAGCAAGTATAGACCACTCCCCCATGCTTAAACATTGTATTGTCCTCAATGTAATAAAAGACAAAAAAATGAAGCTCAGGGAAAGGCAAAAAAGTACTCACAACCGTCGCCGAGTTGGCTTGGACACGAAAGTTGTTGCTGGAGGTGTATCAATATAAGCACAGGTCGCTGGTGTCGCGCCGGTCCTCAAACTCAAACAAACTCTACCGTGCAACCAAACAGATCCACTGTAAGATGTAGTGGTATATCAAAGAATCGGGGCTACACGGCCTTCAACGAACACAAAAATGGAGCCCAGATGTAATCGTGGTGTGGGCTCTGGTGTTCCTCCTCCTCAGCTGTCGAATGTTGGGCCATCATCGTTGCCAAATAAAAATGTGGGGTGAATGTCTCCTCCTTGGCAGCATGATGCGCACCATCTCTCAATGTAAAACTCGGACAATAGGCTTCGGTATAACTTTTTTTTTTTGATTTTTTTTTCTCAGGACAGGAGACTTACAGTGATATTTCCGCGACCGTGGAAAAGTTACTGGTGCAAAAACACCGTCTTCAATTTTTGGCTCGTGTCTCCTACCTACAGGTTAGTCTAAAACAAAAACAAAAACGAAACAAAACAAAACAAACAAAACAAAACAAAAACGAAACAATAATAATAAAGACTAGAAAGGAAAAGACAAGAAAAGAATTTCATACCTCGGGTTGCCTCTCGAGCAACGCCTTAGTTATGGTTGTGGCTCGACGTAGTGCTCTCCCACTCAACTTGGGTTGCTCACATCAATTGAACACTTGGGGTCTCCATCAGGAGGGTGTCGCTTTGCATCGTCTATGTTGAATCCGACCCTCACCCCATCAAATTCCATTGTGAGCGAACCACTGCTCAAATCAATCTTGGTACCCGCCGTGTTCATGAACGGCCTTCCTAGCATCACAGGGGCGGTGTTTTTGTCTTGCCCCGTATCTATAACAAAGAAGTCCACAGGGAAAATTAACTTGTCAACTTCTACCAGCACATCTTGCACCACTCCTTTGGGATACACGTATGAATTGTCTGCTAGCTGGATCACAATCCTCGTCTTCTCTAATGGCCTGACCTCTAAAGATTCATACAGTGAGAGAGGCAACACATTGATGGAGGCACCCAAATCCAGCATGGCTTTTTCAAACATGGTGCTTGTAACACCCCCAAATCTTTAGCCCATTTGGAAAGGTATTACCGCCAGTGACCTCGGTTTCCACACCGAAGCCACCCCAGGCTTTACCATTGAAACACAATTCATAAAGAACAATTATGATACAAAATTACCATAACTTTCATTTAAAACATAGTCGCGGAATTTCAACACAATTCCAAATGCGACAAAATACAGAGTTATTACAATACAACGGAAGACTTAAAATAATTTACAAGAGTATTGACCTCATTAGTCAACGCCCAAAGATCGTAGCCTGATTAAAACATCTTCACATACCGTTCATCCTCATAGTCGTTCTAGCCTTCTCAAATCCTCAACTCACCTAATGTGTCGAAACGGACGGACGACACCAACCATGACGATGCAAATAACAAAAAAAAATACAGGGGGTTAGTCTAAAGAATAGACTAGCAAGGGCACAAAGCATAGTGGTTCGAAGTAGTCGTATTAGGTTAGACTCATCGTTTCTCGGATAATAACCGATAACGATAGCCAACCACCATACTTCTACTGGAATATATCAAAAGACATGATCAAGAGAAGACTCCAACAGATATGAGTCTTATGGGAAAAATATCCAAGAGAAGACTCCAAAATAGTGAGTCTTATCGGAAGCATGTCAAATGTCTGGAACATTATAGTTTCACATACAAACATTCAAAAACTGACTAGATGTTTCGGTTCACAACCAACCTCACCGCGTAATGCGAATCCAGATTGGAAAGGGAACGTACTCTGATCAAAGTCAGGGCGAGTTTCCTAGTTGCACTATAGTCTAGCTGCACTACTCGCCAAGGTACATTAATTATGTGCACTCGGGCACTTATCTTATTTAGTTCCAAAACGATCATTCACGTTTCAAGCTTTTAGAATCTCATCCACGTTGGATATTGAGATATAAAGAGTTGGGACTAAATCCCAGAGAGTGGCACCAGCTGTGTGCACCTTCCCTGTACACGGACAGGGAATGGTCATGACCAAAGAGAAGTGTTGGGGCCTGGACATCCCATCCACTTGGTTATAAAGAAACGACTAGTACTCACAAGGAGATACCAAGTAGCATTCCTGCGAATACTCGTTCTAACTAAACAGTTCAGAACTGTCCAAAATCATATCAAAGCCATCAAGGCCAGCATCATAGATATATTTCAATCTAGATATATATATATAATAGCGTTGTTCTAGCAGATATACAACCTATTATAATATCCATTTTAATTTCCAAAACAGTTTCACAAAACCGTTCCCAGACAAGAACAATAATCATCCCAAATTAATTAACAATTAAACAATTGATAATTAATGGAAATATGGAATGATGAGCAAGAGCGAACCACCACTTGCCTGGAGTAGATTCGGCGATGAATCTGGACGAGACGACTACCGAAAATATCCTTTCCAAGGATATGGCTTAAGCTTCAGAATATTCCTAGCAGAGTACGAGTCCACACGCGATCCAGCTCATGACAAATTAATTAATCTCAATTAATTTGTCTGGACGAACTCAGAGAATTAAATTCAATAAATTCTTATGATTTTAAATCATAAGAATAATGATTGAATTTTCCTAAAGACAATACGGATAAAAGGGAATCGAAATTATACCGCTTGAATAATTTCGGGTTAAATTTGGACTGGAATTGAATTGGGCTTCTCGGCCCAACAAGTAAGCTGGCAAAGGAGGGGGGCCCACCACCTTCCTATCTCCTTCTACCTTTCGTAACACCACAGTAGCAACTCCAACACGCAGGAACCAGCAACACGCAGCTCGGCTTCAACACGCAGAGCAGCGATCGGCGCGCCGTCTTCGCCGGCGGGAAGGGGCAGCAACGCAGCAGCACCAGCGGCGACACGCAAGCAGCCACGGACAGCTTCAACAATAGTAGCTCGGCACGGCTCCACGGTGACTCGCCGGAGAAGAGAGGGACGTGGCTCGCCGTCGGTCACTTGAGCAGAGGGAGATGGCGAAAGAAACGATGAAGCGGGGAACGAGAGAGAGAGATTGGTTGGGTGCCCATATACCCTACAGATCGGCTCCCTTTAAAGCTCAAGGAGGAGAGCAGTAGAGACCAACACGTAGAAAGGTGCCCGACGAGAATCACATGCGTCCCGACACGAATCACACAGGTGTGATTTACGGAGAGGCGTGCCAAACTTTCTGGGGAAAAGATTTGGTATGGGTTCTAAACCCCGGAAATTATATGTTTGTATCCAAACAAATATTCTAAGTCCCGAAAATACATCGAATGTATTTTATACCACTCAAGAAATTATTTCGGAGATCATGGATGTTACGAAAAATCCGAACTCCACTGAAAGCGAAATAATTATTGAACGAAGGATGGGAAAATTACCCAAATACCCTTACTAAAAATTATGGGGTATTACATTACTACCCCCTTAAGAAAAGTTTCGACCCCGAAACTTGCATTACACCAATGAGGAACCTGCCTCAACATCAACTTTACTATCTGAACTTAATATCCTTAATCATAACTGGCCCTTATGCCATATCGTTATCTCACAATCTTTACTCATATGATTGCACAATCAGTAATACCACGATCTATGTCTGATTACCTCAACATGATTCACTAATCCATTTCACAGGATTATACTCTTGTCTCACCCGAACGTGTTAAATGATTACCTTAACCAACGTGGGTTACCTTTTTCCTCAAGTCCACTTGATATCATTCGCAACCTCATCTCTATATATTATACCATGTAATCATTCTCACTATATCCACAAGATCCTGACCATTATACAATAATGGTCTCCAAAATTATCATAACGACATTATTGTACCTTTAATAGGAGCACACATATTTCTCCTCCAATCTTCTTATAGACAAACCCAAGGTTTACACATTAACTTCTTACAACTCATATATTAAATCTTAGTAACCTCGAATCATAACTTCCTTAATTCCCTTAATGGTACTTTACACAATTCCATTATTTATCTCAAAGTAAGACTGGCCTTACGCCATCTCTAACTTAAAATCCTTACAAGAATATTTTAACACATCTCTTTAAACAATTTCTAACTTAACTCCTTTAAGATTCAAGAATAATCACAATATCTTATTCCTACGTTCCTCGAAACGTATCACATAAGATATTACTCTTATTTCCTCAAAAAGAGTAATTCCATAAGCCTTATAGATGACATACTCACAAGATGTCAATCTTTGACAATTCCCAAGAGTCATAACTCTTCATCCTCTGGAAATTCCACTTATCGAGTCCAACGACTCGTACCATCTTAAATGACTTATTTCTAATTTAAAATCCTCATATTCCTCACACAATCTACTATCCATCCAGAACTTAATCACATCATTTCCTTATATTACCTCAAACGAATCTCAAATAGATCTCCCCAAAGGATACCTATGATTTCGCACACTTGGCTTTTCCAAAAGCTTTAACCATTGGTCCTACATGGGTCATACTTACTTATGATCCCGACCATCATAAGTCCGGATTTCACAGTCTTACTCAAGATCGCAAAATAGGGAAAACGAGTTCTTATTGAACTATTCCCTTAATCAACTTATTCCTTCACAACACTTTATCCACATTAATGCCTACAACATGATTCCTCAACTAGGCATTCCGGACTTTACACTAGTCCATCTCTATATACTTCTAGTGGAACAAATAAAAAAAATCTCAAGTACACAAGTGAGATATAACTCTTAATCTCATTAACTCCACATAACCTATACCTCCAAATACTAGGAATATGATGTCTCAAGAAGAAACAAATCTTTCCATAACTTCACCCAATATACTTATTTCCTAAAAGATACTCATAAATGAACACTTTAGGCATCAGACTCTTCTAGCCTTGCCTTACGAGGTCTTCCTCCGGGTTCTCATCGGAAGTTCCCTCCGGATCTTCCCTCGGATCTTCCCCCTCTCGAGGATCTTCCTCAGGGTTTTCCTCTGGATCTTCCTCCTTCTAAGGATCTTCCGCAGGATCTTCCTCCTCTAGAGGATCTTCCTCCGGATCTTCCTTCTTCTGAGGATTTTCCTCGGGATCTCTCCTAGGATTTTCCTCTCCTTGAGGATCTTCCTCGGGATTTTCCTTAGAGTTCCCTTGGAAATCGTTTCCATTTAAACGTCGTTATTATAATATCCCGTTGGCCTACCTTAACGGCTCAGCGAGTTCTACTCTAGGTTCAACCCACAAATTCTCATACGGAGGCAATTCCCGACTGCATCGAGCATTAATCCTTCGTATTCGTTTTCTCAACAATGAATGTCAACGACTTTGACATCATACTTAGACATCAAAACTCCTAAGAGTGATTCCTTAATTATCCCATATATCAATGTAATAAAATCACTTAGAATAGATCAACTTGATAATTCTATAGATGAATTATGAACATAGAGCACAAGATTCATCTACACTAATCTCCTGAGCGCTCACACCAATTTACTCGGAGATTACAGCACTAGGATATTAAGTACTACCAACTCAGGAAGTGCATACTTGATACCTTCGAGGGAACTACTAGGTCCTCCAACCTCGAAATATCTCTGAGAAACAGGGAAATCTAACCTTACTAGAGATGATAGAATCATCTCGGCACCTTCCGAGTCCTTTCAAAAGAATAGACAAACACCTATGTCTTACAACAACAAGAAAAAATCAGTCTTTATAGATATGGAAGTCCGTTTCCATATCAGACTAAAGGAGAATACACGACTATGAACGGTTAAAATTTTTCATTTGAAAATTCAGAGCCTTCGAAAATATTTCAAACGAGTGAAAATATTTCAAACCGGATCTGTAACACTCCCCAGGCCAAGCTACCCCAGCCACATCACACACCCAGCCACCCAACGGTGCCGGTGCCGATACTGGTGCCGCCTGTGAGTCCACAAGAGCCGTTTGACAACATTTTCAAAAACGAGTAAATGGTTCATGAAATCTCAAACCCGTTTTAAAAACTTTCGGCTCTGATACCAAATCTGTAACAGAGCCTATGAAAACTTTTTAGCTTTGATACCAAATCTGTAACACCCCCAAATCTTTAGCCCATTTGGAAAGGTATTACCGCCAGTGACCTCGGTTTCCACACCGAAGCCACCCCAGGCTTTACCATTGAAACACAATTCATAAAGAACAATTATGATACAAAATTACCATAACTTTCATTTAAAACATAGTCGCGGAATTTCAACACAATTCCAAATGCGACAAAATACAGAGTTATTACAATACAGCGGAAGACTTAAAATAATTTACAAGAGTATTGACCTCAGTAGTCAACGCCCAAAGATCGTAGCCTGATTCAAACATCTTCAAATACCGTTCATCCTCATAGTCGTTCTAGCCTTCTCAAATCCTCAACTCACCTAATGTGTCGAAACGGGCGGACGACACCAACCATGACGATGCAAATAACAAAAAAAATACAAGGGGTTAGTCTAAAGAATAGACTAGCAAGGGCACAAAGCATAGTGGTTCGAAGTAGTCGTATTAGGTTAGACTCATCGTTTCTCGGATAATAACCGATAACGATAGCCAACCACCATACTTCTACTGGAATATATCAAAAGACATGATCAAGAGAAGACTCCAACGGATATGAGTCTTATGGGAAAAATATCCAAGAGAAGACTCCAAAATAGTGAGTCTTATCGGAAGCATGTCAAATGTCTGGAACATTATAGTTTCACATACAAACATTCAAAAACTGACTAGATGTTTCGGTTCACAACCAACCTCACCGCGTAATGCGAATCCAGATTGGAAAGAGAACGTACTCTGATCAAAGTCAGGGCGAGTTTCCTAGCTGCACTATAGTCTAGCTGCACTACTCGCCAAGGTACATTAATTATGTGCACTCGGGCACTTATCTTATTTAGTTCCAAAACGATCATTCACGTTTCAAGCTTTTAGAATCTCATCCACGTTGGATATTGAGATATAAAGAGTTGGGACTAAATCCCAGAGAGTGGCACCAGCTGTGTGCACCTTCCCTGTACACGGACATGGAATGGTCATGACCAAAGAGAAGTGTTGGGGCCTGGACATCCCATCCACTTGGTTATAAAGAAACGACTAGTACTCACAAGGAGATACCAAGTAGCGTTCCTGCGAATACTCGTTCTAACTAAACAGTTCAGAACTGTCCAAAATCATATCAAAGCCATCAAGGCCAACATCATAGATATATTTCAATCTAGATATATATATAATAGCGTTGTTCTAGCAGATATACAACCTATTATAATATCCATTTTAATTTCCAAAACAGTTTCACAAAACCGTTCCTAGACAAGAACAATAATCATCCCAAATTAATTAACAATTAAACAATTGATAATTAATGGAAATATGGAATGATGAGCAAGAACGAACCGCCACTTGCCTGGAGTAGATTCGGCGATAATCATGACGAGACGACTACCGAAAATATCCTTTCCAAGGATATGGCTTAAGCTTCAGAATATTCCTAGCAGAGTACGAGTCCACACGCGATCCAGCTCATGACAAATTAATTAATCTCAATTAGTTTGTCTGGACGAACTCAGAGAATTAAATTCAATAAATTCTTATGATTTTAAATCATAAGAATAATGATTGAATTTTCCTAAAGACAATACGGATAAAAGGGAATTGAAATTATACCGCTTGAATAATTTCGGGTTAAATTTGGACTGGAATTGAATTGGGATTCTCGGCCCAACAAGTAAGCTGGCAAAGGAGGGGGGCCCACCACCTTCCTATCTCCTTCTACCTTTCGTAACACCATAGTAGCAACTCCAACACGCAGGAACACACAGCAACACGCAGCTCGGCTTCAACACGCAGAGCAACGATTGGCGCGCCGTCTTCGCCGGCGGGAAGGAGCAGCAACACAGCAACACCAGCGGCGACACGCGAGCGGCCACGGACAGCTTCAACAACAGTAGCTCGGCGCGGCTCCACGGTGACTCGCCGGAGAAGAGTGGGACGTGGCTCGCCAGCGGTCACTTGAGCAAAGGGAGATGGCGAAAGAAACGGTGAAGCGGGGAACGAGAAAGAGAGATTGGTTGGGTGCCCATATACCCTATAGATCGGCTCCCTTTAAAGCTCAAGGAGGAGAGCAGCAGAGACCAACACGTAGAAAGGTGCCCGACGAGAATCGCATGCGTCCCGACACGAATCACACAGGTGTGATTTACGGAGAGGCGTGCCAAACTTTCTGGGGAAAAGATTTGGTATGGGTTCTAAACCCCGGAAATTATATGTTTGTATCCAAACAAATATTCTAAGTCCCGAAAATACATCGAATGTATTTTATACCACTCAAAAAATTATTTCGGAGATCATGGATGTTACGAAAAATCCGAACTCCACTGAAAGCGAAATAATTATTGAACGAAGGATGGGAAAATTACCCAAATACCCTTACTAAAAATTATAGGGTATTACAGTGCCCCCTATCTTGTAGGGAATAGTGAACATGCTCGGATCACTACACTTCTTGGGCAACCGCTTTTGCAGCATAGCGGATACATTTTCACTGACCTGGATCTTCTTTTTCTCCTTCACCGCTTTCTTCCTCTTTATCTTGCACATCTCTTTCAAGAATTTGGCATAGAGAGGAATGCTTTGAACAAGTTTTATCAAAGGAATATTTACCTCACAGTTGTTGAAGGTCTCAAATAAATCTTTGTCGTTCTCCACCTTTCTGGTGTCCTTCAGTTCCTCGGGAAATGGAGCGGGAGGCTTCAATGTACTGAGCGGAGGGAAGTCGGGTCGCACATAAGCATCATGGACGGCATCGGAATCATCTGGGGCTCCAGGGACTTTTTCGCGGTCGCGGACTTCCTCTCCGCGATCGCGGAGATCTTCGATTAATTCCTCTTCAGTAGAGACTTTTCCGCGATTGCAAAAATCTGTCCGCGGTCGCGGAAAAACGTTGATTTTTTTCTCTTCGTCAGTAGCAAATCCGTGATCGCGGCCTTCTTCTCCGCGGTCATGGAAAACTTTCTGTTGAGCTCGACCATCGTCCACTTGTGTTCCGCTCCTTAGCGTCATGGCGCATACGTTTTCCCTCGGGTTTACTATCGTTTGAGATGGTAGTTTTCCCGAATCCCGGGCCTCCAGCCTGCTTACTGCGATGGAGATTTGTCCCACTTGAGTCTCCAAGTTCTGAATACTTGACCGCATCTCTTGAGTTTGTGGGAACATAGTATTTCCCAACGTTGTCATATTTTGTGCGAGAGTCTCCTGATGCTTGTCCACCGCTTGAATTTGTGACCCCATGGTGTTCACAGTGCCAGCCAACGTCGATACGCTCTAGGTGAGGGCCTTAACCATGTCATCGCTAGACATAGAGGAACTGGGGCTCTGGCCTTGGGGTCTTGGGTCATATGGAGCTCGATATTGTTGTTGATGACCCCCAGGCTGTTGATATTGTTGTGGGCGCTGTAGGAACTGCGGTGGCCTCTATTGATACTCTTGATTTTCCTAGCCTTGAGGAGTACTCTGTTGATTCCCGTATCTCAGATTGGGGTAATCTCTCCACCCTGGATTGTATGTGCTGGAGTACGGGTCATATCTTGGCCTTGAAGGGCCGTAACCTCCAATAGCGTTCACCTCAGCAGTGGGTTCCTGCAGCGTGGGACATGCATCAGTCGGATGCATCGTGTCATAGCATATCCCACATGACTTGACTTGCTGCGGGCCACCCTTCATCATGTATCTCCTCATCATTTCCTTCATCTCAGCCATGTCAGAAAGTAGTGAAGAATTTGGCTGAGAGTCTGCAGCTTTGACTGATTGGGCGCTCGCCTTCTTACTGAACTGTCTTGAGCCCTCAGATAGCTCGAAGAACACCTCATACGCTTCAACTGACGTCTTGTTCAAGATGTTTCATCCACATGTTGCGTTCACCATCCGACGCTCGTCGTCAAGAAGACCACCGTACAAATAAAGTACGAGGTCTTGGTCTGAATATCCATGGTAGGGGCAGCTAGAAATCAGCCTCTTGAATCTCTCGTAGTACTCGTACAATGATTCAGCAGCCTGATGTTCAATATTATTGATGCTCCTCTTCAGGATGTTGAGCTTAGTCGCAGGGAAGTACTTCTCCAGGAAGGCTTTCTTCATCTTGGCCCATGTGTCAATGCTCCCTGGGTCAAATAGTAGAACCAATCATTGGCCGAATGATCTGTTCTTGCCTCCGATGACAAGTCGAATTGTCAAGGTGACACCTTTGGATCTAGTCTTGGTTGGGAAGTCACTCGGCACTGGCAAATCTGCCGTGGAATGCGGTGTTGGTGATGGTTCGCGAGCGGGAGATCGCGATGGTTGTTGTGATGGAAACGGTGGAAGTGATGAATGGGATGAATAGATAGCGGTGGCGGAAGAGATGTGATGAGGGATATATGACTTGAAAAGACAAGTCTTTGGGTGTCGTAGCATCGACTGTGGAGGAAGGGAGATGCGAAGGAAGAATTGGCTTGAAGAATCAAGCGGTTGTCGTAGCGTCGGCGGCGGAGGGAATGAGGATGCGAAGATAGAGGGTTTGACGTCCGATCAAGGGAAGGAGGATAAACACTCGATTTAAAACCTTGAATCAAATTGAACATGAGAAATAACAATAACAAGGGAGGCTTTAAATAGCCAATGTATCTCGGCCAAGACCTAATGGGCTTGGGCCGAAACGAGCCTAAGGGCTAGCCCATGCAAGCATGCAAAAGGCACAAACCCTAAAAGATAGAAAGACTATAAAAGGAAACAATCTAAAACAAAGCGGGAAATACCAAATATAGAAAATGTCTTGAAACTATGAAAATGACACGTTGAATGAGTACAAACACCGCGAGGAACAACGACTAAGGGTCGATGGCCTCGCGAGTGGGTGCACACGATGTTGTCTCTGAAGAACGCATTGTTTCATTGCCGATGGTGGAGAGGACGACGAGTCTTGGGTTTTCGTCTGGGTTTCCTTGGCCAGCGATGACGCGTGCGACAAGTGACGCGACGGCGACATAGATGGCTTTGGACCTAGACCTTGTCACTGGGCCCTCTGAGCGTAAGCTCATGGCTTCTTCCTCGTCTTGGGCCATCATGGGAGGCAGGGTCACATCACCCTCCCCCACTTGGCTGTGAAGCGTCCCCGCTTCACCATCATCAAACTCAGGCTCAACATATGGTGTCAAGTCCGCGACGTTGAAGGACGCGTGGACTCCAAAATCTGGTGGGAGCTCGAGTTGATAGGCATTTTCCCCTAAGGCCTTGATCACACGGAAGGGTCCATCTCCACGTGGTGCCAATTTGTGCTTGCGCCGCGCGGGGAATCTCTCCTTTCGCATATGCACCCAGACAAGGTGCCGGGGGCAAAGACGATGCGGCGGCGGCTAGAATTCTTCTGCAAGGCATACTGCGCGGCCCTTCTCTCCAGCTGCTCCTTGGTGCGTCGATGAAGCTCCTGCACTTGCTCAGCGCGGTTGGCGGCGGAGACATGCACTGGGTCACATAGTGGTCGCGATGACAGATCTAGTGGTGTCAAGGGGTTCATGCCATACACCACTTCGAACGGTGTCAACTTGGTCGCCGTGTGCCTGTATCTATTGTAACAAAACTCGACAAGTGATAGTAAGTCCTCCCAACGCCTAGGGTTGGCTTTAAGCATTGCGCGAATGAGGGCTCCTAGGGTTCTATTCGTGACCTCCATTTGGCCATCGGTCTGGGGGTGATAGCTAGTAGAGAATAAGAGTTTGGTGCCTAGCTTACCCCAAAGAGTTCTCCAAAAATGACCAACGAACTTAGAATCCCTATCACTCACTATAGTACGCGGGACTCCATGCAGACGCACCACATTCTCAAAGAATAGATCGGCAATCTCACTAGCACTATGGGTTGTCTTACAAGCAATAAAATGTGCCATCTTAGAAAACCTATCTACGACCACAAAAATAGTCTTTACCTCGTCTAGAGAAGGGCAAACCCGTGATAAAATCCATAGACAAATCTTCCCAGGGGGCACTCGGTATGGGCAAAGGAGTGTAGAGGCCGTGAGGACTAGACCTAACTTTGGCTCTCTGGCAAGTCACACAACTTCTACAAAACCTAGTCACTTGGTGGGTCATCTTAGGCCAAAAGAAGTGTTCTCTAAGCGCGGCCAATGTCTTACTAATCCCAAAATGTCCGCGACTTTTGTGTGCTTCCTGAATCAAAAGGATCCTAATGGACGACCTAGGGATGCAAAGGCGACTAGCCTTGTATAAATAACCCTCAGAAAGGAAACAGGATGCAAAGTGACACGCTTCCCGTGGTAATTGAACACATAAGGGTTCAAATAGCCATCGTGGAGCACGCGCCTATCAAATTGCCATGGGCGCCCAAGCAAAATATGAGTGGCGTCCATTGCAATGACATCACATAAAACTGAATCACAGTATTGGCCTATGGAAAATGAAATTAAGCATTGGCAAGATACTGTGTTACCTGGACTAGATGATATCCATTGGAGGGCATAAGGATGGGGATGAGGCATCGTGGGCAACTTGAAGTGGGTCACGACCTTCTTATTGACAATGTTAGCACATGATCCTCCATCAACAATGACACTCAAGGAAGCCGTCTGGACGAGAGCTCTTGTGTGGAACAAATTCTCCCTTTGGTCGCATAGGCTTGCTTCCTTGACTGTGAGGAGACGACGCGTCACCAAGCTCAATGGTGTGCCCGCGTGTAGAGAAGCGGGTTCGTAGTCATAAGCGTCTTCGTCCTCTTCTGCGTTTCCTTCATCGATCATGTCAAGTGTGGCCTCCTCGTCATCACAGGACTCGTAGCCGGCGGCGGCGGCGGAGAACAACACCTTGCGAGCATTGGGGCAATCTTTCTTGTAGTGGCCTCGTCCACCACACTTGTAGCATTTGAGGTCACGCGTGATCTGTGCCCACTAGGGGTTGTCTGGGCGCGGTCTGGCGCGGCGCGGTGCTCGGCGTCGAAGGCTTCGCCTTGGTTGATTGGCTAGATGTGGTAGTGGGAGAGGCACTAGGGCGAACATTAGTGATGAGTGCTATTTTGTAGGACATATCTAAGGGTTATTACCAGGTTTGAGGCGCCATTTGGTTGGATTTTATGCACAATTGGAGATTATGGAGTTAGAGCGGAGAATTGTGGTTTTGGTGGTCTGGAGGAGCTAATTGGAGACATCCAGAGGAAGAGGAGTTGACCACCTGAGGAGACAAAGAAAAATACATGAAGGAACCACAATAAAGAGCAGAAGAGAAGAAGAAGGCGGGCAAAAATCACCGCCCTGCGCTAAAGCCACCGCGACCCGGCAGTGGGTCTCAGAGAAGGATGCCGCCCCGCGGCCACGTGAATTGAAGCAGCAAATTAATTAAGCAAGTCCGCGTGAGTGCTGGAAATTGATGAAGATCGGCCCAATGGAGGGGAAGGCCCAAAAAGAAGAAAAGCCCACGTGAAGGCTGGAGCCCACGCGTGAAGTGAAGCGAGAAGAAGCGGAAATCCGGGAATTGAAGCTGGAAAGATAAAAGGAGGGACGACCTCAGCATGACATCAGCGGGAGTAGGTGGATTCCGAAGTTGGGCCGAAGCTACCTTGGATGGGCCGAGCGAGATGACTTGCGAGAGAAGGCGAGGATGAGTTGCTGTGCTGGAGTGGAAACACGTTTGGGCAGAGCTGATGCACCACGAGAACGAGCTACTGGACAAGATTGCAGGATTAATTTCCTATTTCGTTTGTTTATTTTTGGTTATTATTTTTATGATTATTATTTTATTATTATTTACCATATTGTAGAATTAGGTTATAAACTCTTTAGTTAACCTAGTTGCCAATCTACAATTCAGTTTTACAAGTTCGTTTCTATTCTGCCTCCAGGGTTTTTTACCCATGGAGAGCTAAACACCTTTGTTCTGCTAGACGTTTGAAGCAATACAGTTGATTCGGTTATGAGATTTCTATTCCTTGTTCTTATTCCTATGTGTGTTGGTTTGATTCTCTTGGTTATATTGATTTATCATTGTTCTTCATAGTTTGGCCAGCTAGGTTGAGTAATATTTATCAATTGCTAGGATTTGCATATAGGGGTTCCGAGTGCATATCTAGTGGCAAACACAATTGTGCGTATAGGGGTTCCGAGCGTACAATTGTGAGTGAGAGTCAGTTGCATGCGAGTATTAATACGTCTTTCTATTTGCATGTATCCTATATCCTTGTGTGCATTGCTATTGCTTTGTTGGTGGTAAAGTATACCGACAACTGTGAGAATCGGAGGTACTTTCCCATTGGCATAGTAATAAGTCTATCGACAACTGTGAGAATCAATAGTACTTAAGATCAAGGTGGGAACAACCATAAGAATAGTTAAAGAACTTGGATTGAATAGATTTCAGTGATCAACTTATATCTCTGTATTGTGGATCTCGTTCTAGTGAACTACTTTCCTCACCATATTTCTTCTTCTTTAAAGCTTGCATCCTTGTTACTCTGTGAACAATCAAAACCACCTTTTGTTACTTTGCATACTTAGAAACACTTAGAAAGATCACTTCCTCCCTGTGGATTCGACCCTTACTTGCCCAGACTACTTGTTTAGGTTTGTTAGGATTATTTTATTTAAGGTGTCACGACAACCCCTTATAAATTAGTAGAAGGTAATCCACTAGGGTTAGAAGAATACCTTTGTTGGCCACTTGGATAAGTGTAAGACTTCCGGCGAGAGATTTGTGCATGAATTTACATCGCTGTATGTGTGAGGGTGTTCAAATCTTTGATGGGCAAAATCTCGAGTTGATCACGGATGTTGGTGTGTAATCCACTCAAGAATTTCGTCCTCAATGTCGATGGTGCAACGGAGATGTTGGCCTTGTAATACATGTCTTCAAGCTTGGAAAAGAACTCGAGTGGAGACATCGACCCTTGGCGAGCCATGGCTATCTCCATTCGCATTTGATTCCTATAGTCTGGAGGCATATATTTCTTGGTCGTCATGTACACCAATTGATGCCACTCGGTGACCCTTGTCCTATGGCGTCGGACACAGTCATCCTCGAAGCGATGCCACCACACTCGCGTGGCACCTCGGAAATTGAGTGTCGCGGCGTCGACATGCTCCTCAGGGGCACTCGACAATATCGAAGTGTGTACTCCGTAGCCTGCACCCAATCAAGAAAAACAGAGGGGTTGTATTCACCATAAAAATGCTCGATTTTTACCTTGACGTGGTGTCGTTGGAATCAAGGTTGGGCAGGTTCTTGGTTGAACGCATTGTTTGGTGCGGCGTCGTAGAGAGGGTTCTCAAAGGCGCGCACTCCATGTGGTCTATCGCGTCCAACCTGGCGCCTATCGCATTCTTGGTGATCTTCGCGGACATACTCATCCCTGGGCATGTAGGCGTCATCGCGTTGACGTCTTCGCGGTTGGGCATCGTAGTTGTTGCATCGAATGTCTCTTGGCATAACATCGCGGCGCTCGCCGCCAATGTCACGAACGCGTTCTCCTTGGGGCTGGAGACGCGGTGGAGGTATCCAATCCGAAGGGTGATCCTGCAATTCAAGTGGATCTCCAAGAGGGGGTGAAAAAATTAGGGTTGACCATACCTGAGTCCTCGATCTCTTCTTCGAAGTCATCATGGACATTGGGTGTGATCGACGCGTAGCCATCAGATCCGTAATGCGGCGTTCGAACACTCTAGTGTCGAAGGTGATCGCGGACATCATGGCTCCGTGGCTGGGTAGTTGGGGTCCTCAAGTTGGTCTCATCGCGTCGCGTATGCCCACTTGGTCGGCGACTGGGTCTCCTTGGCGTCGCGTCGGCTTGCTCGGTTCGTCGAGGGCGGCCTTCGCGTGGTGCTGAGCCCGGTACGCGTCTCTGGGTTCTCCTAGAGGCATAGCGATCATCAAAGTTGTATGGTTCAGAATACTCACCTTGAGTGTCCTCGACGTCGCGGTCGTAGTCGGAGCCATTGTCGAAGCCAGCGGGTGTGGCTCTAGGGACGTAGCGGTCCGCGTGCGAAGCGAAGCCTTGGCGACTCTCGATGACACTTTGCATACGATTGAGTTGCGGTTGGTGATGAGACGTCGACGGCATGATTCCTTTGCCTTTGTCGACTCTTGTCTTTGATGGACCCGCGTCGGTGGCTCCAGGTTGAGCCGGCGCATCCATGGCACTCAGAGGAGTTGGAGTTGGCACGATGGGTGCCACACGTTGTTGTGCTCTTAAGGATGCATTCTCTTGTCAAAAAGCTTGAATCAATTGTTGCTCCTCGGACAATTCAAGGAGTGGTTCGTGTTGTGGGGGGTCGAGAGGTGGTTCGTCTTGTTGCACCAACGGCGGTTGTTGGGGGTTGGTGTTGTCAACGTCGCGTTCGTCTTCAATGTGTCCAATCGGCATGGTACCTATGTAGGATCGTGATTGTTAGATTAATAACAAGGGAACTAAGAATACAGATTCCAATTCCCTTCGCAGTAGAAATAAACAATCAAATAAATGAACAAGTTCCTTATAGTGGAAACCTTCGATTGCCAACTAGCAATCTAGGATAAAAACCACTACCTTTCTTTCGAAAGGATTTCAAGGTTTACTTCTTGATTTCTTATCTCCTTGGTTACATCTTATCCTAGGAACAAACACACAGTTTCTTTGCCTTACACACAGTTAGACAATCCTAGATAACTTAACACAAATTATAATCACTTCAAGAAGCAGCCCTTAGCACCAAGGAACTAACTCACTTACAGTCACAGGAACTTAGCACACAACTCTCCGCTTCCTTGACTGGTTTCTCTTGATCTTGATTCTATTTGACGATCTGTTTGAAGCTTCACACTTTGATATTTGCTATGGAGTGTGATTCTTTCTGAATGCTTGAAGATAACAACGGAGCTTATCTTCCTTATATAGTGGATGCTCGAGGTTGGATCTGCTCTTGGTTCCCACAGAGCGAGCTTGCCTTAGGATGTATGGCGATCCTTGATTCACGCTATCTTTTACATGTAACAACAACCTGGGCAGCTCAGAATCCACATAGGTTGGTCAACTTCTTGGGACAAGTCGTTGTCCAACTCTTTTCGTCTGAGGTTCAACAAGCTCGACACTTTATAACCGTCCTTTGGATGGTGACATCTCTATGAGCTGTCGCTTTCAGTGCCTTTGTCTAAGGTTCATCGTTCTAGGCATCTTGGAGTCTTGCTCTTGGATGGTGGCAGGCTTTTGGAAGCTTCTCTCAAGTCGCTTTCACTTCCTTTTGTCCGAGGTTTAGTGTTCCCAGATTTCTCGGGAAAATCAAACTCACGTGTTGCATTTCTGGGCACACCTGGGTTCCTTTGGCTTGCTGCTTGGTTCTTTTGTCTTGTTTGGGTTACAAGGTTTCGACAATTGTCCTGTGGTTCCTTAACACACATCTTTGAGATAAAACATTAGTAACAAAATATTTGTCATCTTCAAAAGTAGAGAAACTGAGGAAAGGAACTCTCAGGGGAATCGAAGTTCCAGAGTTCCATTTCCTAACAATTTCCCCCTTTTTGATGATGACAAATATAAGGAACCTGACAACATAATAAGAACATGAAATTCATGAAATCAGTTGAACTAAGAGATTTACAACTTTATAAAGTAATGATAGATCATTCAATAGTTGCAAATTCCCCCTAAGCAGATCAACTAAGGTATTCAAGTTCCCCCTTAGAAATAGAACGGGTTCAGAGTTCCTATAAGTCCAGTAGTTCCAATATTTCAAGGTTCCTATCCATTCTTCCCCCTTTTGACATCATCGAAAAGATCAGTGAACTTGTTAAGAACATGGATATCAAAGGGAATGAAAACAATTGGGCCAAACCCAAGACATAAACCATAATGGAAACTTGAGGCATAGACAAATAATGCATAGAAACATGGCCAAAAGGTTCATTAAACATTAAAAATTAACACATTGTCTAGTAGCGAAGTAGGGAAAGACACAAAAGATTACAAACAAGTGGAACCAACAAGGACATCACAAGTAACTTGATAAAAGACAACAGAGGGATAGAAGATGGGAGTAGGATCCTAGGGAACTACTAGCACACTGTAGAGTTATCGCGCTTGGAACTACAGAAGACGTTCCTATGGCGTAGCAGTGGCCTCCTCTCCATCATTCTTCTTGTCGTCAGTTCCTTCAATATGGCCGGTTGCCTGAGTTGCTCCAGTAGCATCCTCCCAGGTTTTCTGAAGCACCTTCACCAGACTTGAAACATCAGCTCTGGTTTTCCCCAGTTCAATCACTTGATCACGAAGGGCGACCGTTATGGCAGTCGAGCCTTCCGTGATAGCTTTTTCAAAGAGGAGAGGATCGCAGAGGAGTCTTGAGGGGGGTTGAGCGGTGGCATATAGCTTGAAGGATCTTGGGAACTGGCATTTTCCTTAGGCAATTCCGTTTGAGTTACAGAGGGAACGGTCTGTTGATCTTTGGTTTTGAGCTTTCTGACTGTGGCAATGGTGAGGAACTTGCTATAGGCGGTTTCAGGGAGATCATCTGGATATTGGTGGAGCATGGAGAGGATGTTTTTTATGAGGTGAGGAAAGGGTAGGGCATGGGATTCATGAGACTTACAGAACTACATATGGGCCAGCTCCTGCCTGGGAACCAAATTCCTAATGATCTAGAAGTGCAGTAGCTTGTTGGAGATGGAGAGTCCCTTAGTCTGTAGGCTTGTTGGATAGTCGCCATCATAGAGATTTTTCACCACTTCAGTCTTTGTTTTGTAACCCTTTCCTTTAGGCCAGGTCTTCTTCTGATGCAAGATGTCGAAGCCGGATCTGGGCTCAATCCCTAGAGCAGAGGCAATGATGTTGGGGGACAGGGGATACATAGTTCCCTTCCACTGAAAGATGGCGTCGTTGCAGGGAGAGTTGTCTTTGGCCGGCACAAAGGTTAATGACTGATAGAAGAGGCGTACGACTTCGTCAGAGACGGATAAGGGTTCCACCAAGAGCTGATCCCATCCTTGGTACTGAAGCAGAGAATGGAACTGACTGAGAGCTTCACTGAACAGATCTTCATCTTCGTCCTCAAGGGTTTGGGTCCAGAATTCTGTGCCGATAATGAGTGGCTTGAGTATCTTCCTCTTAGAGAAGGAGGAAGACACTTGTCCCAAAGAGGAGGAGGAGAGGATGGTGGATTTGGACCTTTTTGAGGTAGGGTTGTAAGGAACCAAGGCTTGGGAACTGCGCTTGCGTAGTTTGAGCCTTGTGGCAACTGAGGGAGCAGGTTTAGAGGCTGGTTTGGACTTGAGGCTTGCAGGCGATGGCTCTGAGCTTAGGATCTCCTGGGTGGTCTTGTCTGGAGAGGAGTCATGGGATCCTCCTTCTGAGACAGAGTGGGTAGCAGATGCGGACGCAGGAGTGAGTTCCTTTTCTTTCTCCTTTCCTTTCTCCTCAGCTTCCGGGGCTATGGGGTTTTGAGAGGGGGTGATCTCAAGATATTTTGTGGACGAGGCTGCTTTCTTTTCTTTGAAAGCTTTGAGAAGAGCATCTTCTTCTTCGTCTTGAACAAGGTTAGGGTTAGGGTTCTTGTTAGCCATTTGAGGAGCTAGGGTTTTTTTAGTGGAGAGAGAGACAGAAATGGGAGCAATAGAGATGGAGAGAATTGAGGGAAGCAAATCTGGGTTCTTAGTCCGATCAACAGGACCCCTTTAATAATTGTTGAGAGCTGAAGAGACCGTTCAGAGAGATCTAGCCCTTGAGAAGAATCGTGGGAGATCTGAAGCATTAAAGCGGCTTCCAAGGAGTTGTAGTTTTTTCGAACGGTCATAAATTCAAACTTCACCCATTCAGAGAAGGAAACTGTTCCAGCTGACAAGATGTGTCTGATGTCTGAAATTATGCCATAAATGCCGTCTTGGGAGGATCAAGTTCCTAACTAGCCGTTTGGAGGTCATTCCATCCTAGTTCCTTTCTGGCGATTTATTCAGTGTGCTAAAGGTATATATGGGAACTTTGATGTGGGTTTTAAAACACGGAACCTGAAAGTACGTTCCCATACTAGGAATCAAGAAGGTCATTTATCGCATTGCACAATAATTCCCAGAGAGGGTTAAGAAATGGATCATAGGGAATTAAATTGAGCAATGAGGCAAAGGAGGGTCATAGTACACAATCATCATTTCGGCTTGTATTGTTGGGTTAGAATATGATCAGATTGTGACTTTTGGGCCAACAGAGAGACTTGAACAAGGATTGAGTTAAGAATGAACAATGAAGATTCAAGGACACGAACTAGAAGAATTTATCAAAGCCTTTTGATTAACCATTATGGATATGAGGGTCTATTGCAAAAGATATAACACAAAGATTCCAAGACTGAACAAGTAAAAGATCTAAACTAGTCAATCAAGGGAACTGGAGAGAAACCTCTAAACTAAAGTCACTGCTAGGTTATAGGAATCATTCCCAGTTCTAATCTAAGGTTCTCGAAGGGAACTCTATTCAAGACTTTGGTGAATATATCTGCAACCTGATCTTCAGTTCTACAAAATTTCATAATGATGTTCCCTTTCTCAATATGATCTCTAAGAAAGTGATGGCTTATGTCTATATGCTTGGTCCTAGTATGATGCACAAGATTCTTAGAAATGTTTATAGCACTGGTATTGTCACAAAGAATAGTGAGGGGACCATAAGACATACCAAAATCCGCAAGTTGTTGCTTTAGCCATAGGAGTTGGGAACAGCAAGAGGCGGCTGTAATGTACTCAGATTCTGTGGTGGAGAGGAAGACTGAGACTTGTTTCTTTGAGCCCCATGGCACAAGGCAAGGGCCTAGGAACTGTGCCATTCTAGAAGTACTCTTCCTATCCACCAAGTATCCAGCATAATCAGCATCAGTGAAACCTATCAGCTCAAAGGGACACTCTTTGGGGTACCAAAAGCAGAGTGAGTCAGTTCCCTTGAGATATCGGAGTATCCTTTTCACAGCAGCCAAGTGTGTTTCTCTTGGACAAGATTGAAACCTAGGACACAAACCAACAGCAAACACAATGTCTGGACGACTAGCGGTTAGATACATGAGAGAACCTATCATACCTCTGTAGAGTTTCTCTTCCACAAGAGGACTTGAATGATCCTTGTCCAAATGAGCAATGGTGGAGATAGGAGTTGAGAGAGGCTTGCATGAATCCATTTTGAACTTTTTCAGTAGTTCCCTGACATACTTCTGTTGGTGAATTTGTATACCATCTTTCCTTTGAGTGATTTGCAATCCGAGGAAGAAAGTGAGTTCCCCTATTAGGCTCATTTCAAATTCACTGCTCATCAAGTCTTTGAACTTATCTACAAGGGACAGGTTAGTGGAACCAAAAATGATATCATCAACATAAATTTGAACCACTAAGATGTTACCTTCTTCTTCTAGGATGAAGAGAGTTTTGTCAATAACTCCACGCCTGTAGCCATTTGAGAGTAGGAATTGGGCAAGACGATCATACCAAGCTCTGGGGGCTTGCTTGAGACCATACAATGCTTTGTCTAGGAAGTAGACATGGTCTGGATGATCATCGTCTTCGAAACCGGGTGGTTGCTTGACATATACTTCCTCTTGAAGAATGCCATTGAGAAAGGCAGTCTTTACATCCATTTGGAATAGTTTGAACCCTTTGTGTGATGCGAATGCAATCAACAGTCTTATTGCTTCAATCCTTGCCACCGGAGCATAGGTTTCATCATAGTCGATGCCTTCTTGTTGATTGTATCCCTGAGCAACAAGTCTTGCTTTGTTCCTAATCACGGCTCCTGAATCATCTAGCTTGTTCCTGAAGACCCATCTAGTTCCTATGATATGCTTATCCTTGGGACGGGGAACTAGATGCCACACTTTATTCCTTTCAAACTGATGAAGTTCTTCTTGCATGGCTTGGATCCAGTCTACATCCTTCAGTGCTTTACCTATATTCTTTGGTTCCACAATAGACAGGAAAGCATTGAAAGCAAAGAAGGTTAGATGTTCGAACCTGACTGGAGGCTTGATGGTTCTTCTTTCTCTATTGGGAGCTAGAGCATTTGATGTGGAGACATTTTGATTTGAACACTCAGCTTCAACTTCTATGTTGGGATCACCTTTTCCATTGAAGAACATGTGAGAAGATGAATCATTGATGTCTCCACAGGTGTTGTCTTCATGTTCATGGTTCCCAGAAATGGATTGTTGTTGATTATCCATGGGAACTGGTGGAGGAACAAGTGGGGGATTTTGTGCAACAGGGAAGGAACTGGGTGGTGTGATGTCTTCATCTGGATCTTCTTGAAGAGGTTTGGGAAATGGATCTTCAAAGGAACTGATGGTGTTCTGTACATTTCTACCAAGTGATTTTTCATTAAAAATAACATGAACACTTTCTTCTACCTTTTTGGTCCTTTTGTTAAAGATCTTGTAGGCCTTGCTGCTTGATGCATATCCAATGAAGATCCCTTCATCACTCCTTGGGTCAAATTTGCCAAGATTGTCCTTTCCATTGTTGTGCACAAAGCACTTGCATCCGAACACCCTAAGATGTGAAATGTTGGGAACTCTTCCTCTTAGAAGTTCATAGGGTGTCTTCTCTGTGATTGGGCGAAGCATAGCTCGATTGATGATGTAGCAGGCTGTGTTGATTGCTTCAGCCCAGAATGATTGAGAGAGTCCGCTTGAGATGAGCATAGTTCGAGCCATGTCTTCCAAGGTTCTGTTCTTCCTTTCAACTACTCCATTTTGTTGAGGAGTGTATGGTGCAGAGAAGTTGTGATCAATACCATGCTCACTGCAAAAGGTTAGAAATTCTCCATTTTCGAACTCGGTACCATGGTCAGAACGAATAGAGTTAATGGAGCAATCAAGAGATTTTTCTAATATGGGAACCAGATCCTTAAATCGTCCAATGAATTCACTCTTAGATTTTATGAAAATTGTCCAAGTGAAACGAGAGAAATCATCAACAAGGACAAAGATATACCTGTTTCCTCCTAGGATTTGAACTCTCATGGGTCCACAAAGATCCATGTGGATGAGTTCAAGGGGCCTTGAGAAACTTACCATGTTTTTGGACTTGAAGGAACTTCGAGCTTGTTTCCCTTTTACACAGTCTGAGCACAGTTCCGTAGATGTGCCACTTAGCTTTGGAAGCCCTCTGACTAGCTCTTTTGAGTGTAGCTTTTGAATTAGTTTGGTGCTAGCATGACCAAGACGTTGATGCCACAAGTCCGCTTGATCATTCACAGTTGAGAGACAGAGTTTCTCCTTGGGAACAAAGGATGGGTCAACAATATACACATTGTTGAACCTCTTACCTTTTAGGATTATTTGTCCCAAGGAGTCAAGGATCGTGCATTCATTTGATCTGAATCTAACTTCATTGTCTCCTTGATCACACAGCTGTGACACACTTATTAGATCAAAACCAAGATTATCAACAAGATGAACTTTGTTTACCTTAATGTGATCATTGAGTTTCACAGTTCCTATTCCACAGATTTTTCCTTTGCTTTTGTCTCTGAAAGAGATGTTCCCTCCTTGGAGAGGTTGAAGAGAGGTCATTTGATTTCTTCTTCCGGTCATATGGCATGAGCAACCACTATCAATGTACCATAGTTGAGGTTGCCTCTCTTCTTTCTGCACATAAGGAAACTAAGATTTCTGAACCCAGTGAAGCTTGGCTTTACTGGGGGGATTAGCACTGTGAGTCTGTGAGTAACCAGGAAACTGGTTCCTTTCATGGTAATAGGCTCTTTTCTCATTTTCAAAGTTCCTTTTCTTAGGACAATCAGTGTTGTAATGACCATTCTTTCCACAGTAGTAACACAAGCGATTGTAAACAACATGTCCATATTTCCCCTTTCCTGGCCTAAAAGGTTTCTCAGTTTTTCTTTTGTTGAAGTCAACATTGTTTCTAACCTTACCATGAGCCATGTCCACATACCTTTTGTGAGCAAAGGAATTGGTGAACCATTTGTTTTCAGGGAACGCCTTTTCTTTTCCCTTAGGTTCCCTCTTTGGACTTTGAGAATTTTCATTGACACGCTTGGCAACCTCAGCCTTGTTCTCAAGAACCATGATCTTCTCTAATAGGAATTGATTTCTATCTCGAGAAGTGGCAAGAGCAGTACTGAGGTTCTCATTCATCTCAACAAGTTCTCGTCTAGCCTTTTCATCTTCAACATCATTATTGGCCTTGTTATCAACATATCCAATTCCATGACGTTGTCTCACGAAGACAGTTTGATTGATCGTTTTTTCATTTATAGAGTCAGTGAGAATGTCTAACCTATCAATTATAAATTGAAGCATTTCATTTCCAGGTAGGTTATCATGCATAGGAACTTTAGCTGAGTCTATGCTAGTTTCATCACAAGATTTGCAGATTTTAAGGTGACTAGCATGCACATTTCTAATATCAATGAGTTTGGAGTGGGTTTCAGCTAGATCTTTCTCAGCTTCATCAAGTTTGTAGGATCGTACGTTGTTAGTTAACAAGGGAACTGGGAGTCCAGTTCCTAAGCAGCGGAATAAGTAAACAATAGCGATTTCAAGACAAGTTCCTTAGAGTAGGAACCTTTGATAACCAACTAGTTATCCAGGATAAAACCCACTACCCCTTTTGCAAGAGGATTTCAAAGTCTACTTCTTGTATTAATACTTCGGTTACAATCAACTAGAATAGAACACACAGATTCAAGTCTTAGACACACTAAAAGACTCTCTACCTAGTTCGACCTAACCAAGCAACAACAAGCAAGTAACTTACTTCGTTCTTCTTCAAAGAACTCGGCACAATTTCTTCACAACACTCGAAATCTTCTCTTGGTGAATGCGTAAAAAATGAGAGAGGTTTAATTACTTTATTTATATGACTTAATTACTGAAGGAAGCAAATCTTCAATAACTAAATCAAACAAATAAAATAATCAAAAGAAATCGTTAAAGATAACATTGTTTCCAAATATTATCTCTACCGACTTTTACATGTTTTGTTTCCATAAAAGATAATCTTTTACGCTCCTAAAATATATGGAAACAGGATATGATCTTGTAGTTCTCTCTCTAACTAAGATCTACCCTAAACAGCTCACCGCCACCTTCACAGATTTATCCAAGTGTTTATGGCGCCAGCAAGCTTCAGTTCATTTCGCCAGTTCCCAAGTTTGGCGTCAGTAGTTCTGTTTCGTGCTTTCCAAGTCCGAAGTTCCCTGTTTTGTCACACTAATGGAAATATTAATAGCAAAGGTGTTTGTCATTATCAAAACTAGGAAAACTGAGAAAGGGAACTAGGTAGGGAACTGTAGTTCCCAAAAGTTCACTTCCTAACAATTTCCCCCTTTTTGATGATGACAAACATGTAGAACAGGCATACCGAAATAGGCATGAATAATATGATGAAGAGACAGAACATAACTAGATGTAGAATAATCATTAGTGAATTGCATATTCCCCCTTAACACCAGATCTAGTTCCTTAGTTCCCCCTTAATGAAACAACTAGATCAGAGTTCATTTCAGCCTATCAGTTCCAGATTGCCAAGTTCATTCCCCCTTTGGACATCATCGAAAAGAGTCAGTTAGATGAGTAACAAAGAGAACTTAGAGAGATAAATAAGCTAATGCTTTACTCTAGAGAAATGGCACCGTAATAAAGATTCAAAGCATATTGCAAACAGGGCAGGGAACACAAAATAAGTTCATTAAATATCAAAGGGAAGGAACTACATAATCATAAAAGCAAAGAAAATAAAAGCACTCAGAGACACACAAAAAGGGATCATGATATGGAAGTGGGATCCTAAGGGAACTATAAGTTCCGTGTCATCTGAGAGGGGAACTAGACACATTCCTTGCTACTCCTGGCCCTTGGCCCTGTGTTCCTTGTCCTCCTTGATCTTGCCATCAATCAGCTTGCTAATTTCCTTGGTGAGGGCTTCAGTGCACTTCCACAACTCCACCACCATCTCATTGGTGAAGTTGCTTCCTTTCTCCACAGCGGTGACGACCTTGTCGAAACCATTGACCAAGGCGTTCTCAATATGTGCTAGACTATTGAGCAGCACATGGGTGTCAGGAACTAGGCGCGGATCAGACTAGCCCGGTAGCAGCTCTTCCTCAAACTCTTCAGCCTCAGACATCTCATCAACATGGGCCTTCTGAGCAAGGCGCCTCACAGTAGTCATAGTGAGGATGCGAGAGAAGTGGGTCTCTTGGATGTCAGCAGGGTAGTGACCAAGGCTGGAGAGGAGGTTCTTAATGACATGTGGGTAGGGGAGAGCATGGGTATTGTGGGACTTGCAAAATTGCATGTGGGCTAAGATAATGCGAGGGAGATCGATAGGTTCTCCCAAGAGAAGTTTCTCCAACAGAACAACATCGGAGACGGCTATTGTGTCACACTTTTCTTGGCGGGGGGTGATGTTCTTGATGAGGAAGGTGTGTAGAATTTTCCGGTCAAGGCTTAGGTGTTTGGTGATGAGGGGGCCTTTTGTGGGGGCATTTCCATCAAACACAGTACGGAGGATGGCCGCTTTGCGCTTGCTTGGCCAGTTCGTTTGACGATAACTCCAAAGCCTTCACCAGAGTCCAGGCCGAGCACAGATCCTATCACAGCAGCAGAGATATGGAATAGCTTACCACCCCAGGTGAGAAGAGCATCATGAGCGGGCTGGTCCTCCTTGGCAGACACAAACTGTAGATTCTGGTAGAAGACTCGCACCATGTCCTCATTCACTGCGAACGGGGAGGGAATCAGAGTGTCCCAGCCCTGAAGTTGGAGCTTGGCGTGGGCGGCGATGACACTCTCATCATCGGTGGAGGTCTAGAACTCCTTGCTGATAAGCACTACTTTGTAGGGCTTAAGTAAGAGTCATTAGAGGTTTTATTGGTGCCATTCGGGTAGATTTAGACACATTCATGTGCATGGTGTGTGGGGGCGAAGTTTGGAGATTAACAGGCCACGTGATGCTGGAATGATGTGGAGCTCGGCCCATGGATGAGAAGCATGATGAGAAAGGCCCAATTGAAGGAGCCCAGCCCACGTACAAGCTGAAGACGCGTGAAGCAGCGGCAATTGAAGCGGAAGATTTGGACGGATGATGTCGCCGTGACATCAGCCGAGCATTTGGAGAATTGCTGCTTGAATTGGATGGGCCGAGCGAGAGTGATTGGGCCGTGTTGAGCTGCTGCAATTGGAGAGGCCGAGACCAAGCAACGGTCTTGCTCGCGAGAATTCAAGGCCGAGAACGGGATTAGTTTCCCTGTTTTAGTTTGTTTAATTATTATTATTTTATTATTTCGTTTTAGGTTAATTTAGATTTTATTTCCTGTAGTATTTAAGGGTTGAGAAAAGGCTTGTTTGCCAATATTGGATCATCTCTAAACCCTAATTCCTTTCTACGTTCTACGCTATGAAGAACTAAGCCTCCCTGGCTTAGTCAGACGCTGAAGCTTTCGTTTTGATTAAGTTGTGAGATTCTTGTTCCTTATCTATTGCATGGTTTTTATCTCTTCTCTTGCTTAAGTTGCTTATGATTGATATTGATAATCTCTATTTGGACGCATCTAGGGTTTGTTGTTATTGATCTATTGCTAGATTTAGATTGTTACTGGTTGAGCATATCTATTTCAGAGTAGCAACTGCATCGTACTAGTATCTGGTTGTGCTAGTCTTATGCAGAAGAGAACTGATTTACATTCAAGGATAAAAGCTGGTTGTTTTATGCTAGAATTGTATCCAACTATATTCCTATCCGTAAGGCTGCTGTTAAACTGAATCTTGATAGTTTCAGGGTTGTTTAATTAGTTAGTGCTAATAGTATCTGGTTGTGCTATTAGTTATATCTGAAAAGGAATTGGAATTTCCATTGCATGAGATTTTGAATGAGTATCTATCATCAACTTGTCATACGAATAGTGGATGTTGTTTGACTAAGTGCTTTTCCACATCACTGATTTCATCATATTTTACTTTGTTTACTTTTGCATGCTTAGGTTACTAAAACTCACAAAACCCCCCTTTGGTTACGTTTGATTGACATACGAATTGCATATTTAGATAGAATTCGCCTCCATGTGGATTCGACCTTTACTTACCTAGGACTACGGTTTAAGGTTTGTTTGGATATTTTGCATAGTAGGAATTAGAACGGCAAATTCCTGTTATCACTTGTCGACAATGAGGGGCTCCAGAATGTTCCGAGAAGCCAGAGAAGCATCCAGCTTGGGAACCTGAGTGATAGCCCTCCAGATCTATGAAGCCTCTGTGCAAGGATTTGCTCTTGTTGTGGAAGAAAATGGCCGATCTCCAAGGATGAAGAACAAGGCACTTTTCGGCAATTTTAGGGATTTTCGGTGGGGGGCGATGGAGACGATTATATGGAGGATGGAAGTGATGGATAAGCAATCTCCTTATGGCTAGATTTGACACACTAGTCACAAGAGAAAGACCTAGAGAAATTCGAGATACAACTCACTCAATTCTCTCAAGGGGTTTCAATTCGATTTGACTCACAAATTGAAGAACAAAAAGAAAAGCTCTAAAACTGAAATACTTCTGATCTTTGATTCAATTCAACGTCCCAAACACAATGCCAAATGTTTTAATAACCCTAAACATTACGGTTACTAAAGAAATTAAAGAAAAACACTAAAAATACCCACTAAAGCAATTACGTGCCCACTAACTAAAACAAACTTAATAGGCAATTTAGGTAATTAAATTTAAAGTCTAAAAATGTCTAAAATCACAATATTAAACCGGCAATAACATTCATCCTCCAATTGAGCTTCACGTGGGCTTTTAACCCGGGTGTGGCCGCCGGTGCCGAGAAACCCGGAGAGGGATTCAAGGCCTAGGACCGAGCGGGGCTCGGTTTGGCTCGGCACTCCTTGAGCCACTGGACCTCCCTTGAGCTGGTGATGCAGTAGGTGAGCTCGGGCTCGAGTGATTGAGCCAGGTGTGGGCTCGTGCCTATACTCCTCCTCACGTGCGGCCGTAATTCTAGGGCTAGCTCTGGGGCTCGGCAAAGGTGGCACTGGCTCGGCGCTTGGGACTCCATTGATCTAGGATGACTCCATGGGAGATGTGGAAGCCTTGGTGTCCGAGGGAGATGGTGGTTTGCCGGGAGAACTCGCCATGTGGGCCGGCGGAGAATTAGGGTTTGCCGGCGGGCTCGGCCATGGTGGCTTTGGCTCCACTTGAAAGATGGGCACTTCACTGGCCATATTCATATCATCCTCCCTCCCTTGAAAGGGATTCGACCTCGAATCCAGTTCGTCAAGGTCTTTATCTCCTTCCAAGCAATAGCTATCCTTATGTGGGGCGCCTTCCTCTCCAGGCTCAAATGGGACCATCCCGGACTCCAGCTTTGAGCCCTTGATGTGTTTGTCCTTTTTACCTACAATAAACCCACTAGAGACTCTATGCCACACCACAACCTTTTCATTAATAGGGTTAGTCTCATAAAATGCATTGAAAGGTTGAGAACATGCAATGAATTGAAGAATAAGAGGCTTGGATAAGAGCATATGATTGGGAGTTCCTCCCTTGTCTCTAATTGCCAAATTCCTATGTGCATACTCTACTTGTTTGTTGATTGTCTTTTTCTCCCTAGCCACAACATGCAATTTCTCTAAACCCTCCCCATTCTCAACGGATATCCTAGTAGAAATAGGTGCAAGATAAGGAGAAGAGAGTTTAGGAGTCAAACCGAATTCTTCCCGTGAAGTGATTACATTCGGTGGAGGTTGATGGGCCCTTTCCCGTAAGGCTACACCCACCAATGGAAGAGATGATTCGGCCAAAGGAAGAATTTGGACGCCACTCCCTTGGGACACATCTTGAAGTTGGCTCGGTGATGGGTCGTGAGCAAGATCCCACTTCTCCTCCATGACCTTCATGAAGGCAGCCTTCTCATCTCGAATGGTTTTCAAGAGTTGTCGAGTTCGCTCCTCGGCTTGGCGACCTTGATCTTCGGCTTCCTTCTTGGCGGATTGTATTGCCAATAGTAGTGTTTTCAAGGTGATCTCCGAAGCCATGTCCTTGTCCTTGGATCTCGACATAGTGTCCTACACAAAGAAAACCCAAGCACAACATCCCACAAGAAAGAAGACAACAAGTGATACCCTAGCTAGTAAGCAAGCTACAAAATTCAGTTTTAAACCAAAGAAAATTCGTAACTTTACTAGCTCAAAACTTGGTTAAGGTAGGGCTGTCTAGATGCTCAAATTGACTCCAAAGACAAGATAAAATTGCACCACAACTTTAAGTTAATCCTTGTGCTAAGTCCATAACTTTCACAACACAAATGCAAGTACTTAGCCTCTGAAATTCCTTTACACAAGTTGAGTGACAATTCTGGCCGAATAACAACAATGAGGAGCTTCACAATATATCAAACGAAAGGAAAATTCAAAACAAGATATCAAGCTTTGAACAACCACTTTTCCAAGCCAAGTCTTTTTCTTTGTTGTTTTAATGGCTTGACTCTTCCGGTTTTTGTTTTTCTTTTGATTTTCGTCACTTTTTTTTTTGAACACTAGAACAACTTAATAGACTGAAAATACAGAATTGATGGTCGTAATCAACACTTAGGAAATTCAAGACTTTTCCTACGCAAGAATGAAGATCGGTTGCTTTGGTTTGCACAAGAATAACCCTAGGTTGATTAAATGCCAAATACAAATATAAAAGACTCAAAATTACTTAGACTAAATGCACTAATTAGGCCACGGCTGGTTGATGCAAATTGAAAGCCGAAATTTAAAATTCAAACGCATGTAACAAATGCAACAACAAACCCTAAAATCTAGGAAGAAAATACTAACAACTCCCCCTAATGATGCACGGCTGTTTAGACTCTAAACAAACTGCAAAATCTCACCCTTCCTCCCTTCAATGCAGACTCAAGACACGGACACACACAAACAAGGAAGAAAGACACAAGAAATCCTACGAACTCTAGAGATGCAACAATGCAAGGCACGAAAAGGGAGAGCAAGTAAACTTCCGATTTTTCTATAGATTTAAGGCCAAATTTAGAGCAAATACTTACGTAGCTCTGATACCAAATGATAGCCCTCCGGATCTATGAAGCCTCTGTGCAAGGATTTGCTCTTGTTGTGGAAGAAAATGGCCGATCTCCAAGGATGAAGAACAAGGCACTTTTCGGCAATTTTAGGGATTTTCGGTGGGGGGCGATGGAGACGATTATATGGAGGATGGAAGTGATGGATAAGCAATCTCCTTATGGCTAGATTTGACACACTAGTCACAAGAGAAAGACCTAGAGAAATTCGAGATACAACTCACTCAATTCTCTCAAGGGGTTTCAATTCGATTTGACTCACAAATTGAAGAACAAAAAGAAAATCTCTAAAACTGAAATACTTCTGATCTTTGATTCAATTCAACGTCCCAAACACAATGCCAAATGTTTTCCTAATAACCCTAAACATTACGGTTACTAAAGAAATTAAAGAAAAACACTAAAAATACCCACTAAAGCAATTACGTGCCCACTAACTAAAACAAACTTAATAGGCAATTTAGGTAATTAAATTTAAAGTCTAAAAATATCTAAAATCACAATATTAAACCGACAATAACATTCATCCTCCAATTGAGCTTCACGTGGGCTTTTAACCCGGGTGTGGCCGCCGGTGCCGAGAAACCCGGAGAGGGATTCAAGGCCTAGGACCGGGCGGGGCTCGGTTTGGCTCGGCACTCCTTGAGCCACTGGACCTCCCTTGAGCTAGTGATGCAGTAGGTGAGCTCGGGCTCGAGTGATTGAGCCAGGTGTGGGCTCGTGCCTATACTCCTCCTCACGTGCGGCCGCAATTCTAGGGCTAACTCTGGGGCTCGGCAAAGGTGGCACTGGCTCGGCGCTTGTGACTCCATTGATCTGGGATGACTCCATGGGAGCTGTGGAAGCCTTGGTGTCCGAGGGAGATGGTGGTTTGCCGAGAGAACTCGCCATGTGGGCCGGCGGAGAATTAGGGTTTGCCGGCGGGCTCGGCCATGGTGGCTTTGGCTTTGGCTCCACTTGAAAGATGGGCACTTCACTGGCCATATTCATATCACTGAGAGGAGCGAGTTGGGGACGATAGTGGCTTCTTTCCTTTGGAAGTTGGGGAAATCCGGGCCCTTTTTGCCGGTGGCGTCTCTTCGAGTTTGAGGGAGGCGACGTCGGAACCACCCTTTGCGGCGCGACGCTTGACGCGACCGGCGACAGATTGGGAGTCGCCTGGTTTCTGGAGGGAGGGGGTCGGAGTTGGAAGTAGGTCCACATCAATAGGGAGGCTCTTCTGAGAGGGAGAAGAGTGATGAGAGCCCTCCTTTGTCGGTGTAGGGGAGGACGGCCGAGAGAGAGTGTGCTCTGATGAGGCCGACTGGCTCGACTCTTTTGCCGGGGAAGACACCGGCTGAGAGGGTTCCGTCGCAGGTGAGGGCACAGAAGATAGTGCCTTTGGCGGGGTTGCCACCTGAGAGGAGGACGGTGTTGCCTTTAGTTTTCGAAGTTCCTCGATGTAGGCCACCTCTTCGGCGGTGAACTGGGGAATTTTGGGTTCCATAGTTGTGGAGATTTGGTGTGAGAGAGAGGTTGTTGTGAGGATTCTTGAGAAAGCGGCAATAATCTTTAGGAGAGCAGAGAGAATATGATAAGCGGTGCCCAATTAGGTCTGCCTTGTTGCCTTTTATAATTCTCAAGCAAATTTTATCCAAATCACACCGTTGCCAGATCTTGAACAAATAAGGGAACCGAAAATCTCTCCAACGGCCACAAAATCTTCAACCAAAATACTAGCCATAAATATCCTCATCATGATAATATCAGATCAATCACATCAGCTTGGGCTTCAAATCGGCTGAGTAAGAAACGGATAGAAGAGCATCTATGCCTCTCTGGAAGCGGACTCTGTCAGAGATCATAATTCAAAATATATGGCCGTTGGGGCATCATACTATAGGATCGTGATTGTTAGATAAAAACTTAAGGAACTCAGAATATCAATTCTCAGTTCCTTTCACAGCGGAAATAAACAATCAAACAAATGACCAGTTCCTTATAGTGGAAACCTTTGATTGCCAACTAGCAATCGAGGATAAAAACCACTACCTTTCTTTCGAAAGGATTTCAAGGTCTACTTCTTGATTTCTTATCTCTTTTGGTTACAGCTTATCCTAGGAACGAACACACAGTTCCTTTGCCTTACACACAGTTAGACAATCCTAGATAACTTAACACAATCAATAATCAATCCAAGAAACAGACTTTCGCACCTAGGAACTATCACTTACAGTCACAGTCACAAGAACTTAGCACTCAGCTCTTCTTCCTTGACTGGTTCCTCTTGATCTCGGTTTGCTTCGATGATCTTGTTTGGAGGTTCACACTAGATATTTGCTAATGAGTGTGAGTCGTGTTTTTGTGCTTGAAGATAACCCTTGGGTTAGTCTTCCTTTTATAGAGGATTCTTCGCAGCTCGATCCTCTCTGGGTTCCCACAGATTGAGCTTGCCCTAGGATGAGTGGTTCTCCTTGATCCACGTTGTTCTTGGCATGTGAAAACAACCTAGGCAGCTCAGAATCTCTCTTGGTTGGTCAACTACCTCAGACGAGCCTTGCTATGTCGTTGTCCAAATACTTTCGTCCGAGGTTGAACAAGCTGGCCGCTTGGGAACTGTCTTCTGGACAGCGATGTCTCTATGTCCTGTCGCTTTCACCTTCTCTGTCCGAGGTTCAGCGTCTTTAGGTTTCTTGTTGTTTTGCTCTTGGACAATGGCAGGCTTTTGGAAGCTTCGGACAAGTTGTTTTCAACAACTTTTGTCCGAGGTTGTGTGTCCCCAGATTTCTCGGGAATCGCAATGTCGCATGCTGCATTTTGGGCACACCTGGGTTCCTCTGGTTTCCTTCATTTGTCTTGTTCCTTTGGTTCCCTTGTCCTGTTTGGCTTTCTTGCCTTCGGTATATTCCTGTGGTTCCTTAAAACACATTTTTGAGATAAAACATTAGTATCATAATATTTGTCATCGTCAAAAGTAGAGAAACTGAGGAAAGGAACTCTCAGGGGAACCTAAGTTCCAGAGTTCCGTTTCCTAACAATTTCCCCCTTTTTGATGATGACAAATACAAGGAACCCGGCAACATAATAGGACTTTGAATTTCATGAGACCAGTTGAGATTAAGGGAGTTACAACATTACAAATTAATGATAGAGCATTCAATGGTTGCAAATTCCCCCTAAGCAAGTAAACGAGTTTATTTCAAATCCCCCCTTAGAAGTAGAACTAGTTCAGAGTTCCTATTAGTTCAGTAGTCTCCAAAGTTCAAGGTTCCTATCCTTTTCTTCCCCCTTTTGACATCATCGAAAAGATTAAGTACGAGGTAAGAACATGATATCCAAGAGAATATACAATTGCATCAAGCCCATAACATAAGCATAATGGAAACTTAAGGCAAAGACAAATTGATCATAGAAACGAAGCCAAAAGATAATCATTAAAGCTTAAACTGATCATTGTTCAAGGACGGGTAAGACACAACACAACCAACATAAGCCAACAACAAGAACAACAAAATGCAAAGACAACAACAAAAGCAATCATTAGGAAAGACGAGAAATGGATAGAAGAGGGGAGTAGGATCCTAGGGGAAACTACTAGCACGCTGTGGTGTTACAGCACTGGGAACCAGAACAAGCGTTCCTATGGCAGAGCAGCGGCCTCCTCTTCAGCATCTTTGTCGACAGTTCCTACATTTTGGCCCGTGGCCTGATGAGCACTGATTGCACCTTGCCAATCCTTCTGAAGAACTTCTACCAGAGCCATAACAGCAGAACTCATACGCCCCAACTCTCTTACTTGATCATGGAGGGCGACCGGGATAGCAGTCGAGCCCACCATAATAGCCTTTTCAATACGATCCAGAGCAGTAAGGATCGTAGAGGAGTCTTGAGAGGGGTTGAGATGTGGCTGGGAACTAGAAGGGGCCTTGGAACTGGCCTTTTCCTTAGGCAGTTGAGCTTGAGCTTCAAAAGGGGGGTCTTGTTGTTCCTTTGTCTTCAACTTCCGAATTGTGGCCATGGTAAGACACTTGTTGTAGACTGTCTCAGGCAGATCAACTGGGTACTGGTGAAGGTTGGAGAGAATGTTTTTGATGATATGAGGGAAGGGTAAAGCATGGGAGTCATGGGATGAGCATAACTGCATGTGGGCTAAGACAATGAGAGGGAGATCCAATTGAACACCAGAGAGCACCTTGTCCATGTAGATGGCATCTGTGACGAGAACATTGTTCCGGTGCTCCTGTCTGGGAACCAGATTGCGGGTGATCCAGAAGTGTAACAACTTGTTTGCGATGGAGAGATCCTTTGTCTCCAAAGATGAGGGGGAGGCGCCATCATAGATTTTCTTGACCACTGCTCCCTTGGATTTGTAGCCCTTTCCTTTGGGCCATCCCTTCTTTTGAGGCAGAATGCCAAACCCAGACCTTGACTCGATCCCTAGAGCAGACGCAATTAGGTTGGCGGACAGAGGATAGCTGGTTCCCTTCCATATAAGAATGGCGTCGTTACAGGGAGAGTTCTCCTTCGCAGGCACAAACTACATAGACTGGTAAAACAAGCGGACAACCTCATCAGAAGCAGAGAAGGGTTCAAACAACATCTCGTCCCATCCTTGAAACTGCAGCAGAGAATGGAACTCATCTAGGGCTTCTCCAAACATTTCCTCATCTTCGTCTTCCAGTTCTTGGGTCCAGAATTCCTTGCCGATTATGAGAGGCTTAAGGATCTTCCTCTTAGAGAAGAAAGAGGAGACCTGACCCAGGGAGGAGGAGGCAGAGAGGGTGGTGATTTTGGCTCTTTTTGTGGATTTGGTTTCATAGGGAACTATGGCTTGGGAACTCCTCTTTCTCTGTTTCATTCTAGTGGCGACAGAGGGATCATGGTTAGAAGTGGTTTTGGATTTGAGGCTTATTGGTGAGGGCTCAGGGCTGAGGAGCTCTTGGAGAGACTTGTCAGGCGAGGAGTCATGAGAGCCCCCTTCGGAGACGGTTTTGGTAGCCGATTCCGAAGCCAGAGAGATGGCCATGGCTTTCTCCTCACCCTTGGGCTTTGTTGGCTCCTTGGGTTCCTCTTCGGCTTTCTCTTCAGGTTCCTCCACTATTTTCTCCACAGGTTTCTCTTCCGGTTGGGATTTATGAGAAGAGATGGCAGAAACGGGTTTAGAGGATGAAGCTGCCTTCTTTTCTCTAAAGGCTTTGAGAAGGGCAGCCTCCTCTTCGTCTTGAACAAGGTTAGGGTTTGGATCGGCCATTTTTGAGGAGCTTAAGGATTTCTGTGTTTGAGAGAAATGAGAGGCAGAGGATCATAGAGATGGTGAGTTGTGGGATCAGCTTGGAGCAAATGTGCAACTCTTTAAAGGTGGTGAAGGCTAAGATGACCGTAGAACCAAATCCAGTCGTTGAGAAGATCAAGGTAAATCTGGGGCATTGAATACTCTTGCAGCTTTTCAGAACGGCTAACCCATTTTCAAAACTTGCCCATTCAGAGAAGAGGGAGTCTGCCAACTGATAAGACGTGACTGGGCTTTTGAGTTTTGCCATAAATAGCTTCTGGGAAGTGCCAATCTAGCCGTTGGAGACATACTAAATCCTGGTTCCTTTCTGGCAATATATTCAGCGTGCTAGAGGGATGTATGGGAACCTTTGATGTGGGTGAAAACAATGGAACCAAACATACGTTCCCATACAATGAATCAGGGTAGGCTATTTATCGCATTGCACAATAATTCTCAGAGAGGATTTAGAGATGGATCATAGAGAATATTGAGTAATGAGGCAAGGGTAGGTCTTAGTACACAATCATCATTTCGACTTGTATTGTTGGGATAGAAATATGATCAGATTGTGACTTTTGGGCCATCAAAGAAACTTGAACAATGAGGAGTTGAAAGAATAATGAGGACCAAAAGGAAATGAACCAGAAAAAATTATCTAAGCCTTTTTAAGAAATCATTATGACAAAAAGGGTTTGTAGCAAAAGATATAACACAAGGACATCAAGACTCAACAAGTTAAATATCTTAAACTAGTCAATCAGGGGAACTAGAAAGAATTCTTTGAACTAAGGTCACTACTGAGTAATAGGAATCATTCATAGTTCCAATCTAAGGTTCTCGAAAGGAACTCTATTCAATGCCTTGGTGAATATATCTGCAACCTGATCTTCAGTTCTACAAAATTTCATAATGATGTTTCCCTTCTCAACATGATCTCTAAGAAAATGATGTCTTATGTTAATATGCTTGGTCCTAGTATGATGCACATGATTCTTAGAGATGTTTATGGCACTAGTGTTATCACAAAGAATAGTGAGAGGGCCATAAGACATACCAAAGTCCGCGAGTTGTTGCTTTAGCCAGAGAAGTTGGGAACAGCAGGAGGCAGCCGCAATGTACTCGAATTCTGTGGCGGAGAGGGAGACTGAAACTTGTTTCTTTGATCCCCATGACACAAGGCAAGGGCCTAGGAACTGTGCCATTCCAGAAGTGCTCTTCCTATCCACCAAGTATCCAGCATAATCAGCATCAGTGAAACCCATCAGCTCAAAGGGACATTCTTTGGGGTACCAAATGCAGAGATCGTCAGTTCCCTTGAGATATCGAAGTATTCTCTTCACAGCAGCCAAGTGGGTTTCTCTTGGACAAGATTGGAACCTAGCACACAAGCCAACAGCAAAGACAATGTCTGGTTGACTAGCGGTTAGGTACATGAGTGAACCTATCATACCTCTATAGAGCTTCTCTTCCACTAGAGGACTCGAATGGTCCTTATCCAGATGGTTAATGGTGGATATGAGAGTGGAGAGAGGCTTGCATGAATCCATTTTGAACTTCTTCAGTAGTTCCCTGACATACTTCTGTTGATGGATTTGAATACCATCTTCCTTTTGAGTGATTTGTAATCTGAGGAAGAATGTGAGTTCCCCAATTAAACTCATTTCAAATTCACTGCTCATCAAGTCTTTGAACTTGTCTACAAGGGACAAGTTAGTGGAACCAAAAATAATATCATCAACATAGATTTGAACCACTAAGATGTTACCTTCTTCTTCTAGGATGAAGAGAGTTTTATCAATGACTCCACGCGTGTAGCCATTTGAGAGTAGGAACTGGGAAAGACGATCATACCACGCTCTGGGAGCTTGCTTGAGGCCATAGAGTGCCTTGTCTAGAAATTAGACATGATCTGGATGATCGTCGTCTTCGAAACCAGGAGGTTGTTTGACATAGACTTCTTCTTGAAGAATTCCATTGAGGAAGGCTGTCTTTACATCCATTTGGAACAACTTGAATCCTTTGTGTGAAGCGAAGGCAATCAACAATCTTATTGCCTCAATCCTTGCCACTGGAGCATAGGTTTCATCATAGTCGATGCCTTCTTGTTGATTGTATCTTTGAGCAACAAGTCTTGCTTTGTTCCTTATCACAGCTCATGTATCATCCAGCTTGTTTCTGAAGACCCATCTAGTTCCTATGATGTGTTTATCCTTGGGACGGGGAACTAGATGCCATACTTTGTTCCTTTCAAACTGATGAAGCTCTTCTTGCATAGCTTGGATCCAGTCCGCGTCCTTCAGTGCATCACCTATGTTCTTTGGTTCCACAATAGACAGAAAGGCATTGAAGGCAAAGAAGGTTAGATGTCCGTACCTGACTGGAGGCTTGACGACTCTTCTTTCTCTGTTGGGGGCTAGAGCATTTGAAGTGGAGACATTCTGAGTTGAGCATTCAGCTTCCTGGTTGGGATCACCTTCTCCATTGAAGATCATGTGGGAAGATGAGTCATTGAGGTCTCCACAGATATTGTCATCATGCTCATGATTCCCAGAAATGGATTGTTGTTCATTGTTCATGGGAACTGGTGGAGGAGCCATTAGAGGGTTCCGAGCAGCAGTGTAGGAACTGGGTGGAGTGACATCTTCATCTGGATTTTCTTGATATGACTTGGGAAACGGGTCTTCAAAGGAATTGGTGGTGTTCTGCACAATCTTTCCAAGTGATTTTTCATTAAAAATAACATGAACACTTTCTTCTACCTTTTTAGTCCTTTTGTTAAAGACTTTGTACGCCTTGCTACCCGAGACGTATCCAATGAAGATTCCTTCATCACTTCTTGGGTCGAATTTGCCAAGATTGTCCTTCCCATTGTTGTGCACAAAGCACTTGCATCCGAACACTCTCAGATGTGAGATGTTGGGAACTCTTCCTCTTAGGAGCTCATAGGGTGTCTTTTATGTGATTGGGCGAAGCATGGCTCGATTGATGATGTAGCAAGCTATGTTGATCGCCTCAGCCCAAAATGATTGAGAGAGTCCACTTGAGATCAGCATAGTCCGAGCCATGTCTTCCAAAGTTCTGTTCTTCCTTTCCACTACTCCATTTTGTTGAGGAGTGTATGGTGCAGAGAAGTTGTGATCAATTCCATGCTCACTGCAAAAGGTTAGAAATTCTCCATTTTCGAATTCGGTACCATGGTCAGACCGAATAGCATTGAGTGAACAATCAAGAGATTTTTCTAACAAGGGAACCAGATCTTTAAAGCGGTCAATAACTTCACTCTTAGATTTAATAAAGATGGTACAAGTAAAGCGAGAGAAGTCATCGACAATAACAAAGATATACCTGTTCCCTCCTAGGCTCTGAACTCTCATGGGTCCACACAGATCCATGTGGATGAGTTCAAGAGGCCTTGAGGTGCTTACCATGTTTTTGGACTTGAAGGAACTACGAGCCTGTTTCCCTTTTACACAATCAGAGCACAGTTCCTTAGATGTGTCACTTAGCTTTGGCAGCCCTCTGACTAGCTCCTTTGAGTGTAGCTTTTGAATCAGCTTGGTGCTAGCATGATCGAGACATTGATGCCACAAATCAGCTTGGTCATTCACAGTTGAGAGACAAAGTTTCTCCTTGGGAACAAAGGATGGATCAATTATGTAGACATTGTTGAATCTTTTTCCTTTTAGGATGATTTGTCCCGAGGAGTCAAGGACTGAACATTCGTTTGATCTGAATCTAACTTCATTGTCTCCTTGATCACAGAGCTGTGACACACTTATTAGGTCAAAACCAAGATTATCAACAAGGTGAACTTTGTTTACCTGAATGTGATCGTTGAGTTTCACAGTTCCTATTCCACAGATTTTCCCTTTGCTTTTGTCTCCAAAGGATATGTTCCCTCCTTGGAGAGGTTGAAGAGAGGTCATTTGATTTCTTCTTCCAGTCATTTGGCATGAGCACCCACTGTTGATGTACCATAGTTGAGGTTGCCTCTCTTCTTTCTGCACATAAGGGAACTAAGATTTCTGAACCCAGCGAAGCTTGGCTTTACTGGGGGGGATTAGCATTGCGAGTCTGTGAATAACCAGGGAACTGGTTCCTTTCATGGTAATGAGTACTTTTCTCCTTTTCAAAGTTCCTTTTCTTAGCACAATCAGTGTTGTAATGACCATTCTTACCACAGTAGGTACACAAACGGTCCATATTTTTCTTTTCCTGGCCTAAAAGGTTTTTCAGTTTTCCTTTTGTTAAAATCAACATTGTTTCTAACCTTGCTATGGGCCATGTCAATATATCTTTTGTGAGCAAAGGAATTGGTGAACCATTGGTTTTCAGGAACCATCTTTTCTTTTCCCTTTGGTTCCTTCTTAGGACTTTGAGAGCCTTCATTGAGACGTTTGGCAACCTCAGCCTTGTTCTCAAGGACCATGATCTTCTCTGATATGAATTGATTCCTATCACGAGAAGTGGCAAGAGCAATACTGAGATTCTCATTCATCTCAACAAGTTCTCACCTAGCCTTTTCTTCTTCAGCATCATTGTTCCCTTTATTATTGACATATCCTATTCCATGGAGTTGTCTCACAAAAACAGTTTGATTTATCATTTTTTCATTAATGGAATTAGTGAGAATGTCTAACCTATCAATTATGGATTGAAGCATGTCATTTCCAGGTGGGTTAGCATGCAAGGGAACTTTGATAGAATCTATGCTAGTTTCATCACAAGATTTGCAAGTTTTAAGGTGACTAGCATGCACATTCCTAATATCAATGAGTTTGGAGTGAGTTTCAGCTAGGTCTTTCTCAGTTTCATCAAGTTTCTTACTCCAAACAGAATTCTCAACAGTCAAGCAAGCAATTTCATCTTCACAATCATCTAGTTTCTGTTGAAGGGAACTGGTTTCCTTTCCTAGTTTCTTTATGATCTTAAGAAGTTGTTTCTTATCACAATCAACTAGGGATTTTAAGAGATCGTCAGAAGTTACCTCAAGGTCTTCTGAGTCGCTTGAGTCTCCTTTTGCCATGAGACATCTTCCTCCAGAGAAGCCACTGAGATCCAGTTCCTCATCTGAGTCTTCTCCCCATGAGGCTACGAGAGCCTTCTTTCTCTGAGGTCTTTCTTCTTCCTTTGAGCCTTCCTTGTTGGGACAATTCTTAGCGTAGTGTCCCTTTTCCTTGCACTCGTAACAGGAGACTTCCTTGAGATCTCTTCTGGGTCCATTGTGGGAGGAACTGCCCTTTTGGAACCTTCCTTCACAAAGAATTTTTTGATGTTCTTTGTGAAGAGGGCCGTAAGTTCGTCCTCCTCTTCTTCTAAGTCTGAGTTCTCTTCCTCCATCTCGAGCCTAGAGAAGGCTTTGGAGATCTTGAGGGCAATTCTTTTCTCCAGTTTCTTGTCGGCATTGGCCTTGGTGTGCTCTCCTTCTTCAACCTCCAGTTTCCCTATGACTTGGGTCAAGGGAAGGGATTGGATGCCTGGAGTGTTCTTCATGATTCCCTTGAGAAGGGTGAACTTGGAGTTGAGTCCATTGATGACCACTAGGGACTTGGAAACTCATCCAGATTGACTCCCGCCGCTGTCAACTTTCCAATCAGTCTGTTGAAGCGGGAGTAGTACTCTGAGATGGTCTCAGTTTCCATCATTTTGAAGGTGTGGTATTCTCCTTCCAAAGCAAACTTTTTGCTTTGCTTTAGTTCCTCACTTCCTTCATGCATCTCCTTGAGAGCTTTCCACATCTCCTTCGCTGTCTTGATGCCTATGACCTTGTCCATGTCTTTTCTGTCCAATCCATTGAGGATGAACTGCATGGCCTTGGCATTCTTCTCCATGATGATATAGTGTTCTGGTTTCCAATCTTCTTCCTTCATGGTAAGATTGACATAGCCATCTCCATTTTCGACTATCCTCTAGCATTGGTAGTCGTTGGTCTTGATGTGGCTTTTCATGCACTTTTCCCACCATGTTTCTTCTCCTTTCTTTCGGAGATGTGGCTTGTTGGTGGAGATTTCGAGCTCAAACTTGCTTGGTTGAGACATGATCTGCAAACTTAACAAAGATCTAGAGCTTTTCCTGCTCTAATACCAATTGTAGGATCGTGATTGTTAGATAAAAACTTAAGGAACTCAGAATATCAATTCTCAGTTCCTTTCACAGCGGAAATAAACAATCAAACAAATGACCAGTTCCTTATAGTGGAAACCTTTGATTGCCAACTAGCAATCCATGATAAAAAACACTACCTTTCTTTCGAAAGGATTTCAAGGTCTACTTCTTGATTTCTTATCTCTTTTGGTTACAGCTTATCCTAGGAACGAACACACAATTCCTTTGCCTTACACACAGTTAGACAATCCTAGATAACTTAACAAAATCAATAATCAATCCAAGAAACAGACTTTCGCACCTAGGAACTATCACTTACAGTCATAGGAACTTAGCACTCAGCTCTTCTTCCTTGACTGGTTCCTCTTGATCTCGGTTTGCTTTGATGATCTTGTTTGGAGGTTCACACTAGATATTTGCTAATGAGTGTGAGTCGTGTTTTTGTGCTTGAAGATAACCCTTGGGTTAGTCTTCCTTTTATAGAGGATTCTTCGCAGCTCGATCCTCTCTGGGTTCCCACAGATTGAGCTTGCCCTAGGATGAGTGGTTCTCCTTGATCCACGTTGTTCTTGGCATGTGCAAACAACCTAGGCAGCTCAGAATCTCTATTGGTTGGTCAACTACCTCAGACGAGCCTTGCTATGTCGTTGTCCAAATACTTTCGTCCGAGGTTGAACAAGCTGGCCGCTTGGGAACTGTCTTCTGGACAGCGACGTCTCTATGTCCTGTCGCTTTCACCTTCTCTGTCCGAGGTTCAGCGTCTTTAGGTTTCTTGTTGTTTTGCTCTTGGACAATGGCAAGCTTTTGGAAGCTTCGGACAAGTTGTTTTCAACAACTTTTGTCCGAGGTTGTGTGTCCCCAGATTTCTCAGGAATCGCAATGTCGCATGCTGTGTTTTGGGCACACCTGGGTTCCTCTGGTTTCCTTCATCTGTCTTGTTCCTTTGGTTCCCTTGTCCTGTTTGGCTTTCTTGCCTTCGGTATATTCCTGTGGTTCCTTAAAACACATTTTTGAGATAAAACATTAGTATCATAATATTTGTCATCGTCAAAAGTAGAGAAACTGAGGAAAGGAACTCTCAGGGGAACCTAAGTTCCAGAGTTCCGTTTCCTAACACATACCCAGTTCCTTTCCTCAGATAATGACACGGAACTAGGGAAGTATGGGCACATTTGATGTAGGGAACCAAGAAAACACTCAAGAAAAGTACGTACCCATATAAATAAAATTAGGAAGGCAATTTTGACATTACACAGATAATTCCTAGTGTGGATTAAACAGAGGGTCTTAAGGAATTATGCAATGTAATCAGGCTTAGGGACGGCTTGTAGTCAATCATCATTTCAGCTTGTAATATAGGATAGATGTGATCAGATTGACTATGTTAAGGCTTAATCAAAGAGATGTAGATATGCACAGGATATATCATGAAAGAATATGCGATCATGTCATAATTTAGAACATGCTTTTGAATCAATGTTACAGGACATGCGAGGCCAGCATAAAATCAAATATCATCAATATTTTCAATGGAACCATAGAACATATCAAATCTAGGCACAACAAGGGAACTAGTAATGGCAACCAGAACTACTAGTTTAAGGAAATCATTCCTAGAAGTAACCTAAAGGACTCATAAGGTTCCCGATTGAGTGCCTTGGTAAATATATCGGCAATTTGATCTTCTGTCCTACAATGTTCTAGCAGTATGTTCCCCTTTTCAACATGATCACGTAAAAAGTGATGCCTTATATCAATATGTTTGGTCCTAGTATGATGCACATGGTTCTTAGATATGTTGATTGCACTGGTATTGTCACATAAGATTTTGAGGGGACTGAAAGACATACCAAAGTCCGCGAGTTGTTGTTTGAGCCAGAGGAGTTGGGAACAGCAAGCAGCAGCTGCGATGTACTCAGCCTCTGTGGTGGAGAGAGCAACTGAGTTTTGTTTCTTGGATCCCTAAGAGATTAAGTAGGGACCAAGGAACTGGGCCATTCCTGATGTGCTCTTGCGATCGACCAGGAACCCAGCATAGTCGACATCCATGTAGCCAAGGAGGTTGAAATGGCAATCTTTGGGGTACCAAAGACAGAGGTCGTCAGTTCCCTTCAAATAGCAAAATATGCGTTTCACCTCAGTGAGATGAGATTCCCTTGGATCAGCTTGAAACCTGGCACAAAGACACACAGCAAACACAATATATGGCCTACTGGTTGTTAGATACATCAAGGAACCTATCATACCATGATAGAGTTTCTCTTCAACTCGTTGTCCAGTGTGATCGGCGGTGAGACGAGTTGCAGGGGATATGGGAGTGGAGATTGGTTTACTGGAATCCATTTTGAACTTCTTCAGGAGTTCTTTTGTATCCCATCGCTCTTCTGAGTGACTTGCAATCCCAGAAAGAATGTGAGTTCCCCAATCATGCTCATTTTGAACTCGCTGCTCATTAGATCTTTGAACTTTTCTACAAGAGCCAAGTTAGTGGTACCAAAAATAATATCATCAACGTATACCTGAACCACCAAAATGTCACCCTTCACATCCAGGATGAATAGAGTTTTGTCGATCACACCACACCGATAGCCATTTGCTGTTAGGAACTGGGTAAGGCGATCATACCAAGCACGAGGTGCTTGTTTTAGACCATAGAGCGCTTTGTCCAAGAAGTACATGTGGTCAGGGTGATCATCATCCTCAAACCCTGGAGGTTGCTTGACATAGACTTCCTCTTGAAGAATGCCATTTAGGAACGCAGTTTTTACGTCCATTTGAAAGAGCTTGAAGCCTTTGTGGGACGCGTAAGCAATGAGCAAACGAATGGCTTCCAATCTTGCTACAGGGGCAAACGTCTCATCGTAATCAATCCCTTCTTGTTGATTATATCCTTGAGCAACCAAACGAGCTTTGTTCCTTGAGACTGCACCAGAATCATCCAGTTTGTTGCGAAAAACCCACCTAGTTCCTATGATGTGTCGATTAGCAGGACGAGGAACTAGTCGCCAGACTTTGTTCCTCTCGAACTGGTGAAGTTCTTCTTACATAGCAATGATCCAATCGGCATCCTTCAGTGCTTCCGTGATGTTCTTGGGTTCTATAAGAGACAAAAAAGCATTGAAGGCACATAAATTCATATCCTCAAATCCATACATGTCCGGGGGCTTGATTATTCTTTTAGCTCTGTTTGAAGCTAGTGCATCCGTCCTTGGAGTTTCAGCTTCTATATGGACGGGAGCTGAGGAGGAGGCGATGGGAGGAGCAGAGTCAGTTCCTTGTGTGGTTGGGTTGACTGGAGCAGCTGAGCTGGAGGGAACAGAATCGATCAAGGGAACAGAGTCAGAGAGCACAGTGTCCAATTGAGGGGGAGGAGCTGGGGAACTCTCCATGGACATCGACTCCTTGGGCTCAATCACTGGACTCGTTTGAGGAGGATTAGCGAGGGAAGGATAGGAATTGGGCTTTGATGGTGCGTCATCATCGGAGTCTTCGAGTGGATGTTGAAATGGATCTTCTGAGGGAACTGAGGGATCCTGCACAGACTTTGAAGGCAAATTTTCATTGAAAACAACATGAATACTTTCTTCTACCTTTTTAGTCCATTTGTTAAAGACTTTGTAAGCTTTGTTGTTTCCCGCATATCCGATGAAAATCCCTTCATCGCTTCGTGGATCAAATTTGCCCAGATTGTCCTTCCCATTATTGTGAACAAAGCACTTGCATCCGAAAACTCGCAGATGAGCAATATTGGGAACTCGTCCTCGAAGGAGCTCATAGGAGGTCTTCTCAAGCATGGGACGTAGCATAGCTCGATTTAGAATGTAGCAGGCTGCATTTACGGCTTCTGCCCAAAAGGATTGGGAAAGTCCACTAGAGATGAGCATTGTGCGAGCCATATCCTCCAAAGTCCTGTTCTTCCTCTCAACTACCCCATTCTGTTGAGGAGTGTAGGGAGCTGAGAAATTGTGATCAACTCCATGTTCCCTGCAAAAAGTTAGAAAGTCTCCGTTTTCGAACTCAGTTCCATGATCGGAACGAATAGCTCGAAGAGGAACATTTAAAGATTTCTCAAGCAAGGGAACTAGCTCACTAAACCTATCAAAGACTTCACTTTTAGATTTGATAAATAATGTCCAAGTGAATCTAGAGTAATCATCAACAAGTACTAGAATATACCTGTTACCACCAATGCTTTGAACTCGCATAGGACCGCAGAGATCCATGTGAATGAGTTCCAGGGGTTTAGAAGAGCTTACCAGCGTTTTGGACTTGAAGGAACTACGAACTTGTTTCCCTTGAACACAGTCAGAGCAGATTTCTGACTTTTCAGCGTTGATTTTGGGAAGACCACGAACAAGTTCCTTTTGATGCAGCTTATGGATTAGCTTGATGCTTGCATGACCAAGTCGTTGATGCCAGAGGTTTGTTTGATCATCAATGGAAGAGAGACACAACTTTTCTTTGGGAACGAACTTGGGATCAATGATGTAAACACTATTGAACCTTTTTCCTTTTAGGATCATAGTTCCCTGTCTATCTTCCACGAAACATTCCTTTGAGGTAAAGCGAACCTCATTTCCCCCTTGATCACACAGCTGTGACACACTTATTAGATCAAAACCTAAATTTTCAACAAGGTTGACATTACTTACCTTAATGTGATCAGTAAGATTCACGCTTCCAGTTCCACAGATTGTTCCCTTTCTCTTGTCTCCAAAGGAGATAGTTCCTCTTCGGTGTTGCTGAAGTGACGACATTTTCTTTCTGTTTCCGGTCATATGGCACGAGCATCCACTATCAATGTATCATTTGTCTTGTTGTCGCACTTCGTCCTGCACAAGGGAACTCAAACTTTTGGAACCCAGCTAAGCGTAGCTTTTCTGGGTGAATGAGGTTGAAATCTTGTATGTGGGTTAGAAGCAGGAACAAAATAGTAAGGATCATTCAAATCAGTAATAGTGTGCATCCTTTTCTTGTTGTTTATTTTCTGGTTCCTTTTCTTAGCATGTTCTTCCATTTGTTTCTTCTTATGGATGCATTCATGATAAGTATGACCATTTTTACCACAATGCCAGCAAACACGATTATAGACAACATGACCATACTTACCTTGACCGGGTCGGAATGGTCTTTCTTGTTTTCTTTGCTCAAAGTTGATTTTCTTACCTTTCGTTCCCTGAGCTTGGGAGACATACATCTTGTGAGCCTTTTGACCAGTGAACCAGGTTTGGTTTTCTTTGGGCTTTTGTTCAAGCACCTTTACCTTCTCCTCTAGGAACTGGGCTTTATCACGAGAGTTTTGCAGCGTACCACTGAGAAACTCATTTTTCTCGGCCAGTTCCTTTCTTATTTTCTCATTTTCAGTAGAGCATGTTTCCTCATAATCGCTTTTACCAGAGTAACCAAGACCATGTCGTTGCTTAACAAAAACAGTTTGATTCACAGTTTTCTCATTTATAGAGTGAGTGAGATGATCAAGTTTGTGCATGATTTCGTTAAGCATGGAGGAAGTCTTAGTTTCAGAGTCTGTGGAGGGAACTGGGAGAATATCAGCATGCATGAGTTCCTTTTTAACAATTTTGCAAGACTCACACTTTCTTAGAGGATTAGCTAATAGTTTTTCAGCTTCTTCTAATTTATTACCCCAGACAGAATTTTCAGTAGTTAAGCAAGAAATTTCATCTTCATATTCTTCCAGTTTCTCTTGTAGGGAACTAGTTTCCTTTCCAAGTTTCTTAATTATTTTGACCAGTTGTTTTTTGTCATATTCAAGAAGAGACTTAGTAAAGTCAGAAGAGGATACCTCGGAGTCGTCCGATTCTGTAACACCCCGTAATTTTTAAGGGTATTTTGAATTATTTTTAAATTTTTCTTATGCCCGTTTTGCTAGACGGATTTAATTCAGTGAGTCTCGGACCTTCTGAAGAGGGGTCTAAGCTCTGTAGAATTTTCCGAGCATTATATAATACAGTTGAAGTGTTTTCGGGGTTAATTTGTCGTTAGTGTACGAATATATTTAACCCGGAGTTAAGAAATTTAATCCGAACCAAGTTCGGATAAGAATAAATGAAGTCGGCCAGAAACCGCGATCAACCGCGATTGACCGCGATGAACCGCGACCTGACGTGATCGGCCGCGATCGCGGTAATGCCTTTTGCTGAGCAGTGTCGTCTTCCTCGCGTGGTGGTTACTATAGCTTTGTCCTCTGTTTTGGCTCAGTTGGGATATTTTTGGGCAGGCCAAGTGGCCCTTCGCCTTTGTCCCCTTGTTCCCTTGGAGGTGGTCGGATTGGGCTATAAAAGGAGGTGAAACCGGAGCCAAGAGCTCTCTTCTTCTTCCTTCTTCTTCCTCCTCTGTTTTTCACCATTGTTGAGCAGTTTTGGAGCTTCGTGTGTGGGAGATTTCGAGTGTCTCTTGAGTTGAGAAGGTGCTCTTGAGTGTTGTGTGAAGCTTTGTGGTGTTTGGAGATCGAACCATAGACAAATCGAAGGCAAATAAATCGGTTTGGGTAAGAAATTCTCCATTGTCGTCTCGCGAGCTAGCCACTGTCACAGCACAAAACCGCGACCGACCGCGACCTGCCGCGATCGCGGTATTGTGTCCGAGTTGTGTGTTTTGTGGTTTGGCTTTGGGCTTTGCTCGTTTCCTTTGATTTCTTCTTGTATTCTCTTAGATTCATATATAAGTGTATTGAATCTAACTTAGGGTCTTGTTATGGGCCATTTCTTAGGGATTTATTATCCAAGATTTGCTCCAGTTTCAGATCCAGGAGCCCGTTGTCTCTAAGCTTTGCTTAAGCTTCTGCGGATTTAGGCAAGTGGCGGTTCGCTCTTGCTCATCATTCCATATTTCAATTAATTATCAATAGTTTTGTTGTTAATTAATTTGGGATGATTGTTAATTATGTTGGAATTGTTTGATAACGTTATGTGATTAAAAAGAAGATATTATACTAGGTTGTATATTTTGCTAGAACCGACGTTAGTCTATTCTAGATTTGTGCAGGTGAAGGCCGTAAGGGACTTTGATGTGATTTATTGTGTGTGTTTAGATTATTAAATCTAGGGTGTTTGCCAGGTGGGCATAGATATGGATAGTTGTGCAGGTGGGGCCGTGATGGCTCTGTGTGGTGTGTTTGTGTGTTTAACTGTGTAGTTAGCACGAGTATTCGTAGGGACAATGGATGGAGGTCATGTCGTCTCTTTATAATAAATTGGTGAGTCATGACTAACTTCTATACTCGAGTGGAGTAAGAAGTGGTGCACTCTGCAGGTGTCACAACCCGGTTCGATATGTGTTTCGCGAGTGGCGGACATGTATGTAAAAGCTTGTAACGTGATGTGGTGTGTGGTCATTTAAATAAGATACGTGCCATGAGTATGCACATAATGAAAATGCCTTGACCATATTATTAAAGTGCCGTATGAGTAAGCACTTATTTAAAACGTTGGCGAGTAGTGCAGCTAGGCGCTAGTGCAGCTAGGAAAAGCTCGTCTTAGTTGTAAATCGCTCGTATGCGATACTTGTATGATGTGGTTGTGTGTGTTTGGATATGTTTTCCAACATTTGTTATCATGTTTCCTATAAGGCTCATTTCATTTTGGAGTCTTCTTTTGGGGATTGATTGCTGTGAGACTCGATCTCCAGAATCTTCTCTTGTGCATACCCTTTTGTTATTCCAGTAGGAGTATGATGGTTGACTAGCGTACTCGGTTATTATTCGAGGGACGATGAGTCTAACCTAATGCGACTGCTTCGAACCACTCTGCTTTGTGCCCTTGCTAGCCTATTCATTTAGACTAACCAACCGTTATATTCCTTGCATGGTTGGCTGGTGTCATCCGTCCGATTCGGCACATCAGGTGTGTTGCTGTTCAGTGAAGGCTAGAGCGACTATGAAGATGAACGGTGTTTTGTTTTCGACAAGTTGTCCTGTCGCTTTGTGTTTAAAACGATTTCCGCTGTGCTATTTTGTATTTTGTTTATAAGTCTTCCGTTGTAAATTCTGATATTTTGTATTACTAATGAAATTGGGTCGTTTTAGGAATCGTGTAATTCCGCGACCATGTGGTTTAATAAAAGTTATGATTTTAGTATCGTAACTGTGTTTTAAGTCAGTTATGACGTCGGAAAAGCCTGGGGTGACTTCGGGGTTTACGTCCGGGGTCATCGGCAGTAGCGCTTCCAAATGGGGTAAAATTTAGGGGTGTTACAGATTCAGTTGAATCTTCCTTGGCCATTAGACACCTTCGTCTGGTAGTTCCCTTTGTCTCTTGTTCCCCTTCAGAGTCTTCTGAGTCATCTCCGAAGGTAGCAAAGAGAGCCTTCTTATGCTGAGTTTTGTCGTCATCGTTGGTGTTCTTAGGACAGTTCCTTGCCAGATGTCCTCTTTCTTTGCATTGATAGCATTGATATTCAGAGAGGTCCTTTTTCTGGAAGTTTTTCTTGAACTTTCCTTTGACGAAGTGCTTCCGGATATGCTTAGTAACCAAGGCGGTCATCTCATCCTCTTCATCTTCAAGGTCGGAGTTTTCCTCTTCCATTTCTAACCTGGAAAAAAGGCTTTGAGATTTTTAAGGCAATTCCCCTTCTCCATCTTTTTGGCATAACTCGATTTGAGTGCCTCTCTTTCATCGACTTCAAGTTTCCCTATGATTTGAGTCAAGGGGAGAGCTTGAATTCCTGGAGTAGTCTTCAGAACTCTTTTGATGAGGCTGAATTTTGAGTTGAGACCGTTGATGATGACAAGAGATTTGGACCATTCGTCAAGTGTCACACCAGCGTTGGTGAGTTTTGTGACAAGCCTTGTGAAGCGAGAATGGTACTGAGATATGTTCTCAGTTTCAAGCATCTCAAAGGTGTGGTATTCTCCTTCTAGTGCAAATTTCCTACTTTGCTTCAGTTCCTCACTTCCTTCATGCATTTCCTTAAGAGTGGTCCAGATCCCTTTAGCAGTTGGGATTCCTATCACCTTGTCCATATCTTCCCTTGTCAACCCATTGAGAATGAGTTGACGAGCCTTAGCATTTTTCTCCTTGATGACGTAGTACTCAGGCTTCCATTGGTCTTCAGTTAAGTCCTTAGGAATGACTCCATCACCATGTTCTATCACGCGCCAACACTGATAGTCTATGGTTTGAATGTGGTTTGTCATGCATTTTTCCCACCATTCTTCTTCTCCCTTCTTACGGATGTGGGGCTTGTTGATGGAGATTCCCAGACTGAATTCGCTTGAAGAAGTCATCTTAAAATCTGTAAACTAACACAAATCTAGAGCGTCTGTTCTGATACCAATTGTAGGATCGTACGTTGTTAGTTAACAAGGGAACTGGGAGTCCAGTTCCTAAGCAGCGGAATAAGTAAACAATAGCGATTTCAAGATAAGTTCCTTAGAGTAGGAACCTTTGATAACCAACTAGTTATCCAGGATAAAACCCACTACCCCTTTTGCAAGAGGATTTCAAAGTCTACTTCTTATATTAATACTTTGGTTACAATCAACTAGAATAGAACACACAGATTCAAGTCTTAGACACATCAAAAGACTCTCTACCTAGTTCGACCTAACCAAGCAACAACAAGCAAGTAACTTACTTCGTTCTTCTTCAAATAACTCGGCACAATTTCTTCACAGCACTCGAAATCTTCTCTTGGTGAATGCGTAAAAAATGAGAGAGGTTTAATTACTTTATTTATATGACTTAATTACTGAAGGAAGCAAATCTTCAATAACTAAATCAAACAAATAAAATAATCAAAAAAAATCGTTAAAGATAACATTTGTTTCCAAATATTATCTCTACCAACTTTTACATGTTTTGTTTCCATAAAAGATAATCTTTTACGCTCCTAAAATATATGGAAACAGGATATGATCTTGTAGTTCTCTCTCTAACTAATATCTACCCTAAACATTTCGCCGCCGCCTTCACAGATTTATCCAAGTGTTTCTGGCGCCAGCAAGCTTCAGTTCCTTCCGCCAGTTCCCAAGTCTGGCGTCAGTAGTTCTGTTTCGTGCTTTCCAAGTCCGAAGTTCCCTGTTTTGTCACACTAATGGAAATATTAATAGCAAAGGTGTCTGTCATTATCAAAACTAGGAAAACTGAGAAAGGGAACTAGGTAGGGAACTGGAGTTCCCAAAAGTTCACTTCCTAACAAAGTTTCTTACTCCACACAAAATTCTCAACAGTCAAGCAAGCAATTTCATATTCACAATCATCAAGTTTTTGTTGAAGGGAACTGGTTTCCTTTCCTAGTTTCTTTATGATCTTTAGAAGTTGTTTCTTATCACAATCAACTAGAGTTTTTAGGAAGTCGTCAGAAGTTACATCAAGGTCTTCTGAGTCGCTTGAATCTCCTTTTGCCATGAGACATCTTCCTCCAGAGAAACCACTCAGATCCAGTTCCTCATCTGAGTCTTCTCCCCATGAGGCCACAAGAGCCTTCTTCCTCTGAGGTCTTTCATCTTCTTTGGAGTCTTCCTTGTTGGGACAGTTCTTAGCGTAGTGTCCCTTTTCTTTGTACTCATAACAGGAGACTTCTTTGAGATCTCTCCTTGGTCCATTGTGAGAGAAACTGCCCTTTTGGAACCTTCCCTTCATAAAGAATGTTTTGATATTCTTTGTGAATAGAGCTGTAAGTTCGTCCTCCTCTTCTTCTAGTTATGAGTTCTCCTGCTTCATCTCAAGCCTTGAGAAGGCTTTGGAGATCTTGAGGGCAATTCCCTTCTCCAGTTTCTTGTCGGCATTGGCTTTGATGTGTTCTCCTTCTTCAACCTCCAGTTTCCCTATGACCTGAGTCAAGGGAAGAGATTGGATGCCTGGGGTGTTCTTCATGATTCCCTTGATGAAGGTGAACTTAGAATTGAGTCCATTAATGACCACCAGTGACTTGGAAACTTCATCGAGGTTGACACCAGCGGCTGTTAGATTTCCAATCAGCCTGTTGAAGCGAGAATAGTATTCTGAGATGGTTTCGGTTTCCATCATTTTGAAGGTGTTGTATTCTCCTTCCAAAGCAAACTTTCTGCTTTGCTTCAGTTCGTCACTTCCTTCATGCATATCCTTGAGTGCCTTCCACATCTCCTTCGCCGTCTTGATGCCTATGACTTTGTCCATGTCTTCTCTGTCCAGTCCATTGAGGATGAACTGCCTGGCCTTGGCATTCTTTTCCATGATGACATAGTGCTCAGGTTTCCAGTCTTCTTCCTTCATTGTGAGATCGACATAGCCATCTCCATTTTCGACTATCCTCCAACATTGGTAGTCGTTGGTCTTGATGTGGCTTTCTATGCACTTTTCCCACCATGTTTCTTCTCCCTTCTTTCGGAGATGTGGCTTGTTGGTGGAGATTTCGAGCTTAAACTTGCTTGGCTGAGACATGATCTGCAAACTTAACAAAGATCTAGAGCTTTTCCTTCTCTAATACCAATTGTAGGATCGTGATTGTTAGATTAATAACAAGGGAACTAAGAATACAGATTCCAGTTCCCTTCGCAGCGGAAGCAAACAATCAAATAAATGAACAAGTTCCTTATAGTGGAAACCTTCGATTGCCAACTAGCAATCTAGGATAAAAACCACTACCTTTCTTTCGAAAGGATTTCAAGGTCTACTTCTTGATTTCTTATCTCTTTGGTTACAGCTTATCCTAGGAACAAACACACAGTTTTTTTGCCTTACACACAGTTAGACAATCCTAGATAACTTAACACAAATTATAATCAATTCAAGAAGCAGCCCTTAGCACCAAGGAACTAACTCACTTACAGTCACAGGAACTTAGCACACAGCTCTCCGATTCCTTGACTGGTTCCTCTTGATCTTGATTCTATTTGACGATCTGTTTGAAGCTTCACACTTTGATATTTGCTATGGAGTGTGATTCTTTCTGAATGCTTGAAGATAACAGCGGAGCTTATCTTCCTTATATAGTGGATGCTCGAGGTTGGATCTGCTCTTGGTTCAACTTCTTTTCGTGGGACAAGTCGTTGTCCAACTCTTTTCGTCCGAGGTTCAACAAGCTCGGCACTTTGGAACCGTCCTCTGGATGGTGACATCTCTATGAGCTGTCGCTTTCAGTGCCTTTGTCCGAGGTTCATCGTTCTAGGCATCTTGGTGTCTTGCTCTTGGATGGTGGCAGGCTTTTGGAAGCTTCTCTCAAGTCCCTTTCACTTCCTTTTGTCCGAGGTTTAGTGTTCCCGGATTTCTCGGGAAAATCAAACTCACGTGTTGTGTTTCTGGGCACACTTGGGTTCCTTTGGATTGCTGCTTGGTTCTTTTGTCTTGTTTGGCTTACAAGGTTTCGACAATTGTCCTGTGGTTCCTTAACACACATCTTTGAGATAAAACATTAGTAACAAAATATTTGTCATCTTCAAAAATAGAGAAACTGAGGAAAGGAACTCTCAGGGGAACCGAAGTTTCAGAGTTCCATTTCCTAACAACCTATAACAAGACGGCCAGACATGGGAGTAAAAACGAACCAAAAGACAACAAAGAACAACAACCAACCAAATCACTAGTCAAGTCACAAAGTTCACGTAGGTAGGGCTAGTTTGGGCTTGCCGTGAGGACGGCTTGGCTTGACAAGGAGATGGTGTATCAAGCAAGTTGCAATCAAACAAACAAGAACAAATTGAAACCCTAAAACAAACGTAAACAAAGCAACCTAATAAGCAAGAAAGTACCTTCTAGGAAGCTTGACCTAGACGGTGGAGAGGTTGAGAAGATGAGCTTAGACCGAGAGTGGGTTAGGGTTGCCTTATTTTGGCTTTCCCTAACTTTGGAAACTTTTTTTTTATTTAATATCTTTTGGATATCTCTTTTTTTATATATATATGTATCCGAGATCTTATGTTTTGATCTTTTCGGATTTGCAAAAGGAAACAAAAATAAATAGGTCTAAGTAACAAGAATATCACAAGTGTGATCTTAGAGATAAGAGAGAGAAGATAAGATTTGATATTATATCTTATAAGGAAATTCGGTTAACTTAACTAAAAAGTAAACTCTAGCAAACAAGGAAACTCTATCCACGCATGAAATAAGGAAACAAAATATTCTAGCATGCAAGATAACAAATTATCTAACACACCAAAACTTAGGGAACAAGAAAAAAAAATCGGCCAAGATAGGATCTTAGAGAAACCTAAGGTGTTGCAAAGATGGAAATTTTTGGTTTTTTCTCTTCTTTTCTCGCGATATCTTACGAAAGCAAACGATGGGGGTCAAGAAAAATTGTGAACAAAATGCAAACTTGAGTTCGTGACTTACAAGACTGTTGGGCTCTGATACCAGTTGATGTGTTCTTGCCTCCGATGACAAGTGGAATTGTCAAGGTGACACCTTTGGATCTAGTCTTGGTTGGGAAGTCACTCGGCACTGGCAAATCTGTCGTGGAACGCGGTGTTGGTGATGGTTTGCGAGCGGGAGATCGCGATGGTGGAAGATATGTGAAGAGGGATAGATGACTTGAAAATACAAGTCTTTGGGTGTCGTAGCGTCGACTGTGGAGGAAGGGAGATGCGAAGGAAGACTTGGCTTGAAGAATCAAGCGGTTTTCGTAGCGTCGGCGGCGGAGGGAATGGGGATGAGAAGATAGAGGGTTTGACGTCCGATCAAGGGAAGGAGGATAAACACTCGACTTAAAACCTTGAATCAAATTGAACGTGAGAAATAACAATAACAAGGGAGGCTTTAAATAGCCAATGTATCTCGGCCAAGACCTAATGGGCTTGGGCCGAAACGAGCCTAAGGGCTAGCCCATGCAAGCATGCAAAAGGCACAAACCCTAAAAGATAGAAATACTATAAAAGGAAACTATCTAAAACAAAGCGGGAAATACCAAATATAGAAAATGTCTCGAAACTATGAAAACAACGCGTTGAATGAGTACAAACACCACGAGGAACAGCGACTAAGGGTCGATGGTCTCGCGAGTGGGTGCACGCGATGTTGTCTCTGAAGAACGCGTTGTTTCATTGCCGATGGTGGAGAGGACGACGAGTCTTGGGTTTTCGTATGGGCTTCCTTGGCCAGCGACGACGCGTGCGACAAGTGACACGATGGCGACAGAGATGGCTTTGGACCTAGACCTTGTCACTGGGCCCTCTGAGCGTAGGCTCATGGCTTCTTCCTCGTCTTGGGCCATCATGGGAGGCAGGGTCACATCACCGAATCCTTTAGCGAAAAAGGAAAGGCCCTCAGCTTGATCTGGTCCTCAGTAATGCCTCTTGGCTTCATGCTGGTGCAGACGGCATGGACCTCAGATAGATGTTTATTGGGGTCTTCTCCACTCATCACATGGAAGTGGGGGAGTAAGTGGATTAACCCAGACTTGTGCTCGAAGTTTACGCCATCTGCCAGCTCAGGGAATTGCACAGCCAGCGGTTGCTGTTGCAGATTAGGGGCAGTCAACTGCCTCAACGTGGGTGCTTCGTCAGCCATCTCAAAATAAGGATTGTCAAAACACAAAGTTTTGTTTGTCTTACGGTTCCTATAAAGGGTTCTCTCAATTTCTAAATCACAAGCAAGAAGAGGAGAGTCAGTAGCACGGGTGTGGACCATAAGATAGGTCCACACAAAAATTGACACACAAACACACACAAAGAAAAATCAAAACTTGCCTCCCCGGCAACGGCGCCAATTTGACAGGTGCTAAAGTCGTGATGCCCAATCAAAGTAAATCCTTAAAAACCTAACTCAATAGAATAGACAAGCAAGGGTCGAATCCCACAGGGAGGAGTTATCTTTCTTTATGCAAGTAGTATGTCAAACGTAACAAGGGGGGGGGGGGGGGTTGTTGGTTGTTTTGCGAGTAAACAAAGTAAATCAAAACAAAGGTTGTAATCAATTGGGAAAAAGTACTTAGCCAGACAAATATCCACCATTCATTTGATTGATTGGTCCTAGATTATCTCTATTCCTTCCTATGAATATTCATGTCCCTATTCTGAAATAGTTATCAGTCCAACTAGTCCTGGCAACCCTAACTATCGAACGCACGAGAAACTATCAAGATTTAGAACAATAGCAGCAGGAATTAACCAGGATACATGCAATACCACAACTCGCAGTATTTAACACATAATCAATTCTCTTTCATAATAAACTAGTCCAACTAGTCCTAGAATATCATGTTTGCTACACAAGATAAGGGATTTCAACTCGAAATATCCAAACCCTAGCAATAGACAATTACTAATATCAACTAGGTGATCAATCCAGTCAAATCAATAAGAATCAATAGGAATAAGCTCAAGAGAAAAGATATAATCAAAAGGAATAGGAAATATAATTATAACCTCACAATCATATATCAAATGAAGGCTTCAATTGTCGGACTAAGCAAAGGTTGCTTAGTTCTTCATAGTCTTGAAACAAAAACTCAAAGGGAAAAATATGCTGAATACTATTCTGAATTCCAAGATGGATCTAAAAGGTTGCCAAGAAACTTAGGTTAAATAACCTAGCAAACCTAAAGCTAAAGATAACAAACATAACCTAAAAGGAAATAAAATAATCGGAATAAAAGAAATAAAATAGAAGGAAATAAAATAAAAGTAAAACTTCGTAAGAAAATCCTTGCCGCGCGCTGATGATGGGATTTCCGCGATCGCGGCGGTATTTCCGCGACCGCGGAAAGTACAATTTTGATCTTCGTTGCTCTCGACTTTTCCGCGACCGTGGCTATAGAATTCCGCGACCGTGGTGGTGAATTCCGCGACCGCGGAAAACTTTATGTAAAGGTCTTCCAACTCCTTCTTCATCTCTTCCTCCGTCTTCTCTTGTGGTTTTCTTCTCATCTTCTTAATGTCTTCTTTTAAGCTCCTCGAAACCACCAAATCTACACTTCTTCCCCTCAACTCCAATCTCTACAATTGTGCTCTAAACATCTCCAAATGGTATCCAAAATACCGGTAACAACTCCTAGTTAAACCCTACAAAGTAGCGTTGATCAGCGGCTCAAAATCTTCTTGATGAGGTATGGTTAAGGAAGGGCATGTGTAGAGTGGCCCTTACAGAACTGCATGTGGGCTAGGGTAATGCGGGGCAAGTCGATGGGAACTCCCAGAATAAGCTTCTCCATAAGCACAGCGTCACTGACCAACACTATATCCCTCTTCTCCTGACGAGGGATGATGTTTTTGATGAGGAAGGTGTGGAGGATATTCTTATCAAGGCTTAAATATTTGGTAAGCAAGGGGCCCTTAGATGGAAAGTTACCATCAAAGACAGTTTTAAGGATGGTCTGCTTGCGCTTTGATGGCCAGTTCCTTTTGACTATGACGCCAAAGCCTTCACCCGTGTTGAGCCCCAACACAGACCCAATCACAGCAGCAGAGAGGGGAATCATATTACCTCCCCAGGTGAGGATGGCGTCGTTCATAGGCTGATCATCCTTGGTGGCGACGAACTGCATATTCTGGTAGAAGAGACGCACCAGATCCTCGTTGACTGCAAATGGCTCTAGCACCAGTGTGTCCCACCCTTGAAGTAGAAGTTTGGTGTGGGCGGCGGAGACACTTTCATCATCAGCAGTGGCCCAGAATTCCTCGCCAACAATGAGAGGCTCCAGAATATGGCGAGAGGCGAGAGCCGGTGCCACCTGAAAGGGAACTTGGGATGGTGGAGAGGCTTGCTAAGATTGAGGCTGCTTTCCTTTGGCAGCCTTGGTGAGCTTTGCCTTCTTGGCAGGAGGGGCATCCTCTAGATGAAAAGAGGGGATGCCATGACCACCTTTGGCGGCACGGTGTTTGACACGGCCGGCCACTGACTGAGAGTCGCCAGGGAGCTTCAGGGATGTTGTCGGTATGGGGAGCAGTTCCACATCAATCGGTGCGGCCCCCTGAGAAGGAGAGGAGTGGTGAAAATCCTCTTTTGTTGGTGTAGGGGGGCCGGCTTGGACGGAGTGTGCTCAGACGAGGCAGATTCAGACTTTTGGGCCTCAGGTACCGGCGGTGGCGTCGATTGAGCAGGTTCCATCACAGGTGTGGGCACCACAGACGTGGTCTTTGCCGGTGAAGCTACTTGGGAGGAGGAGGGTGTGACTTTCTGCTTTCGGTAAGCCTCGAGAATAGCGAGCTCATCAGCGGGGAGGTTTGGTAGACCGGAATCCATGGAGACAGTTGAAAGTTGAGAGCTTTAGAGATTTTGAGGAGACGGCAAATTGTGAGTGGAGAGCAAAGAGAATTTGTGATCGGTGCCGCTTTAGGGTTGAACTTGTTTCCTTATATAATCTCTGGGCAAAATTCTATCCAAAATAGCCGTTGCTGAATCTTTGCAAATAAGGGAACCCAGAAATATCTCAAATGGCCACAATATCTTCTGCAACTGAAAGGAACTAATAACTCTCCCCATAAAATCTTCTTCAGAGCAATCAAATCAATCGGGTCTAAAAAATGCTCATAAATCGATGAGTATCAACCGGCTATAAGTGCAATAACTGCCCTTGGGAAGCGAACGCTGTCAGAACTCAAATTTGAAATCTGTCCGTTGAAGCACAATTCTCAGTTCCTTTCCTCAGTGTATGACACGGAACCGGGGATATATGGGTACATTTTATGTAGGGAACCAAGCAACACTCAAGAAAAGTACATACCCATATGCATAAAGTGTGGAAGGCAATTTTGACACTACAAAGACAATTCCCAGTGTGGACTAAAGAGGGATCATAAGGAATCATACAATGTAGTCAGGCATAGGACGGTTTATAGTCAATTATCATTTCGGCTTGTAATAGAGGATAGATGTGATCAAATTGACTATCATAAGGCCAAAAAAGAGATGCAGTCAAGATCAAATTATATCATAAAATCATGTGATCATGCAAGAGAGTTAAGAACAAGCTTTAGAACAAATATTACAGGACATGCGAGGGCAGCACAAGAACAAATATCAACAATATTGTCAATGAAATCGTAGAAAAGATCAAATCTAGGCAAAGCAAGGGAACTAATAAAGGCAACCGAAACTACTAGTTTATGGATATCATTCCAAGAAGTAACCTAAAGGACTCATAAGGTTCTCGATTTAATGCTTTGGTGAATATATCGGCAATTTGATCTTCAGTCCTACAATGTTCTAGTCGAATGTTCCCTTTTTCAACATGATCACGCAAGAAGTGATGCCTAATGTCAATATGCTTAGTCCTAGTATGAGGCACAGGATTCTTGGAGATGTTGATTGCACTAGTGTTATCACAAAGGATCTTTAAAGGGTCAAAAGACATACCAAAATCCGCAAGTTATTGTTTGAGCCAGAGGAGTTGGGAACAACACGCGGCAGCTGCGATGTACTCAACTTTGGTGGTTGATAGAGCCACTGAGTTTTGTTTCTTGGATCCCCAAGAGACCAAGCATGGACCAAAGAAATGGGTCATTCCAGATGTGCTCTTTCGATCAACCAAGTAGCCTGCGTAGTCTGCATCTGTGTATCCAAGAAGATTGAAGTGGCAATCCTTGGGGTACCAAAGACATAGGTCGTCAGTTCCCTTGAGATAGCGAAATATACGCTTCACTTCAGATAAGTGAGATTATCTTGGATCAGCTTGAAACCTGGCACAAAGACAAACAACAAACACAATGTCTGGCCTACTAGCATTTAGATACATCAGGGAACCAATCATGCCATGATAAAGCTTCTCTTCCAGTTTATGTCCAGTGTGATCGGCGGTGAGGCGAGTTGCAGGGGAGATGGGGGTGGAAATGGCTTTGCTTGAACCCATTTTGAACTTCTTCAAGAGTTCCTTAAGATACTTCTGTTGATGGATTTGAATGCCATCGCCCTTCTGAGTAACTTGCAATCCCAGTAAGAAGGATAGTTCCCCAATCATACTCATTTCAAACTCGTTGCTCATGAGATTTTTGAACTTTTCTACAAGATCCAAGTTAGTGAAACCAAAAATAATATCATCAACATATACTTGGACCACTAGAATCTCACCTTTAACTTCCAGAATAAATAGAGTCTTGTCGATCACACCACGTCGATAGCCATTGGCTGTTAGGAACTGGGCAAGGCGATCATACCAAGCGCGGGGGCTTGCTTTAGACCATAGAGAGCCTTGTCCAAGAAATATACGTGGTCAGGGTGATCATCATCCTCAAATCCTAGAGGTTGTTTGACGTAAACTTCCTCTTGAAAAATGCCATTGAGAAATGCAGTCTTCACGTCCATTTGATACAGCTTGAACCCTTTGTGTGAAGCATATGCGATGAGTAGCCGAATCGCTTCCAGTCTGGCCACAGGGGCAAATGTTTCATCATAATCGATTCCTTCTTGTTGATTATAGCCTTGAGCAACCAAACGAGCCTTGTTACGTGATACAGCACCAGAATCATCCAACTTGTTGCGAAAAACCCATCGAGTTCCTATGATATGTTTGTTCTGAGGGCGAGGAACTAGTCTCCAGACTTTGTTCCTCTCGAACTGATGAAGTTCCTCTTGCATGGCAATGATCCAATCAGCATCCTTCAACGCTTCTGTGATGTTCTTGGGTTCTATAAGAGACAGAAAAGCATTGAAGGCACAATAGGACATATCCTCAAATCCATACCTGACTGGGTGCTTGGTAGCTCTTTTGTCTCTGGTAGGAACTAGCAGGTCAGTTCTCGAAGCCTCAACGTCTGTGGGGGCAGTAGCTGAGGAGGACGCTTGATTAGGGTCGGCTTCTGGAGCCTGCTCAGTTCCCGGAGAGGTGGCATCGACTTCCACTGATGGGTTGGATGGAACTGGAGCCGTAACAACAGCGTCTTGATGATTGGAGGGAACTGGGGTTCTGTCTGAGGATGTTGATTCCTTGGGCGCAACCAAAGTTGAGGGAATTGTGGGTGAGGAAGAGCTGGAGAGATTTGGATAGGAGTTGTGCTTGGGAGAAGCTTCATCATCAGAATATTCACTTGGTCATTGAAACAGATCTTTCGAGGGAACTGAGGGATCATGCACAGACTTTGAAGGTAATTTTTCATTGAAAATAACATGAATACTTTCCTCTACCTTTTTAGTCTATTTGTTGAAGACCTTGTATGCTTTGCTACTAGAAGCATATCCGATGAAGATCCCTTCATCACTTCCTGGATCAAACTTCCCTAGATTGTCTTTCCCATTGTTGTTAACAAAGCATTTGCAGCCAAAGACTCGTAGATGAGCAATGTTGGGAACTCTGCCTCGTAGTAGCTCATAGGAGGTCTTTTCTAGCATGGGGCGTAGAATAGCCCGATTTAGAATGTAGCACGCTGCATTAACCGCTTCTGCCGAGAAGGATTGAGAGAGACCGCTTGAGATGAGCATGGTTCGAGCCACATCTTCCAAGGTTCTGTTCTTTCTTTCAACAACTCCGTTCTGTTGTGGAGTGTAGGGAGCTGAGAAATTATGATCAACTCCATGTTCCCTGCAAAATGTTATAAAATCTCCATTCTCGAACTCAATTCCATTATCGGAATGAATGGCTCGAAGAGATACATTCAAAGACTTTTCGAGTAAGGGAACTAGCTCGCTAAACCTATCAAATACTTCACTTTTAGATTTGATAAACAATGTCCAAGTAAATCTAGAGAAATCATCAACAAGTACAAGAATATACCTGTTACCACCAATGCTTTGAACTCGCATAGGACCACCGAGATCCATGTGAATGAGTTCAAGAGGTTTAGAAGAACTTACCATTGTTTTGGACTTGAAGGAACTACGAACCTGTTTCCCTTGAACACAGTCAGAACCGATTTCTGACTTTTCAGCGTTGATTTTGGGAAGACCACGAACAAGTTCCTTTTGATGTAGCTTGTGGATGAGCTTGATACTAGCATGGCCAAGTCGTTGATGCCAGAGATTAGTTTGACCGTCAATGATCGAGAGGCACATCTTTTATTTGGGAATGAATTTCAGATCAATAACATAGACGTTGTTGAACCTTTTGCCTTTTAAGATTACAATTCCCTTTCTATCCTCCACGAAGCATTCTTTAGAGGTAAAGCGAACCTCATTTCCTCCTTGATCACACAGCTGTGACACACTAATTAGATCAAAACCTAAAATTTCCACAAAGTTAACGTTACTTACCTTGATGTGATCAGTGAGATTCACGCTTCCAGTTCCACATATTGTTCCCTTTCTCTTATCTCCGAAGGAGATGGTACCTCCTCGGTGTTTCTGAAGTGACGACATTTTTCTATTATTTCCGGTCATATGGCATGAGCAACCACTGTCTATGTACCATTTGTCTTGTTGTCTCACTTCGTCCTGCACAAGGGAACTCAAACTTTTTGAACCCAGCTAAGCTTAGCTTTTCTGGGAGAATGAGGTTGAAATCTTTGATGTGGGTTAGAAGCAGGAACAAAATAATAAGGATCATTCAAATCATTTATGATATGCATTTTTTTCTTATTATTCATTTTCTGGTTCCTTTTTCTAGCATTTTCTTCCATTTGTCTTTTCTTGTGAATGCACTCATGAATATAATGACCATTTTTACCACAATGCCAGCAAACACGATTGTAGACAACGTGACCATACTTACCATGACTAGGCCGGAATGGTCTTTCTTGCTTTCTCTGCTCAAAGTTAACTTTCTTACCTTTAGTTCCCTGAGCTTGGTCAATATACATTCTGTGAGCATTCTGGCCATCAAAACAAGTTTGATTCTCTTTAGGCTTCTATTTTAGCACTTTTACCTTCTCTTCTAGGAACTGGTTTTTGTCACGAGAATTTTGTAGAGCACAACTGAGCGTTTCATTTTTCTCGATCAGTTCCCTTCTTAGTTTCTCGTTCTCAGTAGAGCATGTTTCCTCAGAATCATTGTTACCAAGATAACCAAGACCATATCGTTGCTTAACAAAAATAGTTTGATTCACAGTTATCTCATTTATAGAATAAGTGAGATGATCAAGTTTGTTCATTATTTCAGCAAACATAGAAGAGGTGTTCTTTTCAGAGTCGGTGGGAGGAACAATTGGATTGTCAGCATGCATGGGTTCCTTTTTAACAGTGATGCAAGAATCACACTTCCTAGAAGGCCTAGCAAGTAATTTCTCAGTTTCATCAAGTTTCTTACTCCAGACCGAGTTTTCAGTGGATAAGCAAGAGATTTCATCTTCATATTCTTCTAGTTTCTCTTGAAGGGAACTATTTTCCTTTCCAAGTTTCTTAATGATTTTGATCAATTGTTTCTTATCACATTCAAAAAGAGACTTAGTAAAGTCATAAGAAGATACCTCAGAGTCGTCTGATTCAGATGAATCTTCTTTCGCCATTAGGCATCTTCCTCCAGAAGTGTAATACCCCTCATTTTTAGTAAGGGCATTTGGGTAATTCTCAAACCCTCGACAATAATTCTGAACGCGTTAGGCGAAATTTGGATTTCTGTAACTCATATAATCTCTGTAAAATTTCCCTGAGTGGTATAAAATACATTCGACGTATTTTCGGGGCTTAGAATATTTGTTTGGGTACAAATATATAATTTCCGGGGTTTAAACCCATGCCAAACCTTTCCCCGCAAAAATGCCTCTGCCACGACCGCGAAAGCATTTCCGTGACCGCGGAAAAATAGCTCCTAGAGGAGCTGGGCATTGGAATTTTCCGCGACCGCGGAAATGTGCAGAATGTGCAGTCGGGCATGCGTGCCGCGTGTTCTTCGTCGCCGTCGGTTTTCTGAGCCACCGTTGATCTGGACGGGGGCTGCTCTCCTCCTTTGGCTATAAAAGAAGGTCGGGATGGATGGTTTTGAGCACCCAAACATCAGATCTCCTCTCTCTCTCTCGTTTTCCAATAGTCGCCGGAGTTCGAGCTCTCGCCGGAATTCTTGTGGAGTCGACGGAGCTCTCGACGGAGGTGGTGGTACTCGTAGGGTGGTGCTTAGGAGGCGCAAGGAAGATTGGAGTCGAAGCCCTCGCGAATCGAGCCCCCTCGCGTCGTCGCTGGTGAGATTTTTCTCCCTTTAGAGTTGCCGCAGTTCATGGCACGACCGCGGACATGAACTGCCGCGACCGCGGTAGTGACAAGGTCGGCCGCGGCCGCTATCTTTGACACTCGCGGACGAATTCCTCGACGGCCGCGAGCGCGGAATCCCTGCCGCGACCGCGGATTGCCTTGACAATCGCGATCGTGGCCTTAGATGATCCGGTCTCGGGCGGGACTTTCGTTCTTTCGATTTCGTTCGTTCTTTCTTAGATTCGTATCATTTTATTGTCGAATCTAACCTAGGGTTTCGTTATGGGTCGTTATCATAGGAATCTGTAATCCGACTTCCGTTCCCGTTCCGGACCCAGAAACCCGTCGTCGCTCAATCGTTCGTCTAGACTAAGGCAAGTGACGGTTCTCTCTTGCTTAATCATTCCATGTTCCATTAATTATCAATTGCTTTTAATTGTTAATTAAATCGAAGTGAACTGTTATTTTCGTTTGGGAACAGATTTTATAAATAACGTGTTTAAAATATGATATTATAGTAGGTTGTATATATTACTAGAAACAACGCTATTATACTTGTTAATGACCGTAATGGTTTTGTTGTGGAATTAAATGTAAACTTTAATGCTAGATTAGCACGAGTATTCGTAGGAACGTTAATTCCTTATGAGGATTAATCGTTTCTTTACAACTCAGTATTAGTGGACCCAGTCTCTAAATGCTTTCCAGATCGTAAACTTTCGTAGTCACTCAAGATCGTAAACTTTCGTAGTCACTCGAGATCATAAACTTTCGTAGTCATTCGAGACCATAAACTTTCGTAGTCATTCGAGACCATAAACTTTCATAGTTACTCGAGATCGTAAACCTTCGTAGTCACTCGATATCATAAACTTTCGTAGTTACTCGAGATCATATTAAAAAGCTTTAACATGAATATCTGTTTTGAAATTAAGATAATATAAGTGCGGGTAGGCACATAATTAATGAACCCTCGGGCGAGAAGTACAACTTGGAAACTCGCCTGGACTTCGGTTACAGTAAGTTCTCTTTCCAATCTGAATTCGCATTGTGCGGTGAGGTTGGTCGTGGACCCAAATGATCAAGTCGTTTTTAAACGCTTGTATGAAACATTAACGTTCCCAAACAATTGTCATACCATCTCTTAAGACTCAATTCATTTGAGTCTTCTCTTCAGTGCATATCTAAATACTAAATCATTCCGTGAAAGTTTCGGATTATATATCGTTCCTTCGGTTATTATTCGAGGGACAGTGATAGTAAACGGTTGCGATCACTAGAACCATTATGTTTTCACCCTTGCATAGTCTTTCATTAGACTAACCAACCGGGTTTTATTCCTTGCATGGTTGGCTGGTGTCATCCGTCCTATACGGCACATCAGTGGTTGGTTCCCGAAGTCAAGGTAACCAGTTGAAGAAGAAGAGGCTTGCAAACAAAGATTTAAGTGTCAATGTTTTAAGTTGTTAAGTATTACTTTAATATGTCTTTATAACCTAGCTATGTTATAGGTTGATTCTTAAAGTCTTCCGCTGTGTAATTTATAAGTCTTCCGCTGAAATTTTACTCTGTTGTAAAAACGCTACTCTCGTTTGATGAGGGATCTTTTAATAAAAGGGCTGAGTTTCATACACAAATGTCTTCCGCTGTTTAATCTTTCATTTAAAATATGTACGCATTTAAGTTTAATTGTTCCGATTAAAGCCTAGGGTGGCTTTGGATGGTAATGTCTGAGGTCACTAGCGTGTGACACTACCGGTATAAATCGGGGGTGTTACAAGAAGTTCCATTCATGTCCAGTTCCCCTTCAGAGTCTTCTGAGTCGTCTCCAAAGGTGGCAAAGAGAGCTTTCTTCTGCATAGGCTTGTCCTCTTCATTTTAGTTCTTAGGGCAGTTCCTAGCAAGATGTCCTATTTCCTTGCATTGATAGCAAGCATATTCAGAAAGATCTCTCTTTTGAAAGTTTTTCTTGAACTTTCCCTTGATGAAGTGCTTCTTGATGTGTTTAGTGACTAGGGTTGTCATCTCATCCTCTTCTTCCTCAAGATCTGAGTTTTCTTCCTCCATCTTCAACCTTGAGAAGGCCTTTGAGATTTTTAAGGCAATTCCCTTCTCCATCTTCTTATCAGAACTTGTTTTGAGAGCCTCCTTTTCTTCCACTTCAAGTTTCCCTATGATTTGAGTTAAGGGAAGACCTTGAATACCGGGAGTAGTCTTTAACACTCTTTTGATGAGATTGAACTTTGAGTTGAGTCCGTTGATGATAACAAGAGATTTGGACCACTCATCAAGGTTGACGTCAGCATTGTTGAGTTTGGTGATGAATCTTGTGAAACGCGAGTGATATTGAGAGATGTTCTCAGTTTCCAACATCTCGAAAATGTGGTATTCTCCTTCTAGAGCAAACTTCCTGCTTTGTTTCAGTTCCTCACTTCCTTCATGCATCTCCTTTCGGGCTGTCCAGATGCCCTTATCAGTTGTAATTCCTATCACCTTGTCCATGTCTTCCCTTGTTAACCCATTAAGAATGAGTTGAGGAGCTTTAGCATTGTTTTCTTTGATAGTATAGTACTCAGGCTTCCAGTCCGCTTCAGTCAAATCCGCAGGGATAACTCCATCACCATTTTCAATCACACGCCAGCACTTATAGTCCATGGTTTGGATGTAGTTGGTCATGCATTTATCCCACCATTCTTCTTCTCCCTTCTTTCGGATGTGGGGCTTGTTGATGGAGATACCCAAACTGAATTCGCTTGAACTAGTCATCTTAAAATCTGTAAACTAACACAAATCTAGAGCGTCTGCTCTGATACCAATTGTAGGATCATACGTGTTAGCAATCAAAGGGAATCGGGAGTCCAGTTCCTTAGCAGCGGAATAAGTAAACAATAACAGAATCAAGTCCAGTTCCTTAGAGTGGAAGCCTTTGATAACCAACTAGTTATCCAGGATAAAACCAACTACCTCTCTTTTAAGAGGATTTCAAAGTCTACTTCTTTTATTAATGCTTCGATTACAATCAACTAGGATAGAACACACAGATTAAAGTCTTAGACACACTAAGGACTCTCTACCTAGTTCGACCAAATCAAGCACACAAACAAGCAAGCGACTTACAGTTCTTCTTCAAAGAACTAAGCTATGTTTTCTTCTTCTTCGTAAGCAATGTGAGTGAATGCGTAATTGTGAGAGAGTTTAATTACTCTATTTATGTAACTAGGTTGATGGAAGAACCGAATCTCCAACAACTGAATTACACAAATAAAATAATCAAAAAGTAATCGGAAAGATAACATTTGTTACCAAATATAATCTTCCACGATTTTACACTTTTTCGTTTCCATAAAAGATATACTTTTAACTCCTAAGATAATATGGAAACAGGATAATCTTTAACTTCTCTCTCCAAGTAAAGATCTACCCTAATCGGATCGCCGTCGCCCTTCATCTCTTGTTCCAAGCTCTTTCAGCGTCAGCGTCCTTCAGTTCATTACGCCAGTTCCCAAAACTGGCATCTTGTTCTCTGTCTCGTGTTTCCAATTCCTGAGTTTCCTATTCATCAACACTTATGGAAATATTAATAGCAAAAGTGTTTGTCATTATCAAAACTAGAAAAACTGAGGAAGGGAACTAGGTAGGGAACTGGAGTTCCCAAAAGTTTACTTCCTAACACTGTGCCTCTTGACCATTGACGATCAAACTAATCTCTGGCATCAGCGACTTGGCCATGCAAGTATCAAGATCATCCACAAGCTACATCAAAAGGAACTTGTTCGTGGTCTTCCCAAAATCAACGCTGAAAAGTCAGAAATTTGTTCTGACTGTGTTCAAGGGAAATAGGTTCGTAGTTCCTTCAAGTCCAAAACAATGGTAAGTTCTTCTAAACCTCTTGAACTCATTCACATGGATCTCTGTGGTCCTATGCGAGTTCAAAGCATTGGCGATAACAGGTATATTCTTGTATTTGTTGATGATTTCTCTAGATTTACTTGGACATTGTTTATCAAATCTAAGAGTGAAGTCTTTGATAGGTTTAGCGAGCTAGTTCCCTTACTCGAAAAGTCTTTGAATGTATCTCTTCGAGCCATTCGTTCCGATCATGGAATTGAGTTTGAGAATGGAGATTTTCTAACCTTTTGCAGGGAACATGGAGTTGATCATAATTTCTCAGCTCCCTACACTCCACAACATAACGGAGTTGTTGAAAGAAAGAACAGAACCTTGGAAGATATGGCTCGAACCATGCTCATCTCAAGCGGACTCTCTCAATCCTTCTGGGCAGAAGCGGTTAATGCAGCGTGCTACATTCTAAATCGGGCTATGCTACGCCCCATGCTAGAAAAGACCTCCTATGAGCTACTAAGAGGCAGAGTTCCAGACATTGCTCATCTACGAGTCTTTGGCTGTAAATGTTTTGTTCACAACAATGGGAAAGACGATCTAGGGAAGTTTGATCCACGGGGTGATGAAGGGATCTTCATCGGATATGCTTCTAGTAGCAAAGCATACAAGGTCTTCAACAAACGGACTAAAAAGGTAGAGGAAAGTATTCATGTTATTTTCAATGAAAAATTGCCTTCAAAGTCTGTGCAGGATCCCTCAGTTCCCTCAGAAGATCCGTTTCAATGACCAAGTGAAGATTCTGATGATGAAGCTTCTCCCAAGCGCAACTCCTATCCACATCTCTCCAGCTCTTCCTCACCCACAGTTCCCTCAACTTTGGTTGCACCCAAGGAATCAACATCCTCAGACAGCACCCAAGTTCCCTCCAATCATCAAGACGTTGTTGTTACGGCTCAAATTCCCTCCAACCCATCAGTGGAAGTCGATGCCACCTCTCCGGGAATTGAGCAGGCTCCAGAAGCCGACCCTAATCAAGCGTCCTCCTCAGCTACTGCCCCCACAGACGTTGAGGCTCCGGAAACTGACCTGCTAGTTCCTAACAGAGACAAAAGAGATACTAAGCACCCAGTCAGGTATGGATTTGAGGATATGTCCTATTGTGCGTTCAATACTTTTCTGTCTCTTATAGAACCCAAGAACATCACGGAAGCGCTGAAGGATGCTGATTGGATCATTGCCATGCAAGAGGAACTTTATCAGTTCGAGAGGAACAAAGTCTGGAGACTAGTTCCTCGCCCTCAGAACAGACACATCATAGGAACTCGATGGGTTTTTCGCAACAAGTTGGATGATTCTGGTGCTGTATCACGTCACAAGGCTCATTTGGTTGCTCAAGGCTATAATCAACAAGAAGGAATCGATTATGATGAAACATTTGCCCTTGTGGCCAGACTGGAAGCGATTCGGCTATTCATCGCCTATGCTTCACACAAAGGGTTCAAGCTGTATCAAATGGACGTGAAGACTGCATTTCTCAATGGCATTCTTCAAGAGGAAGTTTACGTCAAGAAACCTCCAGGATTTGAGGATGATGATCACCCTGACCACGTATATTTCTTGGACAAGGCTCTCTATGGTCTAAAGCAAGCCCCCCGCGCTTGGTATGATCGCCTTGCCCAGTTCCTAACAGCCAATGGCTATCGACGTGGTGTGATCGACAAGACTCTTTTTATTCTGGAAGTTAAAGGTTAGATTCTAGTGCTCCAAGTATATGTAGATGATATTATTTTTGGTTTCACTAACTTGGCTCTTGTAGAAAAGTTCAAAAATCTCATGAGCAGCGAGTTTGAAATGAGTATGATTGGGGAACTATCCTTCTTCCTGGGATTGCAAGTTACTCAGAAGGGCAATGGCATTCAAATCCATCAACAGAAATATCTTAAGGAACTCTTGAAGAAGTTCAAAATGGATTCAAGCAAAGCCATCTCCACCCCCATCTCCCCTACAACTCTCCTTGCCGCCGATCACACTGGACAGAAAGTGGAAGAGAAGCTTTATCGTGGCATGATTGGTTCCCTGATATATCTAACTGCTAGTAGGCCAGACATTGTGTTTGTTGTTTGTCTTTGTGCCAGATTTGAAGCTGATCCAAGAGAATCTCACTTATCTGAAGTGAAGCGTATATTTCATTATCTCAAGGGAACTGACGGCCTATGTCTTTGGTACCCCAAGGATTGCCACTTCAATCTTCTTGGATACACAGATGCGGACTACGCAGGCTACTTGGTTGATCGAAAGAGCATATCTGGAATGGCCCAGTTCCTTGGTCCATGCTTGGTCTCTTGGGGATCCAAGAAACAAAACTCAGTGGCTCTATCAACCACCGAAGCTGAGTACATCGCAGCTGCCGCATGTTGTTCCCAACTCCTCTGGCTCAAACAACAACTTGCGGATTTTGGTATGTATTTTGGCCCTTTAAAGATCCTTTGTGATAACACTAGTGCAATCAACATCTTCAAGAATCCTATGCATCATACTAGGACTAAGCATATTGACATTAGGCATCACTTCTTGGGTGATCATGTTGAAAAAGGGAACATTCTACTAGAACATTGTAGGACTGAAGATCAAATTGCCGATATATTCACCAAAGCATTAAATTGAGAACCTTATGAGTCCTTTAGGTTACTTCTGGGAATGATATCCATAAACTAGTAGTTCCGGTTGCCTTTACTAGTTCCCTTTCTTTGCCTAGATTTGATCATTTCTATGATTTCATTGACAATATTGTTGATATTTGTTCTTGTGTTGCCCTCGCATGTCCTGTAATATTTGTTCTAAAGCTTGTTCTTAACTCTCTTGCATGATCACATGATTTTATGATACAATTTGATCTTGACTGCATCTCTTTGTTGGTCTTATGATAGTCAATTTGATCACATCTATCCTCTATTACAAGCCGAAATGATAATTGACTATAAACCGTCCTATGCCTGACTACATTGTATGATTCCTTATGATCCCTCTTTAGTCCACACTGGGAGTTGTCTTTGTAGTGTCAAAATTGCCTTCCTCACTTTATGCATATGGGTATGTACTTTTCTTGAGTGTTGCTTGGTTTCCTACATAAAATATACCCATATATCCCCGGTTCCGTGTCATACACTGAGGAAAGGAACTGGGAATTGTGCTTCAACGGACATATTTCAAATTTGAGTTCTGACAGCGTTCGCTTCCCAAGGGCAGTTATTGCACTTATAGTCGGTTGATACTCAGTGATTTCTGAGCATTTTTTAGACTCGATTGATTTGATTGCTCTGAAGAAGATTTTATGGGGAGAGTTATTAGTTCCCTTCAGTTGCAGAAGATATTGTGGCCGTTTGAGATATTTATGGGTTCCCTTATTTGCAAAGATTCAGCAACGGCTATGTTGGATAGAATTTTGCCCAGAGATTATATAAGGAAACAAGTTCAACCCTAAAGGGGCACCGATCACAAATTCTCTTTGCTCTCCACTCACAATCTGCCGTCTCCTCAAAATCTCTAAAGCTTTCAACTTTCAACTGTCTCCATGGATTCCGGTCTACCAAACCTCATCGGCGATGAGCTCGCTATTCTGGAGGCTTACCGAAAGCAGAAAGTCACACCCTCCTTCTCCCAAGTAGCTTCACCAGCAAAGACCACGTTTGTGGTGCCCACACCTGTGACGAATCCTGCTCGATGGACGCCACCGCCGGTACCTGAGGCCCAAAAGTCTGAATCTGCCTCGTCTGAGCACACTCCGTCCAAGCCGGCCTCCCCTACACCAACAAAAGAGGATTCTCACCACTCCTCTCCTTCACAAGGGGTCGCACCGATTGATGTGGAACTGCTCCCCACATCGACGACATCCCTGAAGCTCCCTAGCGACTCTCAGTCGGTGGCCGGTCGTGTCAAACGCCGTGCCTCCAAAGGTGGTCATGGCATCCCCTCTCTTCATCTAGAGGATGCCCCTCCTGCCAAGAAGGCGAAGCTCACCAAGGCTGCCAAAGGAAAGCAGCCTCAATCTCAGCAAGCCTCTCCATCATCCCAAGTTCCCTTTCAGGTGGCACCGGCTCTCGCCTCTCGCCATATTCTGGAGCCCCTCATTGTTGGCGAGGAATTCTGGGCCACTGCTGATGATGAAAGTGTCTCCGCCGCCCACGTCAAACTTCAACTTCAAGGGTGGGACACACTGGTGCCAGAGCCATTTGCAGTCAATGAGGATATGGTGCGTCTCTTCTACCAGAATATGCAGTTCGTCGCCGCCAAGGACGATCAGCCTGTGAACGACGCCATCCTCACCTGGGAAGGTAATCTGATTCCCCTCTCTGCTGCTGTGATTGGGTCTGTGCTGGGGCTCAACACGGGTGAAGGCTTTGGCGTCATCGTCAAAAGGAACTGGCCATCAAAGCGTAAGCAGGCCATCCTCAAAACTGTCTTTGATGGTAACTTTCCATCTAAGGGCCCCTTGCTTACCAAATATTTAAGCCTTGATAAGAAGATCCTCCACACCTTTCTCATCAAAAACATCATACCTCGTCAGGAGAAGAGGGACACAGTGTTGGTCAGTGACGTTGTGCTTATGGAGAAGCTTATTATGGGAGTTCCCATCGACTTGCCCCACATCACCCTAGCCCACATGCAGTTCTGTAAGGGCCACTCTACACATGCCCTTCCTTACCCATACCTCATCAAGAAGATTTTGAGCCGCCTTGGTCTTTATCCCACTGATGTTGAGGAAACACAGTTTTCTCGCCTCCTAACCATGACCACGGTTAGGAGTTTGGTGCATAAGGCTCATGTGGATGAAGAGTCTGACGCAGAGAAGAAAAAGGAAGAGTCCTTGCCTGGCCAATCTGATCCCCGCCTGGTTCCCGACACCCATGTTATTCTGAATAGCTTGGGTCACATTGAAACTGCTCTGCTTGATGGTTTTGACAAGGTGGTTGCCGCTGTTGAAAAAGGAAGCAACTTCACCAATGAAATGGTGGTGGAGTTGTGGAAGACGTATGCATCCCTTGTGGAGGAAATTGCAAAGTTGGTGAACCGCAAGCTTGCTGAAGACAAGGCGAAGGCGCAGAAGTAGTTTGGTGCAGTGATCAGTTTCCTACTCAGTGACACGGAACCTTAGTTCCCTAGGATCTCACTTCCATATATTGATCCCTTTTTGTATGTCTCTGAGTGTTATGTTTATTTTGTCTATGTTATCTGTGATCTCCTTATGTTTAATGAAATTTCTGTGTTCCCTGCAATTGTTCTGATTTGCTTTCAACTTTTATTACAGTGCCATTTCTCTAGAGTTCATCATTAGTCTTCGTGTCACTCTAAATTCTCTTTGTTCTTCATTTAACTGACTCTTTTCGATGATGTCCAAAGGGGGAATGAACTTGGCAATCTGGAACTAATAGGATGAAAGGAACTCTGAACTGGTTGTTCCTTTAAGGGGAAATTAAGGAACTTTGAACTGGTTGTTCCTTTAAGGGAGAATTAAGGAACCTGGTTTGTTGTTAAGGGGGAATATGCAATTCACTAATGATTATTCTACATCTAGTTATGTTATATTTTTTTCTCATATATCATTCATGTCTATTTTCGATATGTCAGGTTCTACATGTTTGTCATCATCAGAAAGGGGGAAATTGTTAGGAAGTGAACTTTTGGGAACTCCAGTTCCCTACCTAGTTCCCTTCCTCAGTTTTCCTAGTTTTGATAATCACAAACACTTTTGCTATTAATATTTCCATAAGTGTTGATGAACAGGGAACTCAGGAATTGGAAACACGAGACAGAGACTAAGATGCCAGTTTTGGGAACTGGCATAAGGAACTGAAGGACGCTGACGCTGAAAGAGCTTGGAACAAGAGATGAAGGGCAGCGGCGATCCGATTAGGGTAGATCTTTACTTGGAGAGAGAAGTTAAAGATTATCCTGTTTCCATATTATCTTAGGAGTTAAAAGTATATCTTTTATGAAAACGAAAAAGTGTAAAATCGTGGAAGATTATATTTGGTAACAAATGTTATCTTTCCGATTACTTTTTGATTATTTTATTTGTGTAATTCAGTTGTTGGAGATTCTGTTCTTCCATCAACCTAGTTACATAAATAGAGTAATTAAACTCTCTCACAATTACGCATTCACTCACATTGCTTACGAAGAAGAAGAAAACAGAGCTTAGTTCTTTGAAGAAGAATTGTAAGTCGCTTGCTTGTTTGTGTGCTTGATTTGGTCGAACTAGGTAGAGAGTCCTTAGTGTGTCTAAGACTTTAATCTGTGTGTTCTATCCTAGTTGATTGTAATCGAAGCATTAATAAAAGTAGACTTTGAAATCCTCTTGAAAGAGAGGTAGTGGGTTTTATCCTGGATAACTAGTTGGTTATCAAAGGTTCTCACTCTAAGGAACTGGACTTGATTCTGTTATTGTTTACTTATTCCGCTGCTAAGGAACTGGGAGTCCAGTTCCCTTTGATTGCTAACACGTACGATCCTACAAATGTACTACTCGGTCCATGTCATTTATGAACTGATCTAGACCATTGGATCAATTTAATGTGTAAATGGAGTTTGTTTAGACGCATTTATAATTTTGTGGATAAGTACGTCAAAAACTAAAAGAACATAAATCGTTGAATTGTTTTGAATTAATGATTGAGATAAAAGTTTCATTAAAAGAGGTAATGTGCATACATATTCTTCGTTAATGATATTTTTGTAAATAAAAGAACAATTTTTATTAAAATAACTTGTATGTCACTGTGTGTGCATCCCAAGTCCCAACGCATGAGAATGTGCAACACATAGATAATGTGCATATCTTTATTGAAAAGACTTGGTTTTTAAAGTATGTGTGTTATATGTACATCAAATTGAATGGAGGATATGTGTCTTAGTGCATGAGAAATGTGCATCGTTGTTCACTGCTTCATTAAAAAGACTTAGTTTTTGGAAGATGTGTGTTATATGTGCGTGTGTCGTCGTACTTGGGTAGTGTGCGTCGTAGACTTGTAGTGCACAAAAGATGTTGATCGCTTCATAACAAAGACTCAGTTTAATTAGGTCCAATCAACACCCGTCAACTAATGGTTAATGAGCTTGCATCATGTAATTTTGTTAATCCAACCTTCTGAACGTAATTTACAAGACAAACACACAAGTCCTTCCTTACACTACATACGCTCAAATTTCACAAAATTAAAATAACACTTCTGCAAACACACCGATTCAAGCTATTCGCGACTTTGCACCCATATCTTACAAGAACACACAAACAAATTAAATACCGAACGATCACATCACAGCTAGGTTTCCTTATTTCCAGGCTTTAGCTAGCGAGGACGTAGATCATCAAATTGCGTACTACTCGGAGAATCATAAATCCCAAGCCGAGAAGTTTGGTCACTAAGAATACTTGTACGAGGACTACGAAAGAAGCTCGAAGGTGCAGAGGGATATGGTATTTCAAGGGATTGGTTTTCGAGCATGCCAACTACTAGTCGTATAGTTGGTCTCGTTGTTGCATCGTCTTGAACGCATAACATGCCTATTTGAAGGCATCTTTCTGCTTCAGCTTTCGAGTAGTTGTGTTGCAGAGTTGGATCTACTAGCCTTTCAATTGCTCTTTCATTCCAAATCCCCCATGCCTGCGACAAGATTTAATATATATTATATTAAATGATGTGTGTTAGTTCAGATAACGATGAATGTGTTTCATGTGCAGTGGAATATTAAAACAATAAGATGATAATAGTGAGATCAAATCCTCCACTCCCTTCTATGCTCTCTTTTATGTTTCCTCTATGTTGATTTATTTATTTTATACTCTAAATCCTAAAATATATACCCTATATCCTAAATACTAAATCTAGAGCCCTATATCCTAAATCTTAAAATCCTAAACTCTAAATTTTAATACTTAAATCTTAAATTATAGACCCTAAATCTTAATTATTATTCCTAATTTAAGGTTTAAAATATAAAATAATTAAATAAAACCTAAATAAAGTATAAAATGGTGTAGAACTAGGGAGCAGTAGTGACATCATTCCTTAAAAAGGATACTTAATCAACCAATTAACTAATTGATCAAGAAAGGTGCATGCATGATAAAGATGTTGAGCCATACATGATGTAGAAGTCCATCCCCATTGGCCGAGTCATAAAATTGGCTAATACTTTTACCGCTTATAATTTCTAGAATAATAACTCCAAAGCTATAGATATCCGACTTGATAGAAAATCTCCCTGTCATTGCGTATTCAGGTGCCATATATCCACTAAAAACAACAACATAAATGTTAGATGTAGGGAGAGAGATATCTTTAAATTCAAGTTTGAGGTTAATTAAGCTCACTATGTGCCACCAATTCTAGAAGTATTTCCCGTGGTTTCATCGATCTTCACTAGCTTTGCCATTCCAAAATCCGCGATTTTAGGATTCATCTCGTCGTCGAGCAAGATGTTGCTAGATTTAAGATCTCGATGTACAATGGTAAGCAAGGAATCAATATGAAGATATCGAAGTCCCCGTGCGATTCCTTCTATGATTTCGTATCGAGTTCTCCAGTTTAACTTGAAAGACTTGGTAATATCTGTACGTATACAAATCTTTAAAAAATAATCACAACATAATTTCTTCGTAGGTGAAAGGAGATGCTCAAGACTTAGGCAAATAAATATGCATAAATAGTTGCTTAATTCGTACCGAAAAAATTTATCGAGACTTAGGTTAGAGAGGAACTCATAAACCAGAATCCTTTCTTCATTTTCAACGCAATACCCAATGAGTCGAACCAAATTTCTATGTTGAAGTTTTGCCACCACCGCAACTTCTGTCTTGAACTCTCTAACCCCTTGGTGCGAGTTTCTTGATAGCCTCTTTATAGCTACCACGTGTCCATTCGGAAGTATACCCTGCATAATTAATTCAATACTCTTTTTTTTTTTATTTTTGTTAAGAAAATATTTGTCATTTTAGAGTATTATATATTTATTAAAAAATTACAAAATATGCTATTAAAAATTACATATATTGATATTTTTTATGTATTTTTTTATTCATTAGTTTTAAATAAAAAGACTAATTATTAAATTATATATTTTCTAAAAACAATTATAGTATTGTAAGTTATGATTGCATTCCATAACATAATTAATACAGCCACACACAACATCATGATCTGTTTTGTGAGAAAATTGGCAATCCCTTGTGTGTGTTTTTTTTTATATCATTTGGATATGTTTTTAAGAGAATTCATATTGGCGATTTTATGGATTTTTAAATATAATTAAGAAGACGATATATTTTTTATCTTAGGATGAAAGTCTTTTTACAGTAAGTGTTTTTATTACAAAAATAGGAAATTCTATTATAAAAATGTAATAACAAAATTAATTCATCTTTTTCTAGTTCAATAAGAGATTCACTATTGTGAATGGTTGGAATAATCAATTACCTTATAGACACTGCCAAATCCACCTTCGCCCAGCTTATTCGCAAGGGAAAACTTGGTTGTTGCCTCCTCCATCATCCTAAAGCCAAAGCATTCTATATTTCCGATCTCTGGTTCGTCACGGACGACGTCTAGCACCATTAGATAAGTTGATAATTACAATCTAGCTTGCTATTACTAATTAAATACTCCGTACTAACTAGGGAATTATAAAAGACATATAATCTATACAAATTGAGCTGACTCTTTTACCTTTATTTTTGTGCTGTTGCGTCGGAGAAGATCTTTCATCATTCCTCTTTCTATACAAACAAAACCATATGCCAAACGAAACACCACACAAAACTAATATAGATCCCGCTCCAGCAGCCACAGGGACAACTATTCTCTTTGAGCCCTTCCCTACAAAATTGCAGGCCATGTTTAATAATTATATACATATCAACTCCACGGTAAAATATAACTTCATTTGTGAATTGTGATGAAAAATATAATAGAGATTATTACTGATATATATATATATATATATATATGTCAAAATAAACTCGATCCCCGCCTTAGAAGTGGGACTAGAAAGCTTGCTATATATGTTTGTTTGGAGGGCTACTTATCCTATAACCATTTGTGATACTACAAAAAGCTTATGTGAACTAGCACGGTGGACACCTAAATAAACGGGTGTATATAGCTTTTTCAGTCTCCTTATAGTCAAGCCCAACAATTTATAACTGATGACTCTTTGATACCAAGTGAAAATCCATTGGTCGGTAGACCGTGAAGAAAAACATACGAGTGTCCATGCGCACATACATCTATTATATAAACCTAATGAGATTTCATCCAAAAATCAAATCACAATTGGAAAAGTAATTTACTAAGCTCATATATTAAATATTGTTAGAATATAACATCCCACTAAGCTCGTATATTTGATATTTTTATCAAAATGATATTGTTGGAATATAATATCCAACATCAGAAAGTTGAGAATAATGGTCTGTTTGGATTTCAATTAGATTGCATTATCTTGTATTAAATTGATAATAAATGTAATTTAATACAAGATAATGCATTTTAATATATTATTTGAGGAGATCCAAACAGATCGTAAAAGGCGTAATATATAAGTTTAGTAAATTACTCTTTTTATTACCAATTGATTAATTTTATGATAAAATCATATATTAGTCATATCAGAGGTTTAATTCTATATACTCTTCAGTGTACCCTATAGACTAAACTGTGTACCCTATAAATCCTAAATCATAAACCCTAAATCTTACACTCTAAACCCTAATTTTTAATTATTAATCCTAATTTAAAATTTAAAATATAAAATATAAAATAAATAAGTAAAACTTAAAGGGTGCATTTAAAGGGTGCATGACCAATCTTATAAACATATCCGCACGATCCCATAAAATTAAATAGATATTAATATTCATCCATTTCCAACAATAACATATCCCATTTAGACCCTTCATTACCTGAAGGTGGGGGACCACCAACGGACGGAGATATCGGCGGGGGCGGTGGAGCAGTAGTGGAGTTGGTTGATATCGGCGGCGGTGGAGCAGTAGTGGAGTTGGTTGAGTAGAAAAGTGAAAGACTGTACCTCATCTGGCAATTCGGATAGAACACCATGCCCCATTCAGACCCGAAAAAATTGCTTAACGCATACCTAAGCCCACCCATGAGGCAACCCTCACAATCCGACCCGACAATATCGGGGCTGCACTGCACAAGACAATACACCGTCTCGAACTGCGTTATGGTCGCGTCTCCGGTCGCGAACTCCAACGGGTCGCCCCCGTGCGCAGCCTTCTTGATGAGCGTGTACATCACGCCGCTGAGTACTTGACTGAACTTGGTAGGGTCCGAAACGTTGTTATAGCTGATCCACCACCTGGACAACCATGTGTCGGTCCACGTGCCGACGTGGGACTGGTCGTCGTACCAAAAGGTGCACTCTTGAAAAACGATGAGTGCCATCCTTATGGGGAAGCACTTGCCTCCTTCCGACCCCACCTGGGTGGCGGCTTTGATGCAGTCGTGGCAGAGCTGGCCGGAGATGTCGCCACGGCAGTAGTACTGGGCGTAGGTGGTGTTGGAGTCGCCGGCGGAGGAGTTGTAGAAGTGGGCCCCGGAAGCGTGGGATACGAGGTCGGAGAAGACGAGTTTCAGGTTTTGGTGGTAGGGGCTCTCGAGGGTGTAGTTGCCGTAGCGGGTCCCATTGCAGGCGGTCCCGTAGTAGTTGGGTCGGGTCGGAATTTGGGAGCTGATTTGCTTTGGCAGGAAAGTTACCAAGGCGATGACAAGGATGAATGTTTTGAGAAGGCTTGCAAATGAAACCATTATTAATTATTAATTGCTGTGATCGATGGATTTTATATAATTTGTTCGTGTTAATCCAACAATGGGTTATGACTTATGAGGGTTTTATATCTCATTAGGATGTTGGCAAGCAAGTTGATTGTTTTTTTAATTAATTGGTAGAAAGAGAGACGATACTCTCGCACGCTTAATTAATCAAAAAAAAAAGCAAAAAACTACATCCGAATCATAGCAACACCTTTAACGTCATCCAACAAAATCGAAACAACACTGCTAATAGGTTCAACTAAAATATGATAACTAGAAGGAAAATCAAAAGCGACCCGATTAGCCTCTCTATAGACATGACGAAATTAGACAATTCATTCCCTACTAATAAAACAAGTTGATTGTTTTTTAGGTCTTGATCGCCTGATTCGATCGGTCGAAACCGACGTCAGTATCTCCATACACGCCTCCAACAAAAATCGAACTCGAGACCTTTGGATAAAACACTTAAGAGAGTCTAGCGCCAAACCACTAGATCAGCATTCAATGAATCTGGCACGTACATTTAGTCTATTTTAGGACGTACATCAGAAAGAGCATTGAATAATTCTATTGTGATGCATATTGCTATATCATAGATGTCAATGTTTTGATGATCGAGTACATAAACCTAAAGAATGTTTACATGACTACGTCAACCGTAATATTTATATGGCTGAAAAGTACCTGACCTAATACATATATAAGAAGTTTCATAATCGATACATGTTGCCAATGACGGATTTAGAACTTAATCGAAGGGGACGAGTTTCATATATTTTTCACTTCATAAATTAATCAACATTTATATTAATATTTTTAACACTATAAAAATATGAGATTCACTTTTTGAAATTTGATTAACTCATACAATATATACTCTATTTTTTAGCATTTTGAATTTTTTTAAAATAATGTAAGATTTTTAATTTTTTGTGTTAATAAAAAAATTAAAATATGGAAGGAAAAAAAAAGAGAGAAATAAACTTATAAACATGCTTAATAAACACAAAAATTTTAACAAAACAATTAAGACTCAATTTTTTTACAAAGGTTGAAAAAATAATGGATTGAATAATTGAACCCATGACCTTTTGTTTTTTCACACAAGTTTTAAGAAATACCACTAGGTCAATGCATATTTCTTGTCATTTATTTATCATTTTGTGTATATATAATAAAAATTAAAAATTCAAAGGAAGGTCTAAACCAAAAATTCGACATATTATAATAGAGTCTCGTTCCGATACAATCGGGCCTTAAGATAAACTCTACACACAAACCACAACCGTAGGATGGAGGAGATGGATGTCCACGATTGAACGAGAAGCAAAACGGGATAATCAGGGGATTTGAGACGCGGTGGCAAACTTGTAATTTAGAGGAAATTGAACGTGGAAATACAGGATTGCCCTTACCCCTAACCGGCGCCAAGACCCTCTCACACTCTCTGAAACCAAATATATACACCAGTTGAAGAGACGAAAGCGAGGCGAGCGAAACACCAATCGACGAAAGACCATTTGCCACGATTGAACGAGAAGCCGAACTCGATTGAGAAAGACGTTCATTGTTGAAGAGGAAAACACCAATCGACGCACTCAGTCGCTCTGATTTGAACAATTACAATAAAATACAACGAAAAACAACATGAGCGACACAGATTACAGTGGAGAGGACTTTGGAGGTACGAATAACACATTTAGGGTTTCAATTTCACGAAAACGTATAGATTACTAAAAAATCAAGGATTCGAAAGTTTCTTAAATGTTGTTGAACCATTAGAAACACAGAGCGAATCTGTTTTGGTTTCTTCAGTATTTTTTTTCGTTGCGACATTGTTTTTGTCTTCAGAATTCTATGTTCATGTCGTTTCCTGAGGTTCATCTGGGACTTGGAGGTTCATTATCTTCTTAAAGAGTTCATCCCTTTGTGATGAAAAATTAGGTTTATCTGAGGTTCATTTTAGGTGTTGGGGGTTCATTAGGTTTTTCTGAGGTTCATTTTAGGTGTTGGGGGTTCATTTGCTTTTATAGGGTTCATTAGGTTTTTCTGAGGTTTATTTTAGGTGTTAGGGGTTCATTTTAGGTGTTGGGGGTTCATTAGGTTTTTCTGAGGTTCATTTTAGGTGTTGGGGGTTCATTTTAGGTGTTGGGGGTTCATTAGGTTTTTCTGAGGTTCATTTTAGGTATTGGGGGTTTATTTGCTTTTACAGGGTTCATTGGGTTTTTCTGAGGTTCATTTTAGGTGTTGGGGGTTCATTTTAGGTGTTGGGGGTTCATTAGGTATTTATGAGGTTCATTTTAGGTGTATGGGGTTCATTAGGTTTTTCTGAGGTTCATTTTAGGTGTAGGGGGTTCATTTGCTTTTACAGGGTTGATTAGGTTTTTCTGAGGTTCATTTTAGGTATTGGGGGTTCATTTGCTTTTACAGGGTTTATTAGGTTTTTCTGAGGTTCATTTTAGGTGTTGGGAGTTCATTTTAGGTGTTGGGGGTTCATTAGGTTTTTCTGAGGTTCATTTTAGGTGTTGGGGATTCATTTGCTTTTACAGGGTTCATTAGGTTTTTCTGAGGTTCATTTTAGGTGTTGGGGGTTCATTTTAGGTGTTGGGGGTTCATTAGGTTTTTCTGAGGTTCATTTTAGGTGTTGGGGGTTCATTTTAGGTGTTGGGGGTTCATTAGGTTTTTCTGAGGTTCATTTTAGGTGTTGGGGGTTCATTTTAGGTGTTGGGGATTCATTAGGTTTTTCTGAGGTTCATTTTAGGTGTTGGGGTTCATTTTAGGTGTTGGGGGTTCATTAGGTTTTTATGAGGTTCATTTTAGGTGTTGGGAGTTCATAGGTTTTTCTGAGGTTCATTTTAGGTGTTGGGGGTTCATTTTAGGTGTTGGGGGTTCATTAGGTTTTTCTGAGGTTCATTTTAGATGTTGGGGGTTCATTTGCTTTTACAGGGTTCATTAGGTTTTTCTGAGGTTCATTTTAGGTGTTGGGGGTTCATTTTAGGTGTTGGGAGTTCATTAGGTTTTTCTGAGGTTTATTTTAGGTATTGGGGGTTCATTTTAGGTGTTGGGGGTTCATTAGTTTTTTCTGAGGTTCATTATAGGTGTTGGGGGTTCATTTACTTTTACAGGGTTCATTAGGTTTTTCTAAGGTTCATTTTAGGTGTTGGGGTTCATTTTAGGTGTTGGGGGTTCATTTTAGGGGTTGGGGGTTCATTAGTTTTTTCTGAGATTCATTTTAGGTATTGGGGGTTCATTTGCTTTTATAGTGTATGAACTTCTATGCAGTTGTTGTATTTAAACAGGATATTGATACAGTTTACTTCATAGTCTGAAGTTGGTCTTACAATTGTCCTGTTTCTCTTAGCAGGCTCAACTAGACAATCGCGACAACGAAAAAGGCTTACACACAAAGACATTGAGGTGCCATACGAGAGTACAAGCAGTGATGACATTCCACTGGTAAGGAGAATCTCTGCGAACAAATCTGTTGTAAAGAGAACACAGCACCAAAAGAGCACAACACCAACTAAAAAAGGCACAAGAACGCTGAGACAAAAGATGAGGAGTATTAAGAGAGAGAGACAGCCAGGGAACAAGGTTTTGAAGGGACAAGCTTCAAAATCAGAACAACCTCCACAAAAAAAGCAGTGTACCGAAACAGCAAACTCTGAAGAAAAACCTGAAGATGAGAAGCTTTCTCAGTCTTCTACACCAGGCAACACCACTGCAGAGACACCAACCATACAAGCAGATGAATTGGATTTAGAAGTAGAAGGCAAGGGGAAAGGAAAGGAGGTTGAAGACAAAGAAAGCCTCAGCTCACAGGAAGAGAAGAAGAGCAGTTCATCTCAGAGTTCTGAAAACACACCATCCACCAGATGATGCACTATATCAGCCGTTGCAAGTCAACACCTTCTCCAGCGTGGCAAACCATCTTCGCAGGAGACCAATGACACAACGTCATCGGGCGGTTCCGACGACGTACAACCAACAAAACCAACCACAAGGTCAATGGCTGCAATTTAGCCAGATGCAGCAGTTCAGTTAGGGAGTTCCAGTGAAGAGGAGTTTGAGGAAAAATTGAGGAAGAAACCAAAGACTACAGAGATTGAAGGGAGAAAGGACAAGGGGAAAAGGAAAATTGAGGTTGACAAGGAAGAAACAGCCAAGAAGACCAACAAAGGAAAATGGGCTGTAGTGAAGGAAAGAGGAGAGATGAAGCTGTTAATCACCAAGAAAAAAAAGGAGAACCAGAGAGAAACAAAGGACAACAAGGAGTTGGAGATAATCCCTGCCCACCTCAAGATAAAGACAGAAGACGATGGCTCCCAGTACATGTGGTTGAAAACTAGAAATATCCCAAAAGTCTTTGTCAATGCACTAGAAGCTATCCCTGAAAACAGGAAGGCACAGGCTAAGGTGTGGATTAGGGAGATGGGATTTGAGAGCTTGCTGGATTTAAAGATTAAAGGAGTTCCTCACTGCCTCGCATTCTGGATCCTTGAACACTATGATGAGGTCAAGTCTGAGATAAAGCTGGGGGATGGCATCACCATTAAGGTGACAGAGGATGAAGTCCAGAGGGTGCTCATGATCCCTAGAGGCCAGAGGACAGTGGAAAGGAGAGGCAAAGAGGCTGCTGATGACGCCATTATAAAGGAATGGAAAGAATATTTCGACAACATCAAGCAAATTAGGCCAAGTCATCTGGCAGCCAAGCTCAAAACCTGCACCGACAAACTCTGGTTCAAAAGGTTATTCCTCGTCATGTTCATGTATGTCCTCGTCGAGAGCAACCAAAAAGGAACTATTCCTCAGCACATGATGATCAGCAACGTTGAGGATGTAAAGGGATACAACTGGTGTCGGTTTGTAATAAGTGTCTTGCCTCATACAACAACCGAATGGAAGGCCAAGAAAGAGAGGTTCTTCAGAGGCCCAATCGTCTTCCTTGTGGTAAAAAACTCTTGTTTAATTTTTTTTGTAAAAAACATCCAATACTGTGTCTTGCAGGTTCATTTATTTTCTAATGCAGGTTCATTGGTTTGACTTGTAGCAACATTTAGTAGTGAGTGTACTCTGTCCAAGCATTGGGTTCATTAGTTATAACTACTAGGTTCATCATTTACAACTAACAGGTTCATTGAGTATAAGGAACAGGTTCATCAGACATAGAATAGGTTATACACTTCAAAAATCGACCAGGTTCATTTAGTTTCTAATGCAGGTTCATTGGTTTGACTTGTAGCAACATTTAGTAGTGAGTGTACTTTGTCCAAGCATTGGGTTCATTAGTTATAACTACTAGGTTCATCATTTACAACTAACAGGTTCATTGAGTATAAGGAACAGGTTCATCAGACATAGAATAGGTTATACACTTCAAAAATCGACCAGGTTCATTGGGGCTGCCTTGCAGGTTCATTTAGTTTCTAATGCAGGTTCATTGGTTTGACTTGTAGCAACATTTAGTAGTGAGTGTACTCTGTCCAAGCATTGGGTTCATTAGTTATAACTACTAGGTTCATCATTTACAACTAACAAGTTCATTGAGTATAAGGAACATGTTCATTGAGTATAAGTAACATCTACTACTGTGTATTACTTTCCATGTCATGTGTATACTAATGTATGTATGAACTTCTATGCAGTTGTTGTATTTAGACAGGGTATCTGTCTTCGGAAATACAAACCCCAATAATACACCAGTGTACCTAGGATGGACAGATGAGAGTTTGGAAGAAAGGGAGAGGAGGGAGATAAAGAGTGGAGGATTTGGATTAGGAACTCTTCAAGACCCAACATCATCAAAAGAGGGAAGAGAACAGCCATACATGAACAACAAGCTACAGGTAAACATCAAGCTTCATGTCCAAAAAATAGTATAGTGGGTTCATCAGTTTACACAACAAGGTTCATTAATTTACAGATTGAGGTTCATTTATAGTTAAGGTTCACATAAACTTGTTGTCTTGTATGCAGGACTGGCTTAATAACTTCACCAAACAAAAGATTGTAGTGGCCAACGAAATGTTGAAACTCACTGCCATGATGGAAAACTTGCCAAATGAATTCAATGCAGAGCCCAAGGTCAAGAGCATGATCAAAACAGCCCAAATGCTGATTGGCAACAAAAAGGCCGAGGAAGAGGAAATAAGCGAATTTGAGAAGATATGGAATAATGCCGACCACCCTTTCTGGAACGATCCACAACTCATAGAATGCTTGAGACAGGTGGAGAAGGCTGATGCTTCAAAAGAAAAGATCAACTTCTCAAATGCTGAACCTTCCACTTATAAGGCAAGACAGGGCATTGATACCACACAAAATTGGGAGGATGTAAACACAGTTATGAATGAGTACATTGACGTGCTCAGTGACAGAAAGGAGGAAAGAGATGAAGTTCAACAACTGGAGAAATAGAGGGCGTAAGGCACTGCGCAGGAGACTGTTGTTGGTACTAAGGACAAGGAACCAACACCCACCGCACCAACACCCCCAGCACCAACACCCCCCGCACCAACACCAACACCCCCAGCACCAACACCCCCCGCACCAATACCCCCAGCACCAACAACAAGGAAGAAGGCCAGAAAGTCTCCAGATTTGACAATTCCATCATTCAAGCTGATAAGTTCAGAGGAGATGGATGACGTTGAAACTGAGAAAGACGATGATGAAGAACCTTCAGTGCCTGATTCACACAACAAGAAGGAAGTGCTCATAGGGTCAGAGGAGGTACAAGAAATTGGTGTTGCGGAAGCGATGGATGAAGAACAAGCAGTGGCTGCTGCACAGAAGGACAAGGAGCTCGCTGAAGCGGAAAAGGCAAACGAAAAGGGCAAGGGGAAACAAGTGGTGGCTGATGCTGATGTAGTTCACGGGCCAAGGCACAAGAAACATGGGGAAAAGCTCAAAAGCCCCTACAAAAGCCGCACTGTCGACATCTTTACTAATAGACCAAAGGAGGCAATCGTGATGCACAACTACTGTAACCACTGTAGCATAGGAGGGTAAGATATACATACATTCTGACATATTTTATTTTATTATTATGCAAAATATTAGAGATAAAGGTTTACTACTGCATAACACTTTTGTTTTTATGCAATTGAATAGTGAGGCGCTCTTCAAACACAAGTCGCTGAAAGTCTCTGGAATGGAGTTGGCAATGGATGTGGACATCCACTACAAAGCAATTGATGCTTGGTCAACCATTCTGAACACTAATGAGGAGGTAAAAAGCAGCAACAAGCTCAGTAGAGCATTCCTGTATGTATACCAAATGGTAAGTAAAAATGGTTAAAAGTTAAAAGAATAAGCTGCATGAATATATACTATGAGGTTCAACAGTTAATAAAATGAGGTTCATCATATGAAAAGTGAAGTCCTATAAGTTCAACAATTTATCTGTCCAGGTTGTGGCTTGAATATATAATTCGCGTATACTAACAAAAAAATCATGAAATGGTGAAACAGAATGTAACCTTGAAAGATCAACTCGGCGAGTTCATGAGGAACTTCAACAACGCCGTGGCTGAGGTGCATGGAAGAAAATTAAAGGACATAGACATGGTAAATTTATTACTAGTCTAAGCTTGCTTGTTTTTGAATTTATTCTGTTAATAATTTTTTGTGAGTTAATTTCAAACGTCACTAACTAAACGCATTATTACAAGCTTTAGTACCGGTCATAATCCACAATGACCGTTACTTTCTCATTGCCATGAACATTAAGAGTAAAAGCATTCATGTGCTAGACAGTGTGCCGAACAACGGTGATATGGAGCTCTATAAGGAAGCAATTCAGAAGATTGTAAGTGTACAATAGTTGATTAAATTGTGTTGTTACAACGTTTTTTGTCTGTTTGGGTTAAAATTCATTTGTTGTCTTTATATCTTGTCTGCAGGTACACATGACTGAAATTTACCTCAACCAGAATCACTTGGCCAAGAGAGCAAGCGACCTTGAATCTACACAGCATAAGCCGCAGTTGATTCCTCTACCGGTCCAGTCTGATGGTGCAGAAGAGCAAGACTCTGGGGTGTTTATCATGCGATACATGGAGAAGTACATGGGCGTGCCAAATGAGAAATAGGAGGACCAGATGAACAAGAAGAAGAAGAAGAAGGCCATTGAAGAGCTGAGAATCAAATACGTACATACCATCATCACCTCCGAAGCTAATGAAATACGAGAAAAGACACTTCAGACCATTAAAGACAACCCTGAAGGACCCTATGTATGAACATTGGATGATTGTTACACTTTTCGTTAGAATGATACTAGGTTGATTGTATGGTTTCGGTAAATGTATGATTGCTGAATTGGGTACAATGATACTAGCAGATAGCACTAATCACCTGATTAATTGCCTAAAGTAGGATGAAGACTTCAATATATTAGCAGGTTCATCGAGTTTTTATTACAGGTTCATTGGTGTTGTCTTGCAGGTTCATTAATTTTCTCATGCAGGTTCATTGATTCATTGAGTATAAGAAACAGGTTCATTGAGTATAAGTAACAGGTTCATCATTTACAACTAACAGGTTCATTGAGTATAAGTAACAGGTTTATTGAGTATAAGTAACAGGTTCATCACACATGGAATAGGTTGTACACTTCAAAAATATACCAGGTTCATTGGTGGTGTCATGCAGGTTCATTAATTTTTGCATGCAGGTTCATTGGTTCATTGAGTATAAGTAACAGGTTCATCATGTATAACTAACATGTTCATTGAGTATAAGTAACAGGTTCATCATTTACAACTAGCAGGTTCATTGAGTATAAGTAACAGGTTCATCACACATGGAATAGGTTGTACACTTCAAAAATATACCAGGTTCATTGGAGATGTCTTGCATGTTCATTAATTTTTGCATGCAGGTTCATTGGTTCATTGAGTATAAGTAACATGTTCATCATGTATAACTAACAGGTTCATTGAGTATAAGAAACAGGTTTATCATTTACAACTAACAGGTTTATTGAGTATAAGTAACAGGTTCATCACACATGGAATAGGTTGTATACTTCAAAAATATACCAGGTTCATTGGTGGTGTCTTGCAGGTTCATTAATTTTTGCATACAGGTTCATTGAGTATAAGAAACAGGTTCATTGAGTATAAGTAACAGGTTCATCATGTATAACTAATATGTTCATTGAGTATAAGTAACAGGTTCATCATTTACAACTAACAAGTTCATTGAATATAAGAAACAGGTTCATCACACATTGAATAGGTTGTACACTTCAAAAATCGACCAGGTTCATTCGGGTTGTCCTGCAGGTTCATTACTTTACGCATGCAGGTGCATTCAGTATAAGTAACAGGTTCATCATGTATTACTAACGAGTTCATTGAGTATAAGAAACAGGATCATCACACATGGATATAGGTTGTACAATTCAAAAATCGACCAGGTTCATTGGTGGTGTCTTGCAGGTTCATCATTTTTTGCATGGAGGTTCATTGAGTATATATACTAGGTTCATCAGGTACAACTAACAGGTTCATTGATTGGAACTAACAGGTTCATATGCTTCAACTGATAGGTTCATACACTGAAACTAACAGGTTCATGGATTGGAACTCAAACAATACCTGCACCAATGAAAGAATGTAATGAACTCCTTTCATAAGAGGATCATCCGATGAATACAGTATAATCCTGACCGAGAAATAAGACGAAATGATGTATGATCTAGAATTAGCACGAGCAATTTCAACTCTTAATGCTGTTTACCAGAGTGGCGTACGTGAACTCCTCAAAATTCTTAAAAGTTCAGCAAACGTAAGCAAAAAAAAATGGAATCGAAAAATACTGAAGAGCACTAAGAGTCCAGCACTTCAGTGCAAGTGCGACTATTGTGAGTGGCTAACTTGTTGCATCTGCCGCAACGCCTTTGCCCTGCACGGTTCGAAGCAATAGAAATTTCTCTTCCACTCCGGATACGCGACCCGCTTCCTTTGTTCTTGGCTTGCTCTGGTGGCAGCACATTAATGACTGAAGGTACTTCAACTCTGGCATAAGACTGAAGCTGCTCCAGGTTCGACGCGCCAGAACTAGATGAAGCACCACTTCCAGACAGCAGAGACGCCTTTTTCTCCTTAAGCAGAACCGAAAACTGTTTCATGAGGTCCGACTTGTCCTCCAATAGCCCCACACAGCTATAAAAGTCAGAAATCACCTCATTCATGACCGCCTCACACTCTTCAAGGGCCGCACACTGAGTCACAACGGTGTTGTCGATAGTGAACACCGGTGTAATAGTGGCATCCATGGTCCAGCGCGCAAGGACATACCTATCCGAAATCCTATCAAACCCGAGGTTCCTGAACACAAAAATGAGATGACAACAAGGCAGACCAATCCTTTGAAACATGTGACAGCTGCATAAAAAGTCCACACCTTCAGCTGACTGCTCCATTGTGAAACTCTTGGATAAGCAATCCTTGATACCGTAGAATTTTGTACAGTTGACATCAGACATGCTCACCATAAAGCATGATAGACAACATTCCATAATCTGATCCTGAACAAGTTTGAAAATCGAGAGCGTGTACACCTCAGACGCGTGCTTCTCCAATCCTAAAGGCGTCTTCAGATCTGGACGCATAGTAGAAGACTCAAAGTTCAGCTTCGCCTGCTTGTGTCTTTGCATGTCCATGGCTATGTCAAAGTGCATCACCAACTCAATTAGGCGGTAGTATTTGTCACTGAAGTGACCAAAGTAACTATTTGTAGATTCCGAAACAGAAGTAGTTCTAAGCAGACCGCCAAACATCACATCCCTGAAGTAGGCTGGGATCCAAAATTGTCGGATTGCAAACATGTCATCAAACCACCTCCGCTTCACCAGTGGGAATTCATCAAGCAACGCAGCCCACTGTGTCTCAAACTCTGAGGGTGAAAGGTCATGGGTCCACACAATGTTGTCCAGCCTAGCCCTAAATTCTGAACTAGCAGCAGTGTCGTACTTGGTCTTTGCGGGCACTTTCTTCATGATGTGCCACATACAAAGTCTGTGGCGCGAACGCGGGAAAACTTGTTCAATAGCCGACTTCATGGACAGGTCTTGGTCTATAACTATAACCTTTGGCTCGTGTACCATAGCTGCCTTGAATTTCTCCAGCAACCAAATGTATGATCCCGCATCTTCCTTGAAAATTAAACCAGCCGCAAAAGTGACACTCGACTTGTGATGGTCTAGCCCGGTGAATGGTATGAAAATCAGATTGTACCTATATGAAACAGATGTACACAAAGCCAACTATGAATAAGAAAAAGGGATAAAAACACTCAAAATAGTGTGTAATAAAAAGAGCAATCAAATCAGGATTCATAAGTACACAATGAGGTTGATTAGAATGAGTACACAATGAGGTTCATTCAATATAACTAAGAGGTTCATCATTTACAACTAACAGGATCATTGAGTATAAGTAACAGGTTCATCAGAAATAGAATAGGTTAGACACTTCAAAAATGGACCAGGTTCATTGGTGCTGTCTTTGCAGGTTCATTTGGGACCTCAGCAAACAGACTGGAATATGTAGATAACAATAGGATTGGATTGCACACTAGGTTCATCAGTTTGCATACGAGGTTCATCAGTTTCAACAGAGAAGTTCATTCAATATAACTAAGAGGTTCATCATTTACAACTAACAGGTTCATTGAGTATAAGTAACAGGTTCATCAGAAATAGAATAGGTTAGACACTTCAAAAATGGACCAGGTTCATTGGTGCTGTCTTGCAGGTTCATTTGGGACCTCAGCAAGCAGACTGGAATATGTAGATAGCAATAGGATTGGATTTCACACTAGGTTCATCAGTTTGTATACGAGGTTCATCAGTTTCAACAGAGAGGTTCATTCAATATAACTAAGAGGTTCATCCAATGAACTTAACATTAAAAGAACGAAAAACATTAAATTGAAGGCTGGTTGCACTGTAAAATAGAACAGGAACAATGCAATGAAGAAGGATAGAAAATAACCTGTTGGTACGGTACGTAGCATCAAACGATACAACGTCGCCGAAGAGAGAGAAGTTCTTGTGAGACACAGGATCAGCCCAAAATAAACGTGTCAAACGATCACAAGAATCCACGTCGTACTCAAAGAAGAACGCTGGGCAGAGTTCTTTTTTGTTGAACAGACGGTTGATCGTCATCTGAGCATCGGAACCACCTATGTAAGCCAACATATCTCGCCGATAGTTCTTGAAGTCAACAGCTGATGCACCAACTTGGGAGTAGCCGCCCACGAGTTCCTTGAATATCCTATGAGACCTGACTGGACCGATGTGGGCTTTCTCACAATCCATCACAAACTTTTTATGTCCAAAGTCCAGCTTCCTCATAGACTTCATAAACTGTTTATCCTTACCAACAACCATTTCATGAGTGTGGCGATCTTCAAACGCTGTTACTTTGTAGCCCTGGTTGCCCGCAAAAGTAAGGGTGAGTTTCGCCTTACAACCAACTTTGTTTGAAGGACGTCGGCGCATGCGCTTTGTGTTGTTCTGGCCAGTTTTAAAACCCTGTCTGGTGCAATGCAAGTACTTCAGTGCAACCACATCTCCTGCCATGCGTGATCCGCCGAGCCTCACAACAAAGCCACATTCCAGTGCATATGCCTTATAAAAATCAATCGCTTCCCCCAATGACCCGAACAGCATACCAACAACTGGTTTCAGAGAATCAACACAGATTGGAATGTGGTACACCGATCCACCTTGAGATAATTGCGTAACGGATAAATCCGATGACATCTCAGTGTCCGAATCACTTGGATATGAACTAGGAGAACTCTGATCCAAGGATACACTACCACTAGCACCAACAGACCCACTTCCAGGCACTGCAAACATACAGGACATACAACAAATGAGGTTCAATTGTATAAGGTATAGGTTCAAAACAATCGAGCACAATCAAATAGATATAACACAGAAACACAATACACAACACAGAGCAAACAAAATATAAATCGAGTTCACACGAGCAATCAATGGAAAAACATCAGAAAAGACGACTGTAAACACGAAGAAAAACACAATTGAATATTATGATTGACAAAACCTAACTATGAAAACGTGAAAACGAATCTGCCAAAGAACACAATAGAAACGCCACAAGGAATCAATTGAATATTATGATTCTATAGATTGTCCAAATGCGAGACGAATCCATGTTGAATAAACTGTATAGGAAGTCTAAAACCCTAGAAACCGTACAACTACAAAAGCGAGATTAACTTACCAAAATTCATGGATACACCTATGCGAATCAATCCGAAAGCCTGAATAGATTAAACAATGCGAGATCGAGCAACAAAACAACTGCGAGGAGCGCGACGAATAACTAATTCAATGGCGAATGAGGAACAGCTTAGTCGCCAAGAGAGACGAGAGCAAATCGAAGGAGACGGGAAACCAAACAAATGAAAGGGAAAAGTACGAAAATGTCCCTCCGTGTAGGGTTTTGATGTTAAATGATGGAAGATTCACAGCCGGTGGATAGAGACACGTGGACGACTAGCATTAATGTCCAATGCTTACTATAGCCCTTGTGCTCATTTGATCATCTCCCTATTATAATATAATGAATTTGTCGGGAGAAGAGGGGGTTGCCGCCCCCTAGCCCCCCTCTAGATCCGCCCCTGCATGTTGCTGTACTAACTAATCCTCGCCAGGTTACATTAGGGATATTGGGTTTTGGGTAGTACGTAATTTTAAGCTGACTTGGAAGTGAAAATCAACTTTTTTATTTTGATATGATAGGAGATATCAGATATTGTAGGCTTAATTTTACAACGGGAGATGGAAATTCAAGTGTATATATGATCAAATGTTTATGTCATGAATACCGGCAATCACATACAATTAAACTAGTAAGGGTTGACACTGAAAAGTTCACTTGAATTGAATGATCAATTCAACCCAACTTAAAAAACTGCCTAATATATAACTTATAAATAGAGTTGAACATCTTTATTTATGAACTATGACAAAGACTCTAGCTTATTATACCGTAGTTGAGAATTTAAAGAGTCCATATCCAACTTGCGGGGCGCTCGAAAGAAAGCTACTTACATTTATACATATTGAATGTTGTTTGATGTACATGAAGTCCATGTCATATATAGACTTTCAAATTATTCAAACGGAAGGAAGAAACCCAATCTTATAGGCTAATTCTTGTGTTAGGGGATGCAAATGTGATGGGGGATGTCCACATGTCCTGAATATAATTTTATTATCTAGATTGAAGATTAAGTACATTTGTTATTTATTGTGTGAAATGCGAAACATTTTGCACCGTCAGATGCTTAAGATCAATGGCTGGAAATGCGTGTATATTCCCATAGGTTTTAAATAAATCACTAGTATAAAAATACTCATTTATCTCGTAAATAAATAGTCCGGATCATTCATATTCGGGCTAATAAGCCACAAAAATTACTTTTTATTTTTGGGATAATAAAACAACCTGGATATACGGAAGAATCTCCGGGCTAAATATTAGATTTCATTTTTTACGGTAAAATTATATAGCCTAGACGTATTTTTAATGTACAAATCTGGGCTATATAGTTGCAATCCTATATTCCTATTCCGCATAGATAAATATAGTACGGATGTAAATAATAAGGTAATATCCGTGCTATTTACTCCATATAAACTCCACTATTTAGCACGGTTCTTTTTGCAACCGGGCTAAAACGACTCGTTTTTTTCCCTTGAACAAAGCAGCTGCGCGAAACAAATTAGGGATCAATCCCGTGTCTCCTTGCTGCAAAGTCGTTCATGTTTGTGGTGTTGCTGCAAAGTTTTTCTCGGTCTCCTTGCTGCAAAGTCGCTCTCGCTCTCCAAACCTGTTGTGTTTCTCCCTCCCTCTCAAGAAGAACCGCATTCCTGTTATCAACCCTGCTACTGAGGAGACCATCGGTTACCTCTCTTCTCTCTCCCTCCCTCTCTTCTTAGTGATTACAATTTCTCTAACTCTAGGTTGTTATGTGATTTTGAAATCAAAATTTTGTTTCTTGTTTAGTTTAATCTGCGAAACGGTGTGTAACTTGCTGTTTGGTTGCTTAATTAGGTCAAATTCCGGCTGCTACTGCTGAGTATGTGGAGCTTGCTGTCCGTGCTGCTCGGAGGGTCGTAAATAGGGGCCATGATTGGGCGTCGACATCTGGGGCCTACCGTTCAAAGTATTTGCGAGCTATTGCAGCCAATTTAATCCATCAGATAGAGTGTGCTCTGTGCTTGGTTACTTCATTTTAGGCTCTTAAGTGCTCTGTGCTCGGCTTCCTTTCCACCATTCTTCTGCTTGCTGCTCGGTGAACTTTCTTTTGCTGCAGTGTATGAAAGAAAGTTGAGTTCTGTGTATGTAGACAGAAAGAGGTATGACCTTCTTTGCTTATGTATATTGGTCAACCTACATTTTAGGCTCTTGAGCAAAAACATACAGAGTAGTGATCAAAGATTACTTTAGTGTGTTTTTTGTCTTCCCTTTTTCCTTCTGTGAGATTGAATGGCTGAGGTGAGAATTGTGGAAAATTAGATTTGCAGTTTGTTGCCGAGTGTTGAAAAGAGAAAAAAAAGGTTTTTATTTTTGATTGTTGTTGTTGTTGTTGTAGATGTGTGAGTAGAGAAAGTATTATATATCCTTTTTTTTTGGTTTCTGGTTTCTGAGTTTGGAAATTTGGCACTTGATAAACCTAATAGAGAATGATTTCTTTTGTTGGAAATTTCAAAGATTCTCATTTTGTAGGGGAATTGTTGCAAAGGTTAAATCAGCTGCCTATAAAGAATAAGTTTGCAATTCCCAATAACTAACTCTGAATGTTGATTCTCTCTGTTGTCATGAACTTCCATTTGAAGCTTGCCTGATCAGATACTGAATGCTGATAATCATTTCCACTTCTACTGTCTAATGTCAATGGTGTTATCAAGGTAAACACTATTTGAAAGGCAAAATTCTTCAAGTCTACTTCAGTTGCAAGCTATTGGCTTCTCTTCTCAGTTCTCCCCCATCAATTTCTTGATAGAATGCATATCTCGACATTTGCTGCATCCTTTTTAATCTTCAGGTGCAAGTTTGTTTGATGTCTTAATCTTCTTATTTGTATTTGATCACCCTTATGATGAATTAATCCAAAAAATTCTCAAATGTGGATGGACTGAAAAGTCTGAAATGACAATTAGATAATTGTAGTGGCTGCAGAAGTATGATCAACAAAGATTCTTTGATCATGCTGCTAGTCGATCACCTCAGCCATTCTTGTAACTTCCTTTTTTTAGAATCATATGAGAATTATGTCTGACGTATATGTATATATTTTTCTCAAATGTTAGGTGATAGGGTAACATTTTTGGGTTCATCTGTTGCTTCTTCTCCAGCAAAACTGAGGTATATCTCTTGCTTCTTGCATGAACCTATAATTTTTTAGCTAGCATGAACTATGAATGAACTATGAATGAACTATGAACGAACTAGATTATGGATTACACTGAAACATTAATGGCTGTTTATTGGGATGGGTAACAAGAATGTTTCTGACTTCCTTTCTCTTGTCCACCTTCGTTCTTTCGTATGTGCATTAATTTTCGATTATATCAAACTGCAATGCCTTATATTCTACAATGTTTCTTTTCAACTTGCATAGAATGGTTGATAAATCATGGATGTTAGCAAATCGTATGTCGGCTCAATATCTAGAGGGGGTGGAGTTGTTTATTAAATTTGCCCTTGATAATGGTGTGATCCTGCTAGAATTATTTGTCCGTGCAAGAAGTGTCATTTTTCAAGGACATACAAGATTAGTGTTATTAGAGATCATATAATTTGTGATGGTATTAATAGTGACTACAAAGTATGGATATGGCATGGGGAGAAAGCACCAATTCAGCCTGGTAATTCTGATGCCACACAGTTTGACAACTTTGATATTTCTGAAGGTGATCGACTAGATGATATGATTGATGACATTGAACAGATTCTTATTGTCCGTCCAGATATGTTTGAGAATTTTGTGACTGATGCAAAAAAGCCCTTATATGTTGGTTGTTCTAGGTTTACGAAAATTTCAGCTATACTAAAGTTGTATAATTTGAAAGCTGATAATGGATGGACTGATAAGAGTTTTTCAGCATTACTTGAGCTACTAAAAGAAATTCTTCCAATGGATAATTGTCTTCCCGGTAGTATATATAAGGCCAAAAAACTTATGTGCTCGTTGGGATGGAATATGAGAAGATTCATGCTTGTCCAAATGATTGCATTTTGTACAGAAAAGAATATAAATCGTTGCAAAGTTGCCCAAATTCTGATTGTGGTGAACCGCGATACAAAGAGAATGGCTCTCCTGCCAAAGTGCTATGGTATTTTCCTATAAGGCCTATGATAGCAACATGCATGGGAGAGTTAATCAAAAGCCTCCAAGGAAGAGGCTCAAGCAAAGGGTGAAGTCTTATGCAAGTTCGGAATAGTTACTGTCGATTTGATTCTGGACAGTCTTCGGTAAAACGGCCATAACTATGGCTAGAAAATTGATCTCGTGATGACTCAAGATGCGTTGAAAAGCTGATTCAAAGATCTACAACTTCACAGTTTACGTCGAATCAAGATTCCAACAAGAAGATGGTCAAAACCGAGTTTTACTGAGAGCTGTGCCAAGAAGACGAAGAAGCAGCCAAGAACTCGGCCCAGAACTCGACCGAGTTCTGGACCGAGTCAGCGAACTCAATTTCGTCGTTTTGCTGAACAATTTATTATTATTTTTAATTATTTCTTTTGTCGCTATTTAAACCCAGAAACCCTAATTTGTAATCTTTACGTTGAATTTGAGTAGTAAAGTTGAGTACGCTCCTTCCCTTGAGTTCTAACGTCAACTCTTCGATCCTACGGATCGTCTATCCCGTAGTTCGTCGCTTCGAGCAATTGTTCATCGTCTCTTCGGTGTTGTGATCATATCTTTGATCTATTCGTCATCTGTTTGACGCATTTGAAGGCTATCTCTTTAGCCCTAGGAAAGCCATCACTTTGGCTACGGAAGAGAAGAATCGAATCCACGCTTGAGGAATCAAAGATCCTGCGTTGCAGACAACACTTCAGGGGTTGTTCGCATCAACTGGCATCAGAGCCTATCCAAGCTAAGTTTGTTTCTTCTCTCTAATTGTGATTCCTTGCAATTTTCCGCTTACAAACCCTAGATTTTTTTTTCTCTCACCCAATCGCCGGATTCACCACCACCTCCCCGCCACCACCGTCCGCCACCACCACCGTCCTCCTCCACCACCCCGTTCCGCCACCCCTCACGGCTGAAACCCTAATTTCCCTTAGGTTTTGGTTACTTTTCTCACAGCCCTAAACCTTATCCTCTAGCAAATCTTGTTTCCTTATTTGCATATTTTGATTTCCTTGTTTCTTGTTGATCAAGTCTTGTTTCATCTTGGGATTAATTGCTAGTTTAGTTGTTAGATCTCATTCCCTCATAGATGCTTTGTCTCTTCTTTCTTTTCCTGCACTTGCTTGTGTGGTTCTTTCTTCTTTGATTCACAATCAAATAAAAAAACAATAAATTCAAGGTGTGACTGTACAAAAAAAAATCAATTCTCACCTTCCATCAAACAAAAAAAGGTTTGGGAAGACGGAAGCCAAAAAAAAAATATATATATATATATAGGCAGAGAACGCACCATACGGTCATACTCTATATTCTCTTCTTTCATGTCTCTATGCAACTCTCATTGAAAATGGCAAAGAATAATTTTCAACTCTCTTGTGATTAATTCTGAGACACTTGTTTTGATCTACTTGCACTTGGAAATTTGTGTGTTGTTTGGGACTTGATTTGCTAGTTCTTGCTTTGTTGTCTTCCGTTCAAGCCTCTCCCTCCTCACGAGCAACCAAAATTAGTACGTCTAGCGGAAAATTTCTTGGTTCACTTTTGAGACAAGGACTTGGTTTGGACTTGTTCTTTTGCTAGGTGCACCTTACTCCTTGTGTTATATGCTTCGTATAGGTACGATGGAGGTTCCTACGACAAGCTACTTTCTTTCTACGGGCAATCGCAGCCCCGGACAGATGGACTCCGTCTCTGAGCGAATTGTCGCACTTCATGCACTGAGTGAAGACATAGACCGCCAACTCGCCGTGCAGACTGCTGAGTTTGCCCACCTTCGTTGCGTACCTTCATGCATTCGCAATCCGAACAAGCGTTGTTTCATAAGCAACTTGTTGGTTAGAGATTTTGCCATGTACAAACTCTCCAACTTCAACCACAGACCAGCGGCGGTCTCTTCGTCTGAGACCTCAGTGATGACATCATCTGCGAGACACAACATGAGCGTTGAATGTGCCTTCTCCTCCAGAGTAGCCATCTCAGCAGCGCCGCCCTTCTTGTCCTTTGACAGCGACGCCCACAAGCCTTGTTGTTTCAACAAGGCTCGCATCTTTATCTGCCACAGACTGAAACTGTTCCTCCCCATGAACTTGTCGATCTTGATGTTCAAAGCAGACATCTTTCTCTCCAGAAAACAAACACCGATTAACCCGGCTCTGATACCAGTTTGTTGTGCGGATTGAGAGAGAGACAAACAAACAGAAAGAACAAGAACAAACGAACACAGATTTACGTGGTTCACCAAATTGGCTACGTCCACGGACAGAGGGAGATCAGATTGTATTAGGAGGCAGAATTTCAGATTACATTAGGGTTTACAATAAATGACTATAAATAGTGTTAGAATCTACCCTGACAGACTTGGGCCCTAAGACATCGGCCCAAGGAAGAAAAAAACCGAAGAATGGATTAAAGCCCACATAGCTAACACCCGTTACCGGCCTATGTCCCACCGCGGGACGGCAGTCCCACCGCGACCCGGCGACAACTCTCAGTTGCCCTCTCGGTTGATCCCCGTCGACTCTGCGAAGTGTGACAATTCAAGCATACTCAACAAGAAGGAGGATCTTGACGCTTACAATAGCAAATTCGAAGAACTCCAGGCCCTTTTGCTGAGTCAGAACCCTCATTTTCCAGAGTCGTATTTCGTTTCGAGTTACATTAGTGGTTTACGCAATGACATTAAACGACTAGTGAAATTAGGAAAGCCTTCTTCCTTGGCAATGGTATTCGAATTGGCTAGATTGCACAATTCGGCAATAGATGCCATTGTTCAGCGTAGTACACCATCGTGGCGAGCATATCCAGCATCTTCGGTGGACAAAGCTGGTGTGTCTAGCTCGGAGAATAAACCACATCATCGATCATTTTTACTAGCGTCTACAAGTACATCGAGTAGTTCAGTGAAAAAACCATGAGGTCATAGTTCAGTTGGGCAGTTTGCTGAATCTAGGGAACTCCGACGGGCTGCCGGATTGTGCTATCACTGCGGGGAAAAGTACTTCGTTGGGCACAAATGTAAGTCGCAGACCGTACATAGTCTTCTTGTTGCACCACATGAGAATGGTGGAGAAGTGGATCTTGAACATTATCTTCCAGATGATGGCAATGAGCAGCACGAGGAGGGAAGTGAACCTGAAGTATATGTCCATGCTATAACCGACAGCAGTCCACTTACCACAATCAAGATCAGAGGGTCGGTGGAAGGGCGCAATATCATGATTTTGGTTGACAGTGGCGCAACACAGCTTCATTGATCCAAGAGTCATCAGGGATGCAGGATTAATGGTGTAGGGAGTCTTCCATCATGGAGGTAGCGGTGGCAAATGGGCACAAGTTGTATAGTTATCAAGTCTGTCGCCAATTCAAGTGGGAAATGCAAGGCACCCGATTCATTTTTAGTCCACGAGTTCTTCGGCTTGGGGGCTGTGATTTGGTACTAGGGGGTGATTGGTTACGAGAATTTAGCCCGGTACTTTTCGATTTCAAGGCTCTCAAGATTTCGTTCATAAAGGAAGGCAAGAAAGTTGAATGGTGTGGTGTGCAAGAGGAGGGCAGTTTGAAGAGTATGACTGGGTTAAAATTGCATAAACTGCTTTGCAAGAAGATCCCTCTTATGATCACCCAGGTTGCTTAACTTTTTTCTGTTAAAGGTACAATGGAATTACCACTTCCATTACATGAATTGCTGGCAGAATTCGAAGATGTGTTTGCCGAACCGAAGGGGTTGCCGCCAAATCGAGGCCATAAGCACTCGATCCCACTTAAGCCAGGAACCACACTGATTTGTACACGCCCTTACAAATATCATCATCTACAGAAAGATGAGATTGAGCGCCAGGTTCAGGAGATGCTCAACACTGCCATCATTCGCTCGAGTCAAAGTCCCTTCGCTTCTCCAACCTTGTTAGTCAAGAAGAAGGACAATACGTGGCGCTTCTGTGTAGATTATCGGCAGCTGAACGAAGCCACAATCAAAGATAAGTTTCTGATCCCAAACATTGAGGAACTTTTAGATGAACTACACGGTGCTGCTTACTTCTCTAAACTGGATCTGTGTGCGGGTTACCACCAGGTCAGGGTCACCGAGGACGACATTTCGAACACACCATGGCCATTACGAGTTTAAGGTTATGCCGTTTGGGCTAACTAATGCACCGGCGACATTTCAATCCTTGATGAATTTTGTATTCGCACCTCATTTACGTCACTTTGTGTTAGTCTTCTTCTACGATATTCTTGTGTACAGTTCATCAATGGCGCTTCATCTAGAGCATTTGCGTACAGTGTTGCAGCTGTTGCGCCAAAACCAGTTATTTGCCAAGAAAACCAAGTGCAGCTTCGCTCAACCTCGGGTAGAGTACTTGGGCCATTTAATTTCTAGCTCTGGTGTCGCTACTGATCCAGCGAAAATCGCTGCTATGATGGATTGGCCGACTCCGAGTTCAATCAAGAGTTTGCGAGGCTTCCTTGGTCTTACAGGGTATTACCGTCGATTTGTTGCCAATTATGGAGCAATTGCTCGGCCTCTCACAGAACTATTGAAGACCGATAAGCTTAAGTGGTCACCAACTGCTGAGACTGCCTTTCAATGACTACCACTCTTGTGTTGCTATTGCCAAATTTTTCCTTGCCATTCGTGCTGGAAACGGATGCTTGTGAATCGGGTATAGGAGCGGTGCTGATGCATGAGGGCCACAAGATTGCCTATATCAGTCAGGCTCTCAAAGGCACCAACGTTCACCTTTGGACATATGGAAAGGAACTGTTGGCTATACTCTTGGCAGTAGAGAAGTGGCGGCATTATTTTGAGGGCGCTCATTTCTTCATCAAAACCGATCACCAGCCGCTACGCTACCTCTTGGATCAACGACTAACTACACATCTACAACGCAAAGCTATTGGGACTATCTTACACTATTTCCTATAAACAGGGAGTAGAAAATAAGGTCGCCGACGCCTTATCTCGCAGAGATGTGGAATCGTCTGCTTCTATTTGTGCTATTTCATCAGTGGAGCCTAGATGGATGCAGGATGTGGTTGTCAATTATGAAAACGATCAAGACGCACAACAACTTTTATCTTCTGCTGGTATTCGGCCTTGTGATGATTATAAGCTTACTCAGGGCATTTTAAGGTACAAGAATCGCATCTATATTGGTACCAATTCTGATTTACAGACTCAATTGATTTCTGCTATGCATGATTCGCCGGTGGGCGGGCATTCGGGTCTTCAAGCAACATATCAGCGCTTGAAGGCTCTATTTTTTCCTCCCAGAATGCGTCAATCTGTGGAAGTGTTTGTACCGCTTTGAAAGTGACTCCTTTTCAGGCATTATACGGGTATCCACCACCTCAATTAGGTATCAACGCATCTGCAATTACTACTGCATCATTGGGTGATTGGATGCGAGACCGCGAGTTAGCGCTTGCCCAGCTGCGTGATAATCTGCTCCAGGCGCAGTCTCGAATGAAACAATTCGCCGACTCAAAGCGCTCCGAACGGGAATTTCAGGTTGGGGATCAAGTGTACCTCAAGCTCCAACCTTATCGTCAAGCCTCTGTGGCGATTCGTCACAGTCTGAAGCTCAGTTCCAGGTATTATGGACCTTATACCATTTTAGCTAAAATGGGTGAATTTGGACATCAGTGAAGCCACGTGGGAACCGGCCGGCTATATCATCAAGCAATTTCCCGTGTTTTCCTACACGGCTTGAGGACAAGCCTTCTTAACCGGGGAGGAATTTGTCATGTATCGGGTTGTTTGGTTGGGCTTTATTGGGCCGATAGGCCATAGGTGGTAATGGGTTGTAACATCTTATAAGAGCTTGTAACAACCGAGAACCGGTATCGATGAAAGGAATGCATCCAATTTCTATCTTTTTCCTCTACTCTCTTCTCGCTCAGTCTATCTTCTAATCTCCCTTTCCTTCTCAAATTCTAGTTCGTTACAAATGTTTTTCGTTTGGTTCGTGCTACACTTTTCAAAAAGTACATTTATTTTCGATGTTTGGTTCAAAAATAATTTACTTTCTAGAAAGTTCCAATTCCTCCAAATCACGCAATTGCACTTATCTTGAAGAGGTATGTAAGATCTACTTTATGTATTTATAAGTAGTAATATTATTACTTCATATGTTATAAACAACAATTGTGAGCAAAACATGATTTCATAATTTCCACCAATTTGCAATTCTTAGGAAGTAGTTAATTCTCAAGAACTTGATTTCTCACGTTCAACTAAACAAGGGGTTAGGTTTAGTTCCAGTAGAATTAAAAAACTCTATAGGTAACGTAGAATAAATCTTGACCGTTAAATAAGATTTTCTCTTTTCTTTTTGAAGCTACCCCAGAGGGATTAATTGTTGTTGTTATTGAAACCGACTTATGGATGAGTGAAAATATGTAATCTCTTATTATGATAATAAAACGGGTTCAACCCTCCTATTTTACCCCAAAAGAAAAGAATTTTTTTATATTAATATTTTATTTGGGTTCACATTTTTACTATAGAGTTTTAGAACCAATCTACTCATAGAGTTCCTTTAAAACTCCACCGGAACACAAGCGATCCATCTTTGTTAGTTGAAGTGGATGAAATTCATTACGTTACGCTAATCATATTCATGTCAATACATATTCAATCTCGTTGCAGGCATGGAGAATTTGGAATGAAAAAGAGCAATTGAAAGGCTAGTAGATCCAACTCTGCAACACAACTACTCGAAAGTTGAAGCAGAAAGATGCCTTCAAATAGGCATGTTATGCGTTCAAGATGAAGCAACAACGAGACCAACTATACGACTAGTAGTTGGCATGCTCGAAAACCAGTCCCTTGAACTACCATATCCAACGGCGCCTTCGAGCTTCTTTCGTAGTCCTCGTACAAGTGTTGTTAGCTCGGACACTCAGCATTCTCGGGTCGACGGATTTCCTGGCCTAGTAACTAGAGCTAGAGTTGAAGGGTTAAATGACAACCTCTTCGACTCTTTCACAAGTTGAGTTTAACAAGAAATCAATCAATTTCTGTAATATGTCTTCAAAATATTTATATAAAACTATGAGGAATGTAAATTGAAATCCTAGATATATAACGCTTAGGCTTCGATATATAAGCTAAAGTTGGAGGTAGAATCGAGGGAGTAACTAGAGCTAGAGTTGAAGATGTATGAGTATGTATCTTGAGCTATCAGCTTAGTTATCTGAATATTTGATTACAAGTTAAAATTGAAAAAATTCAAGCTCAGTTGATGTGAATGTACATTGAAAATTTTGGCAAATTTCAGGTATTTTTATCTACTATAAAATTCTTAAGTTGAATTATCTTCTTTACTTTCATCATGCATATAAAAAAACAATCTATAAAAAAAATTGTATGGAATGGATTATTTTTTTAATACGTAGTCTGTTTACATTTCTAAAATAATATGCAAGATAATATAATTTAATACATTATTTTCGAAAATTTAAACAAACCCTTAGACTACGATGGTTTGTAATTCGTCATACCCTGGCCTTATCCTCGTAATTAATGTAATACCTTAATTTATTATTTGAATATATAAGATTTAAATCTTGTGCAGAGCGCCACAAATATCAATGTAGAGGGTTGTAATTAATATTAATACACCAAATATTCGTGGCATGAACATTATATAATAATACAGTAATTGTTTATGCTAGAGTCAGCTTAATTAACGGTAGCTCAACTACCTCAATTATTAGGTATAACATTTCCTAACAATGTCGTTTTAATTTTTTAAATAATTCCTTGTTCTTATCCTTTAATGCCGCAAAATGATGTTGTTCTTAAGAAAAATAGAGGTTATAAGCTCTTTTAATTATTTAATGTATACTGAAGTATGTACATGGAGAGCTTAATTAATAGTTAAACTTTTATTGTCTTTTTAGCAATTTACACACATATTAAGAAAATTTTACTCTTTATAAAAATACCTTATTTAATTGTATTGAGAATTGGAATAAACATTAAATAATATGTATTAGAGAAAAAAAAGAGTAAAAGTGAATCAATATAAGGGGTATATATGGAAAAAACTTGATACAAATTACTAAAAAGACAAATAAATTTTTGAATATAAAAAAACAATTAAAGTTAAACAGAGGGGGACTAGTATCATTCAACACCAAACAAAAGGACCAAAGACATTAATTAATTTGAATCAATAATGCTACAACTAGAAGTTGCAACTCTCGCTTGTCGTCCAATTATTGAAAGCAACCTATTTTTTTCAATCAACGTTAAATTTATAGTTTGAATGAATTAATTACATGTTTTGATGAATCTACATACTGCGTATTATTCAGATATCGGAATTGTGTTTTACCTAGAAAACCGTTGTCTCTAGCACTCGATCCGCACGTACTATTCTATATCCATTACTATGAATCTTATATATTAATGCAAACTAGGGGTCTGTTTAGATTTCTAGAATACTATATTAAAATATATTATTTTATATTAAATTAATAATTTAATATAAGATAATGTATTTTTTGAGGGAGTTGAAAGAGATCCTAGGTAGGTTGAATTTGTACTAAATCATACTTTTACATTATAGGTTAAAAGATAATAGGAAAAACAAAGATAATTACAAACTTTTTTTCATTTCACAAGGGGTTATCCACTTTGCACTTGAAGTTGGCCAAGAAAGCCTTGAAGTTGTTACCGTTGACCCTCCAATTTCCCACCAATAAGTTCAACTTTGGATTTGGCCAAGAAAGCCTTCTGGAAATGCCCCTCGTTGTCCTGGAGAAGCCCGCCAGCACAAATTACCGCATCAACAGTTCGGTAAGAACCATCATTGGTCTCCTGAAGTTCCTTCCCTGCTAGCCCTCAATGCAAGATATTGACGAGCCTAATGAAGAACAAAATTAGCATGTTGATATGTGGCAAACTCTTTCCTCATGTTTTAAATGTTGGTCCCATCTATTGTTCTTTCTTTGTCTCCTTTGTAGCTTTGAATGTCACCTTTTTTTCTTCTGAATTTAACGATTAATTCGAGTAAACTTGAATCAATCAAACAAGGCACTATTTTTTTCTTTTCACTCACAAGAAACCAAGAACAATTACTCAATGAAGCAAGAACGGCGCAAGAGCACAATGATTTTGGGATGAGAAATACACAAACACCTAATTAACCAAGTGTTTATGTCTTCAAATTTGTTTTCTATTGAATGAAACAAACTTTCATTAATAAACAAAACTATGGTTTCTAATGGCTTGGAAAATATGTGTAGGATCTGTGCGTTAGTTTCAAGAAAACTGAGACACAAATGTGTTCAGTTCCTATGGGCAACGGAATAACGAGTAAACAAGTTATCAAGAACAATTACTGAAGGTGGAAACCTTTGATAACCAACTAGTTATCTAGGATAAAAATCACCCATCTTTCGAGGATTTCAAACAGTCTACTTGTATATTAATATGCGATTACAACTTCCGAACTATCTCGTTTCAGTCTAACTCACTAAGACTAAACCTAGTTCCCTAGAAATCACAGATTAACACACAATAGACTTACTTCGACACTATCAACTCGAACACTTCTTCTTTCTGTTTCTTCTTTCTGATGCACTCTAAAGCTTGTGAAAATGCATGACTTTCACCTACTAACAGCGTCATGTATTTATACAATATGTTTGTCAAGGAAAGATCTCATAGGAGATATTCTTTGAACAAGCATATTCCATAAATCCATGATTCGGTATTTCATCTCTTACCTAAGATAAGATAAGAAATATTTCTTTAACCGAATTACAATATACACAATCATATAAAGATAATCTATGTGTATCTTGACGCCTAAGGTCTTCTGCTGGGCGCGTTAAATCCGGAAACAAAACTTCACAAAGATTCTGTAGATAACGTTGGTAGTTACACAGATGCGGTTCCCATCCAGTTCCCTTGATCTTGATCTTAGCTCACTTTGGACTTGCTTCCCTTATCTTTTCAGTTGTAGATTAAACACTAGAATAGCCAGTTAAGTTCAAGTGTTTGTCATCGTCAAAACAAGAGAAACAGAGGAAGGGAACTCCATGGGAACTGACGTTCCAAAGAGTTCCATTCCAACAATTTCCCTCTTTTTGATGATGACAAACTAATACCAGTAATAAGCACAAAACCAATAGGCAAGTTAATTGACATATTAAGGAAGCAGAGATACTGGGATAAATGTTTCATAGTTCCCCCTTAATTTTTGAACACAGTACTTAGTTCCCCCTTAGAAATACACCAGTCCTATTGGTTCCAAGATTCCAGAGTCTATTCCCCCTTTTGACATCATCGAAAAGATAGATTAGTTTCAAATGGTAACCCAGAGAGGAACAAGTTCAAATCAAATGGAAAGTCGCAACTGAGCAAACATATATTCATTAATTATAACAAAAGATGCACAAAGCAGCTAGCAAACACACGAAGAGCAAACAAACAAGATCACGAAGAGATAAAAAAAAACCAACAAAGCAGGGCAACTAGTGAGCAGGGGAGTTCCTAGGGAGACTAAGACAAAGACAACATAGGGAATTCAGGAGGAACTGGGAGGCAGCGTGGCAATCAATGCAGCCGCAAGAGAGTTGAAGGCAGCAGTCAGTTCCTTCACAGCAGCAGTGAGTTCCTTGAGCTCAGCAAAGATGGCAGCAGGGACAATCTGGAGGTCGGAGGTCTCATGCGCAGATGGGTCAGTGGCAGCACAAGTCCTCTTAGGCTTAACCTCCTTTTCCTTATTAACCCTGAGACGGTTGATGTAAGCCATATCCATTTAGTGCTGATACATCGTCTTTAGAGGGGGTGATATGATCTACGATCTCTTCAACCTCGGTGCAAGGAAACGCCAAGTAAGTCAACCACCAAGAGGATGCCACGTCCGATGGAAGGAAGAACTTCTTTACGAAGGAATAGGGAACTGAGTTCGTGGAGGGAAGTTGGAGGGGATGGGAACTGTGTTCGGCTGGGATAGTGATATGGATAGGTGATCTTCTTGAGTGGATATAACACACCACTACGAGGAACAAGGGTGATCGACGCCTAAGGGATGTAACTCACCCTAAGAAGAAGATCGATAGGTAGTTCGATATAACTCACGAACTAAGATTATTGCTGGAATTTTCCAAAGGAAAATAAACTCTTGTAGAGGTTTTTGATTCAAATTCAAGGTGATTTACAAGGAAGAGAACTCAGCCTTTTATAGGCTTCCTAGGAGTTCATGGCTACCCTTTCATATAGCCAACAAAACTTAACTCCTAGACTCTCCTCCTCCCCAAGTAAATCCCACAATTAAAGTAGTCTTTAAAACTCTAAAATTACATAATATCATTCTGAAAATATTAAAGAGACCGACTGGAATTCCTTCTAGAAGGTCTTGTGCAAAACGTCGGCGGTGGAGTTCCTTAGAGGGAACTGAGGGACACAAGCAATGTCATCGATCCCATAAGGTCTTGGCTCGTCGCTCCAAGGTTTAGGAGTTCTTTCTTGATCTTGGATTGCAGCTCCGTGGCCTGAGCACGTGTGATGGTCCTTGGTGGTGGCTCAGGAGACGCCATTGGAGGGAACTGTGGGGGCCTTGCTTTGCAGGGAGCTATGTAGGGAACTCAGAGGCCTTGAGGTGGAAGGAACTTGATGGGGCATAGTCACATCAGGAGGACGGTCAGAGGAAACTGGGGAGACCTTGTTGTGTAAGGAACTGTCTGGGGAACTCGAAGAGTCAGACAAAAGTGTGGACTCCTTGTTGGGCAGGGAACTGTCTGGGGAACTCGGAGAGTCAGACAAAAGTGTGGACTCCTTGCTGGGCAGGAACTGTCTGGGGAACTCGGAGGCCTTGTTGTGCAGGGAACTGTGGAGGCCTTGCTTGTAGGTGGTACTTGATGGGCATAATCACATCAGGGGGACTCCGGGTACACACCAAGTGTTGTCAGCAGGGCTTTGATGATTGAGGGGTAAGGCAGAGAGTGCGAGGGATGAGAGTGGCAAGCTTGCATATGAAGGATAATGATCCAACAGCTCAGTTCCCTTTTTTTTTTCAAAGGCAACGGATCAGAATCACATCACATCCTCAACGTTCACAATCGGACAGAATTTGCAGGGTTTCATCATGATTATCTCTGAACACAGTAAGTGAAGGAGACACAATATCCGAGACGGCGACAGAGAAAGAACACAAACAGCGAACTTTCCAGTTCCCTTTAGTTCCTTAGAAGTACCTGGCTAGGGAAAGCTTTGGATGCATATATGTAATGGGTATTTAAATCATGAAAAGTACACATCCAAAAGCATATAAATAGTAGAAAGGCAATTTTGACGCTAAACTAGTAAGTTCCCAGTTGTGGACTAATCAGAAGAAGGTTCATAGGGAACTACTAGGGAAGCCAGGTTAGGGACAACTTATAATCAATCATCCTTTCGGCTTATAATGTGGGTTCAGAGATCATATTGATTATATATTGTTGAAAGAAATGCAATCAAGATATTCACACAACGCATGAAGGCGAGAAGAATGTCCAACTAATATCATAACAATAAACACATGAGGGCAGAGATGGACAAGAAAAGCAGTAAACACAGTTCCCAACTAGTTACCAAAGAAAATAATAAGTCACATAACTAGTCAATACCAGGGAAATAGGCAAGGAAACTCAGAACCGCTAAGCTATGGAAATCATTCCAAGAAGGAGTCTAAAGTACTCATAAGGTTCTCGATTAAGGGCTTTTGTGAATATATCAGCAATTTGTTCCTCAGTACGACAATGTTCCATAATAATGATCCATTTTTTCACGTTATCTCTCAAAAAGTGGTGCCTTATGTCAATATGCTTAGACTTGAAGTGAAAGACATGATTCTTAGAGATGCTAATGGCACTAGTATTATCACATAGAATTTTGAGAGGGCCATAGGATTTACCAAAGTCCACGAGTTGTTGTTTGAGCCAGAGGAGTTGAGCACAGCAAGCAGCAGCAGCAATGTATTCGGACTCAGTGGTGGAGAGAGATATGGAGGTTTGCTTCTTGGAGCCCCATGTGACCAGGCATGGGCCAAAGAACTGAGCCATTCCAGAAGTGCTTTTTCTGTTCTGGAGGAATCCAGCATAATCAGCATCCGTGTAGGAGAGGAGCTCGAAGTCACAGTGTTTGGGTACCAAAGACAGAGATTGTCAGTTCCCTTCAGATAGCGGAGAATTCGTTTCACAACGGCCATGTGCTTTGAGCGAGGGTCAGCCTGAAAGCGAGCACAAAGACACACAGAATACATAATATCTGGTCTACTAGCAGTTAGGTAGAGAAGGGAACCTATCATTTGCCTGTATAAGGATTGATCAGCCTTGGGATCAGAATCTTCTAGCGTGAGCTTGGTTGCTGGGGAAATGGGAGTTGCAAAGGGTTTGCAAGTGTCCATCTTAAATTTTCTAAGAAGCTCTTTCACATACTTATGTTGATGGATCTGAGTTCCCTCTGAGAGTTGATTCACTTGAAGACCTAGGAAGAAGGTCAGTTCCCTAATCATGCTCATCTTGAATTCACTGCTCATTAAGTTCTTGAACTTTTCTACAAGAGAGAGGTTAGTGGAACCAAAGATAATGTCGTCGACATATACTTGAACAACCAAGATATCATCCTTAACTTCCAGTAAGAAAAGAGTTTTATCAATCAAACCTCTTCTGTATCCATTGGATAACAGGAACTGAGCAAGACGGTCATACCATGCATGGGGAGCCTGCTTTAGCCCATAGAGAGCTTTGTCTAGGAAGTAGACGTAGTCAGGATGCTCTCGGTCCTCAAATCCAGGGGGCTGCTTGACATACACTTCCTCTTGAAGAATTCCATTTAGGAAGGCAGTTTTGACATCCATTTGGAAGAGCTGGAATCCTTTGTGAGCAGCAAAGGCAATCATTAGGCGAATAGCCTCCATTCTTGCAACGAGAGCAAACGTCTCATCGTAGTCAATTCCCTCTTGTTGATTATACCCTTGAGCTACCAGACGAGCTTTGTTCCTTGTGACGACACCTGAGTCATCAAGCTTGTTGCGAAAGATCTACTTAGTTCCTATGATGGTTCTGTTGGGAGGACAGAGAACTAAGCGCCAGACTTTGTTACGATCAAATTGATGTAATTCCTCTTGCATTGCATGAATCCAGTCTGGGTCAGTGAGTGCTTCTTTGTAGTTCTTGGGCTCTACAAGAGATAAGAAGGCATTGAAAGCACAAAAGTTATTTAGAGAGGATCTAGTGGACGGACCTGGTTTGTGATATGGAGTTATGATTAGATCCACGGGATGAGATCCTTTGTACTTGTAGTTGGGAACAGGAATTGAGTCATTGGTCACAACAGGATGTGTGACATCAGGGTTCCCTACAGAATGATCATCAGATTTCCTTGTGGCATGATCATCAAGGTTCCCTTCAGTATGGGAACTGGAAGCAGGAGCATCGGAGGAGACGGGTTCCCTAGGATTGGGAGCTTGAACAGGCGTTCCGATGTCTTGAGGACTCTCAGTGGATGGAGTATCATTTTGCTTATCAGATTCGGAGAAGCATGAGAGGATTGCTCTCCAGAATCGGGGGAGTTCCCAACAGAGTCGCCAGACAGGTTGAAAGAGAACTCAGGAGTAGATGAGGGGAAGGATTCATCGGGGTCATCATCAGCAGGAGGAGAACTAGAGGGTACCTGTGGCATGTTAGAAAAATCAGATTCATTGAATATAACATGAACACTTTCCTCAATCTTTTGTGTACGAAGGTTGTACACTTTGTAAGCCTTGTTGTTGTTGACATAGCCAAGGAATATCCCTTCATCGCTTCTGGGATCAAATTTCCCAATTGGATCTTTGCCATTATTGTGCACAAAGCATTTGCACCCGAAGACCCAAAGATGGGAAATGTTGGGAACTCTGCCTTTCAGGAGCTCATATGATATGGGGTTAGCCGTGTAGAAGATGGATCTAGGCAACGGATCTCAAAACAAAAGAAAACACAAGATTAGAACAATAACGGAAGTGAAACTAATGGATAGGATAATAGATAGAACCAATAGAAACGACGAGAAAACCCGCTTGCTTGATAGCAAGGAACCTTGTCGAACGATCTACCAACCCAATCTCTACAACGCCACACAACCAAGAATCGCTGATGAACTTGGAGCACGGAGAGGATTGCTTATGAAGTACGAAATCACCAACTCCAGAGGGACTTGACAAAGACGAAAACAACTAAGCAGGAAAGAACAATCGATTGAGACTCTCACGGGGAGCCGAGTTTTCAAAGCAAAAACCAAGCTCTGTTTTTGTGTTTTAACAATATGAGAAATCTGCCTAATGAAGAAGACAAGGGAGGCCTTAAATACCCTAGGAAAGTGGACCAATAAATAGAAAGGTGTGAGGAAATTAATAAGATTAAACAAATAAATACCCGAAAATATCCAATGTGCCATAAACGCCTTAAATACCCGAAAATAGAAAGCTGAAAATAAATAAATAATAATCCTATTAATATCCAATGCAGAAATTAATAAGATTAAACATATATAACGTTGACCAATAAATTCAACGCCTTGACTTTGGACTTGTCCTCTTCGTCATGTGATACATCATGTGCCATAAACGTCTTCAGCTCTTGATGTAGTTCCTTTAATCTTGACCTAGTAATCGGTCCATCAAAGGTTGGCACTAATGGCGGGGATGATTCCTCATCATCATAGGATGTCTTCTCAGTCATAGGGCGAAGCATGGCACGATTCAGAATGTAGCACGCGGTGTTGACTGCCTCTGCCCAAAACCTGTGAGGAAGACCAGCAGATAGGAGCATAGTACGAGACATGTCCTCCAATGTCCTATTCTTCCTTTGAACAACTCCATTATGTTGAGGAGTGCGAGGAGCTGAGAAATTATGAGAGATTCCATTGTCCCTGCAAAAGGTTAGAAACTTGGCATTTTTTAACTCAGTTCCATGATCGGAACGTATGGCAGGAAGATTGTGCCTAAGGGAGTTCTCAAGAGTAGGAACAATAGCTGAGAACCTGTCAAAAACTTCATCTTTTGATTTTATGAAAATGGTCCAGGTGAAGCGAGAGAAATCATCAACAAGTACAAGAATATACATGTTCCCTCCAAAGCTTTGAGTACGCATGGGACCACATAAATCCATATGAACAAGTTCAAGAGGATGAGAGGAACTGATCTCAGATTTTGACTTGAAGGAACTACGTACCTGTTTCCCCCTTACACAGTCTGAGCAAATGTTGTCCTTTTCAATTTGAACAGAGGGAAGTCCTCTCACCAGTTCCTTCTTGTGTAGCTTATGAATAAGTTGAGGGCTAGCATGGCCAAGTCTTTGATGCCATATTGTCGTTCTATCAGCTATAGAAGACAAGCAAAGATTTTCCTCAGGAATGAAGCTTGTGTCTACGATATAGACAGTGTTGTAGCGTTTCCCTTTCAATAGAGTTTTGTGTGTCTCTGGATTCAGCACGAAGCATTCTTTGGGAGTGAATAAGACATGGTTCTCCCCTTGGTCGCAAAGCTGAGACACACTCATTAGATTAAAACCCAAATTGTCAACAAGATGAACATCACTTACCTGTACTTTGTCAGTTAGGTCCACGCATCCAACGCCACAAATGGCTCATTTTCTCTTGTCTCTGAAGGAAATCTTTCCTCCGTTGTATTTCTGAAGTGAGTGCAGTTTCTTCCTGTTTCCAGTCATATGGCATGAAGCTCCACTGTCTATGTACCATTTTTCTTCTTTACTCACTTCAGCCTGCACAATTAAACATCATTTCTTACGAACCCAGGTCGGCTGACTGTTCCCGGGTTTGTTAGGAGGAGAGTTCCTAGGTGGATTAACATGATCAGTTTCCTGAGAATGAGAATAATAATAATAGGGATCATTCAAGTCAAAAATTTCAGTTCTTTTCCTCTTATCTTTCCTCATATAGTTTCTCTTCATAGAGGCCTTTTCCTCGTCTCTTTCCTTCTTGTTGCATTCGTCAATGTTGTGACCTTGGTTCCCACAGTACCAGCAAACCCGATTGTTGGGAATCCAGAGGTACTTACCCTTTTTACTAAAGGGAACTGAGTTGGCTTTCTTTCTTTCCCTTAGGTCAACCTTTTTCCTGGGAGTATTTCGCCCAATTCCCTTATACATCTCATGTATCTTAGAATCATTAGGAGTGCATGGAAGGTTTTCATTAGATTCATTTTCAAGGACCTTGATTCTTTCTTGCAAGTATTCATTTTTGCAGTTTGAGGTTTGAAGAGCTAAATCAAGTCTTTCATTTCTAGCCTGAAGATCACTAGACACTTTATCAAGGTCACTATGAGCATGACAAGGGGGGTCAGATGAGTCATTTGGAAGATAACCTATTCCAGCCCTAGGTCTCACAAAAATAGTTTGAGTAACAGTCTTTTCATAAATGCAATCAGAGAGAGAGTCAAGTTTATCAATGATAGACATCAGCAATTCATGGTCAGGAGAGGAACTAGCAAGGGAACTGTTACCAAGATCCAGTTTATCATGCAAATCACACGTAGGACAAATGACATGCGAGGTGTTACTAGACTTAGAAGCATCCTCAAATTTCTTACACCAAACAACATTCTCATCAGTTAAGCAAGAAATTTCTTCTTCATTTTTAGTTATCTTTTCTTGCAGAGAGTTGTTTTCATCGCTAAGTGTGATAATCAGTTTAATCAAGTGCTTTTTATCATACTTAGAGAGAGTTTCAGTGAGTTCAGCAGACGATACCTCAAGTTTAGTAGGGTCTGAGTCAGCACTTGGGTCTGTATTTTCCATGAGACAGACGTCAAGGGAACTGGTATCGAGTTCCCTTAAAGATGTCGTTTCAGCAATCAGACACTGTCCAGCGGATAAGTCGTCTGGTTCCCCTTCAGATTCTTCATCATTGTCACCCCATGTGGATGTAGCAACCAACGCCTTTTTCTGTTGTGGTTCAGCATCCTCCTTCTTGTTTGGGCAATTCTTAGCAAGATGCCCAACCTGGTTGCATTGGTAGCATCTGAATTCCTTGTGTTCCCTCTTGAAGTCTTTCCTCGGGAACTTGCCTTTCTGAAAGTTCCTTATAGTGCGAGTCAGAAGAGCAGTGATCTCATCATCATTTTCTTCATCAGAGTTTTCATTAGTCTTCAGTCTTTCCATAACTTTGGTCAGCATCAGGGCAATGCTCTGATCAGTTTTCACTTTACAGTTCCCTTAGCCTTGTCTTCTTGTCGCTAGAGTTGACCAATGAGTTCTTGAACGGGGAGAACTATGATGGAAGGAGTTTGTAGCATAATGCTCTGTGTCATTTCGAACTTGGAGTTGAGTCCGTTGATAATCACCATGGATTTGGACCACTCTTCAGGTTCTACACCACAAGCTGTAAGTTCATTGCATAGGATTTTAAAACGAGAGTGATAAGATGAGACATTTTCAGTTTCAAGCATTTTGAATTTGTGGTATTCTCCTTGTAGATCAAATTTCCTGCTATTCTGAAGGTCTTCACTTCCCAGGTTGAATTCCCTCAGAGCTTTCAACATCTCCTTACCATTGTTGATGCCAATGACTTTGTCTTGATAAGTTTTTGTCAATGCATTCAGGATGTATTGACGAGCCTTGGCATTCTTTTCTTGTTGATTGAAGTTCTCTTGAGTCCATTCAGAGATAGGTAGAAGCTTGGTGGGATCTTTTGAATCAGTTGGCTTAGGATAGTTCCCATTCTCCAAGACATACCAGCATTGCATGTCGTTGGTTTGCATGAAGCCAATAAGTTGTTGCGTCCACCAGTTGATTTGTCCATTCTTAAGGATGTAAGGCTTGTTGATGGAGACACCGAGTTCAGGTTCGTTGTTGCGAGACATCTTGACAACCTGCTTAGTAAACACACAATCTAGAGCGCTAGCTCTGATACCAATTGTAGGATATGTGCGTTAGTTTTAAGGGAACTGAGACACAAATGTGTTCAATTCCTATGGGCAGCGGAATAACGAGTAAACAAGTTATCAAGAACAATTACTTAAGGTGGAAACCTTTGATAACCAACTAGTTATCTAGGATAAAAATCACCCCTCTTTCGAGGATTTCAAATAATCTACTTGTATATTAATATGCAATTACAACTTCCAAACTATCTCGTTTCAGTCTAACTCACTAAGACTAAACCTAGTTCCCTAGAAATCACAGATTAACACACAATAGACTTACTTCGACACTATCAACTCGAACACTTCTTCTTTCTGTTTCTTCTTTCTGATGCACTCTAAAACTCGTGAAAATGCAGGACTTTCACCTACTAACAGCGTCATGTATTTATACAATATGTTTGTCAAGGAAAGATCTCATAGGAGATATTCTTTGAACAAGCATATTCCATAAATCCATGATTCGGTATTTCATCTCTTACCTAAGATAAGATAAGAAATATTTCCTTAACCGAATTACAATATACACAATCATATAAAGATAATCTATGTGTATCTTGACGCCTAAGGTCTTCTGTTGGGCGCGTTAAATCCGGAAACAAATCTTCACAAAGATTCTGTAGATAACGTTGGTAGTTACACAGATGCGGTTCCCATCCAGTTCCCTTGATCTTGATCTTAGCTCACTTTGGACTTGGTTCCCTTATCTTTTCAGCTGTAGATTAAACACTAGAATAGCCAGTTAAGCTCAAGTATTTGTCATCGTCAAAACAAGAGAAACAGAGAAAGGGAACTCCATGGAAACTGACGTTCCAAAGAGTTCCATTCCAACAATAAGCTAATATAAAACCCTAAAATGAAATAAATTATTAAAAGTGCTAAAAATGTCAATAAAAAATCGGACATAATAGTACCGCGCAGGGTCGTGCATGTAAGACGCACAAGTTGCAATTATTGGAACAAGGCGCACGGTCGTGCGTTAGTGGCACACGACCTTCTCTGGTGGTCGTGTGCGGGTTGTAGGACCTAAGCCAACCACTCAATAAATGTTGTTGATCACCTTCCTGATGGAATTTTGACTCGATGTAAACTAGATAGTTGTAGATCATTGAGTTAACTCCAACACTTCTTGAAAAGCTTGAGACCAATTTTGTAGCCAAAGTTATGGCCATTTTATTGAGCATTATTCAGACTTTGGAGGGAATTTTCAACTCCAAAAACTCCTTTGGTTTGAACATCTTTTGTAGTGGTCTTGGTCTTCTTCTTAAAGAGATCATCAAGTTGTTTCTCATCACCTACTAAATGAAATAACAACCTCATTTGCCAAATATGTAAACTTAGTGTAGAAAAACTCTCCAATAAAAAAGATACATGTCATATTTTAAATAACAAATAAAATGATTATAAAAATTACATTAAATTAATAAGAGGTCTATTTTAGTCTTTTCAGAATACAATAACCCCACCTTTTCTATCACTCCTCCCTCTCTCTTCTCGTGAACACTCAAATCTAAATTACTCCCATTTGAGAAAAGTTGCGAGAACACTAAACCCCATTCCCTTCAAATATATACTCCATATATTACACCAAATAAATCTATAATTTACAGATTTCGTTTTCCCTTTCTTGTACTACACATACTTCCACATCCAATTTTGAGAAGCAAGAGACAACTTTGGTTGTTCACAGGTAGCAACCCAGAAATTTAGAGAGATTTGAAGGTTGTGGTGCCTCCCCCTCCGTGTCGTCGCCGATACCGGCCTTGTTCGCTCCTACTCCGGCGCCTTTTTTCGTCGCTCCGTCCACTGGTACTTCTTCAGCGGCCTCAGAATCAGTGTGTTAGGAAGTGAACTTTTGGGAACTGGAACTCCAGTTCCCTACCTAGTTCCCTTCCTCAGTTTTCCTAGTTTTGACGATGACAAACACTTTGCTACTAATAGTTCCACATGTGTAGTTGAGCAGGGAACTCGAGTTCGAGAAAAGAAGAACAGAGACCAAGAAGTCAGTTTTGGGAACTGGCATGAGAACTGGCATGAGCAACGAAGCCGCATTAGCTATAAAGATATATCAAGAGCGGCGGCTGGCTTATTAGGGTAGATCTTTTATCTTAGAGAGAGAATATAAAAGATATCCTTGTTTCCATATATTTAGGAGATTATTTGAATATCTTTTATGGAAGCAAAAATATGTAAAACCGGGAAAGATATTATTTGGTAACAAATATTATCTTTTTTTATTTCTTTTGATTATTTTACTTGTGCAAATCATCCAGTTGTAGATATTATTCTACATGGACGAAATGTATAAGTAAAGTAATTGAAGCTCTCTCATCTCCAACGATTTAACGAAATTCAAGAATTCATCCAGAGTTGAACGTGAAGAGAAATCGTCCTTGTTCTTGTGAGAAGAATTGTGTAAGTCACTTGCTTGTTGTGTGCTTGATTAGGTCAAACTAGGTAGAGAGTCTTAAGTGTGTCTTAAGTCTTTAATCTGTGTGTTCTATTCTAGTTGATTGTAATCGAAGCATTAATACAAGAAGTAGACTTTGAAATCATCTTGCAAGAGAGGTAGTGGGTTTTATCCTGGATAACTAGTTGGTTATCAAAGGTTCCCACTCTAAGGAACTTGTCTTGACTCTGTTATTATTTACTTATTCTGCTGCTAAGGAACTGGACTCCCAGTTCCCTTTGATTGCTAACACGTACGATCCTACAATTGGTATCAGAGCAGGCGCTCTAGATTTGTATTAGTTTATAGATTTCAAGATGACTAGCTCAAGCGAATTCAGTTTGGGAATTTCGATCAACAAGCCTCATATTCGGAAGAAAGAAAAAAGATGTTTAATGGCTAATGAGGACTCAACGAAATCATATGACTCTGAGGTATTCTCTTCTGACTTTACTAAATCTCTTCTTGAATGTGATAAGAAGCAATTGATTAAAATTATTAGGAAACTTGGAAAAGAGAACAGTTCCCTTCAGGAAAGACTAGATGAATGTGAAGAAGAAATTTCATGCTTATGTACTGAAAATTCTGTTTGGAGCAAGAAACTTGATGAAACTGAAAAATTGCTTGCTAGTTCCTCTAGAAAGTGCGATTCATGTACTGCTCTTGAAAGGGAACTAGCACAACTTAAAGATTCTACAAGCATGTCTAACGTTTCTCATGTTTCATGTGATAATTGTACTACTCTTGAAAATGAACTAGCACATCTTAAAGATTTTACAAGAATGTCTAGTGTTTCCCATGTTTCATGTGATAATTGTGTTGTGCTTGAAAAGGAACTTAAGCATGCTAAGAATTGTCAGAGTTCCCTTACTCCAGAGAATGATTTGCTTGTTGAGATCATAGATAAGCTTGATGTGTTGACTACTTCTATTAATGAAAAAACTGTCAATCAAACTGTGTTTGTTAAGCAAAGATATGGTATTGGTTATCCGGGAAAGGAAGATTCTGAGGATTCATGCTCTGTTGAAAATGAGAAGCTAAGAAGGGAACTAGTTGAGAAAAATGAAACTCTCAATTTCGCTCTTCAAACTTCTCGTGATAAAAATCAATTCCTGGAAGAGAAGGTAAAGGTTCTTGAGAAGAAGCCTAAAGGTAAGCAAACCTGATTTGATGGACAGAACGCTCATAAAATGTACGTCAATCAAGCTCAGGGAACTAGAGGTAAGGGAATTGACTTCCAGTAGAGGAAATATGAAAAACCTTTTTGTCCCGGTAAAGGAAAATATGGTCATGTTAAGTATAATCGTGTTTGCTGGCATTGTGGTAAAAATGGTCATTATATTCATGATTGCATTCATAAGAAAAGGCAAATTGAAGAAAGTCATAGGAAAAGGAACTTGGATGTTGAGATTAGTGGTCATATGTATTACTCAACTAACTTGCAGGTGCAAAGGAACTCTCATTACCACAAACCCAGAAAAGCCAAGCTTGTCTGGGTGCGTAAGTCTTAATTGAATTGCAGGTTGAAGTGAGATGTCTAGTTCCCTACAAATTGAGAATTAATGATTGGGATGCAGAATTGAAGATTTTTTAAGCTCATCTCACTTCAGAGGAATAACAGAGGAAATATGTCATTTGTTAAAGAAAGATTTGTATGAAGAAGCAGAAAACAATAAAGGGAACTCCAATGCAAATGGAAATGATAGAGGGTCACAAGTTGGTGACGTTAGTTCCCAGTGTTACTATGAAGGGAACTACAAATATCAGAAGTCAATGATTCAAGGGAAACTGAAGTAAATAAGGAAATTTGTCACCTCAGCTGCTTATAGTTCCCAAGTCCTATTGTTGGAATCATCTTGGTGGTCAAGGTATGTTCCTTTGACACGATTCTTATCATGTGTGATGTTTCTAGTGCCTTTAACTTTGTGTAGTATTCAGTTCCTCATGCTAGGACCAAGCGTAGATATAAGACATCATTTCTTGCGTGATCATATTGAAAAAGGGAACATTTTGCTAGAACAGTGTAAGACTGAGGATCAAATTGCCGATATATTCACCAAAGCATTGAATCGTGAACCGTTTGAGACCCTAAGGTTGCTTGTGTGAATGATTTCCCTAAACTAGTAGTTTCGGTTGTTCTTACTAGTTCCCTTGCTTTGACTAGATTTGATATTTTCTATGATTTCATTGACAATATTGATGATATTTGATCTTGTGATGGCCTCGCATGTCCTGTAATAGTTGTTCTAAAGCATGGTCTTAATTATCTTGCATGATTTCATGTTTTTATGGTATAATTGAACCTTGATTACATCTCTTTGTTGGCCTTAAAAGTAGTCGGTTTGATCTATTTTAACCCTCATCATAAGCCGAAATGATAATTTACTATAAACCATCCTAAGCCTGACTGTATTGCATAATTCCTTATGATCCATCTTTAGTCCACAACTGGGAATTATCTTTGTGGTGTCAAAATTGCCAACCTCTTTTCTCTTGATCATGGGTATGTATTTTTCTTGAGTGTTGCTTGGTTCCCTACATAAATGTACCCATATCTATCATGTTCCGTGTCATAAATTGAGGAAAGGAACTAAGGAAAGGAACTGGGAATTGCTCTCAACGTCCAGAATTCAAATCTGCTGGAATTCCGCTGCTTCCTGAGAAAAATTAATGCAAGTATAGTTGTTGAAGATCTTATGAACGTTGGAGTGCTGATTTGGGTTTCCTATTCTTGGATAAAATTTTCTGCGAGTTCCCTAAGTAAAAAAAAAAGGTTGAAAGAAAGAAGCTATCTGTGCAGCCCGAAGAGAAGAAAATTAAGGAGCAGAAGCATGAGGAGTAGTTCTCCTGGTTCCCTACTCAGATGACACGGAGCCCTTAGTTCCCTTAGGATCCCTCTTCCACATTATGATCCTTTTTGTGTCTCTCTGAGTGCTTTATTGTTATATGTTGTCTTTGCTTCTCTTATATTTAATGAAATATTTTGATGTCCTTACATTGTTAAGTCTTGCCTTCAACTTCTATTACGGTGCCATTTCTCTAGAGGTCAAAACAAGTCATTAGTTCTCTCTAAATTGTCTATGCTTATCATCTAACTGTTTCTTTTCGATGATGTCAAAAGGGGGAATGAACTCTGCAACCTGGAACTAATAGGATGAAAGGATATCTGAACTGGTTGTCTCTTTAAGGGGGAATAAAGGAACTCGGTTTGATATTAAGGGGGAATATGCAATTCACTAATGATTATTCTACATCTAGCCTTCCTTATATATATCATGCTTCATATCATTCATGCCTATTTTAGATATGTCAGGTTCTATATGTTTGTCATCATCAAAAAGGGGGAAATTGTTAGGAAGTAAACTTTTGGGAACTGGAACTCCAGTTCCCTACCTAGTTCCCTTCCTCAGTTTTTCTAGTTTTGACGATGACAAACACTTTGCTACTAATAGTTCCACATGTGTAGTTGAGCAGGGAACTCGGGTTCGAGAAAAGAAGAACAGAGACCAAGAAGTCAGTTTTGGGAACTGGCATGAGCAACGAAGCAGCGTTAGCTATAAAGATATATCAAGAGCGGCGGCTGGCTTATTAGGGTAGATCTTTTATCTTAGAGAGATAATATAAAATATATCCTTGTTTTCATATATTTAGGAGATTATTTGAATATCTTTTATGAAAGCAAAAATATGTAAAATCGGGAAAGATATTATTTGGTAACAAATATTATCTTTTTTTATTTCTTTTTATTATTTTACTTGTGCAAATCATCCAGCTGTAGATATTATTCTACATGGACGAAATGTATAAGTAAAGTAATTGAAACTCTCTCATCTCCAACGATTTAACGAAATTCAAGAATTCATCCAGAGTTGAACGTGAAGAGAAATCGTCCTTGTTCTTGTGAGAAGAATTGTGTAAATCACTTGCTTGTTGTGTGCTTGATTAGGTCGAACTAGGTAGAGAGTCTTAAGTGTGTCTTAAGTCTTTAATCTGTGTGTTCTATTCTAGTTGATTGTATTCCAAGCATTAATACAAGAAGTAGACTTTGAAATCCTCTTGCAAGAGAGGTAGTGGGTTTTATCCTGGATAACTAGTTGGTTATCAAAGGTTCCCACTCTAAGGAACTTGTCTTGATTCTGTTATTATTTACTTATTCCGCTGCTAAGGAACTGGACTCCCAGTTTCCTTTGATTGCTAACACGTACGATCCTACACAGTGGAAGACGAACGGAGAAGATAAATAATTGGAGAAAGGGGGTAAAAAAATAGTAAAGAAAGAAGATGAAAAGATTGGGAAATAGGAGGATTAAGATTAAAAATTTCACCATCTCAGAGATGGAAGAGTGGGGAGATGGGAGGAGGAAGAAGATGGGAGATTAAGGATAAAGATGAACAATAAAAAAAGGGAAAAAAATGATTAGTTTAAAAAAAGGGAGGTGTTAGCTACGCTCAATTTTTCTTTACTAAATAAGTTCAACTGCTCACGCGTACAGAAAGCGAGAGCGGGATCTGAGGCTCGGCTATGCGAAGCGGGAGCGAGACCCAATGAACGGGTATCTGTATCAAATAGGTCTTGCACTCGCAATGCGGGAGCGGGACTCTTTGTCACTTAATATGACAAAGAGTCTCGCTCCCGCATTGCGGGTGCGTGGCCCTAGTGATTTTCGTCCGTTTTCCAACGGTCAGATTTTTTACCGTTGGAAATTTTGTCTATAAAATCCGAACTTTAAATCACAAAATTTTACACCATCTCTTCGATATTGATGCGTTTTAGCCATGTAGGTGGCCCTGGGACTGTGATACCCACTACATAGACTATTTTGAGGAGATTACTCATCCGTATGTGGATCCTACCTCCCAGCCACAAAATGTCATTCCCCGACCTCCAGTAGTTGATATCGATGTGGTATATGTTTTCTTAATTTTAAATGTTTACTACTTATGCATTAGTGTACGTAATATTAACATATTTAAATTATGCAGCGGGCGCAGATGGTGCTCGGGTTGACACGTGCCCGGTTGGATACCGACGGGATCACTGAGGGAGAGATGGCGTACCTTCTCAGTGTCATCCAGATATTGGCGGGACGCTCACCCGGTGTCAGATCCACCTCAGCGCGCATCACACATTTTTATGGAATCACAGTATGAGCACGGTCAGAGTAGCGGTGCAGGGGGCGATGAGGGAGAGGATGGACTCGACCCAACACATGAATAGAATTATTTTGAGTTTGTTTTAGTATTTTGTATATGATACATCTATTTTGTATATAATTTACCTATTGGGGTCTATTTGGAATTACGAATTTGATTCCCTATTTAATTTTCCTACCTTCAAAAGTATATTGATTATCTACATTTACTATTTCTTATCAAAGACAATCAACGAATAACTAATAATCTCTACAAAAATGACTGTGTTATATGACCAAATTCATAAGGGGAAATTGAAGGCTTGTGTTTTATAAAGAATTTATTGAGTATTATAAAGTTATAACTCTTCCTACCAACATTTGTTAAATTGAAGAATGAAATATTTTAAGTTAATATTAATTTATTTTTATAAAATAATCAAATTAACATTAATCAATGTAACATTAATTTTATTTTATAATAATTAATGTAACATTTTTATTTTATTTTCATATAATAATGAATTTAACATTAATTTTAAATTTATAATAATCATTTTTTCAATATTTCTCAAAGTTAATAAAAAAGTATAAAAACAACACAATATTTAATCAACACAAAGTCTCGCAGACCTCATAAAAATCGGATACCCTCAGTTTTAATACGCTTCCGTTTTTCGTGTGCGTGGCTTCGATCTCGCTCCCGTTTTTCGTGACCGTGAGTCTTTTGAGCGTAAACAGAAGAAAAAATAAACATATCTAACGGTCGCATAAAAATATTACGATTATCGAAGAGTGGTGGTAGACTTATAGACTATAGCATACATTCAATTTTACAACTATACCCTTTTAACTTTATTTAAAGTGTAAGACATATCCTACACCAATCGGCATAGGTGTAGTTTTCTCCCGAGAATTGTACCACTTTCAAATCCACCAAAGACCATAATTAAAGGTAGTCGGTCACGAGCCTTCAGCGTGCAAATTTTATTGGTATTTAATTTTCAGAATTCGAACTTGAGACCACTAATCTACTATATAACTACTAAACGCAAATACCAACTGAGTCATATGATGCTCCCAGAATAAGCCTGAATTTTACAATGCCACGTGGCGTCACGGTATTGAATTGGACACGTGACGGCCTGTGATTTTTTTAGATTTATTTATTTTAAAAATTAAAAAATTATAGTAATAAAATCTTACACTTGTCATACTAATATTATTTACAATAAAATCTTTTTAAAATGTACAACAAAATATTATGTAATGATTCACCGATAATGCCTTGCCTTTTCAACTTGAGCATGAATCAAATAATGCTTAGTTTGTCCGGAGTTAGCTCTCCTGATAGCTATTGCTAAATTCTGAAGTTAATTTGGTGCATGCACTTTGGTTTTTAATTCGGGGACAATCTTTATTGTGACCGTTCACATTTGATTGTGTATTTGGATGATTCTCCCAATAAAATCAAATCTTTCTCAACTATTTCCTTTCCTATTTGGTCAAATTTCGTTTCGTATTACGATTATTTTAACAAGTGTTTATTTTAACCACGAAGAATTATGACTTATCATTTCCATTTCTGTATGGAATTCACGTTTGGCAACTATACGAAGGTTTACACGCTAATTACCATATATTATCTTCTTTTTATAGTATTTTTCCTTATATCCATTTATTCATATTTTAAATGAGAAGAAATATGAGATGAGAATGGACACTTAAGTACGAATGTGCCAATGAACACATACAAGTAAGGATTCGCGAATATACATTCAAATTTAAGCAAATTTTAAAAATGCATAAGTTTGTGTCTGTATGTGTGTGAGTTTCCACTCATATAGTCACTCACTTATTATAAAAAAAAAAATTATGCACACATAGACACAAACTTATTCACGTTCTAAGAGTGCATTAATTTATATTTATCAAAGTCATGCACATATAGACAAAAATTAATGTACATACAGTCACAAACTTGTGAACACCCAAATTTACACTTTCTCACCTAAACGTTTATTCTCACGTGAAAAATAACTATTGTGAATCAAGTGAAGTATATGAATTTTTGAGAATTTTACACATTTTTTATGGAATCACAGTATGAGCACGGTCAGAGTAGCGGTGCAGGGGGCGATGAGGGAGAGGATGAACTCGACCCAACACATGAATAGAATTATTTTGAGTTTGTTTTAGTATTTTGTATATGATACATCTATTTTGTATATAATTTACCTATTGGGGTCTATTTGGAATTAAGAATTTGATTCCCTATTTAATTTTCCTACCTTCAAAAGTATATTGATTATCTACATTTACTATTTCTTATCAAAGACAATCAACGAATAACTAATAATCTCTACAAAAATGACTGTGTTATATGACCAAATTCATAAGGGGAAATTGAAGGCTTGTGTTTTATAAAGAATTTATTGAGTATTATAAAGTTATAACTCTTCCTACCAACATTTGTTAAATTGAAGAATGAAATATTTTAAGTTAATATTAATTTATTTTTATAAAATAATCAAATTAACATTAATCAATGTAACATTAATTTTATTTTATAATAATTAATGTAACATTTTTATTTTATTTTCATATAATAATGAATTTAACATTAATTTTAAATTTATAATAATCATTTTTTCAATATTTCTCAAAGTTAATAAAAAAGTATAAAAACAACACAATATTTAATCAACACAAAGTCTCGCAGACCTCATAAAAATCGGATACCCTCAGTTTTAATACGCTTCCGTTTTTCGTGTGCGTGGCTTCGATCTCGCTCCCGTTTTTCGTGACCGTGAGTCTTTTGAGCGTAAACAGAAGAAAAAATAAACATATCTAACGGTCGCATAAAAATATTACGATTATCGAAGAGTGGTGGTAGACTTATAGACTATAGCATACATTCAATTTTACAACTATACCCTTTTAACTTTATTTAAAGTGTAAGACATATCCTACACCAATCGGCATAGGTGTAGTTTTCTCCCGAGAATTGTACCACTTGCAAATCCACCAAAGACCATAATTAAAGGTAGTCGGTCACGAGCCTTCAGCGTGCAAATTTTATTGGTATTTAATTTTCAGAATTCGAACTTGAGACCACTAATCTACTATATAACTACTAAACGCAAATACCAACTGAGTCATATGACGCTCCCAGAATAAGCCTGAATTTTACAATGCCACGTGGCGTCACGGTATTGAATTGGACACGTGACGGCCTGTGATTTTTTTAGATTTATTTATTTTAAAAATTAAAAAATTATAGTAATAAAATCTTACACTTGTCATACTAATATTATTTACAATAAAATCTTTTTAAAATGTACAACAAAATATTATGTAATGATTCACCGATAATGCCTTGCCTTTTCAACTTGAGCATGAATCAAATAATGCTTAGTTTGTCCGGAGTTAGCTCTCCTGATAGCTATTGCTAAATTCTGAAGTTAATTTGGTGCATGCACTTTGGTTTTTAATTCGGGGACAATCTTTATTGTGACCGTTCACATTTGATTGTGTATTTGGATGATTCTCCCAATAAAATCAAATCTTTCTCAACTATTTCCTTTCCTATTTGGTCAAATTTCATTTCGTATTACGATTATTTTAACAAGTGTTTATTTTAATCACGAAAAGTTATGACTTATCATTTCCATTTCTGTATGGAATTCACGTTTGGCAACTATACGAAGGTTTACACGCTAATTACCATATATTATCTTCTTTTTATAGTATTTTTCCTTATATCCATTTATTCATATTTTAAATGAGAAGAAATATGAGATGAGAATGGACACTTAAGTACGAATGTGCCAATGAACACATACAAGTAAGGATTCGCGAATATACATTCAAATTTAAGCAAATTTTAAAAATGCATAAGTTTGTGTCTGTATGTGTGTGAGTTTCCACTCATATAGTCACTCACTTATTATAAAAAAAAAATTATGCACACATAGACACAAACTTATTCACGTTCTAAGAGTGCATTAATTTATATTTATCAAAGTCATGCACATATAGACAAAAATTAATGTACATACAGTCACAAACTTGTGAACACCCAAATTTACACTTTCTCACCTAAACGTTTATTCTCACGTGAAAAATAACTATTGTGAATCAAGTGAAGTATATGAATTTTTGAGAATTTTGTCTTTTTGAAATTCTCTAGGATATGTGATAACATTAAGGAAAGAATATATCATTAATTTATGTCACTAGAGCATTAAACGCGTAAAGATCTCGTGCAATTTTTTGACATAGTCTTCCATATGGGATCCGTAATAACCAATCTACTATATAACTACTAAACGCAAATACCAACTGAGCCACGTGACGCTCCCAGAACGAGCCTGAATTTTACGCTGCCACGTGGTGTCACGGTATTGAATTGGACACGTGGCAGCCTGTGGTTTTTTAGATTTATTTATTTTAAAAATTAAAAAAATATAGTAATAAAATCCTACACTTGCCATACTAATATTGTTTACAATAAAATCTTTTCAAAATGTACAACAAAATATTCTGTAATATTTGTATTATAAAATATACTATTACCTTATATATTAAGATCACGATCTTTTTTCCCTTCTTATCTGTCAATATTGCTTATCCAGCATAATATTGATTAAGTACATTTTCTTACCATATCTGAGATAATTTAATATCTTTACTCTTACTCTATTAATATCATATATATGATATATGATCCTTTTTATTCTAATATGTCATTAATTTAATATCCTTACTCTTACTCTAATAATATCATATATATGATATATGATCCTTTTTATTCTAATATGTCATTAAGTATTTAAATATCCTACCTAAAACAGCAGAATTAAGAATTGATTGCGGTCGGGATATTCATCTAGTGAATTTTGAATATGTACGTGCGTTCTAGCTAGCTTACCAATAGAGATCCACAGAAAAAATTTATTTTTTTAATTGTTGCGCGATAAATTTCCTATAGTGATGACGTTATTTGACTTTTAGGTTATCTACTCAATTTACTTATGAGATGGTGAGTTAGTGGTTGGGGATAAACAACGGCATTCCAAATTTATTTATCAGTTAGCGTGGTTCGTTATTGAGCAAATATTTATATATACTCACACTTACTAATACATATTTTATTATGTTTTTGAAATTAAAATGCATGTGTACGTCCGTGCTTTTGAAGTCATTCTTGTCAGATAAACTGGAAAGACTTAACAGTTTGATCAGACTAGCCTACTAATCTACTATATAACTATTAAACGCAAATACCGACTGAGCCACGTGGCGCTCCCAGAATGAGCCCGAATTTTAAGTTGTCACGTAGCGTCACGATATTGAATTGGACATGTGGCAGCTTGTGGTTTTTTAAGATTTATTTTAAAAATAAAAAATCTACTATAATAGAATCATACACTTGTCATACGAATATTATTTGCAATAAAATATTTCCAAAATGTACAAAAAAATATTCTGTAATATTTGATTATCTTTTTCCAATATTGACCACATAATATTCTGTAATATTTATTTATGCACTATGCGAAAATAAATCTGCAATATTTTTTACATTAATCCTTTCCAAAATGGACCACAAAAAGATAAGACTAGGATCCGGAAGTTAGAGTCGCTAAAAGTAAACTTTATACAAAACAAAGGTGAAAACGTGTTATAAGTATAATGGTTTCTGACCAAAAATAAAATAAAATATTTTATATAACATATTATTGGTATGCATAATCTTTTTTTAAAGTCGTTCAAAGCACGGAGTGTAATCTACTATATATCTACTAATCCAAAACCTTATGTGTCGCCATCACGTTTGATTTGCCTACATGTCATCACTCATCTAACCATCATCCACTACATCATCCAACTATTAGGAAAAAAATAAAAAAAAAAGGATTATCAACTAAAAGAGCTACAAAATGTTCCGAAAAGATACGAAAAAACTAAAAATTATTTTCCATTTATAGAATAAGATAAGTTTTGATTATAGTAAGTAATCACAACCAATAAGATAGGTTTTTATTAGATAATCTCAATTTATATGCGTAGGGAGTTTTTAACCCTTTATTTTCCTAAGTAATCTTGAATAGATAGAAAAGTCTATTTTTCACATATCTTATTTGATGGTGTAAGTAAATATATATCAACTAATCTTGCTATATCATCTTAAAACACTTATGAGTTTCACAAATCTTCTCTATAATTTTTCTACATATTGAAGCTATACAATATTTTTACGATCAAGTTCACAAATTGCTTAAAATTGTAGATTTCTATCAAGAATATATAAAATATTATTGAAAAGATTCTCTCGAAGTCAATTAAGATAAATCCAGTGTTTATGTTGTAGTAGTTTACTTACCAATTTCCATAACTAATGTATTTCGTAGAGTCTATTGAAAGTCATTTAAATCCAATTTATACGAACTAAAGAGCATATAGTATGTTGTATTTATCAAGTGCATTGTTTATATATGTATTATATTATATTATAATATATATATATGCTCTTTCCTAATGTATTTTTATCTTCAAACTACAACTCTATAAAATAGATAACCCACTTTAACATAATTGTAAACCAAATTTCATATGGGTCTAATCTTCACAGCGTATTTGTTAGATATAATTTATCACTATTATTATTATTATTATTTAAAGTACTTATTGGTCGTAGTTAATATAGTTTGATCATCTTCACAAGTTATGGTTTTGTTAACTTTACAACTTAAGTTCAGATACAAAACTATTTGAATTGATTTGTGATGCCAACTTATTATTTGGGATGAGCTCCGATGATGAATAGATTCTATTTTGAAGCATTAGACATGATTTTAAAAGATATTCTATGGGCTACAAATCCCCTTAGTTCAGTACAACCTTTTGAAGAGAAAGTCGTAGTATTTGGTGGAGACTTTAGACAAATCCTACCCAATATCACAAAAGGAAGCACACAAGATATTATTTTTGCCACCATTAATTCCTCTTATTTGTGGGAATATTGCAAAATTCTTAATTTGACAAGAAACACGAGGATTCAACAAGGTACATCTGATTATGATATCCAAGATGGTACTGTAGGCGATGACAAGATGGAGAAGCACAAATACAAATTCCTGATGAACTATTGGTAAAGGATTATGACTTAGGATTTCAGCAATTATTAAGTTTGTTTATCCCTCTCTTTGGACAATCAATTGTCTCCAAAATACTTTGAAGAACGAGCAATTCTTGCACCACCACATGAAGAGGTAGATAGAGTTAATAACTATATATTGTCTTTGTTACCAGGTAATGAAAAAGTCTATCTCAGTTCGGATAGCCTTTGCAAGACAGGTTTTATTACAGACAATGATGCAAGTGTTTATACTTCTGACTACTTGAAAAGTATTAGATGTTTTGGTGTCCCAAATCATGTATTGACCATTCTTCAAGTTTATGCAATGGGACAAGATTGATAACCACGCAGCTCGGCAGTCATGTCATACAAGGAAGAACTATTTTAACTACAATATTAGACATATAGTTTTGAATCCTCGCATGCTCATGTCACCGTCAAATACTTCATACCCGTTCAAGTTTCAACGAAGACAATTTCTCTTGAGTGTCTGTTTTGCTATGACGATAAACAATAGCCAGGGCCAATCTCTTACAAATATCGGTTTGTATCTTTCACGTCCTGTTTTTGCTCATGGTCAGTTTTATGTTGCATCACTCATGGTCCGTTTTATGTTGCATCATCAAGAGTTACTAGCAAGAAAGGTTTGAAGATTTTGATATGGGACAAAAACAAAAAAAGATCTAATACTACTACCAATGTAGTATACAACAAAGTTTTTCATAATTTGTAGCAATTTTGAATATCTTACGAGATTTTATGTTTAGGGTTTCATTTTCATGTATTAGATAAATATTTTGATTATGCTTTATCGTTTTAGTAGTATAGATGTTAGGGATATGACTATCCACGTTTCAAAACTACTTAACTAATTTTACTATTAATAAAGTTATGGAGAGTTTCGCCTCTCTTTTGATAATGTATTTTGTTAATCTCTTCACTATTTTGTATTCAATTACTCTTTTTTTACATTAGCATTCATCTACTTTTATAATAGTCATTACCTACATATTTTTATATCAATTAAATATATAACTTTTATATACTGTTTTTTTAAATGTAAAAAAGAATAAACAGATCTCGTGCACGGCACGGGTACTACACTATTAATTATAAAAGAAGAAAGTGAACCGGTCGTAGAATTTTGACATTTCTAAATTATACTCGTTCTTAGTTCAATTTTATGCATTTTGGATCTTAGATTGTGATCCAAAAACAAATTCCCCTATTATAACCTAATATTTTCCCATGTTTCAACCATATACTTATTTTCCTTTGAATAATGTTGTTGTCATGCATTCATATATATATATATATATATATATACAACTCCAAAGGGTAACAAACAAGAATTAGTTCTATTATTTCAACTTTTTGTATGCATGGGCCAAGATAACACCACCCACTTCCTATATTTTAGAACAACATAGCCAAAGATTTTTTTTTTAAAAATCTAGAAAAATTAATGAAAAGAAAAGTAAGCCCTCCCCACTCCCCAGCCCAAAATCAACAAATTAAAGAACAGAAAAATCAACAAACTCTATCCTGTACGGCTGCACAATGGAGCCGCAGCTGCTGTGGGCCCCAAATTACACGTGGAAATGCCACGTCCTCGCCTAAACACAGCCGAGCACTCTGGCAACTCACCCAAGTCAGCAAAGAGTGACTCATCCTCCTCCCTCATGCTCAAACTCACAGGTGTCATCGCCATGTCATCGTCGTATCTAGGGCCCACGAAACATGGGGCCTCGATGGCCACGTCAGACAGCCAGCTAAAATCCACGAGGGCGTCGCAGCCCAATCCGAGCTCCACGGCACAAGAAAACAGCTCTCCACGGTCCTCCGACACGAGATCCTCCACGTCAGCATTCACGTTGGCAACCGGAGAGGCGGGGGGTGCGGGGGACGGCGGTGTTGCCGGAGGGCTCGGGGTTGTCGGAGGGAGTGCAGCGGGAGCGGAGGAGTGGTGGTGCTTGGAGGTGGGGACAGAGTGGATGTGCTCGCCGGCGTAGGTGACCACCAGCATGGTAGGGTCCACGTGGCTCCTCTCCACTTGTTTCCTTGCTGGACATCCCTTGGAGCTGCTGCATCGATAATATCCCCTGCTCGTGTACGAAATTAAGATGACAGACAAATCAGAAACGCCCAACTAATGAAAAAAAATATAAGTTTTTTTATCTAAGAAAACCGAATAAAACAAAAAAGAAATGAAGGAAAAGAAATTGTATTTTTCTGCAGTCATTAGTGTCCCACCATTTTGATCACATCATACAAGGTGGATACAATTTTGGGGAGAGAGAAGATTCCTAATAAGCATACACTCTGCCATATGAATCATCCAACTTCTCGCGCGTGTTCAAACAAATTCCTTTGTCTTCCTCACAGATACAATTAGATTTATTTATTAGTTTTTAAAAAACATTATGTATAGTTTATTATAAAAAAGTTAGAATAATATATATAATATTTATTTTCCGACTACCAATAAATGTATGAAAATACATACTCTTCCCCTAAAAAAACATTTTTCCTTTTAACATTTAAAACTTGTTTAAATATACTTATATTTTTAATTATTTTTCTTATATTTTACTCATTTATTCTTATAATTAATAATACACCAGTAGTAATGATTTTATATAAAAAAATAATAATAATAAGAATACAAGATATTTTTTTATAGTAATCTTAAAAAATGTAGAAAATGTTAGAAAATAATTATTTCCATACGAGTATATAAAAGGGTTTGTCAGCCATGCTTAAACTAACCTATCCGCCTAGGCTCATAAGATTAGTATATTCAACAACGTTTTTTGATATTCAACAAAAATTAATCACACTCCAAGATTGTAGCTTTTAAGGGTACTTTATTGAGATTTTGGTTTGGAAAAGGTGAAATAGGGTTTTGATCTTAAAAGTAATCATCTTTTATAGATAAATAGCTATAAAGTAATTAGCCACAACTCCCATACTTTGCTCTATATATTTTACAATAGTGGGACAGTGCATGCTTCTTAAAAGATGAACACACCTATAAAATTGAAAATGTGATTTATTCCTTCGTATGATCATACATAAAACCATTATAGTTCTAAATCTCCTCATTTTATGCCCATGACGAAATCATTATCCTTTTTACAGCATAATCACTAACTTGATTTTAATGAGAACACATTTGATATGTTCCTATATTACTTTATTTTTTTAGTTTATAAAAATACTAAAATTTTATGGTGACGTGATATATGCTTACCATTAAGGCTGGGAATACTGTATTCATAATTTTATAGATTTATACAACTCTACTATATTAACCAAATTCTAAATCTACATTAAAATGGTATTTTATATGTGAGTCGCGTCCGAGCGACGCGCATCCTAGTGCGCGTAGCACGTTGCATAATTGTGGGTTCTCACACGTTTCAACTACTCCCACAGCAAGCGTACGATAGGACAGCCGCCCCTCAACGGATTAAAATGCCCACAGGGGGGTATAATAAGAGCCGCCACTACCACAGCGTCGGCTGCGGCGGTTAACGCGACGGCGATGCGGTGGCTAATTTTTCTAACGGCTAGATTTCGCAAGGCAAAAACACTAGAGCGAAATAGAAGAGAAGGAGCACCTGGGAAAAGGGGATCCCTTGATTGGCTTCTGTCCGTACTTCCTCCACGCCCACGAATCGGACGGCGGATACGTCTCCCCTCTTCCGCCGCCGCCGCTCCGAGATCCTTCCACGTCACCAATCCGTACGGAGACCACCCTCTTCTGTATGCCTCTCCTCCTGCACCCAAATCCAACGGCCCAAAAACCTTCAGAAATCTGATCCTCTAATCACAGTCGTCGGATCCCTCCAGAAATTAATTCACTAATCCCTTAGCCTATAAAATGAATTGGGAATCAAACAAAATGAGAAGGCAACGAACCCTTTTATGGGGGACAGAGCGGTGACGGTGGTGGCGCGGGAGTCGTCGCCGGAGACGGGAGAATCAGCTCCGCCGTGCTCCGACGAGGTCTGGGGGTCGTCCTGTTCGCTTCCGGCGAGAAATGCGCTGCTCCGGTGCTTTTGGTCCATAGACTGAGAGGGGGATCGCCGGAAAAGGGGATTAGATTCGTCGGAGAGTGATCGGAGTGGGGAATTTGAGAGAGAAGTGGGTGGGGTTTGTGTGTGAAAGTGTGTTGGGTGATTGAATTGTAGAAATTGGGGAAGAATTAAGGAAGCTGGATAGCTACGACTACGAGTATATTTTAAAAGAAAAAGAAAAAGAAAAAAGAGATGTAAATTATAAGATAATGAATAAGTTTTTTAAGCTAAAGTATGATAGTGATAATTAAATGAGAGAGGGGGTTGATTGAGAGAGGGTTATAGGGGGATCGTGTTGACAGATTGGCAACTTGTAAAATAGTTTAATTCAGGGGGTCGTGCAAGCAAATACGCAATCATCAACTATTTGTTTCTTTTTTATATGATTCTTTTCCAGTTTTTTTGATACCCAACTTGTTATTTGTACGGAGTATATTATTGCATATCAACCAATTAATAAATGGGGGTAATGAAATGATAAAAGAAATGGAGGTTCTTTTTGTAATGAGTCAAGACGCGTTTTTCCAAGGTTTGGATATGAAGAATCAGTTTTAGAAATGGATCATCGATTCCACACATTTTGCTGTACGTTTGATGGGTATTAATTAAACAATTCAATTTTAGTGATATAAGATTTCACTCCATTCACCTAAAAGAGGACGGCTTATTTAGCGAGAGATCATCGTGACAGACTAGCTCACTCTGTACTTGGACTAAAATATTCAAAACATTTAATGAAGGAGTTCAGATCTAGGATATATATATATATATATATATATATATATATATATATATAGTTTCTCCAATTTACGTATGTGTAAAGGTTGTAATGTATTATTCCTAGTAATATAATATTATAAACAATTACACATTACATTAGCAAACACTTAGACCATGTAGAATTGGTTGAATGTAGACCACGTACATAAGCCACTCGATGCCGATTGAGTCAATTGGAAGCCGTAATGGCTCATGGAACCACTTAGCCATGAGCTTACAAATGATGAGAGTGAGTGAATTGGGCCTTATATATGTCTTGTGTTGCGCTTATTGGGCATGTTTTACATATTGAGCCTGGAAGACTCCGAAGAAGTAAGAAGCGTTGGTTGTTCTATGGTGCAAAGTTTTATTGGAAGCTTTGCGGTGTCCTCTCAGAAACCTTTACTTCTTCTCTACTTGTCTCTTGGCTTTGTTTTGTGCCTTTTTTTTGTCGTTTAAGTGCTTGCTTTGTAATCGAAACGTATTGTCTTGACTTTAAATGCCCGGTGGATTGAGTGAGTCTGCACTCTTGAAATTCCAGAGATGTAGGCCTAATAAGATCACTTATCCTATTCGCATTTACGTTTTAGCTTTGTTAAATTGTTTTTCTTGTGTGTGAGCAGTCGAAGATTGAAACTTGGACAACGTACAAAGGTTAACTGTTAAGTACTGTTCTTATAATTAAGACGTTTTCGTAGTTTCGAAAGAATAATTACATTAGATATGATGAAATATTTTTGGCTAAAATGACGTGTGATTGCTCAAGTTCTTTGCGTTTGATTTCGTCAGGCATTTGTCATTTGATTGAAACGCTGATTAATTCAAAGTATACTTGATCAAATTTTATCAGCTTATAACGTATACACGTTGAATCCATTTTTAGTTAGCACAGGCTTGATTATTAACTTAACTTGAGTTAAAGGATCAAATCTATGTAAATTTATACAATAATTAATATATCTCCGGCCAAACCAGTGACGCCGAACATATTGGTCTGCATTTTGATTAATTCTAATTGAAAGAGATTTTTTTCTGATCGTGAAAGGATGAGGCTTAATTGAAGTCATGGAAAAAAATTTGATTTTATTTGTTAATTCTTTTGATTTATACGTAGTATGATGTATGTTTATTTATTTATTCATCGTCTAATAGTGTGTAAAATTGGCTCAAACTAATTTTGTCAAACGTGGGAAGAGAGAAGTGGTCATCATGGAATTGATTTGGCATTTTATGTGTTAGGCAGCTACACAAGTAAATATATTCCACGAATATACACTTTTAAAAGCATATATTCTATTCTTGAGAGTTATCATTAATCCAAGGAAATTGAATTATCAAACTTTAAGGATAATTGTAGAAAAATATTCCATTGTAGAGTTTGTATGAGCACCTTAAAACTCAGTTTTGGTGTTAAATTTCTTATGGAGGTAGAATTTGTGATTCTAATAGCCAACTACATACATCAACGAACATATTAAGGGTCTATTTGAATTTTCAGAGATAATATATTATCTTATATTAAATTATTAATTTAATACAATATAATGCAATTTAATGCATTATTTTGAACATCCAAACGAATCATAATTCGATAAATTTCTCAATTTTTGTTTAAGTTTATCACCGAAAAATGATATTTGGGGTACCGATCCACTTCGATGACAAATCCTGTAATACAAGATACTTCATTTAAATGCAGTTAATTTTGGACAAGTTGTATGCACCTTCAAAACTTGGAATATTTAAATTCATTTTGACAACAATTAACTATGTATTCGATCTGAAGTCAACAACTCAGTTTTAGAAGATTCCTTTATTTTCTAGTTCTCTTAACCTATCTTATTTTACATACACTAGATGAAGGAATAGTAACAATATGATTGAAATTCTTTATATTCAAATATAAATATATACACTAAAGGAGATGTCTAAATTTTACGTGTTCGCATCACATTCAATTCATATACGTGTCATCACACGATCAGACCATCATCCGCCACATCATACAATCTTTAAAACAAAGTTATAATAGTGAGTCCAATTACAACTTTAAATATATTTCAAAAAGTATTCATACAATTTTAATGTGTATAAATTTTTGGATGGAAATACAATTGTGTAAGACATACTAGATACAATAAGTAATTTTTTACTTTGATAATAATCAAGATTACATATGTTTAAATCACATATTATTATTTTAAAGTATAATATATTTTCAATAATATTTAATATAAGTTTATTAAAAATAACTAATAATTCAACCCGTACTTGGCACGAGCACTATACTAATATACTTCTATAACTAATTAAAAAAGTGGATCGGAGTATATGAAAGAGATCATATGAAGGGAACATATAATTTAAACTGATAACTACATATTTTGAATTTGTGAGTGACAAGGTGTATGCACCTCAATGAGCACTATACTAATATACTTCTATAACTAATTAAAAAAGTGGATCGGAGTATATGAAAGAGATCATATGAAGGGAACATATAATTTATACTGATAACTACATATTTTGAATTTGTGAGTGACAAGGTGTATGCACCTCAATGACCTCATATTAATCACTCAACCTCATAATACTATTCTTATTAGAGGACATAATTAAAAAAGTGGATCGGAGTATATGAAAGAGATCATATGAAGGGAACATATAATTTAAACTGATAACTACATATTCTGAATTTGTGAGTGACAAGGTGTATGCACCTCAATGACCTCATATTAATCACTCAACCTCATAATACTATTCTTATTAGAGGACATAATTAAAAAAGTGGATCGGAGTATATGAAAGAGATCATATGAAGGGAACATATAATTTAAACTGATAACTACATATTTTGAATTTGTGAGTGACAAGGTGTATGCACCTCAATGACCTCATATTAATCACTCAACCTCATAATACTATTCTTATTAGAGGACATAATATATTATGGGAAAATATAAAATGAGGATGGATGCTCAAGAAAGGAGTAAGGACACCTCAAGACCGTCGGATCAAGAAAAAACATCTAGATCAGTCAAGGAAAGAATCTGGAAAAATTCGGATACAATTCGGCACAACCGAATTTTCCGCGAAAAAAACGCTTTCCGTGTGCACACGCATTTTGGTCTGTATGCACACATACATTGTCTCGCATGCACACACACGTTTTCATGTGCACACACAGGTCATTCTGTATGCACACGTAGGTTATTTTTGTTTATTTTTATATGTATGCACACATGTTATTTCGTATGCGCTTTGAGTCATTTTCGCATGTACACATATGTTATTTTCATGTGCACACATGTACACCTACGTTGTTTCACATGCACACATGCATGTTTCACATACACACATAGCACGTAGTGCATTTTGTATGCACAAACATACCATTTTCACATGCACACAATAGTATACTTCGCATGCACTCGATAGTATATTTCGCATGCACACAGTCGTGTTTTTATGTGCACACGTTTTGTTCATTCTATATAAACGTACGGATTTTATATATGCACACAAAAATGAATTCCACGTGCACACCATAGTGTATTTGGCATGCACACAACAATACACTTTGTATGCACGCAAATTCGTCTTTTTCGCGAATAATTCGGCCGTGTTGAATTTTTGCCGAATTTTTGAAAAGCGATCCGGGCACTCTATTTACTTCTCATCCAACGGCTCTCATGCGTCCTCATTCCTCTCCTCCCTTCTCATCCTCACCGGATCTCAATCCATATATTATTGCTTGTTTTTTTACTAAGATTTAGGCTCTATTCTATTGAGAATTTGTTATAATTGAAAGGTTGATTTATTTATATATTTGCATGTAATTCGATAATATAGTTTGTAACTGTAACTAATATCTTTGCATGTCGTCACTTGGCTAATTTAAAAACGAACAAACAATGAGATATGCTATACTTAGCTAGGGTACATTTGTGTTGTTTTAGGTGAAAAGAGAGTGAATTTTGTAAAATTGAACGCATTTATTACGACAAATAACTAAATTTTTACATAAATTAGAAGCATTTATTAGAATAAAAAAGCTAGTAATTTTTTATGCAATATAGATAATTTTCCATAATTAAATGTGTTAATTTTGATAGATTTACCATTTATTCTCATATCTTTTTTTATAATTTTCTATAATTATTATTTATAAAATCAAGTTCAATCAACTTTGCACATCGAATACCCAACTAGTTTATCCACCAAAATACCTAATTTCAAGCATTAAATTTAGCTATTAAGAGTTTCAACTCATATTAAATCCAAATTATTCAACAGATTCTAAGGGTGTGTTTAGATCACCTAAAATAATACATTAAATTTACAGTTTAATACCATTTCCTAGATAATCCAAACACACCCTAAGTTTCTCCTAAAAACATTATCCCGCATGATATTACCTTTTGTGTTCAAAAAGAATCAAAATCATGATTGAAGTTGGAATCTTGGGGAGTTTGAAAAAGATGTGCGTGGATTTTTCATAGGCGGGCCAGGTGTGAGTGGCCCAGTTTCAGGCTTACCAATGGATAAAGAAGCCCAAAAGAGTTTCTTCACCATTCTCACGTGATATTAGTATTTTAGTCCGGTCCGCAATCCATTATTTTGAAGATTCCGGTCCGGTTCAAATGTTATAAAAATAATTTATTTTTAATTGATATAAAAAAAATTACATTTATCAATCTATTCCGATCCAAGAACGGACCGGACCAAATCATACAAGTCCAGTCTGGTCTCCGATCCAAGAATCGAAAAAATTCCGATTCATCGAATCGGACCGGACCGAAAAAAACGGTCTGATCCGATCCTGACTAGACCGGATGCACACCGTTACGTGATATTCAATGTATCACGTGTTACACGTCAAATTAGGATTTTTCAACTTGTTCATAGTTTGATTCCAACTAGCCGGATTAAAATGGACCAGAGTGAAACCATATGAAAAATACACAATTTGATTCTTGGTTTTTAGTTTATAAAAAGCGCTCGTTTTAAAGTGGACATAGTTCTAATTGCGAAAATAATTCTAATTGTAAAGTGTATTTTTGGACAAAATAACTCAAGTTTTGGATTTTTTTTAGTCCGTCACAAGATAACAGACAAGATAATAAGAAAACAGTATGCGAATAACTTTTTTACCATAGACGTATTAGGCCTTTTGGAGTGGGGTTTCTTAGTTACTTTTTTTTTTCTCCGTCTCTTCTAAAAAAATTATTTTATTATTAAAATGAGTGCAAGATTAAATCTCAACCCTTTATATGAAAGGAGAGACTCATTTACCTTGTTAAAACTCTTTTTTGGATTTCATATTATGAAACTTTCTCTCCTTGAATCCATCAAAAAATCATTATTTTAATTATGAAATTCCTTATGAAACCCCCTCAGGGTAATTAGTATTGTATCATCTTACATAACCAACTCAAATTAATCTCTCCTAAATAATCTACTATATATCTACTAAAGTAGAATACCTACTACGTCACGTGACACCCCCAAAATGAACCAAAATTTTCTTTTTCACCTGGCATCACGGTATTGAATTTCCCACGTGTCAAGCTCTCATTTTTTTCGTTGGTTTTTCAAAAATAAAATAAAATCAAAGAAAATAAAATAAAATCTTTGCCCATATTAGCCGGATATGCATACAATATGATATTTTATATAATATATTGTTTCCAAAAATGTAGCAAACAATATTCTCAGCCATTAATTTTTTGTACGTAAATAAATTTATAATCATAAATTATTGCCAAAACGCACCCAATCATATTAAACAAATCTTTTGTTTCCAATATGTACATGCACATTTCAAAAACCAATTGTAATAAAACTAAACCAGTTGTGCATCAAAAATATTCAATCTACTATATATATACCAAAACAAAATCATATTTTGCCACATGCACCAACATTTCATTTGACACATGTCACCCCTACCATCCTTCTTGCCACATGTCTTTTTCTAAGCATTTTACATTTTTTAAACCTCAAATTATATAAAAAGTTTTGATCCCACAATTGTATACAAAAATTTTATCCCATAATTTCTAAATTTATACCTCAAATTATAAAGAAAAGATTTGATACCACAATTACATACAAAGATTTAATCCCATAATTTCTAAAAGTCAAACACTTCTTAATTAAAATATAAATAAATATCCAATCAAAAAATTCATAATTAAGATTTAATCCTACAAAAATTTAAACTATGCTCTCTCCCATCTTGCTTCACCACAGTTGATGTCGACCGACTAGGCTGACGGCTTGCTTCACCACGGTTGCAACCTCTGAAGTTGGAGCCTACTAGATTGTGCACCCACTTGACATGATTCTTTTAATTTGTTGTGATCAAACTTCACAAAAGTATACAAATTAAAGGAAATGTGCCTTATATAATATGCAATATCTTCTCCGGATGAAGAAATAATAAATAGGTAGTGTTAGATTAAATATACATAAGAGAAATTATATGGGGCCAGGTGATCGATAATATAATGCTTTTTGTGAGTGAGAGTTTTTTTTGGCAATGAATGTATAAAGGTTATTATTAATAGTGGAAAGTGAATTGCATGTGGTGATACAAAAGCAAATCTAATATATATATATATATACACTAAAGTAAAATAAACTAATGTTACATGGGATCCCACGTTTAATTTATAATGTGTTATTTTTATAAAAAAATTATATATTAAAGATTTTTATCCTAAATCTATTACTAATCTTTTCTTATTTAAATACAAATTTTAAATCAATCAATTAAGAAGATTACAAATCAATTATGAATATTACAAATAAATTATAAAAGATTACAAACAAAAAAAATTAAATTGAGCAACATGTGTCTTCTTTAATGAAATATAATCGACAGAATTCCATTTGAGAGTTCTTCCTATGGAGACTAATGGGTTTTAGATCTTTATCTGTAGAAGTTGAAAATCAGGGTTAACTTTTTTAAGGTACACAATATCTGATGATGCATTGAATCCAAATTTACCGAACTATAAATTGCACATTTCCTTGGATGTTTAAAGAGATCCAATTTTATATTGATAAAAATGGACAGTTAAATTTGATTCCCAACATATCAAACACAACAACAAAACAGATGAGACACACATTTAACAATAGAAAAAGTAGCACATTGTTCTGCTAAATTTCAAAATTTATGATTGAAGAACTACTTTTTCACAAAATTATATATTATTTTGTTCAAACCATTCTCAAGTTAAGATCTATAGACCGACTCGAATAATAGGTTCATAAAAAATATTGAATTAAACTAAGAAAATAAAATTGTCATAACAAAATTATTCCTACAATGATAATTGAGTTTAAATGAATGATTGAAGATAACTCATAATGTAAATGCAAACCTCTACTAAGGAGTCTTTATTGTAGTTTCTCATACTCTAATTTTGTTATGAATTCCTATAACAAGAATTGATTTTGAAGTAGAACACTCTGCACCAGAATTCAATGCTCTGTAGAGTTGTATTCACAAAATATTATGCAACACAGTTGAATAACTTATTTGGAAAGAAAAGATTGGGAGAATATTATAATCAACAAAATTAATTTTTATATTTGTAGATAGTTTTTTATTCAGTATTATCTTTTCATTTTTTATCATTATATCTGATTATAAATGTTTTCTTCAACGTATTAGACTCTCCAACTTCATGCACTAGAGAGAGTTAAAGGAACACCATTTGAATCGTGAGCAAGTATTTGTCTCTTTGGTGTCGTTTAATTTTGGCTCTTTATACATTTAGATATAATAATTAATTTTGGTGTTTAGGATTTTTTACTCTTCTCCCTGCCATGCTCTCAAGGTTAAATTCATCTCTTTTATTTAAAATCTACTATATATACACACACACACACTAAATTAGAACCTAACTACACCATATGACACACCATCGTTAAAACTGCCACATGTAAACCATATCAATGCATGCGTTTTTTAAGTTTTTTTGCACAATATCTAAATTAAATTTATTTTTTGTTATTTTATTTTCAAGATTTAAAATTCAATTTAATCATAAATCTAATATATATCAACTAAACTAAAACCTCTCTATGCCACATGGCATCCTCCTATTAAACTCACTCACTCCTTATACACATGACATTCTCCTATTCTTTCTGCCACATGACATTTTCTCAATTTTTTATTTTTTAAATTCAACATATTAAATATATATCACATTCTCCTATTTCCTAAACTAAACATGTTAATCACAAGAATGATATACAAATATCTTTTTTTTCCTAAAAATTAATATAATAATTATATATATGAATATTCTATTTCCAAAACTAAACATGTCAATCAAAAACACATAATAACTATTAAAGAATACGATAAGTGAATTAACAAATATTTCTATTAAATTTTCACCACCTTTTTATTAAAGAATACGATATAAATATAATAAGGAAAACCTATATACTACATTAAAACCCTAATTATCTCTTTTACGTGTCAACCCATGAGATATACCACATAAGCAAATCTCAATATTCAATTACACTTTTATCTCTCTCTAATTTTGATATCTACTTTTTCTATTTCTTATATGTTTATTATTTAATTAAAATAACTTACCTTAATTATACACATACTATCATCTCAAATATTATTGATATATTTTTACCTTATTAGTTTCTTTTTAATTGTGAATTAATTATTCATAAGATATACTTTACCTTATTAGTTATGGTACTTATTATTTGTAATTAAAACTATTTATAATATATATGTGTGTGTAAAACAAAATTTTAAAATACGTTAAAATATGTTATAAATTAATATATAGAGCCAAATCAAACTATACTTTTTAACCATGTAAAAGGTACATTTTTCAAAATTATATACCTAAAAACGTAATGTACTTAAAGTTTTAATGCTTAAATATATAATTAACAACATGTGATTGAAAATATAATTGGTTAGGTATGATTCATTATGCAAAATTGGTAATATATATTAAAAATATTTGAAATAATTATGTGATATGATTTAACTATTTTTTCCTTTTGGTTAATTATACATAATCAATTATTCTTATTACTTAAATCTAATTTATATATTATTCATTTATTTATATGAAATTTCTTATCGTCTTATGTTCAAGAAATTAAACTTATTATTTTATCAGTTTAGTTTATAAATATTTAATAATATTTTAATTTTAAAATTTATTAACCATACAAGGACATATACTAGTTAAAGCTAAAAAATATCTTCACAAAATATTTAGCCACGTATCTCTTTATTTTGGTCACATATGGTATCTTCTAAGTTTGACATCTGTCAATTTCCCTCGACTCAAGTATCCCCACGTTCTTTTCACCTTCCCCACGCCCCCTCTGCTTCCCTCTTTCATCCTCATACTTCAACTGCTCTCCATTTCTTCACGAGCTCTCCAATTTCTTCCCTCTGCCTCCCTCTTTCATCGATGGCTGAAATTGTGTGCAGCTACAACCACTGGAGTTCTTAGTTCTGAGAAATAGTGACATCGAGTTGCAAGGGACACCTGCATCTCATTGCTATCGCAAACCTGCAGATTGGAAACCTCATCCCAGTGTTGGATGGGTTGTCCTGTAAGTTGCCTCTTTCTTCTCAGTTCAATTGCTACATTGTTTGAGTTACTTTGATATTTAAGTTTCCAGATTGATTGTGGTAAAAGCTCTAGATTGATAGTTATGGTTTCTTCTTAGTTCAATTACTGATTTATATAGTTTATATTTCTGTTTAGTACGCAGTAATAAATTTATGTGTGAGTTACACTGATAATTAATTTGTGGGTTTAACTTATAAGTTACCTTTTTGTGCAAGTATAATTTCTGTTTCAAAAGCTTCACGCTGTCGAATAAACCAGAGATACAACTATGAAGTTCCAATATTTGGTTGATAGTTCAGTGTTTGTTAGAGGGGAAATTTATTATCTACGTACCGTCCATACATTGGTTGGGAGTACAGTAATGGACAGAAGATAATAAAAAAAATGTCATCAATGTGAAGAGTATGTGATTACACTGCTTGTGTAGGCGATGATGTCATCTCTGTTTATATGTGATGACAGTCCGGGGCGAACGGCGCATCGTCGTCTTCGCTGAGGAAGAAGTCGCTATTAGGGTTGGTTTCAGGGCCCTATTTCGACCATTTTAGAACACTTCATAGCGCAGAGTCCGAGAATTCAATCATTTATGAAGCTGCGGTGTGGAGTTCTGAGGGAAGCACTGCAGAATTTTTAGGAGGTTATTCTTCGTTCTCTTTCCGGCTATACCCTTGGCTATCGTTGCTCGGTGCTTCAATCTCGAAAGGGTAAGGGTTTTCTGATCAAAATAAGTTAGTGTTGGTTTTGTTATATTAATTTTGAACTTGGATTTGAATCCGGCCAGTTAGTAATTGCTCATGTTGACCATACCTAATTTGGTGATGAAATGGCAACCGGCCTATATTCTAATCAACTAATTGATAGGTTATTTCTTATGTATATGAATTTCTTTTTGATTGCATTGAATGTTAAGATATATTGTTACTGAACTACTGTAATCACAATTGCCTATACTTGCAACCATGGGTTTTTGCTTGCACTCACCCCTCTTGCTGAATGTATCAGCTTTCTAACTTAGTAAGGCAACATTTCACTGAACTATCCCTCTCTTTTTGACAGTGCAGTTTTACCATTTGATTCCAAGTTGTGTTGATTCTTGATACTTTAGTGATAGGTATAGAATAATGTAGTAATTAACTATGTAAATATACTTTTTACAAATTTTGAAGAAATTGCATTTAGCAATATTAGTTTCTACATTTTATAAAAGGTTTAATTTTATTGCTTTGTATCAGAATTTTTAATAGACTCCATATCTCCCTTTTAGTTTATTATATTCATTGACTTTGTAGAGGAATTTTAACGTCTGTTCAAAACATATGAGTTGCTCTTTTTTTCTTAGAGTCCTATGTTACAGAGTGAAATTAGCACCACAATCTGGCCTGTGACAGATTTAATGACTTTTAGTATCAGTGGGTTGGTGACCCAACTCTCTTTGCAATTTTAACCATGAAAAATCACACTGAATTGAGGTGCACAGTTTTTGCATTACACTTTGCTAATCAGCTCTAGGATCCCTATTGTTTTTTTCTTTCTTTCGTTTGATCCTTGTAGGATCTCTATTGTTATTTTTCTTTTGGTTGCTCTTTTCTTCTCAAGGCCTTTGGTTACAAAGTGAAAGTAGCGTCACAATCAAGCATGTGGCAGATTTAATGACTCTTAGTATCTGTGGGGGTGGGTGACCTAACTCCTGTCTTGACAAACGTAAAAAAGAAGAAGATGAAAGTTGCTGCTAACTTTTTCCAAATTTATGTTTTTGGTATTAAAACATATAACAACGTGGCTGCTGTTGGCTCATTTCTTATAGCTATGTCATTTCGTACTGTAAGGAGAGTCATTATTCTGAATATAACTAGCAATTTTAAAAAATTAGTGTCATATAATGCAGAGCAGGATGAGTGGATCACATTATGTTGATTCTATTATCTTAGGGCCCGTTTGTTTAGCTCTAAATGGGCCAAAATAAACGGATACAAAGCCCGTTTACATTATAGGCCATTTGGTGACATTTTTTTAGGGTTTTCATTCAGGAGATAATCTTGTATCTGTTTCCTCCCCAAATTCACGATATTTCATTCCCTTTCTAGCGCCTCCTCCACACCTCGCTCGCAGCCCCTCCCTCTCCTCGCAGCCGGTGATGTCGGTCGTTCGCCGCCGGGAAACCATCGCCTCCTCCGCCGTCAGTAAGCCCTCTCGTCCCTCTTTTTTCTTCTCTTTGGAATGACTCGAACCCGTATATTGCGCGAGCTTTATCTGATTCGTGGTGATTTTGCCCGAGACTTTTGAAATTTCGCGAGATTCATTTATCAAGTCAGTGATTCTCGTTGATCTATGTGGTTTGCTTACGGGATTAAGGTTTTCTAGTGATTTTGAACCACAAATTTGCGTCTGATGAATTGATGGGGATACGAAAGTGGGAGATCTGCTTTGTTGAGCTTTGATTGTTCATTTGAGTTGGATTGTGAATGGTGAAAGCTTGCCTCCAGTTAAAGCTCATTGGTTTTGTGTTTTCTTATTTGCTTTTGTACGAGAATTCTTGCTTATTGAGAGGTTTTGAGTCGACTGTAGTGATTTCCTTTTTTCTTTCAGCTGTGTTTTCTGCTTGCAAGGATGGTTTGGTTTGCTATTCTGACTATTATTCCATATAATCACTTTGGTTTGCAAGGATGGTTTGGATCTAGTTGTGGTTCTTTGTTGAAAGTTTCATATAATAATCACTTTGGTTGCCTTGTATGTTTTTTTTTTCTGCTTAGAGATTAGTATAACTACAGTGAAATGTATATGCTGTGAACGAATAATCCAAATGTAGGAATTCCTCATCTATGAATTCAGGAGACTATAGCACTAGGCACCCTTTCCACTGATTTTACTGGCTTGCTTAGAGATTTTACTAGGAGAACCAAACCCGGTTTGTGTTTTGCTGATTTTCAATCATTGTTTGCCCATTTGTGAATTATGAAGTTTATATGTGTGGGTCATTAGATGTTGTTGTCTAACCATTTAGCTAGAGTTTGTTGAATACTGTCTGTTGTCTGATGCTTCTACTGTCTGCTGCTGCTGATGTTGTTGTCTAAACCAGTATGAAATGCCTTTTTTCCACTGTTTTGCAGGATGCAATTGATCTTGTAAGCGGCCGATACTCAATCAGCAGAGGCAGTCCTATAAGAAGGCAAAAGGGTTGTTTGGAGTTCCATTCCCACATTATGAGACGCTGGCTGGAATTTATGGAAAGGATAGAGCAACTGGAGCAGCAAGCGAGTCGTTTGTACAAGCTGTTCAGAATATTGATGACGAATTGGCAAGAGGCTCGGTAACACTTTATAGCGAGGATGACCTTGATTTTGATGTTGATGTTGAAGCTCAAGCTGAAGATCAAAGTGAGTCTTTGCAATCTGCAAGTGGGTCAAGGAAGAGGAAGGATCCACCATCTGTCAAAAGTGCAAAGAAGACTAGAATTCGATTGAAGAAAAGTGATGATGTTGGAGACTTGACTGCATCTCTAAAATCAGCTTCTGCAGAGATTGGTAAAGTGTTTGAAAATATGAATGCAAATTTGGGTGTAATGGCTCAAGTGTGGAGTAGTGAAGAAGAGAGAAAGAATAAGCTTGAGAATGACAACAATATTATTCTAGAAGAAGTGATGAAATTTGATCTCTCTCCTTCAAATGCTTTAGAGGTAACAATGTCATATTTAAAAAAATGTGTCTAGTTTTTTTTTATAGTTATTTACTGTTTCAAACCTTGATTCGAAATTGTTTTTAAACTTGACAGGTAGCTACTATCTTGATGGCTGAGGAACCTAAGCTGCGTGTTTTTTATCAAGCAACTACGGCGTTGAAGAAACAGTATGTCAAGGATTTGTTGAAGAAGAAGTGATTAGGATGTGTTAGAGTTACATTTGGTACTTGTATTTTGGTTATGCATAGATTTAGTACTTATGTTTGGTATGCATAGATTGGATACTTGTGATTTGGTACTTTATGTCTGGTTATGCATAGATTTGGTACTTATGTTTGGTATGCATAGATTGGGTACTTGTGATTTGGTATTTTATGTCTGGTTATGCATAGATTTGGCAAAATTTAAAAAATAATAACTCAAATTTTAATTCAATAATTAACAAACCAAACACTTAAAAAAGTAATGCAAACGTAATCATTCCATTCATGGGATAAACCAAACAAAATTTGATTTTAACACATTCCCTTAATTTTTCAATCCTTTTTCCTTTCCGTTTCCCCTTGTTAAACCAAACGCCCCCTTGAAGTGGATGTGTATTTCTTGCTTGTGTAGTGTTTTGAGCCATATGAACTCTGTTTTAGTGTGTTTCAGATTGTGTAATAGTAGCACTTGATCAGAATCTGGTCAAAGATCAATTGTGATGCATCTGTGGCTATGAGGAAGCGGTGTGAGATCAGATTCATTTCCAAGGATGATTGGTAAACAACCATTTCCAGGGATGATTGGTAAACAAGTCAGTTTACCTACTACAACACCTTGGGATAAAATGTAAGAATGCATATTTTCCCTCATTGTAGATAAATTAGTTAAATTTTCTATAAAAAAAAATTATTTACCTTTAGGAATTTTGTAAACAACCATATCACATAATATATCTAAGTTCTCAACTTTTTTATTGTGATGGCATAAAATATTATTATATTAGTTTATATTTTTTCTATCTTTTTAAAAAAGAGAATTTTTAAAATACTATAATTAAATTTTAATGGAATAACGTGTATTTCATGTGATAGAAAAGAATAGAAATCTTTGTTACTGGAAGACATTGTAGTGACACGAATACTCTTTTCACTACAGTTCATCAATGTTATTTTTAAAAAATATAATTTTCGTTAATGTCATATTTTTCCAATCTATGTCTGCTTACATAGTGTATATGTGTCAAAATTTATATAGAATCGATAAAACTTAAATAAATATATATGGTAAAATTTATATAGAATCGGTAAAATTTAATTGAAACAACCGGCGCCTACACTAGCTTGGTATTATTTAACATTTTTCAATTCAAAAAAGAAAAGTGTAGGAGTGGGAAGTTGAAAGTTGCAATTTTGGGTTTTACGTAGGGGTGTTCAAAACCGGATCGGACCGGAAAACTGGACCGGTGAAATTACGGTCCGGTCTCCGGTCCATGTTTTCCCATTAATCCGGGTCCGGTCCGGTCCAAACCCGGATTTTAACCGGTTCGGACCGGTGGACCGGATTTTTTTTTAAAATAAATAAATAAATTAGGAGTTTAAATGTTTTTTTATAGATATTTTTCTTAATTTAATAAATTAGGAGTATAAATGTTTTTTATATATTTTTTTAGATATTAAATAAGAATTTAATTATTATTTTTTTAAATAAGGACCGATCCTAAACCGGACCAGACCGGATGAACACCCCTAGTTTTACGCATGGAATTATGACTACTCTCAACCCCCTAAAAGCCAACATCACCTTCACCCCGTGAATATATGAGCATTGCAAGGATTCCTCATCTTCTTTCTACCTTGGTTTTAAAAGGCGCAAGGCGCACCGAGGCGTAAAGGATCCCTGGAGCCTAGGCGCAAAAAAAAAAAGTGCGCCTTTCGTAGGCGAGGCACACTTTTTATTCAAAAAGCTTGTAAATTAATTCTAAATGATATATTGCACTCAAACCAACATAATAATGTATTATAAATGCATAAAATGACACAAAGAAACATAGTTCATAAGTAGAAAGTCTAAAATACCACTAAAACATGTCATAATATAATCAATTTCACATTTCAATTTAAAAAAAGTAGAAAGCAGTTCTTAATTATAAAAAAAACAAAACATATTCTGTAAAAAAAACAGATTCTATAATTTGTAACTCTGTATTCAGTATTTTACAATTTACATCTCCTATTTTCTATAATCTATACAAATCATATTCTATACAATTGAAAACAAAACAACTGAAATAATAAGAGATCGAGAGAGGGGGAGACTAGAGAGAGACAAAGAGCGATTGAAAATTTGAGAGATGCGGCCATGTGAGAGAGAGAGAGAGAGAGAGAGAGAGAGAGAGAGAGAGAGAGAGAGAGAGAGAGAGAGAGAGAGAGAGAGAGAGAGAGAGAGAGAGAGAGAGAGAGAGAGAGAACCTTGAGTTGGAGGAAGAAAACCCTAGCTATTGGATGGGGGTCGCTGCTGTTCGTGAGCGACTACGAGAGAGAGAGAGAGAGTCAGAGAGAGAGAGAACCTTGAGTTGGAGGAAGAAAACCCTAGCTGCTGGATGGGAGTCACTACTGTTCGTGAGCGACTCAGAGAGAGAGTCAGGGAGAGAGAGAGAGAGAACCTTAAGTTGGAGGAAGAAAACCCTAGTTGCTGGATGAGAGTCGCTGCTGTTCGGGAGAGAGACGAGTGGAAAGGTGAAGGATGAAGGAATTTCCATAAAAATAACCGGCCCTATATATATATATATTTTTAATGAACCCAACGCCTTCACTACACAAAGCGCGCAAGGCGCAGAGGTGCGGGGCGCGGCGAGGCACGCACCTTGTGTAGTGCGCTGCGCCTGCACCATCAAAGGCGCCAAGGTCGGCGCCTCGTGCCTGAGGCGCCTAGGCGCGCGCGCTTTTTAAAACCAAGCTTTCTACTCAATCAATAGTAGCGGAACCAAAGAATTCTGAAAGAGGGATACAATTTTTTTTAATATTATTCTAATATTAAATAAAATAGTTATAAATAATATTAATATCAATATCACATGCATTATGATTTCATACTTTTCTTACTTAAAAACCAACATTAATCTTCATCATTTTTTTTAGGTTTATTAGGAATAGTCGAAGACTAAAACACTTGAAATTGATAATCTCTTACTCGCACAATAAATTTGTCTATATTCCTTTTTAGAATAATTCAATTTAATAAAAGTTTGTTAACACGTCAATCAAATTAAATTAAGTTTGAATTATAAATAAATTAATTCAAGCAAATCTATACCTAAATCGAAATACCCTAACCATCACGATTCGAATTTATAAGATTGAAAATGAGTTGTTGTTTCAAAATTCAAATTGAGATGGTCCGGGTATGAATTTAGATGTTTTATTAGCAAATCTTTCGAATTTGAGTGCAAGAAATACGTGAAGTTGAACCGAAGTACCCTTAAACTCAAGGATACCCACCGAAATTCCTAAAAAATTAATATAAAAAATGAGCGAAAAATAAAAACTCAGGATGAAAGGGGGGCACGGGACCCCCTGCCCCCCTCAGTTCCGCCCCTGCACTTAATTACCAATCACATAAACAACTAAACTAGAAGCTATCTCTTAATCACGTTTTTTCGTTATTTAGAAGTAGGTGTTATATATTTATACGGCTTTAACTCGATATTTCTAATTAACGGAGAAAAGATATTTATGAATTGTTTTATCTCATTTTTTTGATAAGGTAAAAATTAGATCGAAAATCACACAAAGTCGGTTTCTCAGTCTATAGCATCCTTGCGGATGAGAATTATAAGTTCTTGATTGGCTTGAAAGTCTTCTAGGGCACTCCGCTAGCTCATCTTCGCAATGTAATCAGCAACAATGTTTGACCCCCGGAAAACATGACAGATCTGCATTGTGGAAAAAAGATGTAGAATACAAAGGATATCAGAAATTAAAATGTCAATATCCCAAGGACAATGCCAAATTTTTTTCAGGATGTTTACAATAGTAAGGTTATCACATTCTAGTTCAATTTTGTTTATTCCTAGTTCATAGGCTTTAAACAAAGCATTTCTCACCGCTAGGGTTTCTGTTCTTAGGGGGGTTGAAACTGCACACTTGTCCCCAAACATATATATAGGTTCACCATAATTGTTTCGAAAAATATATCTGAAACTGGAGTCACCATTAGTCATAGTTGATCCATCCGTATTAATTTTTATGATGTGATCCGACGATTTTTTCCATTTTTTTTTGGTCATCTACCTTTGTTTTTTTTTCCCATTTTTTGTTTAATTTCAGCAAGGGGATATGGGTTCCAGTTCTTTGTTTTTTTTCCAATAATTGATTTGATTTTTGATGTAAAGAGGTACATCCTTAATAGTGTCATTGTTCGTTCTTTCAAAACTTTGTTGGTTTGTATAGAATCAGATTCCCCACCAAGCGACCACTAACTCCACAAATTGCGTTTGATCGGTTTTATTGCGAATTTCTTCAATGATTTCTTTGATTTTTTTTATTCCCAATGGTTAAAGATCTGAGGATTCTATGTGTTTGATTGTTAATTTTTTCAGTTGTTTTCAAGGTATGTCTATATTCAAATAAAAGGTGGTTCGAGTCTTCAGTTTGTGCATTGCAGCGCACACACCCTTGAGGGAGCGCAACTCCTTTTTCAGCTAATCTTGCTTTTGTGGGAAGTCCATTTTTTATAATTTTCCAACGAAAATTTTTGACCTTTGGATGTGTGTTCAACTTCCAAATCCAGGACGAATCATAAGATGTGTATCTTTTGTTTGTGATGATCATATCCATGGCATATTTAGTGGAAAACTAGCCACTTTTACTGGCTTCCCAGTATATTATGTCATGTATGTTATGTAATGGAATGGGTAAGACATGATCTTTTTAGTTAAATCATGAGGTAACACTTGTTCAATCATCAACATATTTCAGGTCATGTTTTGTTGGATAAATTCTACAACTATTGCTTCTTTTTTCAGAGTTGGATTCATGTTGATTATTTCACACAATGAAACATTTGAAATCCATTTATCAGTTCAGAATTTGATTGTTTTACCATTTCCCACTTATCAAATAAGTCCTTTCTTAAATTCATCTAAAATTTCAATCATCTTTGACCATTACCAGGAGCAGTTTCCTTCCTTCACATAATGAAGGATATGTTGTGTTCTGATATATTTTTCAATTATAATTTCCACCCAACAGTTATTGGGTTCAACCAATATTTTCCATAGAAGTGTGAATTGTAGGGCTTTATTCATATCTTTGGATTTTCTCAAACCAATACCTCATTGTTGTGTTGGTTTGCATATTTTTTCCCATCCTATTAATGGTTTGTATGGTGGGTCTTTATTCCAGAAAAACGATATGTTGATCTTATCCAATTCATTGTGCGTTTGTGTTGGTAACATGAAACTTTGCATTAAAAAAATTGGTCTAGATGCAAGGTTCACTTTTATTAGTATTGTTCTTCCTGCTTGTAATAACGAATTCGCTTTCCATTTGGTTAATTGTTGCCGAGTGCTTACTAAAAGATCAGCAAATGTATTCATATTGACCCTACCATTAATGATAGGACAACCCAGATATTTTTCCAATGATACCATGTTTGTGACGGTAAGGGTATTTTGGATATTCACTTTTTGTGCATTCGGTACTTTTTTCGTTACTTGAAATGCCGATTTATGATAGTTTACTTTTTGTCCTAAAATTTTGCAGTACTCATCAACAATATCCTTTATTTCTGTACAGTTTTCATGTTTCGCTTTCGAGAAGATCATAATGTCATTTGCAAAGGCCAAGAAAGGTATTCGAGTTCCATTTTTTGCTAGTTGAAACCCAATCGGATTTTGTGGTCTGTTTGATGCTCTCTGTAATTTTCTAGCAAAAATTTTAGATCCGAGTATAAAGAGGAAAGGTGAGAGAGGATCGCCCTGTCGAAGTCCTCTAGTTGGTATGAATATTTCCGTAGGTCCATTATTAACTAAAACTGAGAAAGAATCCGTAGTAATGCATCCTTTAATCCAAGAGATGAATTTATCATGAAAAACGAATTTTCCATAATTTTAATGATAAAGTTTCATTCAATTCTATCGTATGCTTTTTCCATGTCTAGCTTTAAGGCTATAAATCCTTGAGTTCCTTTTTTCGATTTAAAGGAATGAAATATTTCATGAGCTATTAATATGTTATCTTGAATGGCTCGGTTAGTAACAAATGCACCCTACAAAGGGTGTATTAATTTTTCCATAGTCTTTTTTAGCCTATTTGTTAGAATCTTTGATATTATTTTATAAATTGTGGAACACATACTTATTGGTCTGTAGTGATTTGTTGAGCTAGGATTATCACATTTTGGTATTAAGGATATAAATGTATGGTTTACTTGTTTGAGTAATTTGCTGGATAGAAAGAAACTTTTCACTGCTTGGATTACAGAAGGGCCTACAATATCCCAGTACTTTTGATAGAATTCAGCTGTCATGCCATCGGGTCCAGGAGATTTATCCAAACCAATATCAAAAACAACCTTTTTGATCTCATCGTTGGAAACATTCTTTGTTAATTCCTCATTGTCTTCAGTTGAAACTTCAGATTGAATTAGTTCAAGGTTATCTTGGAGAATATGACTACTTGTTTCTTCACTTTTAAATCTTTTAATAAAATCATTTCTAATTTCATTTCTAATGTTTTCTTCCTAATTATGCGTGTACCTTCTTGTGTTTTTATTTCCATTATGATTTCCCTTTTTCTTCTACCACTAGATATTTTGTGAAAATAGCCAGCATTGGTGTCATTAAATTTGATATGTTTGACTTTAGTTCTCTAGTTTCAATATGTCTTATGAAAGTTTAGTAGTTGTTCTTTCTTTCTAATGCAATTGTTTTATCATTAATACTAGGTAGAGTTCTAAGTTTACTACAAAAGGTATACAATGGGTTCTATCTCATGTTTGATAAGCAGAGTTTTTTATTAAGTACGAAAGGCAAACATTAGGTGGATGCCTATTTGATATAGGATCGAGCTATATTATTCAAGCATTAAATCTTTAAAAAATTTGTAATCTAAGGTTTTCAACTACCTCTCCTGATATGCAGGAAATAAATATAACTTCTTCGTAAATCTTGTAAGAGGAGGTTGGGTGAGGCCGAAATATCAACCGCTTGATCGCATTTTGTAAAACAATGACAAATCTTCACTACATCAAAATATGTCAAAATCAAACATTTAATGTCTTGAATGATCATGTGAATCACCCTGAAAAGCTAGTCTTGTCTGGTGGCTAGAGTTGATTGAACATGGATCATTTTTTTTTGAAGAAAGGTAAATTATATTAAAGAGAGGATCAATACTATACAAGGCACGAAGGCCAATCCTAGACACAAAAGTTGAAAGCAGAGCTTTCAGGGCCAAAGAAGCAAACAAGACAACTAGTTGAAAGCAGAGCTTTCAGGGCCAAAGAAGCAAACAAGACAACTAGTCATCAAGACAAGCGCGGACAAAAGCAAGAAGCAATCACATAATTTTTAGAGTGCGGAGCCACTGAAGGGTGGCATCTTCAAACTTTGCTTTCTTGAGCATCAGTTTTGTTGTAGCCAGACGAATAATCTGACTAATGCATTCACCACTTGATGGATTGAGGTCTTGAAGATCTTCTTGTTGCGAGTAAGCCAGATGGTATAAACACAGCAAGAGATGGCCAAGCTACGGGTCAAAAGTTGAGCTTTAGTTTGTTGTTGTAGATCAGGTAAGAGGGAAAATCAGTCCTCGATATAGCAAGAAAAGGTGGGCAATGCGACCCAATCAAGGATTTGCCTGAGGATGTTCTTGACAAAGGCACAACTAGTCCACAAATGAGCATTAGATTCAGCCTCAGCATTGCAAAAAACACAAGACTCAGCATCAATATCAGTCCATCGACTAATACGGTCTTTGGTGGGGAGCCTACATGAAGGGCAAGCCAGGTGATGAACGAGCACTTGGGAATATGTAAGCCTCCCCAGATAATCTGCCCCCAAGAGTGTGTAGTCCCAACATCCCGCAAAAGATTATAAGCTCCCATGCTACTGAACTTCCCTGCTGGATTAGTAAGAAGTTGGATAAGAGTGGTCGGCTCTTCTTTGAGAAGAAGGTGATCCCTGACACGAAGAAGCCCTTTCCAAACCCAGCTGTCAAGAATATGCGCCTGAGTGACCCAAATGGAACCAGTGGAAAGGTATTGTTGTGCAGCCCAAATAGTCCAAATATTTCTGGTCGTGGTGGAAGCAATTTCCAGAATAGGTTTCCACATGGACGCCCGGTTCCAGGATAAGAGCTCCTTGAAGTCAAGGCCACCCTCGCTTTTAGGACGGCAAAGAGATTTCCATGAAATAAGGTTGCATGAGGAATTAAGATCCCCAGACCAGAGGAAGGACCTCAAGATAGCTTGGACCTTGTGCATAATATGGGTAGGGAAGAGCAAAAGCTTGCACTAGAAGTTCTGAATACCATAAAGCACAGTCCGAATGAGCTCAACACGGCCAACATATGAAAGGTGTTTAGCAGTCCAAGATCGGACCTTACAGGTCATTTTCTCAATGATAGGAGTGAAATCACTGTTACGGGGTTTGCGAGACCCCATTGGAACTCCTAAGTATAACATAGGCAACAAGCCTTCACTGAATTGGCAACACTGGAGTATCAAGTCTTTCCATCTATCGCAGTTCCCTCCGAAATAAATTTTTGTCTTAGTTGCATTAAATTTTAGACCCGACAGATTCCCAAATTCATCGAGAATGGATTTAATAGCAGACACTGAGTCCAAGTCTCCTTTGCAGAATAAAAGCAAGTCATCGGCAAAAGAGAGATGATATAGTTTAAGGGGGGCACACCTGGGATGGTATTGGAAGGTAGAAACAAAATCAAGAGAGGATAACATTCGGGACAAGTACTCCATTGAAATAGTGAACAAATAAGGAGACAAGGGGTCGCCCTGTCGTAAACCTCGCTGCCCTTTGAAGAAGCCAGTCAAGCTTCCATTGACACTAACAGAGAAGGAAGTGCTGGAAATACAGCTTGTAATCCAGCCAATGAATTGAGTCGGGAACCCAAGTTGAATGAGGCAGTTGAGAATGAAGGACCAGTCAAGCGAGTCAAACTCTTTGTGGAAATCCACTTTAATGGCACAACGACTAGAAGAGTTTCTCCAAGAATAATGCTTGAGTAGGTCACTGCAAATAAGAACATTGTGGTGTAATGAGCGACCCGGGACAAAGGCAGCTTGATGATCATCAATGATAGAGGGTAGGACCGCCTTCAGCCTATTACTAATGATCATCGTAATCCCCCTGTAGATAGTATTGCAGCAAGAAATAGGACGAAAGTCCTTAGCATTAGTGGGATTGTTGCACTTCGGGATCAAAGCAATAGTGGTATGATTTAGCTGCCGGAGAAGCTTGCCAAAACTAAAAAATTCCTTTACAGCCTTGATAATATCATGTCCCACAATACCCCATGCTTTTTTGAAGAAGAAGGGGTTGTATCCATCCGGCCCTGGAGATTTATTATTGCCCATTCTAAAGAAAGCTTGCTGAATTTCCACATCATTAATAGGATTAAGCAGGGAAGCTCTTTGATCATTGTCCAAGCAAGGGCCTCTGCTGATATGCTCAGACTGGAAATGAGATGGAGGAGAGGATTGCCCAAGGAGGTTATCATAGAAGGATAAGAAGTGGCTAGCAATATCCTGGGGCTCAGAAAGCCGGGTACCATCCTCTTGAACAACCAGGCCGACAAAGTTCCTACTCCATCTGCATTTAATTTGGTTGTAAAAATAGGTCGAGTTGTGGTCGCCATATTTCAGCCACTGCAGTTTGGCTAACTGACGAGTCAGAGAAGATAATGTATCAAGTTCAGAGTGAAGTCCATTTCTGCAGAGAAGCTCCTGAGCTTGCAGACTAGAGTCAAAAGGACGAGTATAGGAATCCTGTTGGATGGAACAGAGCTCTTCACGTCTGTTGTTGACATTTTTTGTCAAGGTTTCCAGTCTAGCAGACCCAAATTTGCGCAGACAATATTTGAGAATTTTCAGCTTAGACACAACCTGGAACATAGTATATCCAGGAATGCACTCTTGCCAAACCTTAGCCACAGTAGGAAGAAAGGAACCATGAGTTGCCCAAGAGTTAAGGAATCTAAAGGGGAAACGAGGGGGATTTAGAGCGGAACCCATATAGACAGTAACAGGAGAATGGTCAGAGAGATTGTAAGTGTCAAAATGTGCAGTCGAGCGACTAAACCGGGAGACCCAAGCAGAATTGATAAGAACTCTATCAAGCTTGCACCAAATTCTTCCGCCATCAGTGTGATTGTTGTTCCAGGTGAAGAGATTACCACTGAATCTCATGTCAAAGAGCCCATCTGTATCCATACAAGAACGTAGCTCATCAGAAACCAGACCAGTGCTCGATCGATTTTCCACAATCTTCTCTTGAGAGTGAAGGATAGTATTGAAGTCTCCTAACACGACCCAGGGTAGAGTCAAATGTGAGCCAAAATTGCAGATATCATTCCAGAGAGAACTGCGGCCATTTCGATCATTGTATGCATAAACAAAGGTGGCAAGAAAGTAATCAGTAGAGTGAGGGCGAGAGACACGATAGTGGATGCTAGGGCTGAGAAAACTGAACCCGAACCCGACCCGAAAAACCCGAACCGAACCCACATGACTTCGGTTCGGGTTTCGGTCTGAATTTATTAGGATTTCGGGTTCGGTTCGGGTTCGGTTTTTAGTGTGTTTTTATGTACGAATGTTGTTTTGGCCCGAACCCGACCCGAACCCGAACATTCGGTTCGGTCTTTGGTCCTATTTTTTTGGGCTTTCGGGTTCGGGTCGGGTTTAGGCCCATGCTCAGCCCTAGTGGATGCATTGCGGAGAAATAGATTCAGCAACCAAGGAGACAACTATTGGATCCCAAAGAACCCATATTCTGCCATTAGAAGAGACCGAGCCATTACTGACATATTTCCAACCATGGAGCAAGCTATTGCCTATACGATCTTTCTTGTTCTGACGAACCCGCGTTTCCAGAATACCAATCAAATTGAGCTTAGAACTCTGTACAAAATTCTTGAATTCAACTTGCTTTGAGGTTTTATTGATACCCCGGACATTCCAGCTTCCAAAATGGATGTTATCCATAAAGAAACGGTGGTGGAGGTAAGACAAGGCTCCTTGAGCTGTCTTGAACAAGAGTTACAGGGGTAGAGTTTCCAGGGGAATCAGAGTTTAGAGCAAAGGGAAAGGAATCGAGAAGGGGGATATCTGTGGAAGGGATAGAGGAGAGGGAATTTTGTGGAGCAGGTTTGGGAGGGAGAGGAGGGAGGGAATAAGAGGAGTGAATGGGGGGTCGACTGCCAGATCGCCGGCGGATAGCTTGGCGGCGAAGAGGCCGAGAATTGTGGGGGTGAGGGGAATTCCATTTGGGAAGAGATCAGTAAGTGGGTTTGGAGTAAGAAGAGTTGGGCCAGGACAGTTTACCAGGACGAGTTCCCAAGATTGGCCCATTAGAAGGACCAGGCGGCATAGATAGAGGAGCCATCCCAAGTAGGCTAGAAGGGGGAGGAGGTTGATGGGCCTGACTAGAAGAAGTGGCATTGGCCTAGAATCACCATCTGGGCTCAAATTAGAGGGGGTGCCCTTAGGGAAAGAAACCCCTGTAGCTGCGCCGTCATGTGCCAAATCTTCGAGATTGTCAGACGTCGTCATCTCCGGCATGGCAGAAGCACCGACCAGAGTATGTGGACAATTTTTTGACGAGTGCCCAAAAGTCTGGCAATCATGACAGTGCCATGGGATCCATTCATAGTGAATTCGCTGCTTGATCAATGACCCATCCTTAGCCCTCAAGGTGACCTCACGACGGAGCTGCTTCTGGGCTAAGATCTCAACAAGAATGTGAGCAAATGATAAGCGCACCTCATTAGCAGTAACTTTATCAATATAGAGAGGTCGCCTAATCGCTGAACCAATATGACGGAAGAATGTCTCACTCCAAAATTCAAGACCCAAGTCAGGCAGAGTAACCCAGACCGGGGCCGAATTGAGACAAGTGATGTCCATGGTGAGTCCTCTTTGCCAGCGCCTAAGAATCAAAGGCCGAGTACCCCCAAGCATCCACGGACCATTTTTAAGAACACTATTCAGGTCCTCTTCATTGGAGAATCGAAAAACAAACAGCCCACTATCATTCAAAACAACTTTAGGAATTGTACTGCAATTGTTCCATCGGGTATCAACAAACCTTTTCATGATAGAGAAGGATGTTTTGTCTCCCATGGTAGCTCCAACAAGGCACACACTCCATTTCCGGACTTGATCCGCAATGTCTTCCTCAGAGTAATCAATGATGCCATCTTCAAAGCCTTCCTCGAAGTACAGTGGCGTGAGAGAGGAAGGGACTTTATTCCCTGCAACAGCCTCGGAGAAGGTGGGCTTACGGAATAAGGTACCGGTCTACTGCTTATTAAGAGCCACACCAGTTGGTACCGAAACAGGGGCGGCACCGTCTAACGACGGGAGAGCGGACATAGGAGGAGCAATAGAAGCCGGAGAGGAGCTAGAGGGCAACAGAAGAATAGGGGCAGAAGAAGGAGGGAGTGGGGGGAAAGGAGGAGGAGGAGGAGGGGGGGTGGAGGAGGGGAGAGGTGGAGAGGAGGCAAAGACTGGAAGAAGCGACTATTACTGCGAAGGAAAGAGTCATCAGAAAGAGACTCAACCTGAGAATCTTCATCAGAATGAGAGCAAGGACAAGAGAGGGGGGAAGAGGGTTTGGGCGGTATGATGGAGGAGATTTTGATGGATTTGGAAGGTTTGCGATGCTTGTGTTTGGATTTGGAGCTCTGTTTACCCATCACACGGCCGCGGCCGGCGAGGCGGCGACCGAGCAGCTAGGCAGAGCAGGCGGTGGAGGGAAAAGGCAGCTAGAGGCTGGAGAAGGTGGGTGGGAAGAGGAGAGTGTACGGAAAGCGAAAGGAGGGCATTGGATTTGGTTGTTGGGTTTCACAAATCGACATATATATACTTCATGACAACATGGATCAAATTATCAATCAACTAATTCAACCTTAAACTTTAATGGGTTAATCTAGTGAAATATAATAAAGTCTCGGTCTGATTGATTACAAGTTTGACATGCACTAATCTTCTTGAGATGAGATATATGTAAATTTTCTTTAAGTATTTTCTGAGCGAACAAATCAAACAATCTATAAAATTTCGTAACCTAAGGTTGTTGGCTACCCCTTCTGATATGAAAATGGATATAACTTCTTCATAAATCTTGTAAGAGGAGGTTGCGTGAGATTAGAAGCAATGACAAATCTTCCCCGCATCAAAATATGTTTAAAATACGTGCCTGTTATATGCACGATGAAATTTTTACATACGCACGACACCTGTACGTCAAAGTCTGACGTACAGGCGAAAACAAGACAAACCTGTACGCCAAAATGTGGCGTACAAGCGAAAAATTTGTACGTCACATTTTAGCGTACAAGTTTGTCGTGTATATAATAGCGGCCTTAAAATAAAGCATTCAATGTGTTGAAAGATCATGTGAATTACCCGGAAAAGCTAGTCATGTCCGGGGCTAGAGTTAATTGAAAATGTATTAAATAATCAATTAACTAATTCAACCTTAACTAAACCTTAAGGGATTAGTTTAATAGAGTATGACAGAGTATGGATTACAAGTTTGAGCATACACTAATCTTCTTGAAATGTGATGTATGTAAATCTAGCTCCTTCAAATATTTTCTGAGCGCCCCTTAAAAACTCCCGCATAACCACTCCTTCAACTTTAATTTCTTCGGAAAAAAAACTAATTCAACCTTAAAAAATATTTTCTTTTTAACTGCTGTAAATTAAGAAGCCACCAAGGGTAAAAATGTAACACATGTACCCATTATATAAAAATAGATACCCCTCTTCCCAATCATCATGCCTTAGCTTATTATCTCCTACTCCACTCCCTATAACAAAACCTCCATGGCAGCTAAAGAGGAAGAAGAACAAGAAGAAGAAATTCTTCTGCATTTATTTGATCTCTACTGGTTCAAAAATCAAATCCTCACAAACCCAACAACAACTTCCTCAACAAACCCATCTAAAAAACAAACCCACAACAAAGAAGTATCCACCACACCCACAACAAACCCTTCTCCTCTCCACGTCATCACACCCTCCATTGATCACCATCCCCGGAGCTCAAAAGACGTAGACGTGGAGTCTCCGACATCGGTTCTCGCCCTCTTCAAAGAAACCGAGCAATTCTCCGAAGAGGAGGCGGTAAAGAGGAACAAAAAGAAGCATCATAGGAGGAAGAAGTCGTCTAGGCTACGCAAGAGCTTGACGGAGCTCGAACACGAGGAGCTCAAAGGGTTCATGGAGTTGGGATTTGAGTTCTCTGAGGAGGCAAAGGAATCTCCATGGCTAGTGGGAATTCTTCCCGGGCTGCAAAGACAAGCAAGAGTTGGTGTTTCAAGGCCTTACTTGTCTGAATCATGGAAGAAGAAGAATTCAGTTTCAGAGATGAAAATGATGAGTTGCAGGATTCCATCTTTGAGCAACGAAAATGACATGAAGAAGCATTTGAGGATTTGGGCTCACGCGGTTGCTTCTGCTGTTAAGCATGACAAAGGGAATTGAATCAAGGAAATTAACAATTGCAAAAGTTTTGTGCTTGATTTTGATATAATCTTCTCTAGTATGTTGATTTTAGTTTCCGGAGTTAGTCTTATTTATGGGTTTAATTAGTATTTTGATATTGTTAGATGGTGATAGTTAAAGTTTGAACGGTGCACATATGTATTTAAGCCTTGTACATAAATCTGGTTAGAATTTTATCTTAAATTAATTGACAATAGGATAAGTAATTGAACGTGTGATATGTATTCCAAAAGTGAGTTTAGTGGTTAGAAACAAGGGAAAGTCTTTCACTTTTAGAATCACTTTCTCGAGAAGTAAAAAGAAGGCGACTAATCACATGTGCATTTCTATCCTCAGCCGAAAGAGTGAGACAAGACAGACTTGTATATTGAGATACACATAAAATGGTGATTGGTGAGCATTGTCAAAAAACCCGACCTGACTGGGGTTTGATTTCTGTTAACAAAAAAGGCCCGAAGAATCGAAAACCCTAATATATTGAGATACACATAAAATGATATATAGTGATACATCGCGAGGTGTTTAAAATGAAACACAAACTATTATATGGCCACATATCATCTTCTTGTCTCTACATTGAGCAAATTCAATGATCTTAGGCCATCTTCAATTGTGATTTTGTGGGTTTTTTTTTTAAAAAAAATGTGTTAAAATTTTCAGTTGAAAGTTTTTTATTTTAAGTTTCTATTGTAAGAAACTTTTTTCTTAAAATAAAAAACCTTTATTTGAAAAAAATCTGAGACATTTTTTTTTTTTTTTTTTTTTAAAGAAACCCACAAAACCTCACCTCCTTTGTGGATGATATTTTGATACTCATATTTACTCTAACGTGCAGATTGTTGATTTTCATAGATCCATTTGTTAATTGTTTATTTTGCGGTTTAGTTTACAAACTCTTTTGAGACGGTTATTTGAAGTTTACAAACTCTTAGATTTCATTTCAGTGTTCATTCCTGGACCCTGGTGGTCTATTAGGAAAAATAGAGGTTTTTGCTATGCATTTGTCATATGGGCTTTACATTTGGGCTTTTCATTTGGTTTTTGGGTGGTTTGGAGGTTGGTGGGAGTTGGATCTAGATCCTTTGTTGCTTTCTTTATTGGGTTGTGTTAAGCTTGTGAATTGGGTCAACTAAATTGACTGAAAAATCAATTTAATTAATAAAGAAACAATGAGACCCATTGTCTTTTTTTTTAATAGTTATTATGTGAGAAATGTCCCCAAAAAACCCCGTTTAGGGTTTTAACCCCTAACATTATCTAATCCTCCTGCAAGGTACAGTCCCCTTCAAACTTGTCTTCTCTCCTTCACGTTCTTCAGTTGGCGACTCCAATCTCCTTCCTTCGACTTCAATCTCCGGCATTGGCTTCCATTTCTGTCGCCTCTGCCTCCTCTGACTGCCGTCTCCAGCTCAAGGAAGCTCCGTCCCAACTCGACCATCCTCTTCCTCATTACGTAATGGAGCGAATTGGAAGCTATGAAGACATAATATATCCGACGAAGATCTTGATCTGAAACCCCAAACCCGACGCGTTCGACGAACACGAAGTGGAGCTGTCCGTAATCTGCCGAATCCAACGGTTGTCGATCCACCACATCCCCTCGCGACGCCACTCATCACCGGTGATCTGGAGCTGTAATTTTACGAGAGTGATCTAGAGGACAAGCTGCAAGCTTCCTCCAACTCATTCGGTCAATTCTCCCCGGCAACCTCCAAATCTATCACCGCCTTGCTTGCTCTTCACCGATGACGACCGCTGTCACCTCCCTCTTCTCTCCCTTCCAGATCAGGCGGTTTATGAAATCCTCAACGACTTCCTCTCCTTGGTTGCTAGGTGCTACCATTTCAAGTAAATTGACCAACTGATTGTGCAATTTGTGTCCTGATTTGGTAAAAGAGATTGTTTGATCTATTGGTCGATTGCTCATTATAATCCTAAATCTAATCCAGAGTAGATGAGCTGCTTCTTCTTCTTCGGTCTTAGATGTGAGCATTGTCCACGTTCTTATTGGGGGGGGGGTTCATACTTTCCCTCTCTACTGATTCCCCCACGCTCGTTGCTTCTGTTGGTGGAGATATTCATTTCTTCTATGTTAAATCTCTTCTTACTAAGGTAAATCTTTCATTTCTACCACATTATGGGCAATGGAATTCAAATTTTATGTATGTTATATTATCCATCCACTTTGTGTGATGTCATGGCTATGCAAATTGACTTGTAATATTAGATTTCAACTGAATGCCTGCTCAATTTTGAGTTAAGTTACTCGTCAACTATGTAATTCAAGGTGTCCTTATGCTAAATTGAGTGCTTTTACTTGTACGTATAATGACATTAGTCTTGTATTTAGGGTTCGGATGCATATTCTTGACCTTACCCTTACAGTGCTAGGTGTTTGTTTTTCTTTCTTGTAGTATATTTTGGTGGAGAGTAAGAACATTGCTTATGAATGAGCAATGGATTTCTTATTCATCTCTTTAGATGAAGTAAATATCAAGTTCAATGTTGATGCTTGTCTTGGTCTTCCTTGAAGGATAAAAAACCACATCTCCCGCTTTCTATTGAATTTCCGAACTATGTCAAGTACATCTTTTGGACTAAAAAAAGGGATAGTTACTTTGTTGTCCTTTCAAATATTGGAACCTTGTAGAATGGAAATCTGAAACAACCTTTGAACCATGTGATGGATGATGTTGATACTGCTACAATCTCATGTTTCTTCATATGATTTCTTTGTCTGGTTTTGTTATACTACTCTCTTGCTTCTTCTTTCTCACTGCAGATGAATCGGGACAAGCTCATGAAGATGGCCGGTGCAGTCCGCACTGGTGGAAAGGGCAGTGTAAGAAGGTTTGAAATGATTTCATGATAGTAAATGATGGAGCTGCCTATTATGTTCAGTCAAAGTTCATTGTGTTTATTATGAAACGTACAGGAAAAAGTTTCTTTTCTTTGTTAATCTTCATAATGGTGGGATTTACATTATATAGGACTCTAGGATAGAATCCATAGTGAAAAGATAGAATTACCTATATAACAAACATATATCTTTGTAATAGGAAAAACAATATCTTCTAATCACAAGATTATTTCCTTTTATCTAATACCCCTTGCAAGCTGATGGTCTATCACAGACAAGAAGCTTGGATCGAAACTCTGTGAAAACTCTTCCTGTAAGTGATTTGGTGAAGATATTTGCTCGCTGTCTGTAGCTGGAATATGTCGAACTAGCAATTCTCTTGATTCGACTTTCTCCCGAACAAAATAGTAATCCAACTGAATGTGCTTGGTGCGAGAGGTGACAACTGGATTAGAAGCAAGAAAGGTGGCTGACAAGTTGTCACATAGGAGGATTGGAGCTGACCTTAGAGGTTGTTGAAGTTCGCGCAATAGTTGTTGTAGCCAAACAAGTTCAGTGGTTGCGAATGCAATTGCCCTGTATTCAGACTCGGTGCTAGATCGAGCCACAACTTTTTGTTTCTTGGATGCCCAACTAATTAAGTTGCCACCATAGTAGATTGCAAACCCATGTTGAGACCTCAAATCGACTGGGTCGGAGGTCCATCTAGGATCAGAATATGCTACTAAATCAGAGCAACTGAACGACTGAAGTGAAGGCCATGCGAGAGTGAGCCTTTCAGATATCGTAAAATTCTTTTGACATCCCGCCAATGACTTTGATGAGGCTGGTGCATTTGTTGACATGCTCGGTTAACAACATAACTGATTTCCGGGCGCGTAATAGTTGCATATTGTAGGTTGCCAACCACTTGACGATAGACCTTTGGGTCAGTCAAAACAACATCAGAGGAAGACAAAGGTGTAATCGGACCCGCGGGGATGAAATGCTCTTGGATTCTAGCATACCACAACGCTCCAGCAAATCTCTAATATACTTGTGTTGAGACAAGAATAGAGTGTTTGGAGAGTAGTGTACCTCAATGCCCAAGAAGTAGGATAGGGAGCCAAGATCTTTTAGGGCGAAAGTCTGATGCAATGAAGTGATAAACAGAGCAATGGAAGCAAAACTAGAGCCAGTGACGATGATATCGTCGACATATACTAGGAGATAGATGATGTCAGACGCAGTGGAGCGCACACATACAGATGTGTCTAAGTAGCAAGATCGAAACCCATTTCGATGCAGATGCACTTTGAGCTTTGTATGTAGGAACGCTATTTCAGAATATAAACTGCAATTAAGAAATGCACATAAATTCGAATCAAATTAACTAAATTATACCGAACGATGCTCGGATTGAAACTGGTGCAGAGTCGAGACTGGATCTCTTTCCTTAATTATGAAAATGCCCCGTATTGTGACGGTTCTTCGGCGTTCCGAATCCCAGGATACAACTGCATGATCACTTCTGACTTGCGCAACCAAGAAATTCAGAAGGCTATGAACTTTGTTCTGTGTAGTACTCTCATACTCAATTTAGAAAACAGAGAAGGAGACGTGGGAGATGATGTATTCGGATCAATTGAATGAGGTGCAAATGGCTCCTTATATAGCCTCTGCTGGAGTACTGCTTCGACCCACTAACTGAGTGGAGAAGAAGGTGGAGAGGTGACTGTTGAACTTCAACAGATTGGAACATTGAAGAGGAGAGAAACCAGGAAGCTGTTGAACGTGGAGGAAGACTGGGTCTGCAGCCCCGAAATCTCTCCAGCTCTAGGAATGAGTCAAAGCCCAACAGGCGGGCCTTCTGGATTGGCCCAAAAAGATAGGGCGTTGGCTGGCCAGCCCAATCCCGATACGATACGATCCGATCCAACTCAACTCAACTCAGCCCAAGCCCGGCCCGGCCCGGCTCGCTCGCTCGCCCGCCCCGACTCGGCTCGGCGCGCGTGTGGTCTTGGTGAGCTAGGTCCTCTCCCCATTACAAATGGATAGTGACCCAAGGCCACAACCTTGAGTCCATTTTTCTAGTTTATATACTAGTGAAATGTTCATCCAAACTTCCAATATAGGACAAAATTGTACCCAATATTTTCCCAAGTTTATGCACTTCATGCAAGCAACTTTGGGCCTCCATTTCTCATTCAAACGGAAATCATTTATGTCGTATGAGTACACTACGAGAGTGTGCTCGTGTAGACGAAGCCAATGCTTCCATTTTCCGGTATTGACATTGGCCGGAGCCCACCAGAATTGTGCCCGGAAAAGTGTCCGGCGCCACATCTTAAAATGAGTTCCAACAATCCCCCACATGAATAGAAATGATTCTAAACATATGTTAAAAGACAGAAAGACTTTAGAGTACAGTCGAAAAATCACTACATCTGGGCTGGTAGCGTGTTTCAGCCTTGAACCACCCATAGTAAATAGCTATCGGATTTACTCGACCAGGTAGTGAACATGATGTCTTGAACCACCCGGGCTTTGATGTAAACCGAAACAACAGCTATCACACAGTTTCATCTTCTCACAGAACTAGGTTCTCTTGTTGTGTTCATTTTGGCCTTGAACATCCATGGTTATTCATGAGTGAACTTGGAGAATGTTAGCCTCTCTGTATTCTCCTAGAAACGGCCCCATTTCACACTCATAAGGTGATTTACCATAAAGAGTATCCTGTCATACCCCACTTGTATTTCAAAGCTATGGAATCATTAAAAGCCAAGCTTAACCTTAACTCATACAGGTAGCACTGTTCATCATCCTAGGAACTGGGAGGAGAACTGAGTCTCTCAGTGCTCATCTAGATTCTGCTTGATTTGGTTTTCCCTTTGAACCTATATCTTGGGATCTCCAGTCACGTAGGTGGGGTTTTCCATCAAGCATCCTCTTTGGTCATAGGCTTTAAACCCATTCCTCTTGATGATTTAACAACTTGATCTCGTGACAAACCTTTAGTAAATGGATCCACTAGGTTGTCAGCCGATTTGATATAATCGATTGAGATTATACCATTTGAGAGTAGTTGTCTAATGGTTTTATGTCGTCTTCTTATATGACGTGATTTACCATTGTATAGACGACTCAGTGCTCGAGCTATAGTCGATTGACTATCATAGTGTACACCTAATGCTGGCACTGGTTTATCCCACATTGGGATATCTTCCAAAAAATTCTAAAGCCATTCAGCTTCCTCTACTGCTTTGTCTAAAGCAATGAACTCAGACTCCATAGTGGATCTGGCCAACAGTGTTTGTTTGGAAGATTTCCATGATACTGCTGTACCACCAAGTGTAAATACATATCCACTTGTGGATTTTGAGTTTCTAGAGTCGAATATCCAGTTTGCATCACCGTATCCTTCCAGAACTGTTGGGTATTTGCCATAGTGCAGCCCATAACTTTGAGTATATCGCAAGTAGTTCAATACTCTAGTTATTCATTTCCAGTGTTTGTGTCATGGATTACTGGTGTAGCGACTTAGTATATTTACTGAGTGCGCCAAGTCAGGTCTTGTGTAATTGGTCAAGTACATCAAACTTCCAATCACACGTGCATACTCCAACTGTGACACTGCATCCCCCGAGTTCTTAGTCAAGTGAAGATGAGGGTCCACAAGACTCTTTGCAGTCCCGCTTGAGTAGTTCTTGAATCTCTCAAGTACTTTTTCAGCATAGTGACCTTGAGATAGGATAATTCCTTCAGAATGTCTAGTGATTTTGATCCCTAGTATGACATCTGCTAGTCCCAAGTCTTTCATGTCAAACTTTCCACTAAGCATGCTCTTAGTTCTGTTGATCATGTCTTTATTGCTTCCAATAATGAGAATGTCATCTACGTATAAACACAACAAAATGTATCCATTTGGAGTGTTTTTGAAGTAGATGCATTTATCACATTCATTGATGCTGAAGCCATTTGACATCATGACATTGTCAAATTTTTCATGCCATTGTTTTAGAGCTTGTTTGAGTTTATATAGAGACTTGACAAGTCTGCACACCTTGTGTTCTTGTCCAGGAACAACATAATCCTCAGGTTGTTTCATATAAATATCCTCTTCTAATTCTCCATTTAGAGAGGCAGTTTTCACATCCATTTGATGGATTTTGAGGTTTCGTAATGCTGCTATTGCTATTAGCATTCTTATTGAAGTTATTCTCGTAACCGGAGAATAAGTGTAAAAGAAATCCAAGCCCTCTTTTTGTCGGAATCCTTGCACCACAAACCTAGCCTTGTGCTTTCTATTGAGCCATCGGTTTTCAATTTTGTTTTGAAAATCCATTTGCACCCAAGTGCTTTACACCCTTGTGGCAAATTTACTAACTCCCATGTATGGTTCTGCATAATGGAGTCTATTTCGCTTTTAACTGCTTCCTTCCATGAAGTTGCATCAGGTGTAGACATGACTTCTTTGAAAGTTCTAGGCTCATTCTCTAAAAGAAAGGCCGTTATGAACTCATGCCCAAAGGTTTTCTCCTTTCGAGCTCTTTTGCTTCATCTAGGTTCATCTTCTGTTTCATTTACAGAAGTGCCTGCTTTTTTTTGTTCACGAGTTCGTTTCGGATGTTCTTTATCCTTGCACGGAAACACATGTTCAAAGAAGGATGCATTCCTTGATTCCATTATTGTATTTACATGTATATTTGGTATGTTAGATTTATATACCAGAAACCGATAAGCACTACTGTTGTGTGCATATCCTATAAAAATACAATCAACGGTCTTAGGTCCGATTGTGACCTTTTTAGGAGGTGGTACAGCCACTTTTGCTAGGCACCCCCACACTTTGAGGTATTTGTACGATGGTACGTTACCTTTCCAAAGTTCATATGGCGTCTTGCCAGTAACCTTATGCGGTATCTTGTTGAGGATATAATTGGTGGTAAGCAATGCTTCCCCCTACATGTTCTGGGGTAACCCAGATTCCTACAACATTGCATTCATCATATCTTTCAGAGTTCGGTTCTTTCGTTCCGCAACTCTGTTAGATTCCGGTGAGTAGGGAGCATTTGTTTGATGAATAATCCCGTGTTCTCTACAGAACGCGTTGAAAGGTTCATCATACTCGCCTCCTCTATCACTTCGGATTATTTTTATGGTTTTACTAAGTTGGTTTTCAACTTCCAACTTGTATTCCTTGAATTTTTCCAAGGCCTCATCCTTGCTTCTTAGCAAGTATACATAACAGTATTTTATGCAATCATCGATAAAAGTCATGAAATACTTTTTACCGCCTCTAGTTTGCACAAATTTTAAATCACACAGATCTGTGTGTATTAAACCTAGAGGTTCAGTTGTTCTCTCTACATGTGGAGATGGCGTTTTTGTGAGTTTGGCCTGTACGCATACTTCACATTTGTCTTTACTTGATTTGCATTTTGGAATTAGGTTCATGTTCATTAGTCTTTGAATAGACTTATTATTCACATGCCCTAATCGTTCATGTCAAATATTAAAAGACTCAACAACATAAGCAATAGGATTATTCTTATTCATTGAAACATTGGTTACAATAGATTTTGGGACGACTGTCATTACATTCATTTTGACCAGTCCGTCCTTTACATAACCCTTGCCCAAATACACCCCATTCTTAGAGAGAACTAGCTTGTCAGACACGAACTTCACAGCGAAGCCGTTCTTGCTCAACAAAGTGCCGGAGATCAGATTCTTCCGTATATCTGGCACGTGCATGACATTGGTGAGAGTCAGCTCTTTCTCAGAAGTCAGCTGCAACACCACTTTGCCGTGACCTTCGACCTTGGATGTGGACGAGTTCCCCATAAACAGATGCTCGTCGCTCTTGCTCTGCTGATAAGTGGTGAACATTCCCCTGTCAGAGCAGATATGTCTGGTAGCATGATAACATCCATTTTGTATATATTTTAGGAGTCTAGTTGCATATTAGAATAGGTCATTTGCATGCATATTTTATATTTTTATTAATTAAATTTGCATTATTTTGTATTCGGAGTCTACGCTCGTGCTTTTATATATTTCAGGCATTTTAGGTCTATTTTAATGGAAGAATTGGCCAAGGCTCAAATTGTGCAAATGTCAACTCTCGGCTACATGAATGCATTCATGTGAAATGGACTGGTTTGGACCACGGCCCAAGCTACCAGCTCTCAATTTAGAATTTCAAATGGGCCGGCCCACCACAAGTGCGCAGCCACGAGGGAGTTACGTAGCTTTAGGGGGGGGGAGAGTTTCATTTCTTTTTCGGACGTAGCCGTAGTTTAGGTTTTCTTTAGTTTTGAGCTTTGCTTTAGTTTTGTTTTTTGAGCTTCACAGCCGTACGTACAGGATTGAAATTCAAGAGGGAGTTTGAACCCTATCTTGATTCGAAGATTGGTATTATCGTTCTAGTCTTTTGTCAATTTGGATTATTTTGTTATTGAGATTCAATTTTATCTCCAGTGTTTATTGCATAATCCATATATGTTGATGACTAGTTTAAACCTATTGATGTCTTCGATCATGCTTGGCTAAATTCCTAGTTCTAAGGTTATGGTGATCCAATCGATGTGTATGTGAATAAAGTTATTATCTTTGCCTTAATTGAAATAGTATTTGATTCGTTCCTATATGCTTTATGTCCATAGTAGCTTAGGCGAATTAGAACTTATTAGGGTTTGAGACCGAGAGGTGAAAAAACTAGTAAGTAATCAGGTAGAGTTTGAGACCGAGAGATGATAATTTCTACTAGATCCATAGGAATCGAACCTTAGTGTTATTTGTGCGAGAGCAACTTAATTACTCTTGAGGATACTTAGTCGTCATAGATGTTCTAGGTTTGAGTTGATTTAGCGGAGCGCGAGAGCGGATGTTGATTCAATTTATCTCTAGACTCTAAGTGCGTTAATGGGTTTGAATGAGATTAGCTCTGCGCGAGAGCGATTGTTAGTTTAGTTCAGACACGTCTATTATCGTCTGAGAGGAATTAGTAGATTACCTTAGATGACTTACCTTCAAATAGTTGGACTAGATTCAGGTAGAGTGTGATTTTATTTACTGAAGCATTGTTGCGGCGATCCTTAACCTTCGACACATTTATCCCATAGTGGAGTTTTCTTATAATAGATACAGGCACACGACGACCAAGCTTACACCATTCGAAGTGGTCTATGGAAGGAACCCCTTGACGCCACTGGATTTGTCGCCGTGCCCACTCAGAGACCCAGTGCACATCACTGTCGCCAATCGCGCCGAGCAAGTGCAAGAACTCCATAGGCAAACACGCGAGCAATTGGAACGACGAGCCCTGCAATACGCCTCATAGAAGAACACTGGCCGCCGTCGTGTCATCTTTGCACCCGGAGACCTTGTCTGGGTGCATTTGCGAAAAGAAAGGTTCCCCTCGCGGCGCAAGAATAAACTATCACCATGTGGAGATGGTCCATTCCGCGTGATCAAGACCATAGGGGACAATGTCTATCAACTCGAGCTCCCACCAGACTTTGGAGTCCATGTGTCCTTCAACGTAGCGGACTTGACACCTTATGTTGAGCCTGAGTTTGATGATGGTGAAGCGGGGACGCTTCACAACAAAGTGGGGGAGGGTGATGTATCTCATCCCTCCATGACGGCCACCGAGGAGGAAGATGTCATGAGCCTTCGCTCAGAGGGCCCAGTGACAAGGTCTAGGTCCAAGGCCATCGCCGACGCCGTGCACTCGCTTGTCGCCCGCGTCATCGCTGGCCAAAGCTCACCGGAGACTGAACCCAGACTCCAAGTCCTTGCCACCATCGGCATCGGAGAATCGAGCCCATCGCTGCCGGCACCGGGTGCACCCACTGTCGAGCCAGTCGACTCATTGTCGCTGCCGCTCCCAGTGTCTACGTCCATTGCCTCGCCGCCACCGGGTTGATCATTTAGAGATTTATTTGCCATGTGTTTTGGCATTGTTTTTGAGACATTACTATCTTTGTTATTTACTTGTTTTAGAAAGTTTCCTTTTATAGTAGTTTCCATATTTAGGGTGTGTGCCTATTGCATGTTGCATGGGCTAGCTCACTAGGCTCGACTCGGCCCATCCGAGTCTCGCCCTTAGTATTTAAGTTAAAATTTGATCTTGTTATTTCTTTACGTTCAATTTTAATCAAAGCTTAATTCGAGTGTTTATCTTCCTTCCCTTGATCGGACGTCACCTATCTCTAGCTTCGCATCTCCCTTCACCCGCGCCGACGCTACGGCAAACGCTTGGATTCATTCAAGCAAAGTCTTCCTTCGCATCTCCCTTCACTCCGCGTCGACGCTACGACAAAGACTTGTCCTTTCAAGTCATCTATCACCCACCATCACACCATCGCCATCCATTCAATCGCTTCCGCCATCGCACCCACAATCGGACCTACTCCATCGTTGTCGCCGTCGCTATCCCATCGCTTGTGACACTCATCCTCGCCATCGCTATCGCCATCGAGCCCAGACTCGAACCCCGTCTATCGCTCGCCAACACCATCGCAACCACCATCGTCTTCACCCTCGCCGCCGCCGTCGCTGTCTTGACACTCATCGTGACATCCATCGTCGCCGCCGCCGATACCACCCAGACACTCACCACCGAGTTCGCATCCAGTCCCCACCGTGTCCGATAACCTCAAAACTCACTATTCACTTTGCCACCGTCTTGTCAACCTTTCGTGCAATACAACAAGGGTTTCACCCAAGGGTTCCACGATAGGCTTGACAAGGAAAGCTTGTGACTTCTCGCCCAAGACTAGATCCAACGTGTCACCTTTGACAAGTGTGCTCGTCATTGGAGGCAAGAACACATCAGGGAGCAACTAACACATTTTTCAATAAGACATGACAAGGTCCAGGCAAACTAGAATTACCCATGTAAGTAATTGGAATAGTCTTACCATCACCCATAGCAAGTTGGTCTTGACCGCCATAATCTGACTTCACGGAAAGATTATGCATAGTGTTCGTGACATGGTTTGTAGCACCTGAGTCCATATACCAAGCAGGGTCGTGCAACGCGGAGGGAGATGTGAGGTTGGCAGATTTGTTGGCAGTGGGCGGATTATATGGGTAATTGCTATCATCGAACCGGTTGTAACAGCTGCGAGCTTGATGGCCAACGCGATTACACATCTGACATACGGGACGAGACTGCATATGTTGGTCCTTGGACTGAGGTGGCGAAGCAGAGTGTTGGGATGTGCGACCACGCCCTCGGCCACGGTCTCCTCGACCACCACGACCGCGACCACGGTAGCCACCACGTTCCAAATTGATGGGGCCGCTGGAGGAGGAGGTGCCGAAGTTGGTGTCGCAGCAACAGTAGACGCCTTGTGTTCAGCATCAAGACGTTCTTCTTCTTGGAGCAAGAGACCAACGAGATCATCGGGTGATATGGGTTCTGCCCGGATGTTAACTGCAGCCTTGAACGGTCCATACGAGGCATCAAGACCTTGTAGGAGACAAGCAACAAGATCATCATCGCTGACAAGGCACTGACATTCACCGAGCGAATCAACCATTGAACGTTTCTTTTCAACATACTCGAACATAAAAAGGGAGCCCTTTGTTAAGGTCTGAAGTTGACTCTTTAAGTGCATCAACCGAGCTCTTGTTTGAGATTTGAACATACGTTCTACCATCGTCCAGACATCGGATGAAGTGGCAGCACGCGCAACATAAGCAAGGAGACGTTCAAACATGGTGGCACGAAGCCACACTAGGACCAATCGGTCTTTCTTCTTCCAGGCCGTGTTGGCTTTGAGGGCCTCAACATCCGTTGCAGCAGGCTATGCTTGAGCAGGTTGTGATACGAACTGATCTAACTCGAAGGCTTCGAGTGTAGAGAAGACAATTGCCCTCCAAGCAAAATAATTGGAACGATCTAACTTGATGGAGATATTTGGAAATTGAAGGGTTGGAGAGGCAACAGAGGAGGAGGAGGACAAAAGATTGGTGTTTAAGCCACCGGCAGATTTGGGGGATGTAGGGGGAGTGGTTGACATTGTAAAAGACCTAGCAAACTGATACCATATGAAACGTACAGGAAAACGTTTCTTTTCTTTGTTAATCTTCATAATGTTGGGATTTACATTATATAAGACTCTAGTATAGAATCCATAATGAAAAGATAGAATTACCTATATAACAAACATATATCTTTTTAATAGGAAAAACAATATCTTCTAATCACAAGATTATTTCCTTTTATCTAATATTTATTGTATTATTGTACAAGCTAACCTCTACGTTCCCAGCCCAACTTAAAATGATCTAAAATTCAAAATGGCTTAGACTCAACTGTCAAAACCTACTGAGTGGTAACTTAATCCAAAAAATTTATTATAGGTCAAGATATTTTCTGCACTTCATTTGAAATTACCCAACTTGCAAATATTTTTTTCTGGAGAATGTTGGAGAAGATTTGATGCTATGGAAAATGTTTCTATGTTTCTTGGCATTCTGATTAGTGCATTATTAGATTGTAAATATATTTTACTTGTGATGTGCTATCATGTCATATGTTTAATTGGAGGATTTAATATTATATTCCTGCATTGTTGAACTGGGATTTTCACTATGCTAAATTGGAGAATTCATTGTCTTTACTGTAGCACTTCAATGATATCTATTATTGTGATATTTAAAGCTTGAATTTCATGCATTTTCTTGCAGCTAAAAAATATATTGTCTTAATTGCAGAAAAAAGAAGGCCGTGAACAAAACCACCACCACAGATCCACCACCATAGATGACAAAAGGCTTCAGAGTACATTAAAGAGGGTAGGAGTGAACACTATCCCTGAGGAAGTGAATATATTCAAGGATGATGTAGTTATTCAGTTCACTAATCCTGAAGGTCAATTTATAGTACCACACTATTGAACCAAATATGGTATTATCATTATTGCAAAGGCAGTTTTTGAGGGTTTGTTTTGTTGTTGTTCTAGATGTTCAATCCATTGAAATTTTCCTTGTCGTTGAGACATGTGCCTTCTATTTTCGGTTCAAGCTTCCATTGCAGCTAATACATGGGTCGTTAGTGGCTATCCTCAAACAAAGAGTATGCATTTTTTTTCTCACAATACAATCAACCTATTAATATTGTTACCCTTCTCTAATTATTTTTTTAAGCCAGACCTTTTGTCTGTAGGATATTTTACGACGTATGGTTTTGTTCTGCAAGGCTGCTATAGAGGTAACAATTTTTCTCTTCTACTAGCTTCGGTGCCGCTTCTAACACGCCACCAATTAGCATCAATGTACACTTTGAATGCACTACCGACTAGCCTCGATGAGACTTCGAACACGCCACAGACTAGCCTCGGTGACGCTTCAGACACGCCACTGACTAGCCTCGGTGACACTTCGAATGCGCCGCTGACTAGCCTTGGTGACGCGTTCGAACGTGCCGCCGACTAGCCTTGGTGACGCTTCGAACGCGTCGCCGACTAGCCTCGGTGACGCTTCGAACGCGCCGCTAACTAGCCTCGGTGACGCTTCGAACGTGCCGCCGACTAGCCTCGGTGACGCTTCGAACGCGCTGCCGACTAGCCTAGGTGACGCGTAGCCTCGGTGAGGATTCGAATGCGCCACCGAACTAGCCTCGGTGACGCTTTGAATGCGCCACCGACTAGCCTGGGTGACGCTTCGAACGTGCCACCGACTAGCCTCGGTGACGCTTCGAACGCGCCACCGAACTAGCCTCCGTGACGCTTCGAACGCGCCATCGAACTAGCCTCGGTGACGCTTCGAACGCGCCACCGAACTAGCCTCGGTGACGCTTCGAACACGCCATCGAACTAGCCTCGGTGACGCTTCGATCGCGCCACTGACTAGCCTCGGTGACGCTTCGAACGTGTCACCGAACTAGCCTCGATGACGCTTCAAACTCGCTACTGACTAGCCTCGGTGACGCATCGAATGCGCCACCGACTAGCCTTGGTGATGCTTCGAACACGCTTCCAACAAAGTGTCACCAACTAGTCTCGATGACACTTTGAAAGTGTTACTACTTACTAGCCTCGATGACTTTGAAAGTGTTACTAATTACTACTCTTGATGACACTTTAAAAGCGCCACTAGTTACTACTCTTGATGACACTTTGAACGTGCATTAACTAGTGGAGATGACATTTCGTAAATGCCACCAAACTAGTGGTGGTGACATTTCAACGAGATTTATCGTCAAAACAATAATTGTCATCAATTAGTTGTGATGACAATTTATGACATTAACTAGTTGCGATGACAGTATGTGTCATCAACTAGTTGAAATATAGTTTGTATTTGATGACAATTTGTGTTTTGATGACAGTATGTGTCATCAACTAGTTACAATACAGTTTGTGTTTTGATAACAGTAACTGTCGTCAAGATGGTGACGTCATAAAAAAAAAATTGGCAGGGAAAAAGTTCACCGATCAACGCCGGTCAACGGTCAAATGTGTTAGTTTGTTAGATTTATGGTGACAATGATGACATCATCATGAATCATGGGTTTAGAAGAAGTTTATTGGGGTATATTTGTCTAATTTCACTATATTTAAAGGGTCATTTAACCTGAACATAAATTAATAAATTTTAGAAAAGCAAATCCATAGGTTAATTTAAAATAGTTTTTTTTTTTCTTGATATTAGTACACTATGTATTTTGAAGGTTCAAAATATCTTCATTAGAATATTTGAGAATCCCCGTTGCCAAAACGTGCCAACAAAAACTGGACACATTCTGGACTGCCGTCAACAACCACGGGGGAACCAACAAGGTAACAAAACAAACAAGATAACACTTCGTAATAATTGGATCTCTACATTGCAAATAAGAGAAAAACTAGTTCATTCTCGTGTATTTTTATAAAAACTAGTGCAGTATCGGTATCCTATACGAATGAACGTATATTTATAAAATTATTAATATATAATTATTTATGATTAAATTAAATTATATTGTATTTAAATAATTTTAAGGAAAAAAAATCTTATTAATATTGTTTAGATTATAAAAATGAAAGATTGAAATAACATAAATCTGTTAATTAAAAGCAATATTTTTAACATTTTATTTTTAATTATATAACTTCTATAAATATATTATATTTTTATTCATATCTATTCTCGTACAATTATCCTTTTTATTTTTACTCATATACTTATTGTCATGCACGTGATATTTTTACTGAAGTCGTGTATGTATTCCACTACCATTTATCGTGTATTTTCAATAAACTATAGTATATTAACATAAAATATTCAAATTATGTTAATATTTTAATGCTAAAATTATAAGTAACAATATTTGTTAAACTTAGATATGTGTACTTATAACAAAATTCTATCTTTAAAAGTGATATGTTGAAAGGCTATATATTAAAAATATATTATTTAGTATATATTATTCAAAAATATGAAACTATCAATTATATTAACTCAAAAATGAAAATAAGAAATTACAATAGTGGCTCATTTACATTGCTATAAACATATTAAAGTATAAATTTTAGTAAATCGACAATCAAGATGTCTAGAAAATTAAAGTAGACTTTGAATTTAGAAATTAATTTTATAAATTAATATTGGATATGTTCAGTGAAAAGCTATGAGTTCGTTTAATAACCTTGTGAGATTTCAGTTTTATATCCAAAATTGACAAAAATAATTTATATTCATGTAAAGAAATAACAATTGTAAAGATTTTTATTTGTTGACACAAATCTTATTAAGGTCTTTTGTTAATTTATATTTTACTGATTATTTATTATAATAATAAATAGAAAAAATAAAAAAATAAAACCTCACCCACTTGAACCTAAAAACACTCTCATGGCTCAAAATGAGTCTTTTTTAATATATATATATATATAGATAGATAGATATATAGATAGATAGATAGATTGAGATATCTTAAATTTAATTGTGTATGATAACAACTCCATAGATTTGTTAGCAAAAAAATTCAGTTAAGTAAAATTATAAGATCTCGTAGGATTTGATAAGTTTAAGAAATTTACGCTTATTAATTTAAACTGACCACATCGATATTTATACAGAATTTTGTATCAGTAATGGTAAAATAAGTAAAAAAAAGTAAAGCTTGTTATAAGTATCAAAATAAATCATATTAATAATTCACGGTTTAGAAATAACATAATCATAATAAATTATTAAAATTAGCTTAGATGTCATCATTCTTGTACAAAAAAACAATCCGTATATTTTTGTATTGACATGAATACTATATAAGACCCCTATATCAAGCTAAAATAATTATATAACAATCTTCATGGTATAAAATGAACTTTAAATTTAATATACAAACAGATATAATGTTTAGATTAGTTCATATGTATTGTTGAAAGAAACAATCTAAGTTCTTTAAAATAATAAAGTTAAGTTGATGAGATTTGGTTAAGATTTGATGGAATTTTAGAAAATAAATTTGATTGATTTAAAAAACAAAATAATATTATTAAAGAGGAAATAATAATTGAAAAATGAAAAAAATCAAACCTTAACAACCTAAGCCTAAAAACGCTCTGGTGGCTCAAAAAGTGTGAGGTTTAATATATAGTTATTGATTGTACTATATTGTATCGTATAAATTTATACACGAAATTAAAAATATTAATATTATAAAAGAAATATCGAAAACATTTCAGAAAAATACAGTCATAATTATAATTGTATAATTTGTTTCATAACAATATCTAAAAAGAAGAACAATATAAATTTAATTTTAAGTTAAATAAAATCATATCATTTAAAAAAGGTCAAATAAAATCATATACTAAAAATGATAAAATTATTATTATAACTATTACTATAGAATTTATGTATGCTTATTCATGTAGGTAAAATTTTATTATTTAAAAGTATTACAATAAAAAAAAAGTTATTAAACTATTTAAAAAATTCAGAATTTTCGGGTGGTACCCTTGAGTTTTTGCAATTTTCGCGAAATACCCAAAGGTTTGTTATATTTCGCGTGGTACCCCTGAGGTTTTGACAAATTTCTCCAAATACCCTTAACGTAAAAAAACGTTAAATTTTGGCCTTTAACTCCTAAAAAAATAGAAGAAAAAAAATTAAATTACAATATGAAAAATCAAGGTCTATTTGGATCGTATTTTATTTATAATTATAACATGGAATTTAGTATAAATTTATTTAATCTTGTATTATAATATAATGAAATATATCGAAATACACAATTTAAACAAATCCTAAATCACTTATATCCTCCCCTTTTTAAATATAAATGTATCACAAATAATTAAGTCGAGATGAATGTGTACAAAACCATTCAGAAATCAAAATATCTAAGAATAAATATGAACGAAAAACCATCCTAACTACCAGTAAACCATGTATTTTGTTTTATAAAAATCGAAACAGTGGAAGGGTCGTTGGTGGTCTTATGCATAATTTATATGTAAAGATAAATAATCTTTTACTTATATATATATATATATTATAAAATCGACATCGTATGGGGATGAGAATTATAGTTTAGAGTACCACACAGACTAAATAAGAAAATTCAAAACAAAAAGAAAAAAGAAAAAAATAACACTTCTCGACTTAATTATTGTGATACATTATATTCCGTTAAAAATTTTTCAATAACTAATAATAAAAAAATATAAATAAAAAGATTGAGAAAGTGGGACATGTATTTTGCCAAGTTGCTTAATATTTTACAAATAGTTAAACTCTCCCTTATATTGGATTATGGTAATATATAAATTCATAAACCACTTTGAGTTGGAAACCTCGTCCTACTTGTATGTTGTGCGTAACATACATACCGTATAACTTTATCTTCAAATCTTTGAAAGGAATATCTCCCAAGTACGTAATTGAAACGTTTTCCTATATAAACATACAATTTTTGTACGTTTTCATGACATCCTGGTTTGAGACTTACTACCGGACGAGCTTACAAAATGGCACGTCCGACGTCCTTCATTACACATTAAACTTATGAACAAAATACAATCCTAGGCAATTAACTAATGAATCCAGCCTTTTTAACAAATCAAGAAGTAGACAAATCCCCGGGAATAAGATGATCAAAGAACAAAGAACCATAAAGAATCCGGTTCCAAGTATCCGGTAAACCCGGCAAGCACCAATGGCTACAATCGGATCTAGATGGCAACAGCCTCTTGTACTTCTCCGTGAATACCTTCCAATACTTAAACCTATAAATCGACGGGTGCCCGTCGATCCGGTGGCTTGACAGCGCCGTGATGTTCAAGTACCGCACGCGCTCATCGTGGCCGTTCATCTCCCGGATCTTCCGCTCCGACACGTCGATCATGGAGCGCGGGTAGAGCTGACGGTAGGGCTCGTCGGCGGCGTCCATCGGACGGCTGTGGTTGAAGCACCATTGCTTGCCCTTGTGCTCCGGGGAGATGCTCCGGAAGTAAACTTTGGTCTTCGCCGGGTCAACGTTGTGGGCCACCCACTGGGCCCACGCAGTCAATGCGCGCTCGTAGGCAACCTCCGTCTGCATTTCCTCCACCTGTTCTCCGCCATACTCGAATACATCCCACCTGCATGCGAGCCCCAACATTAGTTTTAGGGAAATTTCCGTTATAGTGTACTTGAAATTTATGGTTATTCTTGTTGGTGTCTCACGATTAAGTTTTTTTTTCTGGTTGATATCCCTAAGGTTTGGATTTGTTTGCTTCGTAACTAAATTTTTTCATGTTTGTACCATTCCAGTTCAAATTGATTAAATTCAAGTCCATCATTGTGTTTCTCGTTCTCAAATTAGTAAGATTTTACTCATAAAATACTCAAATCCATGTCCGAACCATGTCAATTTGAATTCTGAAACAACAACCCGTTTCTGACCTTAAGAATTCAAATCGGAATGGTTCGAGTATGAATTTTATTGTTTTAGGAGTCAAATCCTACTAAGTTGAGGTCACTAAACATAATGATAAGCTTCAGTTTGATCAATTCGAACCGAAATGATACGGATATGAAAATTTTCGCTTATAAAGCGAACAAATCAAAACCTTAGGATACCAACTGAAAAAAAATTTAATCGTGAAACACCAACAAGAATAATCCTAAATTCAAAGACACCAACATGAATTTCCTTTAGTTTTAATCATTGGTGTTTTTTTTGGACGTTGTTGATTGGAGTATTAATTCATTATTTTTGTATAAACATTTTGAAATTTTCGGCAAGGATGCAGTTGCATCCAACAAAATTTAATTTATTGTCGGCGTTGCAGAAGTTAAAAACTAGGTAATTTTTTTACCCCTATTCCGAATTAGGTGAAGTATATATTTTTATCATTTTTTCTAATGTATGTACATGAGTAAATGTTAAGAGTTTAAATTTGAAAATTATTTTCAAACTATTTCTTAAAGTAAAAGTAAACCTTTAAGGAAAAAAAAAGTTAAATTAGTATCTAAAAAAAATTATTACTAAATTTGGAATTCTTATTGTATGTCTATGTGTACATATTAAAAAAATTCTATTTTTATTGTTGTATAGTTATATTTTATACATAGCAAAGTGGTTTTTTCATATGAACGCGTACATATATACATATATGTACGCGTCTATAGAAAGCGTATAAAGCTATATGTATACATAGGGAGCCTATATACAGAGTATATGTATACATAAGAGCCACTTATCAAAGTTGAGCGCTCATATACTTTGTAATATATGAAACACATTTTTATTGTATACGCTTTCTACCAACTTATTCATATAAATATAACGTTTTCACGCTCACACTTGAACGGTCCGCAACCGTGCACACGAGATCTTTTTCCTTTGTATATAATCAGATATATAGTTTTACTCATAAAAATTTAAAAGGTGATCTATTTCAATCATTCATATAAGAGGAGTGCTAGCTTACGCTTTGAACTTGCCGTGATGAGTCCACCAATGCCCCGAGTTGAAGACCATGACATCTGCACCGCGCCATTGCTCAGACGACGGGACCATCTTGTCGAGCGACAACACCTTCTTCCCGCTCCTGTGGTTCTCGTCGAGATCCACTAGGAACGGAGCCCAGTGGAACTCCAGTTTGAACTTATAATCCTACACAATCTACCTTATTAATTAATGACTTATAGGACGCGCCCACTTGAAATTATGTGTACTATGGAGTATATCGATTCAATTCAGGTACTCAATTCACAAGTCTATTAAAATATATGAATCATATCAATTGACTGTACCTTAGCTTTGAAGACCTTGTAGGCTGGGCTGGCCGAATCCACGTAAGCGCGACGGGGAGGAATGGAGGTGTAGAGAAGGCAAGCAAGAGACTCCCATTGGTTCCTATTGAGCGAGTCCCCTGCGAATATCATCCTCTTCCCCCTTAGCCTCTCTAGCATATCTGTCCCATTAAACCTAATTAATTAACACAAGTTAGACCTTTATTAAGCAACGAATTTACTTCAATTGAAGCATAGGTTGATTGATGGAAAATAATTTGCCCATTTAATTCATTATAACATCTAACTTTTGTTCTAACTTCCTTTGTTAAGTAATACAATACTTCTTTTTTTAGCTTTTAATACGTACAACTATTAAGGATTTCAGTAATTAAGCTAAGATACTATAAATTTTTTCCCTAAAGTCTACAATTAAATAATTGCATTTCTCATTTATATCCAATAAATAAAAAAAAATTACATAAAAAATATCAATATTTATAATTTTCAATAACATACCTCTTAACTTACCAATACATTTTTACTTAAATTCCTAAGATGATAAGTATTTTTTAATAAAAATATATGACTAAAATAAGACTTATTTATTAAAGATGGGAGTAATAAAAAAAATAATGGCATTTCGTTAGAGAGTGGAGTTGTTTTAAATTTTCTAGAGTGAAAGTATTCAAAAATAGTAAAGGCTGCAGTTTGGAGAATTCTTTAACAAACATTTTGTTGAAATCAAGAAGATGGATAAAATATAACGAAAAAAAGAGTGGGTGGACACGTACAGGGGGACGTGGCAACCGTCGGATTCCCAGCCCCATCCCTCGTAGTCGGAATCTGGCCGTCCATTTCTCCGGCAACTCATCTTCTCCTCCAGAAACTTGCACTGACTTACATGGTACCTCGGATTCTCTGCCGGCTTATACACCCACCTCCCTTCATACATCCTACACTTCTTCTCCCCTCCTCCTCCGTCGCCGCCGCCGGGTCCCGGCGCCGCCGCCTCCGGTGAGACCAGCGGAAGCTTCTCCTCCTCAGAGGAATTCTTATAGCTAGCTTGGCCGGTTAGAATTTCGTGCTCGCCGGCGGGGGCGGTGGCGTTGGCGGCGCTCGTCGGATCAGACTCAGGTAACGAAGAAAATAGCTTTTCCTCAAAGGCGGAGGAGTTGAACGATTGGAATAATACGGCGTCGGAACTGCTATTAGTAAAATGAGCTTGACGTCCCGCCGGAGTCTCGTACTCGGCCGCGCCGGCGGAGGTAGCCGATTCAACCTCCGGTGGTGATAACGACGAAGGAAACATCTTCTCCTCCAAGTTTGGGGGGTCGAATGATTGCAACATGACGGCGTCGGAAATATTAGTAAAGTTAGGTTGACTCGCCGGAGATTCGTTCTCTAAACCTCCGGCGTTGTTGTTGGCGGCAGTGGTGTTGGCGGCGGCGGAGCTAGTCGCTTTCTCCTCCTCCAAGAACGAAGCGACGTCGTAATTTGTACTATTATTAGTGTCGTTGGCGGCGGCGTGAACGGGCGGCGGCGGGAAGGCGGCGGTGGATATGGATGCGAAAATTTGGAAGGTTTGGGGGGTGTTGTTGGTGATTATGAAGGTGAGGAGGAAGAGGCCAAGGAAGCCTGCAACGGTGCAGAGCTTCCAAGTTTCATTAATAGCGGATTTTCTGATGAGTTCCATTGAAGAAGATGATACAGTAGTAGTAGTAGTGGGATTGGTGTTATTTTGTTTGCTTTGTTGTGTGGATTCTTTTTTATCTCTTCATCGGAGTTGGTGCAAAGTGTGATTCGTGAATGTATAGTACAATTAGTGGCAGTGTGTAGTGTATTGCATTTGTTTTGATTTGATTTTTGGAATGATGGACCACCACCACGTTACTTTCTTTGGAGGGAACTAATTAATACAGAGTAGAATTATTCCATCACACACTTTTTAGGTATAACTCGTTCGATCTCAAAGCTCATAGAATTTGATATCTCTGATTAAGAGTCATCGAATAGACATGCACCTTAATTATATACTCCCACGTTTCATTAAACAATTTCCCTTTTATCATTTAGAATTATTAAAAAGTTTTTTTTTTTTTTTGTGTGAACAATAATTTTTTTATATAATATAAATAAGAGCAGTACACAACTAAGGCGGAACCAACGGAAACGCTCCCCTCTGGGGGAGCCGGCCCTAACGGGCTGTGAACCCTTGGCTACCGTCCCTTGACGAGCCACCCTTGCTCCCGTCGAGCCTCCGCCTCCGATGAGTCACCGCCAACACCATGGCAACCGCTCCGACCGAGCTCCCTGCTCCAACTGAGCCTCCGCCTCCGATGAGTCACCGCCAACACCATGGCACCCGCTCCGACCGAGCCCGCTCAGACCGAGCTCCCTGCTCCAACCGAGCCCATCGGCGTCTCCGGCTGCGCTGCATCACCGGACTTCGCTCTCCTTCGACCAGATCCAGATCTCGGCCTCCTGCCGCCACCCCTCTCCCTCACTCTGCCTCCCTCTCCTGTCCAACCCCCCCCGCTGCCTCCTCCGGCCTCGTCGACCAGTTCCGGATCCGGTTCCGCCTCCCCGACCTCTCCGACCACCTCCCCTCCGGGCTCGTCCACTCATCCTTCACCGCCGTCCACTTCCCTCCCTGTCACCCCGCCGCCGCCTTCCTCCTTTCCGACCTCTTTCTTTGGCCCGCCGCCGCCCGCCTCCTTTCAGCCCTCCTTCTCGTTGTTTTTGTGTTGTTTTGTTTCTGTTGTTTTTCCTCCCTGTCCACCGCCTTCCCCTGCCCCTGTCCCCCGCCTTTGTTTCCTTCTTTGTTTTGTTGTTTGTGTGCTGTTGCAGGTTTCCTTTGGTTTGATATGAGATTGTTGTTTCGGTTCGAGACAAGATAGCGATCGTATGATCCCTGGTGGTTTCTTCTGACGTTTTGCCCCCAGATTTTATCTTGTTTCTTCTTTCCGGCTGCTTCAAGCGACCTTGTTGGTGTTTCCAACCCCTGTTTGAAGACTTTCTCGCTGATTAGGCTTGTAGGCTGCTTGCTCGGTTGTGTTTTGTATTTTTTTTTCTTTTGTGTTTGTTGTTTTTTGGGTTGTGCTATTTGTTGTTGCGTCTTTTTGTTTTTTTCGTTTGGTTGTTTGTTGTCGGGTGTCCGACGCCGTTTGCTCGGCCTCTCGAGTTTTCCAGGTTTGGTTGTTCTGGATTCTCGAATTTTTACTTTATCAATTTTTTTTTTTTTTTTTTTTATATTTAGTAATAACTTTTTTTGGCTATTAGTTAATTTTTTTTTAGGGATCACCTCTTCCATTTTAGGAAATATTTTGATTTTTTTTTTAAATTGAGCCTCTTAACATGTGTACATAGACACACATTAGACAAATCGTTATTAAAAAGTATAGATGTTAGGTCCCGTCTAATTCTTTCCTCATACAAAATAATAATAATATATACTTAAGAGTGGATACCTACAAATATTTGAAATAGACCTAAAGCAACCCAACCTACCTGACCCACAAATTACATATCGGGTTGGGTCAGATCGACCCGTTAAGCTGAACAACTTTTTTGTTTTTGTATTATAACTATTTATATATATCTATCATCCCAGTACATAGTACCTCTTTTTTCAAAAAAGCTAAAAAATACCATATATCGTTAACCATAAACCTAGCTACCCGACGTTGCAGCCATTTTATATCTTGTTGATCTCATCCGTCAGGATGCTATAGGATGACCTACCTCTCGATAGAAGAGTCTCCCTAGTCCCTTCAAGTATCAAAAAAATGTTCTACAAGAAGTTAGGCGGGCTTTGGCGGTGAAAGGTACCTAGCTTCTAAGCGGCTAGACGAGACCTAGATGTAGGAGTGAGCATCGGTCTAAAATTGAACCGAATTGAACAAGACCGAAAATATAATTCAGAAACAACATGGACCAGGAATTGGATCAAAAAATTCTAGTTCGGTCCATCTCAGACTGGTTTGAGTTGAATTTATTTAACTTTGAGAAAATGTAGATAAAAACTTATAAAAGGTAATATTTAAAATTTTATATAGAATATATATATATATAGTAATATATTAATATAGAAACATGTGATTTACATCATAAGTATAACATATATATATATATATATATATATATATATATATATATATATATATATATATATATATATTAGAGGGATTTGCAGAAAACCACCCCTTAAATAGGCCTATTTGCCCACAACCACCCGTTATACACGTAATTACTTGAGCCTACCCTTTAAATGCATTCCGTTAGCGCTGAACCACCCATACCCCAAATCCGTTCATTTCCTCCGTTATCTAGTGTACAATTACCATTATACCCTCACTTTATCCGGTTTTTGAGCGGTTCTTCCATTTTTTTGGGTTAGGTTTTTATTTATTAGAAACCCGGTTTAGTGCCCCTCAAACCATTAATACGAGTTCAATCCAAATTCTGGAAATCTCACGCGATTTGGAGATCTCTAAAATTAGGCCTAGGATTTCTGTCGAGATTTGGGGGTGAGGAGGTTTAGGGCTTCTGGAAATTGGGGGCGCGAGGATGAGTCAGGGTTTCTGGACATTGAAGGGAACCAGAGTTCTGTAATACCCCTCATTTTAGTAAGGGTATTTGGGTAATTTACTCAACCCTCGTCCTGTGATCGTATTGTTTTTGGAGAAGTTTGGATTTCTGTATCGAGATTGATCTCTGTAAAATCCCCTGAGTGATATAAAATACATTCGACGTATTTTTCGGGATTTAGAATATTTGTTAGGGTACAAATATATTTAATCCGGGGTTTAAAACCCACGCCAAACCTTTCCCCGGGCAAACAGACGCGGAAAAGGCATTTCCGCGACTGCGACAGCATTTCCGCGACCGCGGAAATATGGGTTTCAGAATGGCTGGGCACAGGAATTTTCTGCGACCGCGGATAAAGTTCCGCGACCGCGGAAAACTCCAACACGCCAACGTTGCGTCGTCTGACTCCTCGCCATTCGCGCCACCGTCGATCTTCTGGCTGGCCGTTGATCTAGGCTGGGTGAGCTCTTTCCTTTGGCTATAAAAGGGGGTCGGATTGAGGGTTGAAAGGCACACCGAAATCACTCTCTCCCTCTCAGATCTCTCTCGTTTTTCTTGTTCGCCGGAGGTCGAAGCTCTCGCCGGAAATCTTCAAGCGTTCGCCGGAGCTCTCGTTGGAGGCGGTGGTGCTCTCAAGGTGGTGCATTGGAGGTGCAAGGTGCCCAGGAGTCGAGCCCCGTCGCGTCGCCCCCCGGTGAGATTTCTCCCATTCTGAGTCGCCGGAGTTCATGTCCGTGACCGCGAACATGAACTACCGCGACCGCGGCTGTGACATAGGCGACCGCGTTCACGGCCGCTGTCATCTATGCTCGTGGACACTCGTCCTCGACGACCGCGACCGCAGCAGTGCCCACCGCGACCGCGGATTGCCTGGGCAATCGCTATCGTGGCTTTGGGCTTGTCGGTCTCGGTCGGGGCCTTCATTCCTTCGATTTGGTTCGTTCCTTCTTCGATTCGTATCATTTTAAATGTCGAATCTAACCTAGGGTTTCGTTATGGGTCGTTCCGTAGGAATCTATAATCTGAGTTCTGTTCCCGTTTCGGACCCAGAAACCCGTCTTCGTCAATCGTTCGTCTAATCTAAGGCAAGTGGCGGTTCACTCTTGCTTATCATTCCATATTTCGATTAATTATCAATTGTTTTAATTGTTAATTAAATGGGATGAATATTGTTTTCGTTGGGAACAATTTTGATAAACGTATTTGATACGATTAAAAGAGATATTATAATAGGTTGTATATACTGCTAGAAACAACGCTATTATAGATATATATATATATATATACTGTTGCCATGATGGCATTGATGTGGATTATGATGTGGTTTTAACTGTTTAGTTAGAACGAGTATTCGTAGGAACGCTATGTACCTTGCGAGGTCTAGTTATTTCTTTATAACTGGTGCTAGGAGGATTATTTCCCTAGTACTCTCTTTGGTCATGACCATAACCCTTACTCAGGGTTTGTGCACACAACTGGTGCCGATTCTCGGGATTTATTCCCTTCAATATCTCTCGCGATGAGATGATATATAAAAGCTTATAACGTGAATGTACGCTTTGTCACTAAAATAAGATAAGTGCCGCTATGCACATAGTTAATGAACCTTGGGCGATGAGTACAACTTGGAAACTCGTCTGGACTTCGACTAAAGTAAGTCCTCCTTCCAAATCTGAATTCGCATTACGCGGTGAGGTTGGTCGTGGACCCAAATGGGCAAGTCTTTTTAAACGCTTGTGTGAAACTTTAATGTTCCCGAACAGTTGTCATACTTTCCGATAAGACTCAATCTCTTGGAGTCTTCTCTTCATATGTTTCCGTTAGACTCGATCTTTAGGAGTCTTCTCTTGATCATTCTACTTTGAATCATTCTGTAGAGGTATTGAGGTTTACTATCGTCATCGGCTTTCATTCGAGAAGCGATGGGTCTAACCTAATACGCCTACCTTAGAACCTTTCTGTTTTACCCTTGCATAGTCTTTCATTAGACTAACCAACCGGATTTTATTCCTTGCATGGTTGGCCGGTGTCATCCGTCTCATACGGCACATCAGGTAAACTCACGTCCCGTGAAGGCTAGAAACGACGATGAAGGCAGATGGAGTTTTTAAAGAGTTTTATCAAGGTTGAGATCCTAGGCGGGTGATCGCTTCGATCAAGACATTTTGTTGTTTATTTAAAAGACTTCCGCTGTATTAAACGTATTCCGTATTTTGGTTGTATTTGGAATTGTGGATGTAATTCCGAGACTTTGATTTAATCAAATGGTATGACATTTCGTATTATAAATGTTGTTTTATGATTTGTATAATCTGGTTAAGCCTTGGGTGGATTCGGATGTGGAATCTGAGGTCACTAGCGGTAATACTTTCAAGGTTATATATTTGGGGGTGTTACAGATCTGGTATCAGAGTCGATTTTTTTTAAAACGGGTTGGGTTTTAAAACGTTTTATTAAAAACGAAGATTTTATAAACCGGATACTCGTTTGGAACTAAGAAGTTTTTTTTTTAATTCATTAGACCATTTACTCGTTTTGAACTAAGATTTTTTTTTTCTTTCTCGAAAATTTTGAATTTCCAAATAAAATCATACTTTACTAGAAAACGTGTCGCTTGACAAACTCTGCCGTTCTAGTCGTGCCTTCTTTCCAGTCTGATATAGTAAGTTCGCTTCTATATTTAGAAAGACTAATCCTTTTCTCGTCGCCCCGCAGACTATGGACGCATTCATCTCTCACCAGAGGAACCCGAAAGAAGCCGAGGTGGCCCTGCCATCTCCAGTTAGGCTTGAGTTCCCGGTTCCCCCGCCGTGCTTTGAGGTCGGGGAGCCTAGTAGTCCACCTGAGGTGGTGAAGACCGTACTCGAGGAGTCGGTGGTGTTGGTGTCTGTTAGGGCCGAGGTTCCCGAATTGGAGCCGGAAGCGGACCCAAGGGAAGACACAGAGGAAGAGGAGGAGCCGGCGCAATACCTTAGAGGGTACTACGACGACGACTTCGAAATTGAGGAGGACCCGGAGGAAGATCCGGAGGAGGACCCGAAAGAGGATCCGGAGGAGGAGGACCCGGAAGAGGACCTCGAGAGGCAGGACTCCGAGTCCGATGGTTTGGAGCATTTGCTGGTGACCCGCGAGGATCCGGAGATGGAATTTATCCTTCCGAGTCTGGTGTCGCCATTTGAGCGAGAGTATTCGCCATTGTCCCCTGCCGCTTGGGAGACACTTAGTGGTGAAAATACCGCCAAGAGGAGGCCAGTGATGAGTCCTGACTCGCGATCGGTGTTTCGCCAGAGTCAGATGGCTTCCTCTGAAGAGCGTCGCCTGGTGGACGAGGCGGTTGAGCGTACTCGCTTGAGGGCAAGGTTGTGGGAGTCAATGGGTACATCGAGGGTGGTCCCGACTCAGCAGGCTAGGCCAAGGCCCCGAGTATTGGAGGAATGACTAGAGGAGTGGTCGAACGCCCTAGACGACATGGAGGAAAGGACATACGAGGCTGAGGTAGGTCTCTCCCGAATGATTGTGGACGTCCGTGAACTCCAGGAGTATATCCGCCAAGCAAGATTGCTACTTGATCCTTTGTACGAAGTGAACAGGGCAGACTTCCAACCAGGATTTCTGGAGGAGTTTTGCCAATCACCGGGATCTGATGGGGCTGGACCAAGTGTTCCCGTGCCTAGAGAAAGGCCGAGGGCACCGAGGCCGAGGGATGTGCCGTGCGCTCCAGGGCCGAGTAGGTCAAGAAGTCCGACACCAGACTCCGATGGTGAACCCCGTGCGAAGAAGCAGTGCATGAGAGTTCCCGATTATTTGAAGTATTTCAAGGCGCCATGACTTAGGCCAGTGCCGAGTTTGACAGTTTCTTTCCTAGTATTTCAGTGTTCGTTTTGATAAGCATGGTAGTCTCCGAGCAATTTTGTCTTGCCGCTCGGGTGATTCCTTTTGTAACCCTTTCAAAATCAGTTTGAGTTCATCAATGAAAATTTACCAAGTTTGATCTATTCTAAGTTGACTTTATACGTTGTACATATTGGAATGTTATTAATGTTATAAAGTACTTGGAATTTGATCGGTAAACAGATGGTAAACACAAGGAATACCATTCGTATTGGTGCTGGGCCAAGCAATGACCCCAGACCAAATGTGAGGAATGTCGCAAACCCTTTGGATGAGAACGAGTCAGTTTCTCACAACAATCCGGGGAGCAATGACCAAGTTCCGATCAACGCACCAATAGTGTTTGACGCTGCGGCAATTGAGGCTATTCGGGGGATTGTGATGCAAGCAGTCACCGATATCATGCGACCAATCGCGCCTCAGGCACAAGGTGTAATACCCCTCATTTTAGTAAGGGTATTTGGGTAATTTACTCAACCCTCGTCCTGTGATCGTATTGTTTTTGGAGAAGTTCAGATTTCTGTATCGAGATTGATCTCGGTAAAATCCCCTGAGTGATATAAAATACATTTGACGTATTTTTTGGGGTTTAGAATATTTGTTTGGGTACAAATATATTTAATCCGGGGTTTAAAACCCACGCCAAACCTTTCCCCGAGCAAACAGACGCGGAAAAGGCATTTCCGCGACCGCGGCAGAATTTCCGCGACCGCGGAAATATGGGTTTCAAAATGGCTGGGCACAGGAATTTTCCGCGACCGCGGATAAAGTTCCGCGACCGCGGAAAACTCCAACACGCCAACGTCGCGTCGTCTGACTCCTCGCCGTTCACGCCACCGTCGATCTTCTGGCTGGCCGTTGATCCGGGCTGAGGGAGATCCTTCCTTGGCCTATAAAAGGAGGTAGGTTGGAGAGGTTGAAGGGCACACATCTGAAATCTCTCTCTTTCTCTCTCGTTTTTCTTATTCGCCGGTGGTCGAAGCTCTCACCGGAAATCTTCAAGCTTTCGCCGGAGCTCTCATTAGAGGCGATGGTGCTCTCAAGGTGGTGCATTGGAGGTGCAAGGTGCCCAGGAGTCGAGCCCCATCCGAATCGAGCCCCGTCGCGTCGCCCCCGGTGAGATTTCTCCCTTTCGAGTCGTCGGAGTTCATGTCCGCGACCGCAGATATGAACTACCGCGACCGCGGCTGTGACATAGGCAACCGCGTTCGCGACCGCTGTCATCTGTGCTCGTGGACACTCGTCCTCGACGACCGCATCAGTGCCCACCGTGACCGCGGATTGCCTGGGCAATCGCGATCGTGGCTTTGGGCTTGTCGGTCTCGGTCGGGGCCTTCATTCCTTCGATTTGGTTCGTTCCTTCTTTGATTCGTATCATTTTAAATGTCGAATCTAACCTAGGGTTTCGTTATGTGTCGTTCAGTAGGAATCTGTAATCCGAGTTCTGTTTCCGTTCCGGACCCAGAAACCCGTCTTCGTCAATCGTTCACCTAATCTAAGGCAAGTGGCGGTTCGCTCTTGCTTATCATTCCATATTTCTATTAATTATCAATTATTTTAATTGTTAATTAAATGGGATGAATATTGTTTTTGTTGGGAACAGTTTTGATAAACGTATTGGATACGATTAAAAGAGATATTATAATAGGTTGTATATACTGCTAGAAACAACGCTATTATAGATATATTTATATATACTGTTGCCATGATGGCATTGATGTGGATTATGATGTGGTTTTAACTGTTTAGTTAGAACGAGTATTCGTAGGAACGCTATGTACCTTGCGAGGTTTAGTTGTTTCGTTATAACTGGTGCTAGGAGGATTATTTCCCTAGTACTCTCTTTGGTCATGACCATACCCTTACTCAGGGTTTGTGCACACAGCTGGTGCCGATTCTCGGGATTTATTCCCTTCAATATCTCTCGCGATGAGATGATATATAAAAGCTTATAACGTGAATGTACGCGTTGTCACTAAAATAAGATAAGTACCGCTATGCACATAATTAATGAACCTTAGGCGAGACGTACAACTTGGAAACTCGTCTGGACTTCGACTAAAGTAATTCCTCCTTCCAAATCTGAATTCGCATTACGCGGTGAGGTTGGTCGTGGACCCAAATGGGCAAGTCTTTTTAACGCTTGTATGAAACATTAATGTTCCCGAACACTTGTCATACTTTCCGATAAGACTCAATCTCTTGGAGTCTTCTCTTCATATGTTTCCTTTAGACTCGATCTTTAGGAGTCTTCTCTTGATCATTCTACTTTGAATCATTCTATAGAGGTATTGAGGTTTACTATCGTCACCGGCTTTCATTCGAGAAGCGATGGGTCTAACCTAATACGCCTACCTTAGAACCTTTCTGTTTTACCCTTGCATAGTCTTTCATTAGACTAACCAATCGGGTTTTATTCCTTGCATGGTTGGTTGGTGTCATCCGTCTCATATGGCACATCAGGTAAATTCCCGTTCCGTGAAGGCTAGAAACGACGATGAAGGCAGATGGAGTTTTTAAGAGTTTTATCAAGGTTGAGATCCTAGGCGGGTGATCGCTTCGATTAAGACATTTTGTTGTTTATTTAAAAGACTTCCGCTGTATTGAAACATATTATGTATTTTGGTTGTATTTGGAATTGTGGATGTAATTCCGAGACTTTGATTTAATCAAATGGTATGACATTTCGTATTACAAATGTTGTTTTATGATTTGTATAATTTGGTTAAGCCTTGGGTGGTGCGAGGATGAGTCAGGGTTTCTGGACATTGAAGGGAACCAGAGTTCTGTAATACCCCTCATTTTAGTAAGGGTATTTGGGCAATTTACTCAACCCTCGTCCTGTGATCGTATTGTTTTTGGAGAAGTTTGGATTTCTGTATCGAGATTGATCTCTGTAAAATCCCCTGAGTGATATAAAATACATTCGACGTATTTTTCGGGATTTAGAATATTTGTTTGGGTACAAATATATTTAATCCGGGGTTTAAAACCCACGCCAAACCTTTCCCCGGGCAAACAGACGCGGAAAAGGCATTTCCGCGACCGCGACAGCATTTCCGCGACCGCGGCACCATTTCCGCGACCGCGGAAATATGGGTTTCAGAATGGCTGGGCACAGGAATTTTCCGCGACCGCGGAAAACTCTAACACGCCAACGTTGCGTCGTCTGACTCCTCGCCGTTCGCGCCACCGTCGATCTTCTGGCTGGCCGTTGATCTGGGCTGGGTGAGCTCTTTCCTTTGGCTATAAAAGGGGGTCGGATTGAGGGTTGAAAGGCACACCGAAATCACTCTCTCCCTCTCAGATCTCTCTCATTTTTCTTGTTCGCCGGAGGTCGAAGCTCTCGCCGGAAATCTTCAAGCGTTCGCCGGAGATCTCGTTGGAGGCGGTGGTGCTCTCAAGGTGGTGCATTGGAGGTGCAAGGTGCCCAGGAGTCGAGCCCCATCCGAATCGAGCCCCGTCGCGTCGCCCCCGGTGAGATTTCTCCCATTCTGAGTCGCCGGAGTTCATGTCCGTGACCGCGGACATGAACTACCGCGACCGCGGCTGTGACATAGGTGACCCCGTTCGCGGCCGCTGTCATCTGTGCTCGTGGACACTCGTCCTCGACGACTGCGACCGCAGCAGTGCCCACCGCGACCGCGGATTGCCTGGGCAATCGCTATCGTGGCTTTGGGCTTGTCGGTCTCGGTCGGGGCCTTCATTCCTTCGATTTGGTTCGTTCCTTCTTCGATTCGTATCATTTTAAATGTGGAATCTAACCTAGGGTTTTGTTATGGGTCGTTCCATAGGAATCTATAATCTGAGTTCTGTTCCCGTTCCGGACCCAGAAACCCGTCTTCGTCAATCGTTCATCTAATCTAAGGCAAGTGGCGGTTCACTCTTGCTTATCATTCCATATTTCGATTAATTATCAATTGTTTTAATTGTTAATTAAATGGGATGAATATTGTTTTCGTTGGGAACAATTTTGATAAACGTATTTGATACGATTAAAAGAGATATTATAATAGGTTGTATATACTGCTAGAAACAACGCTATTATATATATATATATATATATATATATATATATATATACTGTTGCCATGATGGCATTGATGTGGATTATGATGTGGTTTTAACTGTTTAGTTAGAACGAGTATTCATAGGAACGCTATGTACCTTGCGAGGTCTAATTGTTTCTTTATAACTGGTGCTAGGAGGATTATTTCCCTAGTACTCTCTTTGGTCATGACCATAACCCTTACTCAGGGTTTGTGCACACAACTGGTGCCGATTCTCGGGATTTATTCCCTTCAATATCTCTCGCGATGAGATGATATATAAAAGCTTATAACGTGAATGTACGCTTTGTCACTAAAATATGATAAGTGCCGCTATGCACATAGTTAATGAACCTTGGGCGATGAGTACAACTTGGAAACTCGTCTGGACTTCGACTAAAGTAAGTCCTCCTTCCAAATCTGAATTCGCATTACGCGGTGAGGTTGGTCGTGGACCCAAATGGGCAAGTCTTTTTAAACGCTTGTGTGAAACTTTAATGTTCCCGAACAGTTGTCATACTTTCCGATAAGACTCAATCTCTTGGAGTCTTCTCTGTATTAAACGTATTCCGTATTTTGGTTGTATTTGGAATTGTGGATGTAATTCCGAGACTTTGATTTAATCAAATGGTATGACATTTCGTATTATAAATGTTGTTTTATGATTTGTATAATTGGGTGGATTCGGATGTGGAATCTGAGGTCACTGGCGGTAATACTTTCAAGGTTATATATTTGGGGGTGTTACAGATCTGGTATGAGAGCCGATTTTTTTTAAAACGGGTTGGGTTTTAAAACGTTTTATTAAAAACGAAGATTTTATAAATCGGATACTCGTTTCGAACTAAGAAGTTTTTTTTTTAATTCATTAGACCATTTACTCGTTTTGAACTAAGATTTTTTTTTCTTTCTCGAAAATTTTGAATTTCCAAATAAAATCATACTTTACTAGAAAACGTGTCGCTTGACAAACTCTGCCGTTCTAGTCGTGCCTTCTTTCCAGTCTGATATAGTAAGTTCGCTTCTATATTTAGAAAGACTAATCCTTTTCTCGTCGCCCCGCAGACTATGGACGCATTCATCTCTCACCAGAGGAACCCGAAAGAAGCCGAGGTGGCCCTGCCATCTCCAGTTAGGCTTGAGTTCCCGGTTCCCCCGCTGTGCTTTGAGGTCGGGGAGCCTAGTAGTCCACCTGAGGTGGTGAAGACTGTACTCGAGGAGTCGGTGGTGTTGGTGTCTGTTAGGGCCGAGGTTCCCGAATTGGAGCCGGAAGCGGACCCAAGGGAAGACACAGAGGAAGAGGAGGAGCCGGCGCAATACCTTAGAGGGTACTACGACGACGACTTCGAAATTGAGGAGGACCCGGAGGAAGATCCGGAGGAGGACCCGGAAGAGGATCCGGAGGAGGAGGACCCGGAAGAGGACCTCGAGAGGCAGGACTCCGAGTCCGATGGTTTGGAGCATTTGCTGGTGACCCGCGAGGATCCGGAGATGGAATTTATCCTTCCGAGTCTGGTGTCGCCATTTGAGCGAGAGTATTCGCCATTGTCCCCTGCCGCTTGGGAGAGACTTAGTGGTGAAAATACCGCCAGGAGGAGGCCAATGATGAGTCCTGACTCGCGACCGATGTTTCGCCAGAGTCAGATGGCTTCCTCTGAAGAGCGTCGCCTGATGGACGAGGCGGTTGAGCGTACTCGCTTGAGGGCAAGGCTGTGGGAGTCAATGGGTACATCGAGGGTGGTCCCGACTCAGCAGGCTAGGCCAAGGCCCCGAGTATTGGAGGAATGACTAGAGGAGTGGTCGAACGCCCTAGACGACATGGAGGAAAGGACATACGAGGCTGAGGTAGGTCTCTCCCGAATGATTGTGGACGTCCGCAAACACCAGGAGTATATCCGCCAAGCAAGATTGCTACTTGATCCTTTGTACGAAGTGAACAGGGCAGACTTCCAACCAGGATTTCTGGAGGAGTTTTGCCAATCACCGGGATCTGATGGGGCTGGACCAAGTGTTCCCGTGTCTAGAGAAAGGCCGAGGGCACCGAGGCCGAGGGATGTGCCGTGCGCTCCAGGGCCGAGTAGGTCAAGAAGTCCGACACCAGACTCCGATGGTGAACCCCGTGCGAAGAAGCAGTGCATGAGAGTTCCCGATTATTTGAAGTATTTCAAGGCGCCATGACTTAGGCCAGTGCCGAGTTTGACAGTTTCTTTCCTAGTATTTCAGTGTTCGTTTTGATAAGCATGGTAGTCTCCGAGCAATTTTGTCTTGCCGCTCGGGAGATTCCTTTTGTAACCCTTTCAAAATCAGTTTGAGTTCATCAATGAAAATTTACCAAGTTTGATCTATTCTAAGTTGACTTTATACGTTGTACATATTGGAATGTTATTAATGTTATAAAGTACTTGGAATTTGATCGGTAAACAGATGGTAAACACAAGGAATACCATTCGTATTGGTGCTGGGCCAAGCAATGACCCCATACCAAATGTGAGGAATGTCGCAAACCCTTTGGATGAGAACGAGTCAGTTTCTCACAACAATCCGGGGAGCAATGACCAAGTTCCGATCAACGCTCCAGTAGTGTTTGACGCTGCGGCAATTGAGGCTATTCGGGGGATTGTGATGTAAGCAGTCACCGATATCATGCGACCAATCGCGCCTTAGGCACAAGGTGTAATACCCCTCATTTTAGTAAGGGTATTTGGGTAATTTACTCAACCCTCGTCCTATGATCGTATTGTTTTTGGAGAAGTTCAGATTTCTGTATCGAGATTGATCTCTGTAAAATCCCCTGAGTGATATAAAATACATTTGACGTATTTTTTGGGGTTTAGAATATTTGTTTGGGTACAAATATATTTAATCTGGGGTTTAAAACCCACGCCAAACCTTTCCCCGGGCAAACAGACGCGGAAAAGGCATTTCCGCGACCGCGGCAGAATTTCCGCCACCGCGGAAATATGGGTTTCAGAATGGCTGGGCACAGGAATTTTCCGCGACCGCGGATAAAGTTCCGCGACCGCGGAAAACTCCAACACCCAACGTCGTGTCGTCTGACTCCTCGCCGTTCACGCCAGCGTCGATCTTCTGGCTGGCCGTTGATCCGGGCTGAGGGAGATCCTTCCTTGGCCTATAAAAGGAGGTAGGTTGGAGAGGTTGAAGGGCACACATATGAAATCTCTCTCTTTCTCTCTCGTTTTTCTTATTCGCCGGTGGTCGAAGCTCTCACCGGAAATCTTCAAGCTTTCGCCGGAGCTCTCGTTAGAGGCGATGGTGCTCTCAAGGTGGTGCATTGGAGGTGCAAGGTGCCCAGGAGTCGAGCCTCATCCGAATCGAGCCCCGTCGCGTCGCCCCCGGTGAGATTTCTCCCTTTCGAGTCGTCGGAGTTCATGTCCGTGACCGCAGACATGAACTACCGCGACCGCGGCTGTGACATAGGCAACCGCGTTCGTGACGGCTGTCATCTGTGCTCGTGGACACTCGTCCTCGACGACCGCGGCAGTGCCCACCGCGACCGCGGATTGCCTAGGCAATCGCGATCGTGGCTTTGGGCTTGTCGGTCTCGGTCGGGGCCTTCATTCCTTCGATTTGGTTCGTTCCTTCTTTGATTCGTATCATTTTAAATATCGAATCTAACCTAGGGTTTCGTTATGGGTCATTCCGTAGGAATCTGTAATCCGAGTTCTGTTCCCGTTCCGGACCCAGAAACCCGTCTTCGTCAATCATTCGCCTAATCTAAGGCAAGTGGCGGTTCGCTCTTGCTTATCATTCCATATTTCTATTAATTATCAATTATTTTAATTGTTAATTAAATGGGATGAATATTGTTTTCATTGGGAACAGTTTTGATAAACGAATTGGATACGATTAAAAGAGATATTATAATAGGTTGTATATACTGCTAGAAACAACGCTATTATAGATATATTTATATATACTGTTGCCATGATGGCATTGATGTGGATTATGATGTGGTTTTAACTGTTTAGTTAGAACGAGTATTCGTAGGAACGCTATGTACCTTGCGAGGTTTAGTTGTTTCGTTATAACTGGTGCTAGGAGGATTATTTCCCTAGTACTCTCTTTGGTCATGACCATACCCTTACTCAGGATTTGTGCACACAGCTGGTGCCGATTCTTGGGATTTATTCCCTTCAATATCTCTCGCGATGAGATGATATATAAAAGCTTATAACGTGAATGTACGCGTTGTCACTAAAATAAGATAAGTACCGCTATGCACATAATTAATGAACCTTAGGCGAGACGTACAACTTGAAAACTCGTCTGGACTTCGACTAAAGTAATTCCTCCTTCCAAATCTGAATTCGCATTACGCGGTGAGGTTGGTCGTGGACCTAAATGGGCAAGTCTTTTTAACGCTTGTATGAAACATTAATGATCCCGAACACTTGTCATACTTTCCGATAAGACTCAATCTCTTGGAGTCTTCTCTTCATATGTTTCCTTTAGACTCGATCTTTAGAAGTCTTCTCTTGATCATTCTACTTTGAATCATTCTATAGAGGTATTGAGGTTTACTATCGTCACCGGCTTTCATTCGAGAAGCGATGGGTCTAACCTAATACGCCTACCTTAGAACCTTTCTGTTTTACCCTTGCATAGTCTTTCATTAGACTAACCAATCGGGTTTTATTCCTTGCATGGTTGGTTGGTGTCATCCGTCTCATATGGCACATCAGGTAAATTCCCGTTCCGTGAAGGCTAGAAACGACAATGAAGGCAAATGGAGTTTTTAAGAGTTTTATCAAGGTTGAGATCCTAGGCGGGTGATCGCTTCGATCAAGACATTTTGTTGTTTATTTAAAAGACTTCCGCTGTATTGAAACATATTATGTATTTTGGTTGTATTTGGAATTGTGGATGTAATTCCGAGACTTTGATTTAATCAAATGGTATGACATTTCGTATTATAAATGTTGTTTTATGATTTGTATAATTTGGTTAAGCCTTGGGTGGCTTCGGATGTGGAATCTGAGGTCACTGGCGGTAATACTTTCAAGGTTATATATTTGGGGGTGTTACAGATCTGGTATCAGAGCCGATTTTTTTAAAACGGGTTGGGTTTTAAAACGTTTTATTAAAAACGAAGATTTTATAAACCGGATACTCGTTTGGAACTAAGAAGTTTTTTTTTTAAAATTTCATTAGACCATTTACTCGTTTTGAACTAAGAATTTTTTTTTCTTTCTTTCTTGAAAATTTTGAATTTCCAAATAAAATCATACTTTACTAGAAAACGTGTCGCTTGACAAACTCTGCCGTTCTAAGTCGTACCTTCTTTCCAGTCTGATATAGTAAGTTCGATTCTATATTTAGAAAGACTAATCCTTTTCTCATCGCCCCACAGACTATGGGCGCATTCATCTCTCACCAGAGAAACCCGAAAGAAGCCGAGGTGGCCCTGCCATCTCCAGTTAGGCTTGAGTTCCCGGTTCCCCCGCCGTGCTTTGAGGTCGGGGAGCCCAGTAGTCCACCCGAAGTGGTAAAGACCGTACTCGAGGAGTCAGTGGTGTTGGTGTCTGTTAGGGCCGAGGTTCCCGAGGAGGAGCCTGAAGCGGACCCAAGGGAAGACACAGAGGAAGAGGAGGAGCCGGCGCAGTACCTTAGAAGGTACTACGACGACGACTTCGAAATTGAGGAGGACCCAGAGGAAGATCCAGAGGAGGACCCAGAAGAGGATCCGGAGGAGGAGGACACTAGGAGGACCTCGAGGGGCAGGACTCCGAGTCCAATGGTTTGGAGCTTTTGCTGGTGACCCACGAGGATCCGAAGATATAATTTATCCTTCCGAGTCCGGTGTCGCCATTTGAGCGGGAGTATTCGCCATTGTCCCCTGTCGCTTGGGAGACACTTAGTGGTGAAAATACCGCCAAGAGGAGGCCAGTGATGAGTCCTGACTCACGACCGGTGTTTCGCCAAAGTCAAATGGTTTCCTCTGAAGAGCGTCGCCTGGTGGACGAGGCGGTTGAGCGTACTCGCTTGAGGGCAAGGCCGTGGGAGTCAATGGGTACACCGAGGGTGGTCCCGACTCAGCAGGCTAGGCCAAGGCCCGGAGTACTGGAGGAACGACTGGAGGAGTGGTCGAACGCCCTAGACGACATGGAGGATAGGACATACGAGGCTGAGGTAGGTCTCTCCCGAATGATTATGGACGTCCGCGAACTCCAGGAGTATATCCGCCAAGCAAGATTCCTACTTGATCCTTTGTACGAGGTGAACAGGGCAGACTTCGAACCAGGATTTCTGGAGGAGTTTTGCCAATCACCGGGATCTGATGGGGCTGGACCAAGTGTTCCCGTGCCTAGAGAAAGGCAGAGGGCACCGATGCCGAGGGATGAGCCGTGTGCTCCAAGGCCGAGTAGGTCAAGAAGTCCGTCGCCAGACTCCGATGGTGAACCCCGTGCGAAGAAGCAGTGCATGAGAGTTCCCGATTATTTGAAGTATTTCAAGGCGCCATGATTAGGCTAGTGCCGAGTTTGGCAGTTTCTTTCCTAGTATTTCAGTGTTCGTTTTGATAAGCATGGTAGTCTCCGAGAAATTTTGTCTTGCCGCTCGGGAGATTCCTTTTGTAACCCTTTCAAACTCAGTTTGAGTTCATCAATGAAAGTTTACCAAGTTTGATCTATTCTAAGTTGACTTTATACGTTGGACATATTGGAATGTTATTAATGTTATAAAGTACTTGGAATTTGATCGGTAAACAGATGGTAAACACAAGGAATACCATTCGTGTTGGTGCTGGGCCAAGCAATGACCCCAGACCAAATGTGAGGAATGTCGCAAACCCATTGGATGAGAACGAGTCTGTTTCTCACAACAATCCGGTGAGCAATGACCAAGTTCCGGTCAACGCTCTAGTAGTGTTTGACACTGCGGCAATTGAGGCTATTCGGGGGATTGTGATGCAAGCAGTCACCGATATCATGCGACCAATCGCGCCTCAGGCACAATGTGTGCCAATTCCTCCTGTGGTTCCGAGATTCGAGGAGCCAGCTATCCATGTACCTTATGAGGAAGCTGTCAGGAACAGAGGCAATTATGGCAGAGCATTGAAGGCCATAAGCTCTATGAGGCATGACAGTTATGATGGAAAGGGAGAGCCAGTCAGGGTGGCATATTGGTTCTCGCACATGGAGCGATTATTTCGCAATATCGAGTGTGCAGAGGCTGAGAAAGTGCACATTGCTTCCCTTCAACTGAAGGAGGTGGCTAGCGAGTGGTGGGAAGGCACCGGTCTAGCTGATCACCCTTGATTGAACTGGGGAATGTTCAAGGCGAAGATGACTGATCGATTCTTTTTCCGAGCTATGAGGGAAGAGAAGCATAATGAGTTTCTCTATCCAAGGACGGATGAATTGAAAGTGACTGAGCTTGCGGCCAAGTTCAATCACCTGCTGCAGTATGCTGGGCCGGAAGTGTCTAGTGAGGAGCAGAAGATCTGGCATTTCCATGAGTGGATGAACCCAGATATTAAGCCACTGATGGTGCATCACGGATGCTCTACTCTAGAACAGTATGTGGACGCTGCGTACAAGTTGGAGGTGACTCTGGAGGAGTCAGTGAATAACCGCAATCGCCAGAGGCCGGCACAGAGCCAGCCCCATGCAACTGGATTCAAGCGACCCGCACCACCGTCTAACTTTGCCAAATCTGGCCGGGCGAGAACAAAGATGACTCATGGAGGGTCTACGCAACGTTCGGGTCAGGACAAGAATCTGATCCAGTGCTACAACTATGGCACACCCGGGCACAAGAGTAATGAGTGTCCAAAGGAAAGGAAGACGTGATTTGGCTGCGGGAAGGTAGGGCACTTGCAGTCATTTTGTCCGCAGAGGAGGCAGAAAGGAGCTGAGTCACAGCAAAGGTCCGTTAATCATAACAACCGACCCAGATTCAGACCAGTGGAGGCTCCTAGTCCTTCAACGTAGACAACTGCGCAGAACAAGGGGAAAACCCCAGCTACTTCAGGAGGTCAAGGTCAGCTACTCTACAAGATGCGTGGGGCTGATGGACCCAATGCTCCTATAGCTCAAGGTACTCTATACCTTCATTCTTCTCCTGTGTGTATACTTTTTGATTCGGGTGCTACCCATTCTTTTGTTTCGGAGAGTTGTGTCAGTAAGCTAGAATTAGTATGCAATGAGGTTTGTGAGCCTTTCGTAGTCAATCTTCCCAATGGTGAACAATTGGTTGGAACCAAGCGTCTGTCAGAATTTCCGATTACCATTCAGGGTAAGAAGTTCGAAGTAGATTTGATCTGTATAGCCATGACTCCATACGACATTATTCTCGGTATGGATTGGCTGACACGTCATGGGTCGGTGATCTATGTCAGCTCTAGGAATGTGACGGTGTCATTTGGGGGCCAGTTCGTATGCAAATTCAAGGGTCGTAACGACGTTGATAACGACAAGCTCATCAATGCGATGGCTGCGTTTAAGCTACTTCGATAAGGATGTGTCGGGTACCTGTGCTACCTGGACGAACCCAAGAAAGACGAGCCTTCAATTCTAGATATTCCGGTCATTTATGAGTTCCCTGATGTCTTTCCGGAGGAGATTCCTGGTTTACCCCCAAGTCGTGACGTAGAGTTTATAATCGATCTCGAGCCTGGTACCGCGCCAATCTCCAAGGCACCGTATCGGATGGCTCCATCGGAGATGCAAGAGTTGAAGAAGCAACTCGAGGACCTTCTTGACAAAGGTTACATAAGGCCGAGCGCATCACCTTGGGGCGCTCCTGTATTGTTCGTCAAGAAGAAGGACGGATCATTTCGACTTTATATCGACTATCGAGAGTTGAATAAAGTCACGATCAAGAACAAGTATCCATTGCCAAGGATTGATGATCTGTTGGATCAATTGTAAGGAGAAAAAGTCTTTTCCAAGATCGATATGAGATCTGGTTACCATCAGCTCAGGATTCGTGAGGAAGACATTCCGAGGACTGCTTTCCGGACAAGATATGGTCACTACGAGTTTGTAGTCATGCCATTTGGACTTACTAATGCTCCAGCAGTATTCATGGATCTGATGCATCGATGTTTCCACCAATATCTGGACAAGTTCGCGGTGGTCTTCATCGACGATATTTTGATCTATTCCCCGAGCAAGGAAGCTCACGAGGAACATCTTCGGATCACCTTGTCAGTCCTTAGACACAATAGGCTGTATGCAAAGTTGTCTAAGTGTAACTTCTGGATCAAATAAGTGGCTTTCTTAGGCCATGTGATCAATGAGAATGGGGTCATGGTTGATCCCCAGAAGATTGAAGCGGTAGCCGACTGGAAGCGGCCTCAGAATGTGAAGGAGGTGCGCCGTTTCTTAGGACTTGCTGGATATTATAGATGGTTCGTAGAGGGATTTTCCAAAATCGCTCTACCTATGACCGGTTTGCTCCGCAAGGTCCACAAGAAGTTTGTCTGGGATGACAAGTACGAGGCCAGTTTTCAGAAACTGAAGAAGTGTCTGACCTCTGCACCAGTTTTGAGGCTGCCGGAAGGGAATGATGGTTATGTGGTCTATAGTGATGCTTTAAAGAATGGGTTAGGGTGCATACTGATGCAGAAAGGAAAAGTTATTGCGTACGCATCTCGACAATTGAAAACCTATGAGGCAAACTACCCGACGCATGATCTGGAGTTAGCAGCTGTAGTGTTTGCGTTGAAGATTTGGAGGCACTATCTCTATGGTGTGAGGTGTCAAGTCTTCATCGATAATAAGAGTCTCAAGTACGTGTTCACTCAGAAGGAGTTGAATATGAGACAACATCGCTGGTTAGAGCTACTCAAAGACTATGACATCGAGTTGCTGTATCATCCGGGCAAGGCTAATGTTGTAGCCGATGCATTGAGCCAGAAGACTACGCACGAGACTGTAATGGCTCTACTCACTGCTCAGACCAAGCTGAACCAAGGGTTGTGCGAGATTGAAGTCTTGTACAATCAACGTCGAGGATACCTGAGTATGCTTGAGATTCAGGCTACACTACTTGATCAAATCAGGGAAAAGCAGGTTGACGACGTGGTCTTGGTAAAGCTAAGCAGTGAAGTGATGGACGAGAAAGCTCCCAGATTTATGATTCAGGACGATGGATCACTCTGGTTTCAGGACCGGATTTGTGTGCCTGACGTAGATGGTCTTCACCAGTTGGTGATGAATGAGGCCCATTCGTCAGCTTATTCTGTACATCCAGACTCTAGCAAGATGTACAAGGACCTCAGGAAGAAATTCTGGTGGCCCAACATGAAGTGGGATGTAGCGGAGTTTGTGGTGAAATGCTTGACTTGTCAGAAAGTCAAGATAGAACACCATAGACCAGGTGGTGAATTGCTAGCTCTTCTAGTGCCAGAATGGAAATGGGAGGATATCGCTATGGATTTCATCACAGGGTTGCCTAAGACTCAGACTCAAAAGGATGCTATATGGGTAATCATTGATAGGCTCACGAAGAGTGCTCACTTCGTGGCTATCAAGTCAACATGGGGAACCCAGAAGCTATCAAAAGTGTTCCTACACGAAATTGTCCGTTTGCATGGTACTCCAAAGACCATTGTATCGGATCGTGATGGCCGATTCATGTCGAGATTCTAGAAGGAACTCCACAAGGCCATGGGAACCGAGTTGAGGTTCAGTACGGCGTTTCATCCTCAGACGGATGGACAGTATGAGAGGATCATCCAGACCTTAGAAGATATGCTGAGAGCTTGTGTACTTGATCGTCCGACTAGCTGGGAGAACAACCTAAGTCTGATTGAGTTCACGTACAACAATAGCTGACATGCTACCATCAAGATGGCTCCATTCGAGGCTTTGTACGGTCGAAGATGCATATCTCCGATTTGTTGGGATGAGAATGCCGACAAGGTTCTGCTCGGACCAGAGTTAGTCGAAAGGACTGCTTCCGACATTGCGTTGATTAGAAAGAGGATGTTGACAGCTCAAAGTCGACAGAAGTCTTACGCAGATATGAAGCGTAGGAATGTCGAATTTGAGGTTGGTGACAAGGTGTTTGTCAGGGTATCGCCATCCAAGGGCGTGTTCACGTTCGACAAGCGTGGGAAGCTTAACCCTCGCTACGTGGGACCGTTTGAGATCCTTGATAGGGTGGGGTCTCTAGCGTATCGTTTGGCATTGCCACCATCGGCACATCCGGTGCATAACGTGTTCCACGTATCCTTGTTGAGAAAGTACATGCCAGATGAGTCTCATGTGCTGAGTTATGAAGACATCGAGATTCAGGCAAATGGTACCTACGAAGAGATACCTGTGCGTATTCTCGAGCGTCGCGAGAAACAATTGGGGAACAAGGTAGTACCATTAGTACGGATTCTTTGGTCCAAGGCTGGATCTGAAGAGGTTGCTTGGGAAACCTTGGAGACTGAGGAGGATATGCTTAGCCGTTTTCCCGAGCTGTTTTCGGCCTAGTTTCGGGGTCGAAACCTTTTTAAGGGGGTAGTGTTGTAACGCCTCGTTTTTTTTGGTTTATTCGGCCAAGTTTCGGGGTCGAAACTTCTTTTAAGGGGGAGGTGATGTAATACCCCTCATTTTAGTAAGGATATTTGGGTAATTTACTCAACCCTCGTCCTGTGATTGTATCGTTTTTGGAGAAGTTCGGATTTCTGTATCGAGATTGATCTCTGTAAAATCCCCTGAGTGATATAAAATACATTCGACTTATTTTTCGGGGTTTAGAATATTTGTTTGGGTACAAATATATTTAATCTGGGGTTGAAAACCCACGCCAAACCTTTCCCCGGGCAAAGAGACGCAGAAAAGGCATTTCCGCGACCGCGGCAGAATTTCCGCGACCGCGGAAATATGGGTTTCAGAATGGCTGGGCACAGGAATTTTCCGCGACCGCGGATAAAGTTCCGCGACCGCGGAAAACTCCAACACGCCAACGTCGCGTCGTCTGACTCCTCGCTGTTCGCGCCACCGTCGATCTTCTGGCTGGCCGTTGATCCGGGCTGAGGGAGATCCTTCCTTGGCCTATAAAAGGAGTTTGAAACCGCCAGGGTTTGTGCACACAGCTGGTGCCACAGCTGGTGCCGATTCTCAGGATTTATTCCCTTCAATATCTCTCGCGATGAGATGATATATAAAAGCTTATAACGTGAATGTACGCGTTGTCACTAAAATAAGATAAGTGTCGCTATGCACATAATTAATGAACCTTGGGCGAGAAGTACAACTTGGAAACTCATCTGGACTTCGACTAAAGTAAGTCCTCCTTCCAAATCTGAATTCGCATTACGCGGTGAGGTTGGTCGTGGACCCAAATGGGCAAGTCTTTTTAACGCTTGTGTGAAACATTAATGTTCCCGAACACTTGTCATACTTTCCGATAAGACTCAATCTCTTGGAGTCTTCTCTTCATATGTTTCCTTTAGACTCGATCTTTAGGAGTCTTCTCTTGATCATTCTACTTTGAATCATTCTGTAGAGGTATTGAGGTTTACTATCGTCATCGGCTTTCATTCGAGAAGTGATGGGTCTAACCTAATACACCTACCTTAGAACCTTTCTGTTTTACCCTTGCATAGTCTTTCATTAGACTAACCAACCGAGTTTTATTCCTTGCATGGTTGGCTGGTGTCATCCGTCTCATACGGCACATCAGGTAAACTCCCGTCCCGTGAAGGCTAGAAACGACGATGAAGGCAGATGGAGTTTTTAAAGAGTTTTATCAAGGTTGAGATCCTAGGCGGGTGATCGCTTCGATCAAGACATTTTGTTGTTTATTTAAAAGACTTCCACTGTATTCTGCTTGCCCTTAAGCTTGGATGTGTGTCGTGTTTGCTGCTGAGGAGTATATTGTTATTGTTGTGTGCTTGTGTTGATGTTGTGCTGATTACGATGCTGGAGTTGAGGGTGTAATTGTGTTGTGGTCGGTTGGTTGAGGGATGTTGAGCTTTCATGTAGATGCTTTTACTCTTAGGTGCAAGCTTCTTTACATGTTGATGATCTAGGTGCTTCATTGGTAATGGGTGGTAGTTCTCTATCCACTCGAGACGAGTAGAGATTCAAGTGTGGGGGAGTTTGATACACACGATTATGTTGTGTGTATTGACGGAGTTTTGGCATGATTTTAGTGGTGTTTTAGGATGCTTTGGAGGTGATTTGGAGACTTGGCGAGGAGGTGCGAAAGTTGCGTTTTTGGAGCCTTAGGAGCTGAGGAACGAAGGATGAAGAAGCAGAATTGCGGCGACCGCCGCGGAAGGAACAACGACCGCCGTTAATTGCCTTAGAGAGACCTTAGCTACGACCTGGAAACGGCGACCGCCATTTAATTGCGGCGCTCGCCGCAATTACGGCGATCGCCGTGGGAGAAGCAGCGGCCGCCGCCGCTGACGGAAGCATCGCCGAGCCGATTTCTTTTTCGAATCTATTTTATATTACTTTATTATGTTTTTATTATTTCTTTTTAGGATAATTTCAGATTATTTTCCTTTGGTATTTAAGGGTTGAGAAAACTTGTTTCTTCTATCTCGGAACCCTAATTTCTTATTCTACGTATTCTCTTGCTATGAAGAACTAAGCCTCTCTTGCTTAGTCAGACATTGAAGCTTTTCGTGTGATTCAGTTGTGAGATTCTTATTCCTAATCTATTGCATGGTTTTTATCTCTTCTCTTGTTTGATTTCATAAGATTGATATTGATAATTTCTAGTCTGATCAACTAGGGTTTGTCGTTATTTATCTATTGCTAGGTTTAGATTGTTACTGATTGAGCATATCTATTCCATAGTAGCAACTGCATCGTGTTAGTAACTGGTTGTGCTAATCTTATGCAGAAGAGAATTGATTTACATTCTAGGGTAAAAACTGGTTGTTTTATTCTAGGGTTGTATCCAACTATATTCCTATCCGTAAGGCGGCTGTTAAACTGAATCTTGATAGTTTCAGGGTTGTTTAATTAGTTAGTTCTAATAGTATCTGGTTGTGCTATTAGTTACATCTGAAAAGGAATTGGAATTACCATTGCATGCGATTTTGAGTAGTATCTATGATCAACTTGTCATTCGAATAGTGGATATTGTTTGACTGAGTGTTTTCCCAATAACTGATTTCATCACCTTTAATTGCTTATTTACCATTTGCATGCTTGGCTACTAAAACAAACCAACAAAACCCCCCTTTGGTTGCTTTAAATTGATATACATATTACATACTGCGATAGACTTTGTTTTCCTGCGGATTCGACCCTTACTTACCTAGGACTACGTTTTAGGATTTGTTTGGATACTTTGCATAGTAGGAATTAGAACGGCAAATTCCTGTTATCAGAAGGCCTCAATGGAGGTTGTGACGTCGCAGTGGGGGATCACCACTTTTTCCTTATTATACCTGTTAAGATAATTCCGAAGGGGTTCGTTATACCTTTGTGTGACTCGGTAGAGGTCACTTGATTGTCTTTCGAGCCTTCGACTGCTAGCAAATTGACTCTTAAAAGAGTTGACGAGACCCGCAAAGGATGTAATCATTCCCTGAGGCAAACGCATAAACCACGTTAGTGCGGGACCCGCAAGGGTTGTGCCAAAGCTTTTACATATGAAAGCCTCGCGGCTCTCCCTTGAAACAGATGCGGCCATTAGTTTTTGTTTATAGAGAGAGATATGGTCATCTGGATCGGTGGTGCCGTCGAACGTCGCCATGTTGGGGAGATGGAACTTCTTGGGGATCTCGACCCTTGCAATTTCTTCGACGAACGGGGATTCTTCGAATCCGTCGGACGTTTCCCTCTCGATTGGTTGCGGGACTCCTGGGAGCCTGTTGAAGCGATCATCGATCGTCTTCATGTGTCTGTCGAGCGTCTGCTGGAAAAGAGCCAGGACATTTGGCAGATTGGTAACCTGCGGTTCGTCGATTCGGGCCCTAGCAGACCCGATCGGTGTGGAAAAGGTGACATGGTTAGTCGAAAATGGACTAGCGAAAGGAGTTCGAGACGTACCCTCAGTGTGTCCGGGACGTCGTATGCTCGGAGGCATCGACTCGATGTTGTCCATGTCGAGGCGTGTTCGGACGCCGCCGTGGACGGGCACGTTCCTAGATCCTGAAGCCACTGACTGTACCTGTGACTTAAGAGACTCATTTTCACGGGTTAGTTGCGCGATCTCGGCTTTGGATTGGGTTGAAAAAGCGGCTAGGGCCTCGGTCTTTTGGCGTTGCTGGGCTAGTTCCTCTTGAAGGGTGGCCATTTTTTGGGAAAGTTCTTGGAACTGGGTTAGAGTAGGATTTTCGGTTGTGATTACTGCATCTTGGGTTCCGTCTTCGAGACGTGGTTCTTGTTTGTCGATAGGTGGGTCAATAGTCATGGTTGGAAGGTTTCGGAAGGGTGATCGGCAAGTTGCCCCACGGTGGGCGCCAAATTGTTTTGGGGCGAAAGGATCGGACGACCTAAATCGCCTTAGACGGGGTAACTAGTCGATCGGGTGATAGAGAACAATCCAAACCAAGCAGATAATTGACAAGCAAAGAATAAATGTAGAATAGTGAGATGATTTTATTAGATAATGTATTGATCGGATCGAATCGAGATACAACTTATCGTAGTTTAGACCGAGTGGTCGTATAGGACTCGACCGGTGACTTTTAGGTGGCGACCGGTGGAGAGTAAGCGCAGATGATTGCTAGAGAGCTAAGCGGGCAGCGTAAGTGTTGTTCTAATTCGTTTGTAAGCCAGGATGCTTGTGTGTCTAGCGTTAATGTGTTCGTATCCTCTTATCTTCTTCGTCGTCCAAATATGGTAAGTTCTTTTCCATTGTGACCGTTGTGTTTTTCTAATATCTTCGTCTTCAATGCCGGGAGCAATGGCAATGATTATGCCATTTAATTGCTGCAATTATAGTGGTTTGAATGCTGTGGACGTTGCGTGATCTGGGCATTAAATGTATGGAGAAATTCTCGCGATCCTGTCGGAGGGCATTCGACCAGAGAAGCCTTGTCGCCTCCTTTGGGCCTTCTCCTTTGTTCTTCCGATCTGCAATGGGCTTGGGCTCTATTCACTTGACCCATCTTCTCTGGGGATGCCAGGCCCAACACTTATCATTCCATAATTATATTGATTATCAATTGTTGAATTGTTAATTAATTTGGGATGAATTACTGTTTTCGTTGGGAACAGTTTTGATAAAGGATATGATTAAAACATGATATTATAATAGGTTGTATATTGTTAGAACGACGCTATTATATCTGTTACTACCGTGATGGTATTGATGTGGACTATGGTGTGCTTGAACTGTTTAGTTAGCACGAGTATTCGTAGGAACGCTACTTAGTACCTTGCGAGGTACAGTCATTTCTTTATAACCTGGTGGTTAGGATGACCTAACACCATTTCTCTGGTCATGACCGTTCCCTATCCGAGTATAGGGATGGTGCACTTAGCTAGTGTCACATATTTCGGGAGTTGATCCCAAGATGTATCTCATCTCGGGATGAGGTGATCATGATAAAAGCTTATAACGTGATGCGCGTTTTGGAATTAAATAAGATAAGTGCCGTTGTCGCACACAATTAATATATCTCAGGCAAGTAGTGCAGCTAGGAAGTAGTGCAGCTAGGAAACTCGTCTAGACTTTGGTCAGAGTAAAGTTCTCTTTCCAATCTGAATTCGCATTGTGCGGTGAGGTTGGTCGTGAACCGAAACACCAAGTCAGTTTTAAAACGCTTGTGTGAAATTGATGTTCCCAAACACTTGTCATACTTTCCGATAAGACTCAATCTCTCAGAGTCTTCTCTTCATACATTCCCATAAGACTCAATTCCTTTGGAGTCTTCTTTTCAGTGCATGTCTAAACTTTAAATTATTTCGTGAAAGTTTCGAGTTACATATCGTTCCTTCGGTTGTTATTCGAGGGACAATGATAGTAAGCGGTTACGATCACTAGAACCATTCTGTTTCTACCCTTGCATAGTCTTTCATTAGACTAACCAACCGGGTTTTATTCCTTGCATGGTTGGCTGGTGTCATCCGTCCTATACGGCACATCAGTGGTTAGTTCCCAAAGACTCAGAGTAACCAATTGAAGGAGTGACTTACAGTTGCAGATTTAAGTGTCGGTATTTCAAGGTCGATAGACATTACTTTAATGTATGTTTTTCATAACCTAGTCATGTAATAGGTTTATTTATAAAGTCTTCCGCTGTATTATCACTCTGTTGTAAAAACACATCTCCTCGTTTAACGAGAGATCTTTTAATATAAATGGTTGAGTTTCATTTAAAAATGCCTTCTGCTGTTTAACATTTTGTTATTTAATATGTTTATTTAAGTTAATTGTTCCGATCAAAGCCTTGGGTGACATCGGATAGCAACGTCCGAGGTCACTGGCGTGTGGCATTTCCGACATTAAGTTGGGGGTGTTACACCGTATCGGATGGCTCCAGCAGAGATGCAAGAGTTGAAGAAGCAACTCGAGGACCTTCTTGACAAAGGTTACATAAGGCCGAGCGCATCACCTTGGGGCGCTCGTGTTTTGTTCATCAAGAAGAAGGATGGATCGTTCCGACTTTGTATCGACTATCGAGAGTTGAATAAAGTCACGATCAAGAACAAGTATCCGTTGCCAAGGATTGATGATCTGTTGGATCAATTGCAAGGAGCAAAAGTCTTTTCCAAGATCGATCTGAGATCTGGTTACCATCAGCTCAGGATTCGTGAGGAAGATATTCCGAGGACTGCTTTCCGGATAAGATATGGTCACTACGAGTTCGTAGTCATGCCATTTGGACTTACTAATGCTCCAGCAGTTTTCATGGATCTGATGCATCGATGTTTCCACCAATATTTGGATAAGTTCGTGGTGGTCTTCATCGACGATATTTTGATCTATTCCCCGAGCAAGGAAGCTCACGAGAAACATCTTCGGATCACCTTGTCAGTCCTTAGACACAATAGGCTGTATGCAAAGTTGTCTAAGTGTGACTTCTGGATCAAAGAAGTGGCTTTCTTAGGCCATGTGATCAATGAGAATGGGGTTATGGTGGATCCCCAGAAGATTGAAGCGGTAGCCGACTGGAAGCGGCCTCAGAATGTGAAGGAGGTGCGTAGTTTCTTAGGACTCGCTGGATATTACAAACGGTTAGTAGAGGGATTTTCCAAAATCGCTCTACCTATGACCGGTTTGCTCCGCAAGGTCCACAAGAAGTTTGTCTGGGATGACAAGTGCGAGGCCAGTTTTCAAAAATTGAAGCAGTGTTTGACCTCCGTACCGGTTTTGGCGCTACCGGAAGGGAATGATGGTTATGTGGTCTATAGTGATGCTTCAAAGAATGGGTTAGGGTGCGTACTGATGCAGAAAAGGAAAAGTTATTGTATATGCATCTCGGTAATTGAAAACCTATGAGGTAAACTATTCGACGCATGATCTAGAGTTAGCAGCTGTAGTATTTGCGTTGAAGATTTGGAGACACTATCTCTATGGTGTGAGGTGCCAAGTCTTCACCGATCACAAAAGTCTCAAGTACGTGTTCACTCAGAAGGAGTTGAATATGAGACAACGTCGCTGGTTAGAGCTACTCAAAGACTACGACATCGAGTTGCTGTATCATCCGGGCAAGGCTAATGTTGTAGCCGATGCATTGAGCCAGAAGACTACGCACGAGACCGTAGTGGCTCTACTCACTGCTCAAACCAAGCTGAACCAAGGGTTGTGCGAGATTGAAGTCTTGTACAATCAACGTCGAGGATACCTGAGTATGCTTGAGATTCAGGCTACACTACTTGATCAAATCAGGAAAAAGCAGGTTGACGATGTGGTCTTGGTAAAGCTAAGCAGTGAAGTGATGGACGGGAAAGCTCCCAGATTCGTGATTCAGGATGATGGATCACTCTGGTTTCAGGACCGGATTTGTGTGCCTGACGTAGATGGTCTTCTCCAGTTGGTGATGAAGGAGGCCCATTCGTCAACTTATTTTGTACATCCAGGCTCTAGCAAGATGTACAAGGACCTCAGAAAGAAATTCTGGTGGCCCAACATGAAGTGGGATGTAGCAGAATTTGTGGCGAAATGCTTGACTTGTCAGAAAGTCAAGATAGAACACCGTAGACTAGGTGGCGAATTGCTACCTCTTCCAGTGCCAGAATGGAAATGGGAGGATATCGCTATGGATTTCGTCACAGGGTTGCCTAAGACTCAGACTCAAAAGGATGCTATATGGGTAATCATTGACAGACTCACGAAGAGTGCTCACTTCATGGCTATCAAGTCAACATGGGGAACCCAGAAGCTATCGGAAGTGTTCCTACACGAAATTGTCCGTTTGCATGGTACTCCAAAGACCATTGTATCAGATCGTGATGGCCGATTCATTTCGAGATTCTGGAAGGAACTCCACAAGGCCATGGGAACCGAGTTGAGGTTCAGTAATGCGTTTCATCCTCAGACGGATGGACAGTCTGAGAGGACCATCCAGACCTTGGAAGATATGTTGAGAGCTTGCGTACTTGACCGTCCGACTAGCTGGGAGAATAGCCTAAGTCTGATTGAGTTCACGTACAACAATAGATGGCATGCTACCATTAAGATGGCTCCATTCGAAGCTTTGTACGGTCGAAAGTGCCTATCTCCAATTTGTTGGGATGAGAATGCCGACAAGGTTCTGCTCGGACCAGAATTATTCGAAAGGACTGCTTCGGACATTGCGTTGATTAGACAGAGGATGTTGACAGCTCAAAGTCGACAGAAGTCTTACGCAGATCTGAAGCGCATGAATGTCGAATTTGAGGTTGGTGACAAGGTGTTTGTCAGGGTGTCGCCATCCAAGGGCGTGTTCAGGTTCGGAAAGCATGGGAAGCTTAACCCTCGCTACGTGGGACCATTTGAGATCCTTGATAGGGTGGGGTCTCTAGCGTATCGTTTGGCATTGCCGCCATCGGCACATCCGGTGCATAACGTGTTCCACGTATCCTTGTTGAGAAAGTACGTGCCAGATGAGTCTCATGTGTTGAGCTATGATGACATCGAGATTCAGGAAAATGGTACCTACTAAGCGATACCTGTGCGTATTCTCGAGCGTCGCGAGAAGCAATTGCGGAACAAGGTAGTACCATTAGTACGGATTCTTTGGTCCAAGGCTGGATCTGAAGAGGTTACTTGGGAAACCTGGGAGACTGAAGAGGATATGCTTAGCCGTTTTCCCAAGCTGTTTTCGGCCTAGTTTCGGGGTCGAAACCTTTTTAAGGGGGTAGTGTTGTAACGCCTCATTTTTTTTGGTTTATTCGGCCAAGTTTCGGGGTCAAAACTTATTTTAAAGGGGAGGTGATGTAATACCCCTCATTTTAGTAAGGGTATTTGGGTAATTTACTCAACCCTCGTTCAGTGATCATTTCGTTTTGGAGAAGTTCGGATTTCTGTATCGAGATTGATCTCTGTAAAATCCCCTGACTGATATAAAATACATTCAACGTATTTTTCGGGGTTTAGAATATTTGTTTGGGTACAAATATATTTAATCTGGGGTTTAAAACCCACGCCAAACCTTTCCCCGGGCAAACAGACGCGGATAAGGCATTTCCGCGACCGCGACAACATTTTCGCGACCGCGGAAATATGGATTTCAGAATGGCTGGGCACAGGAATTTTCCACGACCGCGGAAAACTCCAACACGCCAACGTCGCGTCGTCTGACTCCTCGCCGTTCACGCCACCGTCGATCTTCTGGCTGTCCGTTGATCTGGCTGGGTGAGCTCCTTCCTTTGGCTATAAAAGGGGGTCAGATTGAGGGTTGAAAGGCACACCGAAATCACTCTCTCCCTCTCAGATCTCTCTCGTTTTTCTTGTTCGCCGGAGGTCGAAGCTCTCGCCGAAAATCTTCAAGCGTTCGCCGGAGCTCTCGTTGGAGGCGGTGGTGCTCTCATGGTGGTGCATTGGAGGTGCAAGGTGCCCAGGAGTCGAGCCCCATCCGAATCGAGCCCCGCCGCGTCGCCCCCGGTGAGATTTCTCCCATTCTGAGTCACCGGAGTTCATGTCCGCGACCGCGGACATGAACTACCGCGACCGCAGCTGTGACATTGGCGACCGCATTCGCAGCCGCTGTCATCTGTGCTTGCGGACACTCGTCCTCGACGACCGCGGCAGTGCCCACCGCGACCGCGGATTGCCTGGGCAATCGCGATCGTGGCTTTGGGCTTGTCGGTCTCGGTCGGGGCCTTCATTCCTTCGATTTGGTTCATTCCTTCTTCGATTCGTATCATTTTAAATGTCAAATATAACCTAGGGTTTTGTTATGGGTCATTCCGTAGGAATCTGTAATCCGAGTTCTGTTCCCGTTCCGGACCCAAAAACCCGTCTTCGTCAATCGTTCGTCTAATCTAAGGCAAGTGGCGGTTCGCTCTTGCTTATCATTCCATATTTCGATTAATTATCAATTGTTTTAATTGTTAATTAAATGGGATGAATATTGTTTTCGTTGGGAACAGTTTTGATAAACGTATTTGATACGATTAAAAGAGATATTATAATAGGTTGTATATTCTGCTAGAAACAACGCTATTATAGATATATATATATATACTGTTGCCATGATGGCATTGATGTGGATTATGATGTGGTTTTAACTGTTTAGTTAGAACGAGTATTCATAGGAACGCTATGTACCTTGCGAGGTCTAGTTGTTTCTTTATAACTGGTGCTAGGAGGATTATTTCCCTAGTACTCTCTTTGGTCATGACCATACCCTTACTCAGGGTTTGTGCACACAGCTGGTGCCGATTCTCGGGATTTATTCCCTTCAATATCTCTCGCGATGAGATGATATATAAAAGCTTATAACGTGAATGTACGCTTTGTCACTAAAATAAGATAAGTGCCGCTATGCACATAATTAATGAACCTTGGGCGAGGAGTACAACTTGGAAACTCGTCTGGACTTCGACTAAAGTAAGTCCTCCTTCCAAATCTGAATTCGCATTACGCGGTGAGGTTGGTCGTGGACCCAAATGGGCAAGTCTTTTTAAACGCTTGTGTGAAACTTTAATGTTCCCGAACAGTTGTCATACTTTCCAATAAGACTCAATCTCTTGGAGTCTTCTCTTCATATGTTTCCGTTAGACTCGATCTTTAGGAGTCTTCTCTTGATCATTCTACTTTGAATCATTCTGTAGAGGTATTGAGGTTTACTATCGTCATCGGCTTTCATTCGAGAAGGGATGGGTCTAACCTAATACGCCTACCTTAGAACCTTTCTGTTTTACCCTTGCATAGTCTTTCATTAGACTAACCAACCTGGTTTTATTCCTTGCATGGTTGGCTGGTGTCATTCGTCTCATATGGCACATCAGGTAAACTCCCGTCCCGTGAAGGCTAGAAACGACGATGAAGGCAGATGGAGTTTTTAAAGAGTTTTATCAAGGTTGAGATCCTAGGCGGGTGATCGCTTCGATCAAGACATTTTGTTGTTTATTTAAAAGACTTCCCGTATTTTGGTTGTATTTGGAATTGTGGATGTAATTCCGAGACTTTGATTTAATCAAATGGTATGACATTTCGTATTATAAATGTTGTTTTATGATTTGTATAATTTGGTTAAGCCTTGGGTGGCTTCGGATGTGGAATCTGAGGTCACTGGCGGTAATACTTTCAAGGTTATATATTTGAGGGTGTTACAAGTTCAAAGTTGAAGACGATACTGGAGCTTTGTTGGAGCAAGAAGAAACTCCATTGAAGAAGGTTGATCTTTTGAAGGTAAGTGTTTGAAACTCCCTCTGTACTTTGATATGTAGAGAGCAATAAAATATTGCTATGTGTGCAGTGTGTGTGAGAATCTTTTCTGAATGTTGTTGAAGCTTTTCATTGTGTTGGTTGAGTCATTTATGCTCTTAAAGAACACGTGAAGTGGACCCATTGACTGTGCTTTATCTGGTTGACCAATTTTTTGCCTCTTCCTATGTCATAAATCTGTCTTTTTCTTGTGTGTGGCTAACTAATATTTGTGTGTTTTAATGTGTGAAAATATGTGCAACAGTGTGTGTATTGTTGGTTAGATTATGTGTTAATTTATTTGATGGACACTATACTTGATTTATTTCAGATGAGTGTGTCACTTAGATACTTGTATGGTGGGGAGTTTTACAAGAGTCATGATGATCATCTTTGTTATAGAAAAAAGTTGGTTTATTGCAAAAAAGATGTTGATCCAGATTTGTTGTCAAAGATGGAATTGGAAGTGGTTTTTCTAGAGGGTGTGGGAGTAGATATAGTGAAGGAACTATGGTATCCAAAACCTGGGTTGACTTTGCATGATGGATTGAGGCAAGTACTAGGTGATAATGAAATCAGAGACATGTGTGACTCCTTGGGCAATGACAAAACACTACATCTCTATGTTGTGCAAGACAATGAACCAAGCCCATCCAACCTTAGAACCTTGCCTAAAAGCCCAACCTATCGAGGCTCAAGTCTGTTAGATATGACAACACTAACCCCCAAAAAATCTGGTGTAAGAAATGCTAGTACAAACCCTAAAAAAACATTACCTTCCAAAACTGCATTACTTTCTCAATTGTCTTCCTCTGGGGAATCATCCATTGAGAATGAGGATCTGTTAGAGTCTTCTGAATCTGATAGTGGTGGGCTAGCTGCTGCTGATCTCTGTCTTTCAGAGTTATCCTCTGATGATGAGGATGTCATAGGCTCAGATGCATCCTCGGATGATCCCTTGTTTGTTGAGAATGTGTTTGGTGATGTTGATGGGGAATCAGATGATGATGAGATCTTCAAAGATAATGTGAATGAGGATGTTAATGAGGGGTTAGCTGGAGAGGAAGTTGAAGTTGGGGGTGATGGGCCTGCTGAGGAACCTGAGTCTGAAGGTGAAGATGCCTTCCAAAAAGTGCATCGATTTGATGATTATTTGAGCTACTCCGGGTCAGAAGGTGAAGGCCATGCCAGGTATCCAGAATTTAACCCATTGGTTGATTTTAAGAATCATATTTGTCTTAAGACTGGGATGAGGTTTGGGTCTAATGACATTTTTAGAAAGGCTCTTAGGCAGTTTGCTCTAGAAAATGGTTTTGACTATTACTACTTGCATAATGACAAAAACAAAGTCTCTGCTTATTGTAAAAAAAATGTGATTGTCCCTACATCCATGGAAGGATAGTGTGTAGCTGTAAGAAAAGTTTGTGTCCATTCAAAGCTTGTGCAAGAAAGATGGGACCTGATGGAAGCTTTCAGCTTAAGTCATTTCAGCCAAGCCATGACTGTGGGTGGCAAGATACCAACACAAAGGTAACTTCAGTATGGATGGCAGAGAAGTACCTTGAGCATTATAGGGCTGATGCCAAATGGAAGATTAAAATTTTCATTCAGACAGTTAGGAGGGAACATGGGGTGAATATTTCTTACTCTCGGGCATGGAGAGCTAGGTTAAGGGCTGTTTTGCAGACACAAGGACATGCTCCAAAACAGTATGCTAAGATTTGGGATTATGCAGCTGTAACTCTCAAGTGGAACCCAGGCAACAGTGCATTTGTGAAGGTTAGTTCTAGAATGGAAGTGGAGAGACCTCTATTCTAGAGGTTTTATGTGTGTTTGAATGCTTGCAAACAAGGGTTTCTGCTAGGTTGTAGGCCCATCATTGGCCTTGATGGTTGCCACTTGAAAGGAGCCTACAAAGGACATGTTTTCAATGCAGTTGCCAAGGATGGGAATGAGAACATTTTCCCCCTAGCTTATGATGTTGTTGAGTTAGAAAATAAGGAGACTTGGTGCTGGTTTTTGGAGAACTTAATCCATGACATAGGTTCAAACAACCTAACCTTCATGTCTGATAGGCAGAATGTAATATTCTTGCTATCCCTCTAATTTTGATTCATGTTATATTATTTCAGTTTTTTGTTTAATTTCTTGCTCTCTGCATGTAGGGGTTACTTGAGGCATTAAAAGATATAGTGCCATCAGCTCATACAAGAGTCTGTGTGAGGCATATGTACAATAATTTCAAGAAGCTATATCCAGGGAAGTCATTCAAGGATGTTGTTTAGGCTGCTGCTAAAGCTTCTACAACTACATACTTTGTTGAGTGCATGGAGAGCATTAAGGGTATGAATGAAGATGCATACAAGTATTTGATGAATCAAGAGCCAAGAACTTGGTCTCTGCATGGCTTCCATCACTTTTGTAAGTCTGATATGCTCCTAAACAATGGGTCTGAGTCTTTCAACAACTGTATTTTAGAGGCTAGAGAAATGCTTGTGTTGTCCATGTGTGAGTGGATTAGAAGGAAACTCATGAAGATGTTTGTGTCCAAGAGGAATGCAATGAGAAAACACAATGGAGTGCTAATACTAGAAGCTATTAACAAGACTGAGTGTGCTAAAAAGGAAGCTCTGAATAAGTGCAGATGTTATGGCCAAGATGACAGGTATGAGGTTGATCATGGGACCAAGACTTATGTTGTTGACCTGGCTGCAAGAAGTTATGATGCAACCTTTGGGACTTGACTGGAATACCATGTAGCCATGTTGTCTGTTACATTTTGAAAAGGAGAATGAATGTGGTGCAGTTTGTGGACCCATACTACACTAAAGACACATATATGAGGGCTTACAGTCAGACAGTGAATCCTATGCCCGGGGAGGACCAATGGGAGAGAACTGAGCAAGCACCCCTACTACCACCAGCATTCATAATACAACCAAGAAGGCCAAAGAAATCAAGGAAGAAGGAGCAAGGAGAAGGCAAGAAAGGAAAACAAACAAGGCTAAGGCAAGGAAAGAATAAGTGTTCTCATTGTGGGGAAGAGGGTCATTACAAGAACAAGTGTAAAAATCCTCCAAAGCAACTTGCACCACCCACAATTAACCCTAACAAAGGTGGGAGACCTGCAAAGGAGAGCACAATCACCTTCACTACTAAGAAGAGGAAATACACAAGAAAGGTATCAACTTGTTTTAACAATTTTCATGCACATCTTTACTAGTGAATTTTCTAATATTGTTAGGTGAGGACTGATAATCCTGGAACTGAGCCTCCACATGATCTTTTTATGGAACAAGAAGAGCCCCTCATCCTAACCCAAAACTCAACTGTAACAACATCAACAATGGTATAAACTCTTGAGCCTCCACATGATCTTTTTCTAATATTGTTCTCTTCATTGTAGTCAGTATATTCTCTCAATAATAATTTTGTATAAACTATTATTTTTCACATATTTTGTACAGGTATAATTCACTGCTGATGCAAACGAAGGGCAGTCTAGTACTGCACCACAGAGAAAGAAGACAAGGAAGATGTACCCCATACGACCACCAAGTGCAAATATGGTCACAACAAGAGGCCACTTGAGCTCAATCATGAAAAAAACAATGAAAAGCAAGAGGTCAAAAGGCACCAATAGTCAGGTTTAGGGTGTGTCTTCACTTCACTTGCACATGTATGTGATGAAAACAATGGTTATGTTTAGGGTTCAACTTGCACATGTATGTGCTGAAAACAATGTTTCTGTTTTAGGGGTTAACTTGCACATGTATGTGCACAACTCAGGTGTTATGGTTTGTGTGTGGCTTTCTTATGAGTAGCATGACTTGCATTATGTAATATTGAATGGTTTGTCGACTTTTGAATTATTCAGGTTTGTGTGTACATGACTGGCTTTCAATTTTGTGTACAAACTAAGGATGTCTACAGGTGTTGTCTACAACTTATGAAAGCCATCTATGTGCACACTATGGATGGCTTTTAATTTTGTCTTACAATCACTGATGGCTTACAATCATTTATGTGCACAACTTGTACCTAAATTTGCATCAATTCAACTTGTTTAGTGCGATGCAAAAGCAACATAGCAACAAATGTGTCAAGGAACTTCATACTTGTCTACACAACATGGAAACAACAATGAAACAACATAGCAACAACTGTCAAAAGACCACCACAATCATCTAACTCTACTTGCCAAAAGCATTAAACAACAAAGCAATTACAATAACTCCTAATATAACTACATTGTTGAGGTTAGCTGAAGCCTTCATCTGAATCAATTCTGCATCTCTAGCTTGAAGTTTTTTTTCCAGTTCAATGTTCTTTTCTTGTAATTCCTTTTTCTGGTTAGCAAGCTTCCTAATGACTACTGATGCATGGCTATCATATGGTCCATCTAGCCAGTTGAAGAATGCACACCCCATGTCTCCATTGGCTTGATATCTTGCGCATCCATAAAACCTTCTTCCATAGTTGTTTCTAGTGTAAGCAGTGTACACTCTTGCTCTAATATTGCAATCACACATGTAACATGTTCCAGTTGACACATAGCTTGAGCTTGACATCCCTGGAACAAAAGTGATCAATGAATTAGCCTTACACAATCCAACTGAATTTCAAGTAGCAAAACTGAATAATTAATACAAGCAACTCGCCCAGATGCCCAATTCTTCCTTGTTTGAGTAATTCCACTGCTCAATTCAATATCAATAAAACGCCCAATTCAATATGAACAAGCAATATGAACAAGCAATTCAATATGAACAAGCAATTCCACTGAACAATCAATATGAACAAGCAATTCCACTGCTCAATTCAATATCAATAAAATGCCCAAATCGCCCAGATGCCCAATTCTTCCTTGTTCGAGTAAAAATCAAACACCCAAAAACAGTAATCAGAACTTATAATAATTCACTCTTCCATGTTCGAGTAAAAATCAAACACCAAAAAAAACTTACCTTCAAAAAATCAACCTTCTTCAATGGAGTTTCTTATTGCTCCAACAAAGCTCCAGTATCCTCTTCAATTTCGAACTCTGGTTCCCTTCAATGTCCAGAAACCCTAACTCATCCTCGCGCCCTCAATTTTCAGAAGCCCTAAACCTCCTCACCCCCAAATCTCGACAGAAATCCTAGCCCTAATTTTAGAGATCTCCAAATCGCGTGAGATTTCCAGAATTTGGATTGAACTCGTATTAATGGTTTGAGGGGCACTAAACCGGGTTTCTAATAAATAAAAACCTAACCCAAAAAAAAAATGGAAGAACCGCTCAAAAACCGGATAAAGTGAGGTTATAATGGTAATTGCACACTAGATAACGGAGGAAATGAACGGATTTGGGGTATGGGTGGTTCGACGCTAACGGAATGCATTTAAAGGGTAGGCTCAAGTAATTACGTGTATAACAGGTGGTTGTGGGCAAATAGGCCTATTTAAGGGGTGATTTTCTGCAAATTCCTCTATATATTATATTTTATACGTATTTTATATAAAAAAAAATTAAAATAATATTGGTCCAGTCCGACCTGGTTTTTGGGTCGGACCGGAACCGAATTCTAGAAAATCTTGGACAGAGGATCAGACTGGTTTTTACTCGATCCAGTTCAAAAAATCGGTATGGACTAAGATCTGCTTATCCCTACCTAGACGAATTAAAATTATAGGTTTAAATTTGTTATACTTGATTATACGTGTCAATTGGTTTTAGCCTTTAAGGAGGAACGCCAATGAGCTTATGCTCTAGGCTTATACGCTCATATGTGCATAAATTGTCACGTCACCCTGTTTATCAACCATCGGACTTTATCATGGCATCAGAGCGGGTTTCGAGTCTGGGTTTGTACCCTAATTTGTCTAAGCTTAGTCTTCCATGATGGCGTGGTATGAACTAGCTCATTTGGCTTGTCGGCCTTAAGACATTGTTTGTGTTTAATCCACCATGAGGGTGTGATATGGGCTAGCCCATTTGACTTTCCGGCCTTAAGACATATTTTCAAGTGTCAACTATTCCAGACAGTTGCACTTCAGGAGTTGTGTAGAGAATAAAAACCCACATTGGAAAGTTGAAACTAAACAATACCATTATTTAAGCATACTGGATTACTTTTCTTATTGTCAAATAATTTTAAGAAAAAACTCTACGAAATTCATACATTGGGCTTGTACGCGCATAATGGCATAGACTGACACAACACCCTATTTATCAATCCACCAGACTTTATCAATCACTTCATTAAACCAAAACACATTTCAATGTAAATAAGACCTATTCTAAGAGCAAAAACGTTATATATATATCACATTAAGCTCGTTTAGTACATATGAATGCATTAATTTTGGTTGCAGGACTTTCATCGCATTTTCTCAAAAAAGAATTATCCTGCTAGTTCGTTTTATGGCTACTTACATTAGTTTCTATTCACCCATGTTTGTATCGTACTCATCCCATTCTCTATTCGTCTATACCTTACATTTTAATTTGTTTATTTCTTTATCAAACATTATTGTATTCGATTTTAGTTTTTTCTAGTGTATGCACGTGAGCACACTCTAAGAACTCCATTTTAACAATAATTTTTTAGTCATTAATTTACTTTTTTTTTACTAAAAAATTATCATTTTAAAAATAATTTCTTATTTTAACTTATTAATACTCCATCCGTATGAAAAAGATTGTCATTCTAGAGTTTGACACACTTATAAAGAAATGCAATAATTACCTATATTCTCATAATTTTTTCTTAAAATTTACAATTATTTAATGACTCATCTCAATTGTAGCAAATAAACATAGAGAATTTGTATAAAAAGAGCCAATAAAAATAATTTCCGATGTCAAACCTCGTAACTCACCAATAAATTATTACAAAAACACCTAAAATGACAATATTTTATGTACAAAAGTTATGGGCTAAAATGATAAACTTTTCCATACGGAGGGAATATATGTGTTTATATATATATATACTAGAAAAATCGTTCTATCTTTTATACCGGTTTATTCGCGGCTAAGCTCTTTGCACCCTGACACCATCCTATTTGCACCGGGTTGCAGGCGTGCGGAAGCCGATGCCGGGCGGAATCCACTGCTGCGCGGAAGCCAGTGTCGCGGAAGCCAGTGCCAGTCCGTGAAGGCACAACCAGTCCGTGAAGGAGTAGATTCGTTGCAGAGGGGAAATGGCCGACATCGATGGGATTTTGGACAGCATAGGAAGGGATAGCAACTCGTGAAGTAAATAGCAGTGGATTCGTTCAATCGCCAGACGAAGATGAAGTGTATATATATGCATTGAGCGCTGCGGAGAATTCATACCATTTATATATTCTACAAGAGGTGAACACCATTTATTCTACTACGAAATGTCGTGGCATAACAACGATCATGAAAATTATGAAGAATCGCCTAAACTGGTATGTATTTTACAATTATTAAAACTATGAATAAAATTAGTATAAGATTTGTAATCTATATATTAAGATTTTTGTGTTGTGTCATTAACGCATATTATGAGTAGATTAATTGTATCCAAATTCTCTTGAAAATCATCATGTCATGCAAATTAAAATATGTAATTTTCCATCTCTAGTCATTTAACTACACAATTAATTTGGTGGGCTACAAAACGTACAAAATATCTTAATTGTGTGAATTAATTTGTGGCATAGTGGAGAGAATTATTGTTGTTAACTACTTGTTGGATGACATTTTAATTTGCATGAATTGACCATCAAGAGAATTTTTTTTAACTACTTGTTCGATGACATTTTAATCATATACCGCATTAAATATGTGTGAATTACACATTTTAATTTGTTAACTACTTGTTCGATGACATTAACGCATATTATGAGTAGATTGAAAATGTCATCGAACAAGTAGTTAAAAACAAATTAAAATGTGTAATTCATTGATTTACACATTTTAATATGTGTGAATTACACATTTTAATTTGTTTTTAACTACTTGTTCGATGATATTTTAATTTGTTTTTAACTACTCATAATATGCGGTATATGATTAAAATGTCACCGAATAAGTAATTAAAATGTGTAAAAATTGAAAATGTTGAAACATATTAATATGTGTGGCACTTCTTGAGATTGTCGGCTTTACGTGCACAGGAAAGACTTTTAACGTGGCATATTCTTTCATGGCACACGAGAACGTTGACCACTACGTATGGACATTGTATGAATTGGAGCACTTGTACGATAAAATCAGAAAAAGACCAACGGCGATAGTCATAGATCGAGATTTGGATGAAGTTAAGGCTATAGCCCACATTTTTCCCGATGCCCAACATCTGTTGTGTTGGGTGCATATACTAGCCAACTGTAAAGCTTATGCGCTTACTATGACAGGTAATAGTGGTTTAGCAAATTCTTTCTCAAACCAATGTCGTGAATTGTTCAACTCCAAATCCGAGGATATCTTCTTGCAACGGTTAAATGAAATACGGAACACGTGGAAAGGTAGTCTGGTGACATACCTTATGAAAATGTGGCTTGTGCCTTACCTATATCGTATTGTTAGGGCATGGACTGATACCAATCTCCATTTAATCACCAGAACAACAAATAGGTAATTTACTCCATGCGCGTGTCAACAAACTAAAACCACCTATGGACTGTCTTTTTCTCCGACTTACCAACAAGGTGTCAAAATTGTGTATAGACACAATCTCTGTTATTAAAATCGAGATCCGGATCGTAAAATCGTGAGATTTTACGATCCAGTAGGAGGGGTCTGATCCGGATCGGGCTATAAAATCGAAAAATAGTAAAATCGTATTAAAATCATGTAAAATCGTGTAAAATCGGCTTAAAATCGTAGGATCTTACGACCCTTATAAAATCTTAAGATCCTGTCTTTGTGGTTAAAATCGTGTAAAATCGTATTAAAATCGTGTAAAATCGGCTTAAAATCGTAGGATCTTAAGATCATGTATTTATGGTTATTTAAAGTAAAATCGTGTAAAATCGGCTTAAGATCATGTCTTTATGGTTATAAAATCTTAAGATCCTGTCTATTATGTATGAATTCTGAACTTTTGGTCATGTAATGTTTCATTTTATATTAGGAAACTTCCATTTATCGTACCTAAATTCTTGAATTTTTTATATTATTTTTTATATTTATAATATATTATTTTTAATAAGTTTATAAAATCTTACGATTTTACGATCCGATCCGCAGGGCCTTCCGTGATCCGATCCTAAAATCTCGATTTTAATAACCTTGGACACAATATTAGGCACGATGGATAGGGTCTTGCACCCAAAATATGAATTTGACCCGACTGTTTGCAATGACCGTTGGTGGACAACGGTTAGAGGACTTCCATGTGCACACGATGTATATGAAGCAATGATGACAAATACCCCGTTGAAGCCAAGTCAGATTCATCTTTTCTAGAAACAAGTTGTATGGGAAGGTGTTACAGAACATGCGCTCCCGCAAGACGATGTTCCCCTAACGACAGATGACCTAGTATTCGAGGACTTGATGGGGGATATAAATGTTGGGAGGCTGAGCGTTGACCAGATCCACCGTATTAAAAGGGCATACAAAGACGGGACCATGCCTGGGAGGTCCTCACTGCAGGAGCCTCCTACTAGCTCCATCAAATCAAAGGGGAGGCCAAAGAAGGATTCAATGAGAAGGGATAAGACCTGGTTGGAGCATGCAGAAGAGAATACACATATCAATCCGCCCACCTCGATGAGCGGTTCAATATTAAAAGGTCGGGGTAGTCAGAGCCAGCGTGCACGCCGTAAACCATCAATAAGTGAAGTAGTAGTTGGGCCCGAGGATGACCAACCAGACATGCATTTAGGGGTCAATTTCGGCGTCCAGAATGTGGACCCGTTTATGTTCATGTACATCACCAGTGCCTTGGACGTGGCGGGGGACGGTCACTGTGGGTATCGGGCACTTGCAACACTACTTGGATTGCCCCAGAGCCAATGGAAGAAAATTCGAAGGGAGATGGCGATAGAGTTGAAAACAAACAAACACGTATACAGTACAATCCATCCAATGGTCACGCCGCTGCCCCATCTGATCCATAACATCAACTATTCTGGAAAAAATTATGGACTCCAACATTGGATGGAGATGCCGATGTGTGGCTTGATTTTTGCTTCAAAATACCAAAAAGCTTTGGTGTTCTTGGCTTGGAACAGTGCGCACACTAGTCTCCCAATGATTTGCTACAACCGCGATGCGCTCCCTCCTACAGAGGTGCTTGCAATGGCCTTAGTGGGAGCACATAATCATTTTATACCGGTGAACTACGTTGCCCTATCTTGTTTTAATTTTTTGTACTTAAAATCGTATATCTGTAAAGATGAGTTCATTTGTTTCAGGTATGGTTGGGGAGTGACGCGCCAATCCCTCCCATTGTGGCGCAGTGGAGAGAATTCCATCATCAAAGTGTTAATAATTGGGATCGTGTATTTCTTCCGCGTATTCAAGAGTTTCAAAGATATCGTGTTGAAAATGATCGACCAGCGGCCTAATTATATACATGTAATTTTGGGTAGTAATGTATAATTTTTACATATTTATCAATTAAAATAGTTGATAAAATTTTGTTGTTACACTTTTTCTAATTCGACCCAAACACGTTACATTTTTTAACCCGAAATTTTTTATCCATCTTAACCGGTTCTGCCCGATACCTATTTTTTTTTTTTTTTTTAATTTGATGTATATATATTATAATTATACCTACTATATATATTAAATATACTATACCCAGTATAAAATTGGCTATAAAAACCTCAATTTTATACGTTCCCATTCATTCAACAATCTGTCCAAGTCCCTTCCAGCACCCCAAAACGGAATCAGCCTCCCCCCACCGCCCCTCGCCTCCCACCGCCGTGCGCCTCCCACAGTCGTGCGTCACCCAGTGCCGCGCGCCTCCCAGTGCTGCCCTCTGCCGCCCTCTGCTCTTCCCGGCCGCTGTCCTCCGGTGCATGTATGCATGTAATCCGATGGCCATCTCAAATGCAGTAAAGATGAGTTCATTTTATTCTCTTCAATCCTCTCATAAGCTCTCTTTCAATCCTTTTTTTTGCAGATTTTCTAAGTGTTTTTTGCAGATTTTCTAAGTGTTTATAGTAGAAACTATGGCACGGACTCGAGGACGCAGCAGTCTATGGGTATTTTACTATCATCCTTACATAATTAATTTCTTTCATAATTTATGGGTCTTTTTATATACGTGCTTTCTTTTCATTTATAATACAATACTACTTGTAAGATATGATTATTCATATATTTTGCCTAATTTGTATAAAAGCCTATCAGTTTGATAAAATATCTAATTTATATTTATTTAGTCACAAAAAAGCATAGCTAATTTAGGTTGATAATTGGGCTATAATTTGTAGAATAATATAAGGGCAAATAGATAAATGGGTTAGTTAAGTTGATGACTTGCCATAGTTAGAAGGTTGATCGCCCCATACTACTTTTAAACTACTATATTTATATACATGCAACTTTTCTACATTCACAATAATACTTGCCCATTTTTTATAATAATATTAGTTTGTTATTATATGGTTTTAGAGTTCTTTAACAAACAGATTCGGCTTGGGGGGAGGGTCACGACACGTGCACGAGCGAGGGCTCACACAATCCGCTCACAGAGAGAAGAAATCAGAAGAACGGAAGTCGTTGACGAGGAAACGAATTTAGGACCCCAAAATGAGGAGACGGGTTTCCGCGCGGAAGAGGAGGATGTGTCCTACCATTCCGCTTTCGGTCACGCCAATACTGCAGGTCCGTCCGCTAGACGAAGCTTCTCTGGCACAGCCGATCGGTCAGGAAGTGGGCCTTCATCTTCTAGGTTACGCCCGTCAGCTAGTGCACGATACTACTCTCCGGCTGATAATATACCTGCACCGATGGAGGTTGACGGATATGGCGGTGGACCTACAAATCTTACATTGCTCAGGAATTTCGATACCCACATTGCCAAATTTGTGTGGAAGAGTACTGATAAGAGTTACGTAAGTTGACATATTATATCCTTACCATATCCAATCATTCAAGTATACAAAATGTATTAATTTTCACTTGTTGTTGCAGGTCCAAAAAGTACTTAAACCACACGGAAGGTCTACCAGACTAGTGTCGTGGAAGGAAGAAGCGATCCCACGTGGGCGATGGCTCACACGAGCAAGACAAAGCGGGTTGACTAGGCTGTTGTCCCTAGAGTGGAAAACAATGGATTGGGTCTTGATTTCGGCGTTCGTAGAGCGTTGGCACCCCGAAACGAACAGCTTCCATTTTCCATGGGGGGAGATTACCATAACGCTCCATGATGTGTACAAGATTATGGGGTTAGATATTGACGACATGCCTCTGGTCCAAACAATGACAGAAGATGAATTGTTTTCCATCCTCGGTTGTGTGTATGGCTTCAATGAAGAACATATGGCTAGAAATAAAACCAACATTGGTTTTGTCGTAAGTGAATTGAATGGGTGGTTGAAGAATTTCGTAACGGGTGAATCAAATGTACACCCAGATATTATTGCATCTGGCTTTTTGGCGGTTCTCATAGGGTGCACCCTCTTCCCTGACAAGTCTGCGAGCAAGATAAAGCTCAATTTATTTGGAGTTGTACTGGACATCGATTCGACACGAGACTATGCATGGGGTGCAGCAACTCTTGCCTACCTATACCGACAATTAGGTATGGCAAGCCGTAGAGATGCAAAACAAATATCTGGTTGTTTGCTGCTTCTCCACGTAAGTATCCAAATCTCTTAATATTGTCATCTAATATTATTATATATCTATTAGTTACCAATTTTCGTGTAGAACTGGATTTGGAGCTACTTCCCCAAGTTTAGGGGTCATCTTTCTCAAGAAATGGCCAGCATGAAAGATGGTCGAGCTACAGCTTGGGATGAGCGTCGACCGTCTAAATTGCCAGGTTGTGACGGGATAGAGGGTATGAGGCGGGAGCTCGACTTAGTAGCCCTTGACGAGGTACTGCAAATTTTGATATATTGCTTTACTCTAAATTCATATTTTTATACAATGCACACTAAAACGTTTTTTTTACAGGTAAATTGGGTGCCATGGAAGGGCATCAATTTCAATGATGAATTCAAGATTTCCATGTACAGAGGTACCCTGAAGTTCCTCACTTTTGACGAACCGTACATGCCTGATCGGGTTACTCGTCAGTTTGGTCATGTTCAGGGAGTGCCTCAACACCCAATTCGGCCTCACTCTGTTACACGAAAACTTGATCTGACCAAGTATGAAGCCTTGTTTAGCAGTGATGACGACCATTGGGAGGAACGGTTGAGCTACCTCTACCCGATAATGGAGCTACCCAGATGTCGTAATGCATGGGATGTGACATCTGACTATATGGACTGGTTTATGGAGCATTCTCACCCCTTCCTTGATTAGATCCCCTGCACTACTTGCAGAAGGTGTCGCACGGCCCGTACCGCTTGCCCTCGATGCAGTGAGAGTACGTAACCATATTGTTTTATAATTATTTTATTAAATAATATATCATCTAATATTTTATTGTATTGATTTTGCGATGACAGCGTATGAACCAAGTGGAAGGTGTTGGGCCTCGATTTTCAGCCAATTAGATCGGCCCAATCGCTTGAATCAGAGATGCCTTCTAGAAGAACCGGTCAACAACAACCTCCACAAATCTAGGTCCGGTCAGTTAAAGCCACCAGAGATCTCGGTCCGGTCAGTTCAGCCTATCAGAGATATCGGGGCGACCAGTGGTTAAAGCGATGACCTCCGCGGATTTCGGAGCAACCAGTACACATCTGAACGTCTCCCGCAGATCTCGGACAATCTCAACCGACCTACAACAACTTCCATGAATCTCGGCGGATCTGCCAACCGATTGAAGACTAAAAGTAGTATAAATTGTAGAGAAAACTCTCTTGTAAGGGCCCGGATCAATTCTATAACGACACACAGCCACACATGCTCATTATTACTCAATTTAAGCAGCTTTCTATCATTGTTCTACCGTGGCTCTACTCACATACGAGATCATTCTTGTACTCAGTCCGTTACTCCAACATTGAAGCGACCGACGGCTAAATTTTGTGTACTTAATTAATCTTTCATTCAAGGGAGATAAGTTTATATTACATTCGTTTAAATCTCATTCTCTTGATTGATTAGTTGATTTGGATTTATTAGATATAATATGTCTAACAAATTGTCTAGTTGCCCTCCTTAAGGCGATTTGGATTCGTTAGGTCTTTTCGCCCTAAAACAATTTGGCGCCCACCGTGGGGCATCTAGCCAATCAACGATCCGATCGACGATCCAATCTACATTCAATCATGGCCGGTGCTGGAATCCCCATGATCGTCGCTGAAGAACAAGTTCAAGCCAACCTCCCGATCGTAGGTCAAACCGAAGATCTCGCCAACCAACCAATCCTGAACGTCCAGATCCAAAAGCTCGCAAAAGCAGTGAGCTTCCTCCAAGAGGAACTGGCTCAGCAAGGCCTAAGAACCGAAACCCTAAGCATCCAATATGGAGTTGAAATTACAAGACTAATTCGTGAAAATGAATTTTTGAAATCGCAGGTGAATTCAGCTGTATCGGTCCCAGGCGGATCAAGACGAATAGTCAACACCGAAGGACTACAAACACGTTTCAACATCAATGGGGCAATCCCGACGCCCATGGATCTGGTCACTCAGAGCGTCGTTCAACCCATTGGTATGTTTCAAACTCCTCAAGTTAATACTTTCATGACTAACGCTTCAATTCCCATGACCGAGCCCACAAAAGCTCGAGTAGTCCCTCCACAGGTCACCCCGCCGATGGACCTACAAGTCCTCATACAACAAGCTATCAACAAACATATGAAAGTCTTAGCCGATCGCATCGCTCGGATTCCAGGAGTCTCGCAGCCGATCGAAAAGGAAGCAATGGACGGATACCAAGACTCGTCGTTCGTAGAATCAATCGCGCACGTCGAGATCCCGAAGAAGTTCCATGTCCCCAACATGCCCAACTACGATGGGACCGGGGACCCCGACGATCATATCTCTATTTACAAACAAAAACTATTGACTATCTCTATTCCAAGAGGGAATCGTGAAACGGTCATGTGCAAAATCTTTGGCACGACCCTCACGGGACCCGCACTAACTTGGTTCATGCATCTGTCGCAGGGTTCGGTCGCTTCGTTTGCCGATCTGGTCAATTCATTCAAAATCCAGTTCGCCAGTAGTCGAAGACTGGAAACACAATCAAGCGACCTATACAAGATCGTGCAAGGGTACGATGAGCCCTTAAGGGATTATCTTAACAGGTATAACAAATAGAAGGTCGCGATCCCACATTGCGACGTCCCAACTTCTATTGAAGCCTTCCGTCGAGGCTTGGTCAGGGGCAACGAACTTTATCGCGACCTGACCAAATATCTCTGCCGAAGCTTCGAAGATGTCCAAGCCAAGGCGATGGCACATGTCATATTGGAAGAAGATGAAGAGTCCATAACAGACGACCAACCAAACTGGGGCACGACCCATTGGGAGTCGTCTTACTTTTGAACACTTATACTTTGTACTTCATTTAGATTCAGTCAATTATACTTATCCAACTGTTTAATAAATTCAAGCATCGGAGGACCATTGGGCTCATACCTAACGATCACCCTTCGATCTTTTCTATACTTGTCAAGTGTCTTCAACAGGAACATAACGAGAGGCCTCCAAGACGAAACTCAACGTTCAAACGGATATCCTTATCACATACAAAACAGCGCTTACAATACACATTACACGATCGATCGGTACACGGGGAGTAGAGGACACAACATACTACAAACTACTTACAAAGACTTGTCCTACCCAGGGCGTTCGTCTTTTCATACATACAACTCCTCCCCTAACACACAAAGCATGCTACATTACAGGTCTACACGACCGACTACAGGTCTACACGACCGACTACAGGTCTACACGACCGACTACAGTTTTGCACGACCAACGACAGGTCTACATGACCAACGACAGGTCTACACGACCAATGCCACACGACTTAACCAGGAAGCGACTGACGAGTCCACCTGCATAACAAAACAAACGACAAACAAGGAGTGGTCTCCTGACCCTTCGTCATCACAAGAAACGCCCTCAGTCGTCTTCACACGATCATTGGATGTATTAAGTTGATTCTCAGCTTGAGCAACATATACGTTGGCCCTGTCGCCAGAACACCTGCAACGAAGTCAAAGTTATAAAATCAAACCGTCTCATCACTTGACGCTCCGACCCAGTTTAATTTTGGGGAAATTGTTGGGCCTCGATTTTCAGCCTATTAGATCGGCCCAATCGCTTGAATCAGAGATGCCTTCTAGAAGAACCGGTCAACAACAACCTCCACAAATCTAGGTCCGGTCAGTTAAAGCCACTAGAGATCTCGGTCTGATCAGTTCAGCCTATCAGAGATATCGGGGCGACCAGTGGTTAAAGCGACGACCTCCGTGGATTTTGGAGCAACCAGTACACATCTGAACGTCTCCCGTAGATCTCGGACAATCTCAACCGACCTACAACAACTTCCATGAATCTCGGCGGATCTGCCAACCGATTGAAGACTAAAAGTAGTATAAATTGTAGAGAAAACTCTCTTGTAAGGGCCCGGATCAATTCTGTAACGATACACAGCCACACATGCTCATTATTACTCAATTTAAGCAGCTTTCTATCATTGTTCTACCGTGGCTCTACTCACATACGAGATCATTCTTGTACTCAGTCTGTTACTCCAACATTGAAGCGACCGACGGCTAAATTTCTGTACTTAATTAATCTCTCATTCAAGGGAGATAAGTTTATATTACATTCGTTTAAATCTCATTCTCTTGATTGATTAGTTGATTTGGATTTATTAGATATAATCTGTCTAATAAATTGTCTAGTTGCCCTCCTTAAGGCGGATTCGTTAGGTCTTTTCGCCCCAAAACAGAAGGTATCATACGGGATGAAATGGACATGATTAACAGGTACGAGGACTCGCATCCATTGAAGCGGACACTTATGAAGATTTATGAAATGGTGACAAATGAGGTCGTCCCAGTGCCAGTTTTTCCGACGCGAGCTTCTCAAAACCAAAGCTATGCTCCAGCTCGCCATAGTGATTTCGGGACACAACGCCAATCACCACCAGGTCCAAGCTCAAGGGGTGGATACCAAGCTCACTCATTTCAAGGTCATGACTTAGGGCCACAGTTTCAGGCTTCTTCTTTCGGGACAGAATCTCAAGTTCCATACTTTCAGTATGGACAACAAGATCCTAACTTCGGGTTTTCCTCATTCGGGGTCGGATCCCAACACCCCGCATCCAGGTCAGGATCCCTATCCCCCGCATTTGGGTTTGGATCTCACCCCCCCGCATTCAGGTCAAGTTCCCAACCCCCTGCTTTCGGGGTCGGATCCCAAGCTCCAGGCTATGACACATTGAATCAAGACCACATGGGGGGTTTTACATCATTACTTGGATCATCATCATATCCATATGACTACCCTTTTTCGTATGGAGAAGGGTTCGGAGAAGGGTACGAAGGAGGTTATAATAGAGACAATTAAATAGGTTTATATTAAGTCTTTTATTAAGAAGTTATTTATGCTACTTGTCTTTTCGGAGAAGGACAATATGAAGTTATTAATGTTGAATAATAATGATTTCAATTTTACTTTTAAATTATTGCAAGTTACATATTTTTTATATAACTTTAACAATATTTATTAATATTTAATATTTTTTAAATATCGAAGAAGAACCCGACTCGACCTAAAAATCCGACCGTTACATATTTTTCATATAACTTTAACAATATTTATTAATATTCAATATTTTTTAAATATCGAAGAAGAACCCGACTCGACCTAAAAATCCGACCGTTACATATTTTTCATATAACTTTAACAATATTTTTTAAATATCGAAGAAGAACCCGATTCGACCTAATCCGACCCAAATTCAACCCAAAAATTTGTATGACTCGATCGATCCAAACCCGATCCAATTTACGTATAATTTTACGGGCTACCACATCCGCCGCCATCCAGTGCCGGCAACCCACCGCCGGCATCCATCACCATCGCCGACATCCAGGAACCGCCGGCATCCACCTCCGCGCGGCAACCACTTCCGCGCGGCAACCACTTTCGCACGGCAGCCACTGCCGCCCAGACTGCAGGTGCAGTTTGCACTCTGCAACCCGGTGCAAATAGGATCGGCCAAATTCGTCTTACTTGATGTATCAGACTTGTCTCATATTTTGGATCCTTCCCTTATAGTTTCAAAATTTCTATTTTCAACACTTGTGGAGCAGCTCACGTCACCACGTACTTGCACATGCATCTACTTTACTTGGTGTGCCAAGATGATCGAGGCGGTGGTGGTCAACAAGCACTTGAACCGGCATCTTCAGACCACAGCCAGAGAATGTGTTCTGCCCATTTTGACTAAAATACAAAATCAACAATATAATAGACAAGCTAGGTCACAAGAGAGATATTGGGATTAGACACGTGATTTTGGGTTCTCCAATTAGTTCTTTTTTTCTTCTAAGTGTCTAGCCAGCTAGTCTACCAAAAAAAAGTGTCTAGCTAGCTAGGGATAAAAACTCACATAGTCACATAGTCACATGCGATGTTGAATGAAAATCTATTCATTTTTGTAGAATTGAGTGTGTTACTATAAGGAACGGTATAACTATTATTTGGGCAGCGGAATATAATAACAGAATAACAGAGTAACAGACAAAGTTTCTTAGAGTGGAAAACTTAATCAACTAACTAGTTGACTAAGAAAAATCTCTACCTCTAGGTTTTTCTAGTAGGATTTCGAAAGTCTACTTGTGTTATTAATCTTGAAATTACAAACAAGCAAGTCTTATCTCAATCTAGTTTACTCCTAGATATCTAGACCTCTAGTTGTAACGTTCCTACCAACACGTAAGACAATCAAAACCCTAACAAGTACTCAACTTATCAAAGTTTCGTCCTTGTAAGTTCTTTCCTTCTTCCGAATGCTCTTCTCCGTGGAAAATGCCGTGAATCACTTGTGAAATGAAGTTTGCAACTTTTTCTCTTATAGTCTAGGTATTCTATCTAATTTACCCTAGTTTTACTTAAGGAAAATAAGATAAAATAATCCTATACAATCTTTACTAATCTTTCCTAACCAGAATATCTCCAACGAGATTATCTTCTTGCGGGCCAAGTTGCTCCTTCAATATTTATTTCCATAAAAGAAAGATTCGACAGGCGCAAGGGTTACAGCACGCGTCATGCGTTCCTTGGCACTGTTCCCTTTCCTTTTCTGTTCAATAACGCGCTTCTCTTTTTCTCTTTTTGTTCCAGCGCGTTGTTCCTCATTGTTGACTTCTCTGTTCCTTGTATTCTCTGTTTTGATTCTTCACATGGTTTTCATCGTTCCTTTAAATCATCTGTTTTCTGAAACTCATAGTCACACTAAAAACCATTAAGTGTCATTGAGTTTATCATCATCAAAACTAGAGGGAACATCATCGTTCCAATAATTTCCCCATTTTTGGTGATGACAAACTCCTTCAAAATGTGCCTGTTCAAAACAAACAAGTAAGAAGTCAAATTCACATGTAATCACACATATACTACGATCAAGATATTAACATTGTTCCCCCTCAGAAGGTTCATAGAAGAATTTATTTTCAAGCAGCATCGTCATTCTCCTTAGCACTAGCTTTTGTTATCAACCCTTCCTTGGGTTTCACATTTTCCATACTTCCCCCTTTTGGCATCATCAAAAGATCACAAAAATCACAAAGACTTGACTCGCATGCAAATCATAAGCAAAATATTTCATTCATTAAGTAGGTCGAAGTACAAAGCAAAGGAACCTAGACAACTATTATCTAAAGACAGGGAACAATCACTCAAAAGACATAAAAACATAGAAAAAACAAGAACAGAAGATTAGACGGGCATGGTAGTAACATGGAACACTCAGATCTCAGGGTCTTCGGCAGCATCCTCGTCTTTGCTCAGAAAGTGATCTAAGAGAAGATTCATCGTGGTGTTCAACTGCTTAAGCTCAGCCAGAATCTGATGCTGTATTGAGCTCCCCTTTGACGTTCCTTCACCAGCTGCCTTCTTAGCAGTCTCAGTGCCTGTTCCCTTAGAGTCACCCTTGAACTTCATTTTCTCCACAGCAGCAGAGTCCAACTCACTTCCTAAAGACACCTCATTCTCTTCAATGTAGGCTTCATCTCGGAGCAGCAACATTTTCACCACGCCTGGATAGGATAAAGAGTGAGACTTGGCTTTGCACCGGTCCATATGGCACAAGATCACTCGAGGGAGATCAATTTTCTCCCTTCTTAGAAAGCGGTCAAGCAGAAACAAGTCACACATGGTGATGGTGTTGCGCTTCTCTTGGCGAGGCGCCACAACCCTAGAAATAATGTGGAAAGTAATTCGCTGAGCCAATGTCAGCCTTTCAGTGTGTAGCTCCCCAGAAGTTAAACCAAACAGCCGTTCCATACAGGCCAACTTATCATCATTGATCTCGCTCGCAGGAACTTCATAGAATCCACCCAAAGGAACAGAGAGGAGCGAGGTGTAACACCCTCAACTTACGTCGGTAGTGCCACACGCTAGTGACCTCAGACGTTACTGTCCAAAGTCACCCTAGGCTTTAATCGGAACAATTAATCTTAAATAAACATATTAAATAACGAAAGGTTAAACAACGGAAGACATTTTTAAATGGAACTCAACCATTTTTGTTAAAAGATTTCTCAATAACAATTTACAACATAGTGAAATTACAACAAAAGACTTTTAGATTACATAGCGGAAGACTTTAAGAATAAACCTATTACAAGACTTGGTTATAAGAATATATACTAAAGTAATACTTAACGACCTTAAAACACTGACACTTAAATCTTCAACTGTAAGCCTCTTCTTCAATTGGTTACTTCTAGTCTTCGGGAACCAACCACTGATGTGTCGTATAGGACGGATGACACTAGCCAACCATGCAAGGAATAAAACCTGGTTGGTTAGTCTAATGAAATACTATGCAAGGGTGAAAATAGAATGGTTCTAGTGATCGTAACCGTTTACTATCATTGTCCTTCGAATAATAACCGAAGGAACGATATATAACCCGGAACTTTCACGGAATGATTAGAATTTAGACATGCACTGAAAAGAAGACTCCAAAGGAATTGAGTCTTATGGGAAAGTATGACAAATGTTTGGGAACGTTATAGTTTTCATACAAGCGTTTAAAAACGACTTGATCATTTGGGTCAACGACCACCCTCATCGTGCAATGCGAATCCAGATTGGAAAGAAGACTTACTCTAACCGAAGTCCGGGCGGTTTCCATGTTGTACTCCTCGCCCGAGGGTATATTAATTATGTGTATAATCGCACTTATCTTATTTACTTCCAAAACGTACATTTCATGTTAAAGCTTTTAAGGAATATCATCTCATCACGAGAGATATCTTGGGGAATAAATCCCGATTGTTGGCACCAGCTTAGTGCACCACCCCTATATTCGGATAGGGGACGGTCATGACCAGGGAAAGTGTTAGGGCAAAATCCTTCTAAGCATCAAGTTATAAAGAAATGACTAGACCTCGCAAGGTACATAGCGTTCCTACGAATACTCGTTCTAACTATACATTTAAGTTCACGCATAAAATCCACACCAATACCATCACGGTAATAACATGTATAATAGCGTTGTTTCTAGCAATATATACAACCTATTATAATATCATATTTTAATCACAATCATTTATAAAATTTGTTCCCAAACGAAAACAACATTTCATCCCAATTTAATTAACAATTAAAATAATTGATAATTAACAGAAACATGGAATGATAAGCAAGAGCGAATCGTCACTTGCCTTAGTCTAGACGAACGAGATTTGCGGGACGAAAATACTGGACACGGACTCAACAACGTTCCGGAACTCCCGTCGAAGCCCACCGACGTTCCAAGGTCCATTCCGATGATGCACGTGAAATGAGGTACAATACCCTAATTAGATATGGTACTAATAACTAAAACAAATGCAAAGGGAACAGTCTGAGCCGCGACCGCGACGAGTATGGCCGCGATCGTGGCTTTGCTGGGCAAAGCCGCGGTCGCGGTATATATACCTGCGGTCGTGGTTTCCTGGGCAGAGCCGCAGTCACGGTGTTCATAACCGCGGTCGCGGTTCTCCCTCCCGACGCTACGCTAAAATCTATTCGAGGCTCACCGATGACGAAGATGACGAAGCTAGCCTTTCCTCCTTGCAACGCCACTACTCCAAGCTCCCAAGGCACCACGGCAACCACCAACAACTCCGGCGAACACTCCGACGAACTCGAGAATACCGGCGAACTTGAAAACGAGAGAAAGAAAGAGAGAGAGAGAGGAGCGATTGAAGCTGTGGATGCTGGATTCCTCTCGTCGAAGACCCCCCTTTTATAGGGCTGGAAGGAGCTCAACTCCGGCCAAACGAATCGACTCGCCGCCCTCAACGGCAAAGCGTTATAAAACGTGGGAAATTCGAACCGGCGAAGCTTGGATAAGAACGAAGAAGACGACGCAGCAGAGACCCACGATCACAGCTTCAAAACCGCGATCGCGGTTGTCCACAGACAAAACCGCGCCCGCAGTTTTAAAACCACGGTCGCGGTTATCCCGCGCTCACGCCTCTGGCTTCTTGGCCGCGGTTTCCTCTCGCGGTCTTGGCTAGGTCTTATTTTTAGTATCTCTAAAAATATTCTAAGACCCAATATAAAAATTAAACGTATAATAATACGTTCAAAAGATCTCACTGAGATTACAGATATTGCCCAACACGTCTCGCTTACAGAACGAGGGTTGGGAAAATTACCCAAATACCCTTACTAAAATTGAGGGCTATTACACGAGGAGATAACCTTAGGCGTGAAAGACAGATCTTCACCACTGATCTTGGTCGACCCACACAGGACATCAGCTTTGGAAAGGTGAAAGTAGTGGTAGAACTCGCGCATTTGCACTTCATTGACTGTCGCCCTATTGGAACAAATCCGTTCCCAGCCTTGGAAACGCAGAAGTTCCAAGATTTCCTCCACATTGTGCTCAGAAAAGAAATTCTCGCGAATCAGAAGTGGTGGAAGGAACTTTTTACCTTCAGAGAAATCGGGAACAGTGGTGGTGGAGATGGAAAGATCCAGCTTTGCTTTGCCAACAGACTTTGCCCTTTTTGTCTCTGGCTTCACAGCGGAACGAAGTCGTGCCTTTAGAGGGCGAGGTGTAGTTTCATCGCCACCGGATTTAGACGGTGTCGACTGGGCTGTTGGAGCCATTTGATGCCCCAAGATTTCAACATCCTCGTCTTCCTCCTCTTCTTGAGCAGTCACAGCAAGATCGGTGAGCTTGTGCTTGCGAGGTGGAGGCGGCGCCAAAGGAGCAGATTTTACTCCCAGATCCTTCTCCAAGGATTGCATTGATTGTTCCTCCTCGTCTCCTCTGTCCTTGGAAGGAGAAGAGACTTCCTCTTGTTCGACATGTTGGGGACGGGGTTGTTCCTCCATGGACACGCCGACAAGCACATGATTGAGGTCCTGGGCTTTCAGCGGGGATGAAGCAGAAGGGGATGGCGTTGGTGTCGATGTAGACGCTGAGGGGTCCACAGTTTGTTGGACGACGGCGTGAGCAATTTCCATAACAGAGGTCGGCACGCCGGTAGGAGTCGGTGTAGCGTGGGCGGCCCTGGCCTGTTGGAGGTGGAGAATGTAGGCATCCATCTCGGCCTCAAACATGTTGTCGGTGGAGATTTTCTTGCTTGGAGAATCCATGGAAAACAAAGAGCTTTGAGCTTGGAGAGATAGCACAAGTTCGAGAGGTTTTGAGAGAGAGCTGAGAGAGATAGAGATAGACGGTGGAGATCTTGAATGATAGGGCAAGTATTTATAGGAGAGATAAAATCTTTTACAAGATAAAATCTTTCCAAAAATTCTCAATCGTCTTGTAGAATTTCCATCAATAGATCATTTCTCTCTCTTCCTCTAACGGCCACTTTTTTCTTCGTTTACCGCATCGCTATTCCTGCCACAGAGCAGTCAAATCTCGTAGATAGTCGTTCCAACATTCACCTGCACCCCAATAAATACCAGCCACTGATTCAAATTCCTCGTTCCATTCATATTTGTTCCCCCACAATCTGAGCAATAGTTGTCGTTCCCCCTGAGACCAAGAGTCCGTTTGCGAGGCTTGTCTGGATATTTCAATGATGGGTTCACACAAAATATAGTATATCCAAACATATGGTAGGGAGAAAACAACTCAGATAATTATTCCTAGTAAAATGGTTTATGAAAGAAGGATCATAGGGAACGTTTGCCTGAATCAAGGCAATGGTAGGCAGTACAACCAATTATCATGTGAGCTTGTAATGAGGGTGCAATCATCAAATTGGTTGTTTTGGGTCTCAAATAAGATGTGAGCATGCAATCAAGTAATTCAACACAAATCAAAAGATAAAGAGACTAGACCCTAAGACAAAGCAGTTCGAGCATACAAAAAATCATGAAATAGTAATGGCAAGAAATGCAATGAAAGAAAGGAACTTCATGATATATGTGAAACAAATTAGCCAAGCATTGAGGGAATAATGGGTGTGAAGGTCCTCAATTCAGAGAGATCATACCAAGGAGTAATCGAAGATACTCAAATGGGCCTTTGTCTAGTGCTTTGGTAAAGATGTCTGCTACTTGGTTTTCAGTCCTGCAATGTTCCATTCTAATAAAGCCCATGTCTACATTATCACGTAGAAAATGATGATGAATGTCAATGTGCTTAGTACGTGAATGATGAACTGGATTTTTTGAGATGTTAATGGCACTAGTATTATCACACATAATGTGAACGATGTCAAGAGACATACCAAAGTCTTCCAGTTGTTGTTTGAGCCACAATACCTGAGCACAACAACTTGATGCGGCGACGTATTCAGCTTCTACAGTGGAGAGGGCCACAGAGTTTTGCTTCTTGGAACCCCATGAGACAAGACAGGGACCAAGGAACTGTGCCGTTCCAGAGGTGCTTTTGCAATCCACAACGTGCCCAGCAAAATAAGCGTCTGTGAATCCAACTAGATTAAAGTCACAGTTCTTGGGATATCATAGACATAGATGGTCCATTCCTTTGAGGTATCGAAAGATTCACTTTACTTCCTTCAAGTGTGAGTCCTTTGGATTTGCCTGAAATCTAGCACAGAGACACACACTAAACAATATATCTGGCCGACTGGCCGTGAGATAGAGGAGAGAACCAATCATTCCTCTATACATGGTGGGATCAACAACTGTTCCATTTAAATATGCATCCAAGCGAGTGTTAGGAGAAATAGGGGTAACGATGGATTTTGCAGAATCCATACCATACTTCTTCAACAGCTCCTTGATGTACTTTTGTTGATGGATCTCCGTTCCTTCCGTTCCTTCCTTAGTCTGAGTAACTTGTAATCCAAGGAAAAAGGACAATTCCCCAATCATGCTCATCTCAAACTCACTACTCATAAGATTTTTGAACTTTTCTACAAGAGTAGGGTTAGTGGAACAAAAAATAATATCATCAACATATACTTGAACCACCAGAATCTTACCTTCTTGTTCTAGAAGGAATAGAGTTTTGTCAATCGTTTCTCGACGATATCCGTTGGAGAGAAGAAACTATGCGAGTCTATCATACCAAGCACGGGGTGCTTGCTTAAGACCATACAGTGCTTTGTCCAAAGCATACACATGCGAGGGAAAATTGGCATCCTCAAAACCAGGGGGCTGCTTCACATATACTTCTTCTTGGAGATATCTATTCAAGAACGCAGTCTTGACATCCATTTGGTATAATGTGAATCTCTTGTGAGCGGCATAGGCGATGAGAAGACAAATAGCTTCAATGCGAGCCACTGGAGCATACGTCTCATCATAGTCAATCCCCTCTTGTTGATTGTAACCTTGAGCAACCAACCTTGCTTTGTTCCTTGTGACCACCCCAGAGTCACCGAGCTTGTTCCTATACACCCAGCGAGTGCCAATAGCATGTTTGTTGTGAGGTAAGGGAACGAGCCGCCAGACTTTGTTCCTCTCAAATTGATGTAGTTCCTCTTGCATAGCTATGATCCAGTCATGTTCCTTCAGTGCTTCCTTGATAGTCTTGGGTTCTACAAGAGAGATAAAAGCATGGAAGGCACATAACATATTCAATTTGGAACGCAAACCTCTTTTACCAAAAGGTGTGACCAAATTATGAGTGGGGTGAGACTTTTGAATTCGAACACTCTTTGACACGAGTAGTGATGGATCATCAGGTTGTATCTCAGAGTCGTTCGTTGAAGATGGATGCAACTGGGCGTCTTCAAATTAGTCTATTCCTTCTTCATCACTTTGAGAATCATCAACAACATCATCACCAGAAGTTCCAGATGGAATAGTGACAGTGGCTTCTACATTAGTTGGGGGCACGATTGTTGAATCAGCAGTAGATGAGGATGGGACGTCTGCATCTTGTGCATAATCACTTGAAGTATCCTCCTTTGAAGTAGCATTAGGACTAGAAGAATCTGGAGAAGATGGGGGGACATTAGAAGCATTAGAAGGACCGTTCCCACGACCTGAGCTAGGTCGAGAAGAAGGACCGTTGTCTTCATCATCAGAATCCTCTCGCTGCATTCTTGGATAGATGTCCTCAAGGAACGTTGTCTCTAACTCGCTATTGGAACCTTTTGAGTTCTCATCAAAGACAACATGGATGCTTTCTTCAATTTTGCGAAGCCTTTTATTGTATACTCTGTAAGCCTTGCTTGCCTTTGCATATCCCAAGAAAATCCCTTCATCACTTCGTGGGTCAAACTTCCCTAAGTTATCCTTTCCATTGTTGTGAATGTAGCACCTGCATCCAAAAGCACGCAAGTGGGAAATATTGGGCTTACGATCCCTTATTAGTTCATAAGCAGTTTTATTCAATAGGGGACGAAGCATGGCACGATTGAGAATATCACAAGCGGTGTTAATAGCTTATGCCCAGAAGATTCTTGGAAGATTGCTTGCAATGAGGAGAGTTCTCGCCATGTCTTCCAGAGTCTTGTTCTTCCGTTCCACAACCCCATTCTGTTGTGGTGTCCTAGGCGCGGAGAAGTCATGTGATACACCATTTGCTTCACAGAAGTTGAAGAACATAGAATTTTCAAACTCCGTTCCATGGTCGGACCTTATAGCCTTCAGCTTCTTTCCCAAACTTGTTTCCACCTTCTTGATGAACGCCTCGAACTCGGAGAAGACTTCATCCTTTGAAGACAGAAAAATTGTCCAAGTGAATCTAGAATAATCATCGACAATTACAAAAACATACATGTTCCCTCCATGACTTCTTATCCTCATGGGACCACAGAGAGCCATATGAATCAGTTCCAGAGGATGAGAAGTTGTTACATCAGGTTTAATCTTGAACGAAGAACGGGTTTGTTTCCCTTTCACACAAGCATCACAGACACCATGGAACTCTGATCGAATATTTGGGAGCCCACGAACATGTTCCTTTATATACAGCTTGTGAATGAGTCAAAGATTTGCATGTCCAAGCCTTCTATGCCACAGTTCTGTCTCATCGGCTATAGACGCAAAGCATAGAATTTCCTTTGGCTTGAAATTCTTGTCCATAATGTACACATCCTTGAATCTGACTCCTCTCAGAATTATGTTCTTGGTTTCGCGATCTTTGACGTAGCATTCTTGTGAAGTAAAGACCGTCTTGTTGTTCCCTTGGTCGCAAAGCTGTGCAACACTTAACAAACTAAAACCAAGTTCATGAACTAAACTAACCTCTTTTACCGTGATACTGGAGTTTAGTTTTATTTCGCCTATTCCAATGATTTCTCTGCATCTCTTGTCTCCAAGAGCAACACTCCCTCTTGAGTGTTTGTGAAGTGAGGTGAGTTGATCTTCTTTTTCGGTCATGTGGCACGAACAAGCGCTGTCAATGTACCACTTCTCGTTCCCCCTCACTTCAACCTGCGTAGAAAACGTTAAGGTTTGGCGACCCAGGCAAGCTTAGCCTTACTTGGTCGAGACACATAATGCAATTGTTCCCTAGAAATAGTTCTATCAATAACAATAGTTTTCTTCCTAGTCTTAGCATGATTATGATTATGCATATGTGAATCATCATAGAAGTCATTCAAGTTCACATTATTGCTCCTACTGTTCCTTCTCTTTGTGTGTTATTCAGAGAACTTCTTTTTCTTTTCACAGTCTCTCTGCAAATGGCTGTTGTCCCCACAATACCAACACAGCTTGAATTGATCCATATGAACATACTTTCTGTTGGGAACAACACTTTTGCGTTGCTTCACACGTTCTGGACAGGGAACATTGGATTGCTTCCCTTGAGACTGCTTGAGGAAGATCTTGTGGGCAGGTTGTCTAGTGTACCAAGACTGATTTTCATCCAGTCCACTCTCAAGAACCTTGACACATTCCTCAAGATTGCGATTCTTCTCTCTAGCATCTTGTAGTTCCCTATCTCTTGCTTCACGAAGTTCCAGAATAGATGGATCATCTTATTTTTGCTTGGAACTTGTATAACAAATGCCATACCTTGCTTCGACAGACTGGATGTTGTCAGTTTCATCTTTCTGTTCCATTAGCACATAATGAATCTCATGAACATAAGCTTTCATCTCAGACATCTATTCCTCAAGCTTGGTTGATCCAGCTATACTTCTTGCATCGGTATTGTTAGAGACTTCATTCATAAGCAAAGAGACTTTTTCATTTCTTAACCTCTGAAGTTCCTCATGGTTAGCATCACACGAAGAACAAGGAACAGTTGAGCTACTAGCAGTGTTAGATAATATTTCTTTTAAACTACTGCACTCATCTTCAGAATTAGCAAGTTCCTCTTGTGTTTTTAAATTTCCAGCATACATTTCCCTTATGAGAGCGATCAGTGATTTCTTATCATAATTCACAAGAGACTTCAAGAATGTTTCAAGATTTACCTCGAGATCCTCAGAAGAGTCGTTGATGGCCATTGCACACATCTTGCCACTTCAGGCTTCAGGGTCTTCACCATCTGAGTCATCCTCATTGCCCCACACAGCAACGAAAGCTTTCTTCTCATCGTTCCCAGAAGGTTTGCTTGGTTTCTTGGGCTTTGGGCATGAGCTAGAGTAGTGACCCTTTTCATTGCAGTTATAGCAAGTAATGTCCTTGATGTCCCGAGTCTCACCGGTCCCACCTCTATTGTTTCTTCAATTGTTGTAGAGGGAACGCATGACTTTAGTTAGTAACACTACCTCAGGATCGTCGGAGCCATCATTGTCATCGAGGTCATTTTCAATCCTATCAACAGCCTTTCCAACCATCAAAGCAATTCCTTTTTCCTTGGAATCCTTGTTTCTTCCAGCCTTCTCTTCATTGTCATACTTCTGAATCTTGCTAAAGACCTCATGGAACGTCAGTTTGACAGTGTTGGGATTCTCTTTTAGAATGGCCTTGGTCATCGCGTGACGATGAGGAAGCCCATCAATGATAATAAGGATCTTCTCGTCAGGGAGAATTTCTTTATCCCACATAAAGTGAACAGTCAAGTTTGCAGTGATTTTCTCAAACCTGGCTTGGTAAGAACTCACATCTTCTTTCTCTTCCATTTTGAAATTGTAGAAATCCTTCTTAGCAGTGAAACGATCAATCTCACGAAGGTCCTTACTTCCCATGTACATCTGTTCCGGGGAAAATCACTTAGCATTGGCGGATTCACAAGATTGAAGCTTTTGCACATCTTGCTGATTAAGAGCATTGTTGATGAGCATGGCAGCTAGGGGTGTTCATGGGTGGACCGGACCGGATTTTTGGACCGGACCGGACCGGAAATGACCGGACCGGACCGATAAAATTCTGGTCCGGTCTCCGGTCCACCATTTCCCCAAAACTGGTTTCCGGTCCGGTCCGGTCCAAACCCGGAAAAAATCCGGTCCGGACCGGAATTTAAAAAAAAAAAAAAAATTTGTAATTTATATGTTTTATATATTTTTTTTAGAGATTTATATGTATTTTTTTGTAGATATTTTTTTAAATTTAATAAGTTAGGAGTATATATGTTTTATAAATATTTTTTTAGATATTTTTTATAGATTTTAAATAAGAATTTAATTTTTTTATTTTTTAAAATTAAATCCGGTCCAATCCGGTCCAAGACCGGACCGGACCGGACCTATCCGGTCTTCGGTCCACATATGCCCAAAAATCCGGTCCATCGGACCGGACCGGATGAACACCCCTAATGGCAGCCTTGCAGTTCTTCTCCATGATTTGGAGATCCTCTTGATCTCATTTCTTCATTTTTTTTCTTTTTCTCAAGATCAACAATCTCAAGATCTCCAAGGGAGATGACCAACCAGCATTGATAATCATTGTTTTGCACCCACTTGATGAAGAGAGCCTTCCAATGTTGGTATTGGCCAGCGAGCAAGAAAGGAGGCCTTGAAGAGTTCAAACCAACTTCGACAGTGGTAGGTGTAATATCCCTCATTTTGTAAGGAAAATTTTGAATTTTCTTATGCCCATATTACAAGTCAGATTAAATTCAGAGAAGTGCGGACATTCTATGAGATGTTTGATCTCTGTAATATTTTTCTGAGTAATATAAAATACAGTTAATGTATTTTTGGGTTAAAGGGTTGTTCATGTACGAATATATTTAACCCGAGGTTAAGAAAATTTAACCATTCGGTAAGAAAAGACAAAACGAGGCAAACCGGACAAAAGGGGGCAAAATGGCCTTGACCGCACCCCGCGGTCAAGTGGCCGCACCCGCGGCGAAGGCCAAATTTGGAGGCGGTAACAGAGTCGGCCACCGCACCCCGCGGTGAGCCGCTATCCTCGACAAGTTGCAGTGCAACTTGTGCAGCTGCAGAACTAGGCTTGGCGAGTCACCTAGCCTACTCCAAGTTGTCTGGCCACCTCGTCCTTGTTGTCATCTGATGGTAAGCTGCTTGTTTGGTTTATAAAAGGAGGGAGGAAGTTGAGGAGGAGAGCTCTAACACAGCTGCAACTTCACCTCTTTTCCTCTGAAATTCCATTGTTGTCCAATCCTTGGAACCTTGTTTGAGAAGGTGTTCGAACCCTTTGAGTGTTTACAAAGGTACTCCTTAGTATTAATCAAAGATATAAGGTGTTGGGAGATCAAAACCACAACGAATCGATTTGGATAAGTTTCTCCCCGAAAATCTATCGAAGAACTCTCGCCGCACCCGCGGCAAGGCACCACCGCACCCCACCGCACCCCGCGGTGAGAGCCGACCGCACCCGCGGTAGGCTGGGTTCGTGTGTGTGTTCTTGGGTGTTTGGTTGCGAGCGAGGCTTGGTTCCTTCGATTCCTTTTGTATTCTTTTAGATTCATATATGTAGATATTGAATCTAACTTAGGGTCTCGTTATGGGTCGTTCCAGAGGGATTTAATATCCAGGATCTGCCCCAGTTTCAGACTCAGGAACCGTTGTCTCTAAGCTTGTTAAAGCTTTCGTCCGATCTAAGGCCAGTGGTGGTTCGCTCTTGCTCATCATTCCATATTTCCATTAATTATCAATGGTTTGATTGTTAATTAATTTGGAATGATTTACTGTTTTATTGGGAACAGTTTTGATAAATGATATGGATTAAAATATGATATTATAATAGGTTGTATATCTGCTAGAACAACGCTATTATAGATATATATTCATGATATTAGCCTGGAGGGCTTTGATATGATTATTACCGTGTTGAACTGTTTAGTTAGCACGAGTATTCGTAGGAGCGATGGACTATTCGAGGTCCAGTCGTTTCTTAATAATAATTAATGGTGCAAAGGGTGATAAACCCAAAAACCATTTGGTGGGTCATGACCGATCTCTATACTCGGGTATAGAGATGGTGGCACTTAACTGATGCTACAAATCTTGGGATTCATCCCATTCAGGAGTATATCCCTCATGGCGAAACATATATCCTATATGTCCCTCATGGCGAAACATATACTCAATATATGTCTCTCATGGCGAAACATATATTTAAAAGTCTATAACGTGATACGCGTTTGGGAATTTAAATAAGATAAGTGGCGTCGTAGCACATGATTAATATACCTCAGACGAGTAGTGCAACTAGGGAATAGTGCAGCTAGGAAAGCTCGTCTTAACTTTGATCAGAGTACCGTTCTCTTTCCAATCTAGATTCGCATTAAGCGGTGAGGTTGGTCGTGAACCGAAATATCAAGTCGTTATTGAACGCTTGTATGATTAATTATTGTTCCCCAACATTTGTCATACTTCCGATAAGACTCAATTCGTTGGAGTCTTCTTTTGGGATTGATTGTTGTGAGACTCGGTCTCCAGAATCTTCTCTTGATCATGCCTCTTCATGTGTTTCAGTAGAGTATGGTGGTTGACTATCGCTATCGGTTTTGATTCGAGGAGCGATGAGTCTAACCTAATACGACTACTTCGAACCACTCTGCTTTGTACCCTTGCATAGTCTTTCATTAGACTAACCAACCGTAATTGTTCTCTGCATGGTTGGCTGGTGTCATCCGTTCGATTTGGCACATCAGATAAGAATCCGAGAAACAAAGGCTAGAACGACTATAAAAAGCAAACGGTGTTTTAATGGATTTATCAGGTTGCGATCCTTGGCGGGTGATCATTACGATCAAGACCCTTGTATTTATACTTTGCAAAGACTTCCGCTGATTACTCTGTTTTGTCCTATGGGGATTGGGATGTAATCCCCAGACATATGTTTTAACCAAAGATTTTGGTGTTTACATCATGATTGTTGTTTATGATTTGTATTTAAACCGGTAAAGCCTGGGGTGGCTTCGGTGTGGAAACAGAGGTCACTGGCGGTAATACCTTTCCAAATGGGTTACGATTTGGGGGTGTTACAGTAGGAGACATCGTTACCTAAAAATCTGTAAGTAACACACAATCTAGAACAAACCTGCTCTGATACTACCTGTAGAATCAAATGTGTTAGTACAAGGAACGGTATAATTGTTCCTTGGGCAACGGAATATAATAACAGAATAACAGACAAAGTTCCTTAGAGAGGAAAACTTAATCAACCAACTAGTTGACTAAGAAAAACCTCTACCTCTAGGTTTCCCTAGTAGGATTTCGAAAGTCTACTTGTGTTATTAATCCTGGAATTACAAACAAGCAAGTCTTATCTCAATCTAGTTTACTCCTAGATATCTAGACTTCTTAATGTAACGTTCCTAACAACACCTAAGACAATCAAAACCCTAGCAAGTACTCAACTCACCAAAGTCTCGTTCTTGTAAGTTCTTTCCTTCTTCCGAATGCTCTTCTTTGTGGAAAATGTCGTGAATCACTTGTGAAATGAAGTTTGCAACTTTTTCTCTTATAGTTTAGGTATTCTATCTAATTTACCCTAGTTTTACTTAAGAAAATAAGATAAAATAATCATATACAATCTTTACTAATCTTTCCTAACCAGAATATCTCCAACGAGATTATCTTCTTGCGGCCCAAGTTGCTCCTTCAATATTTATTTCCATAAAAGAAAGATTCGGCAGGCGCAAGGGTTACAACGTGCGTCATGCGTTCCTTGGCGCTGTTCCCTTTCCTTTTTTGTTCAATAATGCGCGTCTCTTTTTCTCTTTTTCTCTTTTTGTTCCAGCGCGTTGTTCCTCATTGTTGATTTCTATGTTTCTTATATTCTCTGTTTTGATTCTTCACATGATTTTCATCGTTCCTTTAAATCATCTATTTTCTGAAACTCATAGTCACACTAAAAATCATTAAGTGTCAGTGAATTTATCATCATCAAAACTAGAGGGAACATCATCGTTCCAACATTTTTTTTCAAAATGAATTTAAAAATAAGCAACTTGCATATAATTCTCCCGTACGTTTTCAACTAGTAACTTGAAAACCAAGCGAAAATTAGAAGGATGTCAAAGATTTCAAAGTAATTATTCTATGCAATCATACAAATACTCAATGGTGAACGAAATTATACTTATAATTTTATTCCATGTATTATCACTCAATAGTGAATATACACCGCCGGTCAGGATCCACCCGTGAAATGGGTACATACAGTTCACGTGTCGATGAATAAAACTTAAGGATACAAATTCTTATAACTAATAAGAGATTTTTCATAACATTTTATCTACAACAAAATTCCGAGAAAATCACATAAGAAAATATATAGAATTGAACTTGACGTACACAAAATAATACTCGTACCTTAGTTCGCGGATGGTGGCATCATACTTTGCAAGCCGATGTATGAAGACTTCTCTTTATTTCTTTCATTCTTTGATTATGTTTTTTAATAATAGAGAATTGGGTAAAAACAACATTGTCTTTTCTTAAATATAAGACCAAAATTACGTCCGTTTGTTTGAAAAAAAAAAAAGAGTTTTTTTTAATCCTTTCTTTCATATATAAGGGCGTCGACACCCGGAGAGGGGCGACTTGCCGATCTCTCCTAATCTCGTTGACGCAACGGAGGAAAGCGGGGGCACCGGCTCCCCGGCCCCCGTGTCCGTCCCTGGTTCTGTCCATATATAATTAATCCAGTTATGCTCTGTATGCAAAACTAAATTAATATCACTAATCTGCATGTCTTGTACCACTTGTATAATTTATATATAAATTAATTAAGGCGAAATCACATGCGTACTATACACACTACGGAAACTCACGTGAAATGCCGAGTCAATCGGACAAATTGAAATTAACTAGTGCTTCACACGGGCCATTTGTGTGTATGTAGTATCGCGATATAATAAAGAATTTGTAATATGGTTTTTGTTTTGTTTTGTTTGTAATGTGATATATATATATATAGAGACACGCTCCGGTAAAACGACTCTTATGGTAAAACGAGTGCACAATTATGGAGCGTCGAATTGAGGATGATAGATGGCTAGATTAGGAGAGAGAAAATAGGGTGTAGTGGGAGTGTGAATCATGGAATAAATAGCACCACCAAAATAGGCAGTTAGAAGGAGATTGGAGAGAGAAAGATTGGAGAGAGAAAACGTGGATTTGGTCCAGAAATTTTTAAACCGTTCTGCATATCGACACAAAAAATCTGCATATCGAGACGAAAAAGATGAATATTGTTATATATAATTTGCATATATGTTAATCTTGTTCATGTTCCATCGTATATAATGCATCGACTAAATTGAGATGCAATGTGTTAATATCAAAGCACATGATCTGAATATCGTTCAAGTATTATTGAATAACTGTTATTCGTGATCATGGTCAATTGTATATATACTGATATTCAAAGACATTGAACAGATATGCACATTGTGATAATGGATATTTCAATTTAAAACATACAAGTATATTCTGCATATCACTATACAAAAAATGCATATCACATCCACACAAATGAATATCATATTTACGACCAAGGAAATAATCCATCAAATTGCATATCATACAAGTATATTCTGCATATCATTGTACAACAAATACATATCCCATCCATATAATTGCATGACCGGACTCAGCGAGATCTTCCTTGGCCGCGCCCATGGCTTCCTTTTTGCGCCTGCAGCTTGTTCTTCTCAGCTTCTATCTAGAATATCACTCAGCGATATCTTCCTTGGTCGCGCCCGCGGCTCCCTTTCCGCGCCCATGGCTTATTCTGCATATCAGTGTATAGAGAATGCATAACTCATCTACACAAATGAATATCTCAATCACAATCAATGAAATAATCTATCATAAAAAATTGCATATCAGACAAGTATATTCTGCATATCACTGTAAAAAAAATGCATATCTCATCCACACAAATGAATATCATATTCACGGCCAAGGAAATAATCCATAATTACAAATTGCATACCATATAAGTATATTATGCATATCAATGTATGGAAAATGCATATCACATCCACACAAATGAATATCACAATCACGGCCAGTGAAATAATCTATAATAACAAATTGCATATCATACAAGTATTGTCTGCATATCAATGCATGGAAAATGCATATCTCTTTCATACAACTGAATATCACATTCACGGCCAGATACATAATCCATAATCACAGAATGCATATCATACAAGTATATCTGAATATCATACATATACCTTAAATTAGAACTCCAAATCAGCCGACGGTAATGAAGGACGCCAATAATCCACGAGCCAAAAAATTACACATGCAAAATCGAATGAAAATCATAAATTAGAACTCCAAATTATGTATACAAGGTATCAAATAATCGGTGAATAAAATAATTCAATTAATGTATTTGGAAAATTTGAAAACCCTAAAAACAAATAAGATCCGTAGCCATTGAACCTCCAAGGATAATATTAAGAAGAAACTCACTCAAGTACCAATCCCTCGCCGATAGTCGTAGCCCGTCAAGCACGAACACTTGATACACGATCGATTAATATTGGACAAATTAAAATAACTATATCCTACTATGTTGTGATACAGTAGGCTCTTCATCACCATATAAAATGCATATATTATATATATGAATATGTGAGATTCTTACACTTGAGAAGTGCATAAACCAAAACCTCCGCAATTTGCATATTGATCGCAATCCTCAAGAGGAATTGCCCAGAACTTCATCCATTGGCGGCTGCTCTCGTACCACGTCTTCCTCCGTACTTGGCCTGAAAATACGCCGAGGTCACTGGCGGTAATACCTTTCCAAATGGGTTACGATTTGGGGGTGTTACAGTAGGAGACATCGTTACCTGAAAATCTGTAAGTAACACACAATCTAGAACAAACCTGCTCTGATACTAATTGTAGAATCGAATGTGTTAGTACAAGGAACGGTATAATTGTTCCTTGGGCAACGGAATATAATAACAGAATAACAGACAAAGTTCCTTAGAGAGGAAAACTTAATCAACCAACTAGTTGACTAAGAAAAACCTCTATCTCTAGGTTTCCCTAGTAGGATTTCGAAAGTCTACTTGTGTTATTAATCTTGGAATTACAAACAAGCAAGTCTTATCTCAATCTAGTTTACTCCTAGATATCTAGACTTCTTAATGTAACGTTCCTAACAACACCTAAGACAATCAAAACCCTAACAAGTACTCAACTCACCAAAGTCTCGTCCTTGTAAGTTATTTCCTTCTTCCGAATGCTCTTCTTTGTGGAAAATGTCGTGAATCACTTGTGAAATGAAGTTTGCAACTTTTTCTCTTATAGTTTAGGTATTCTATCTAATTTACCCTAGTTTTACTTAAGAAAATAAGATAAAATAATCATATACAATCGTTACTAATCTTTCCTAACCAGAATATCTCCAACGAGATTATCTTCTTGCGGCCCAAGTTGCTCCTTCAATATTTATTTCCATAAAAGAAAGATTCGGCAGGCGCAAGGGTTACAACGTGCGTCATGCGTTCCTTGGCGCTGTTCCCTTTTCTTTTTTGTTCAATAATGCGTGTCTCTTTTTCTCTTTTTGTTCCAGCGCGTTGTTCCTCATTGTTGACTTCTATGTTTCTTATATTCTCTGTTTTGATTCTTCACATGATTTTCATCGTTCTTTTAAATCATCTATTTTCTGAAACTCATAGTCACACTAAAAATTATTAAGTGTCATTGAATTTATCATCATCAAAACTAGAGGGAACATCATCGTTCCAACATTTTTTTTCAAAATGAATTTAGGAATAAGCAACTTGCATATAATTCTCCCGTACGTTTTCAACTAGTAACTTGAAAACCAAGCGAAAATTAGAAGGATGTCAAAGATTTCGAAGTAATTATTCTATGCAATCATACAAATACTCAATGGTGAACGAAATTATACTTATAATTTTATTCCATGTATTATCACTCAATAGTGAATATACACCGCCGGTCAGGATCCACCCGTGAAATGGGTACATACAGTTCACGTGTCGATGAATAAAACTTAAGGATACAAATTCTTATAACTAATAAGAGATTTTTCATAACATTTTATCTACAACAAAATTCCGAGAAAATCACATAAGAAAATATATAGAATTGAACTTGACGTACACAAAATAATACTCGTACCTTAGTTCGCGGATGGTGGCATCATACTTTGCAAGCCGATGTATGAAGACTTCTCTTTATTTCTTTCATTCTTTGATTATGTTTTTTAATAATAGAGAATTGGGTAAAAACAACATTGTCTTTTCTTAAATATAAGACCAAAATTACGTCCGTTTGTTTGAAAAAAAAAAAAGAGTTTTTTTTAATCCTTTCTTTCATATATAAGGGCGTCGACACCCGGAGAGGGGCGACTTGCCGATCTCTCCTAATCTCGTTGACGCAACGGAGGAAAGCGGGGGCACCGGCTCCCCGGCCCCCGTGTCCGTCCCTGGTTCTGTCCATATATAATTAATCCAGTTATGCTCTGTATGCAAAACTAAATTAATATCACTAATCTGCATGTCTTGTACCACTTGTATAATTTATATATAAATTAATTAAGGCGAAATCACATGCGTACTATACACACTACGGAAACTCACGTGAAATGCCGAGTCAATCGGACAAATTGAAATTAACTAGTGCTTCACACGGGCCATTTGTGTGTATGTAGTATCGCGATATAATAAAGAATTTGTAATATGGTTTTTGTTTTGTTTTGTTTGTAATGTGATATATATATATATATAGAGACACGCTCCGGTAAAACGACTCTTATGATAAAACGAGTGCACAATTATGGAGCGTCGAATTGAGGATGATAGATGGCTAGATTAGGAGAGAGAAAATAGGGTGTAGTGGGAGTGTGAATCATGGAATAAATAGCACCACCAAAATAGGCAGTTAGAAGAAAGATTGGAGAGAGAAAACGTGGATTTGGTCCAGAAATTTTTAAACCGTTCTGCATATCGACACAAAAAATCTGCATATCGAGACGAAAAAGATGAATATTGTTATATATAATTTGCATATATGTTAATCTTGTTCATGTTCCATCGTATATAATGCATCGACTAAATTGAGATGCAATGTGTTAATATCAAAGCACATGATCTGAATATCGTTCAAGTATTATTGAATAACTGTTATTCGTGATCATGGTCAATTGTATATATACTGATATTCAAAGACATTGAACAGATATGCACATTGTGATAATGGATATTTCAATTTAAAACATACAAGTATATTCTACATATCACTGTACAAAAAATGCATATCACATCCACACAAATGAATATCATATTTACGACCAAGGAAATAATCCATCAAATTGCATATCATACAAGTATATTCTGCATATCATTGTACAACAAATGCATATCCCATCCATATAATTGCATGACCGGACTCAGCGAGATCTTCCTTGGCCGCGCCCATGGCTTCCTTTTTGCGCCTGCAGCTTGTTCTTCTCAGCTTCTATCTAGAATATCACTCAGCGATATCTTCCTTGGTCGCGCCCGCGGCTCCCTTTCCGCGCCCATGGCTTATTCTGCATATCTGTGTATAGAGAATGCATAACTCATCTACACAAATGAATATCTCAATCACAATCAATGAAATAATCTATCATAAAAAATTGCATATCATACAAGTATATTCTGCATATCACTGTAAAAAAAATGCATATCTCATCCACACAAATGAATATCATATTCACGGCCAAGGAAATAATCCATAATTACAAATTGCATACCATATAAGTATATTATGCATATCAATGTATGGAAAATGCATATCACATCCACACAAATGAATATCACAATCACGGCCAGTGAAATAATCTATAATAACAAATTGCATATCATACAAGTATTGTCTGCATATCAATGCATGGAAAATGCATATCTCTTTCATACAACTGAATATCACATTCACGACCAGATACATAATCCATAATCACAGAATGCATATCATACAAGTATATCTGAATATCATACATATACCTTAAATTAGAACTCCAAATCAGCCGACGGTAATGAAGGACGCCAATAATCCACGAGCCAAAAAATTACACATGCAAAATCGAATGAAAATCATAAATTAGAACTCCAAATTATGTATACAAGGTTGAAGACGATGACCCTATATAGAGCATTTGGGAAATTTGGAAACCCTAAAAACAAACCAACATCACGCAAAAATCAAATAATCGGTGAATAAAATAATTCAAATAATGTATTTGGAAAATTTGAAAACCCTAAAAACAAATAAGATCCGTAGCCATTGAACCTCCAAGGATAATATTAAGAAGAAACCCACTCAAGTACCAATCCCTCGCCGATAGTCGTAGCCCGTCAAGCACGAACACTTGATACACGATCGATCAATATTGGACAAATTAAAATAACTATATCCTACTATGTTGTGATACAGTAGGCTCTTCATCACCATATAAAATGCATATATTATATATATGAATATGTGAGATTCTTACACTTGAGAAGTGCATAAACCAAAACCTCCGCAATTTGCATACTGATTGCAATCCTCAAGAGGAATTGCCCAAAACTTCATCCATTGGCGGCTGCTCTCGTACCACGTCTTCCTCCGTACTTGGCCTGAAAATACGCCGGCTATTGCGACGGGATGATGAACTTCCAGCCCTTCGATCTGTCGCTTTCACCGGTGAGCGGGGGAAGAGAATTTGGAGGAAAGGAAGACGATGAACGATTTTTGGAAGGAGAAAGGGAGAGGCGATTTAATGGGGAAGTGAATCTGAAGATTGGAGAGAGAGAGTAAATTAGGGAAATTAAATTCCATAAAATTAGGTAATCTAGTGTGGGTGATTCTACCCCCTAATCTTATACCTTCCTAGATTCAATCTCAGCCATCCATCCTCCTCTAATCCAACGTCCTAAATTGATACACTCGTTTCACCCTAACAGCTTATTTTACTAGAGCATAGATCTATATATATATATATATATATATATATATATATATATATATATATATATATATATATATATATATATATATATATATATATATATTGTTACATATACAAATGTTATATGTAATTATGTTAGGCTTTTTTTGTGTTAATCTATTTTGGAAGAAAATTACACTTTGTAGTAAAATAAAATTTCGTGTTTGGAGGGATATGTTTTTGCGTAAATTTTTTTTCCTGTAATGTGTAGTTAATAATAAGCATGTATTTTTTGTACACTAAATATGTTAATTAAATATCCTAAGTATTTCATGTTTTGTATGAAACCAATTTGAGAGTATTAAACATGTTTAATATGAAGTAGTGAAATATTGGTTAAGAAATAAAGCAACTGTAAGTTTTGTAAAGTTTAATCTTTATGCTAGAATACAACATATCGTGTAAAACTATTGCAAAGAACAGAGCTATATCGTCAAGACATTAGCCAAAAATCTGCCATGGTTGTAAACCAATTTTACATGAACCTCATCAGAAGATAGAAAGAACAGAGCTAAGAATAAATTTATGCTGATCAATATAATATTTAAATTAAATCACAACTCCATATAAGCTACATAACAAATAGTTATATTTTTTTCTCACCAAGGAGATGGTATCAGCTTCTTTCATTTCCAGATCCCTCAATGAAGAGTCTATAACCTGATCGGAAAATTACACAGAAGCAATTAGACATGGAAAAAGTAAGGTGCAAAAACTACTATCTTTTTTTGTTTAAACCATTCTTATTCCATAATGTATATTATGATGTAGAGACATGCCACACACAGTGAAACTAAGTTGTGTCCTCAAATTTTCAAGTTCCCTTGAATAAACAACAGGGACAGCCTCTAGAACCTCATTGTCATACATTAATTGTCCGCATATGTCAACTCATGTTTTAGCAATATCGATACCATGATTTTCACCTCTTTTAGCAGCAATTTTGTTGACATGTGATGAGCTTCATCCTCCAAATGTTGAACCTGAAAAGATGTAACTCAAGACACTTATTTTATTAAATTTTAAATAAAAGAAATAGAAGTTGTGTCAATGAAAATTCATACCAGAGTGCTCCTGCTCTCAAGTTCCGCTTCCAACTTCTTAACAACAGTATGAACCATCTTTCCCTTTTGAATGAGCAAGCTAAAGCAGATTCCAAGCATTTGATCTGCTCCATAGATTTAGGAAGTAATCAATAGGCTAATAGCTATTAAGTTGGATAACAACATATTATATACCTTTTCATTCGCATTTCTCAATTCCTGTTTGTAAACAACATTCACATCTACTGAAGGATCAACCTTTCCAGGAAAATCTTCAAGGCGAAGTTGTGTACTTCTGTGACTGAGCAATTGCTCTATTGGATGTCTTTGATTATTTAACAAGTGGGACAACTGCCCCTAATGAAAACAGCATTTTTTCTCAGTACCACTGTAATATTTTCATTCTGGCAATTTCAAGTTGTATTCTTGCCTTTAACCGTTGAACTTGTTCTTGTAATGCTGTTACATCACCAGAAGCATCTGCACTCACATCGGCCTTACAAAAAGGAAGCACAAAATAAGCAGAAAAGTATATAAATCTCAATTAGGGGAGAAAGGTACATAAGTTATATGTAAGTACATTGTTCTAAATAAGTTTGGCACGCTGAGCAAACTTGAGAGTGCTTAGTGTTTCAGTTGCATAGCTGCAAGTTGAGAAGTCAAAACATGAACAAATAACATGAAATGCGAAAGTAGAGAAGAGGTTCAAACACAACTGACCAAAAGGATGGGCTAACATTGGCAATAATTGTTGTCTTTGAGTTTCCACCCAAAGAATCCTGCAATTGTTAGCAGTTAAGAAACCTCAGCTAGGTAAAAGCAGGAACATCCGAAATTATAAGCTTTAGTTATCATTTCCAGTGCATAAAAAACTTGCAATATTTACCCTGTTACCAACAGCTATGTGTGTCCCATCTGGTTTGTATGTAATGTTGATGTTTTCACCACTTAACTCTGCTTGTTGTGAGCATTTCCCGCCTACATACGGTGATGTAAAAATAATATTTTCAGGATAAGAAACTTGGAAAGCTAGAATCACTTTCTTTTGCTACTCAACAAGGAAAGCTAGAACTGCCAATCGAGGCTCTCTAACCACAGTAGTCGGATATGAAAGGTGGCTAAATGACTCAAAATTGTCAATGTAATATGATAAACAGAATGTAGATGACTGCATTTGGGAGCCAATGTAAGTACAAAATGATCAAACTCGAAACTTAATAATGGATGAGTCAATTCTTGAAAGTGTGAAAATATATCGAAAACAATCATGTATCCCTGGTCATTAACCAAAATACTTTCATCCTCATAAGAACTTTAAATGCAGCAATGTTTAAAACCTAGGTAAGCCCTATATGTCACCAAAATTACAGAGAAAATGTCATGAAAATGATAAGATTAGAGATACCAATCTGGCACAATTTATCTGGCATAATTTACCAATCTGTGAGCATCCCATACACGAACTGTCTTGTCTCCGGATGCAGTTGCAATTAAATCAGCATGCTTTGGATCCCAACACAGCTAGTCCACACTGTCGGTGTGCCCTTTCAATTCAATGTCTTTCACCTTAGCCTGTACCAAAACACCAAATGTATTAGGATTTAGAATGAAAAACCATGTATATCATATAGCATAATATAACTTCAATAATTAAACACCGATAAGTCCCATGAAAGCTATAATTGATAATGGTAGTATCCAGCAAATTGAAAGGCAGGAAATTTGAAAACACATACACATTCATAGCACCATAGATATATCACAAATTTTAATCGATTACTTGAATTGGGAGAAAAGGGGGAAAACCTTACATGACCGTGGGGCTCGATATGCCAGACGTGAGCTGTTTGATCGACAGAGCCAGAAGCGAGCTTCGTTCCTGTGCAATTCCAAGCCACAGAGTGCACCTTCGAAGTCCCAATAGGGAGAATAAACGCATGTCAAAACCAAATCTTCATGGATGAAAACCAAGCGAAAATTAGGGTTTCAAAATTGACAGTTCGAGAAACCAATAAAAGAGGAAGGGAGATTTGGACCTTCTTCTTGTGGCCAGGGTATTCTCTGATTTGGAAATTCTTGAAGGGAATGGTGTCTTCCTTCTTCGCGGAGGCATCCATTGTTACTCCTCGGCAACTCCCAGAAGTGAACGCTACCTCCTCCCAATCGCTTCGAGGGGTTTGACTAGCTTGGACCGTTGTGGCCCGGCTTCCGAGCCTCCGACGACTGTGGATTCTTCTTCTCCTGCTAATGAGAAAAGGAGGGATGGAAATAGGGAAATAGGGTTTATTGACAATTAGGGCATCGTGATGACTGATGAGCTCTAATTTGCAATTTGCAACTGTAACCGTAGAAAATTTAAGAGATATTGAAAGTAAAGAGAAGAAGAAAGGTCGGAAGTTGCACTCAGTGTAGGAGAAGAAGGGATAGCAGCTTAAACAAATTAATGTACAATATACGGGCCAAAATAAATGACAAGTGCAGGCCTCAAACAAAATACATCAAGCCCAATATGGAATTGAAGAGTAACATTTAAGTGTTAATAAATTACTTGAAAAAGCTAAGTTTATAGTATAGTAGGATTAGTGTATCCACTTCCACTGTACTATGGGTAATTATTTAACATTTCTTTGGAAAAAGTAGTCATGAATCGATTTGATGAGACTGCATACCATCTTCTTATTTGTCCTTTTGCAATTATTAATCTCTTATATATTCTTAATTAACTGGAAATCTTATTTTCATATCAGACGTTATACTGGTACGGAGCATTCTCTTTTCATTTTGTTGGAATCAATTTTTTTTTATACTGGTACGGAGCATTCTCTTTTCATTTTGTTGGAATCAATTTTTTTTTTGATAACTGTTGGAATCAATTGCTTTGATGGTATGTAGCTTTATTACATTATTTCCATAAAAAAAACTTTATTACATTACGTGTACAACAAGTGTTTCACTCTTTTCTTTGTAGAAGAAGTGTTTCTCTCTTTGAGCCCCCGGGGCGTAGCGTAGTGGCAAACCAAGGGGAGTAGAATGTTGGGGTGGGCAATCCCCCCGAGTTCGAAACGTATGGGGAGTTGCGTGTCTTGCGTCTCGGATTTACCTCCCAGATTTGGTGGGGCTTACTGATCCCCGAAACGTGTGATTAGTGGGCTCCGCGTAGCGGATCCGACACACACGTTAATCAAAAAAAAAAAAGTGTTTCTCTCTTTGAGTACTAGACTAATAATTATTCTTTTGACCAAAAAAATATCTAGTAATTAATCTTGTACGTATCATATTCCTTATCTTTGCAGACTTGTTCACTATATTTAAGTAAATAAAAATTCAATATACAATATCTATATTTAATTATTTACAAATTATATATAAAATAATTATTTTTCTTGGTAAATACAACATTCATTTAATCTATCGTTTTATTAAGTAAGGATAAAATTGAAAAAAGAAAAAGAAATGATACAACGATAAGTGTATTGAGAAAAAAAAATTGAGACTACATAGACAAGTAAGATAATAGAAGAGTATTTCACAACAAGAATAAATTTTAATTCGTTAGCAATTATATTAATTTCAATAGGGGCTTGAGGCGAGTACCTAATTTAGATGTTGTTAAGATACTATCCCACATCAGAAATAAAGACTAAACAAGACTAGTATATAAGTTTAGTATACTACTCCTCCTATTGTCAATTGGTTTTAGGATGGAACCTTATTGGGCTTATGTGTTGGGCTTTAACGCGCATATGCGCACGAGTTGACACGTTCTCGTCTATCGACCCATCGGACTTTATCATGATATCAGAGTTGGTCTGGTCCTGGGCCTCTTTCCTGGTTTACTTGAGCCTTCACCCCTTATCTACCTACTACCTATGGGCCTTCGCCCGTCTGTTATCTACCTTACCTCCTATGAGCCTTCGTCCGTCTATTATCTGCCTTACCTAATACCTATCTTGTCCAAGTGTCAACTGGGCCAGGCCAATTGCACTTGAGGGAACGCATTAAGATACTATCTCACGCCAGAAACAAAGATTAAACAAGACTAGTATATAAGCTTAGTAGACTACTCCTCCTATTGCCAATTGGTTTTAGGATGGAACCCCATTGGGCTTTAACGCGCATGTGCGCGCGAGTTGACACATTCTCGTCTATCAGCCAATCGAACTTTATCATGGTATCAGAGCTGGTATGGTCTTGGGCCTCTTTCCTGATTTACTTGGGCCTTCGCCCCTTATCTACCTAATACCTATGGGCCTTCACCCGTTTGTTATCTACCTTACCTCCTATGAACCTTCACCCGTCTATTATCTACCTTACCTAGTACCTATCTTGTCCAAGTGTCAACTTGACCAGGCCAGTTGCACTTGAGGGGACATGTTAAGATACTATCCCACGCCGAAAATAAAGACTAAACAAGACTAGTATATAAGCTTAGTGGACTACTCCTCCTATTGCCAATTGGTTTTAGGATGGAACCCAATTGGACTTATGTGTTGGGCTTTAACGCGCATGTGCACAATGAATTGACACGTTCTCGTCTATCGGCCCATCGAACTTTATCATGGTATCAGAGTTGGTCTGGTCCTGGGCCTCTTTCCTTGTTTACTTGGGCCTTCGCCCCTTATCTATCGACCATCTATTGGCCTTCGCCCGTCTATTATCTAATATTACCTTCTATGGACTTTCGCCCGTCTATTATCTACCTTACCTACTACCTATCTTGTCCAAGTGTCAACTTGGCCAGACCAGTTGCACTTGAGGGGACGTGTTGAGATACTATCCCACGTTAGAAACAGAGACTAAACAAGACTAGTATATAATTTTAGTGGACTACTCCTCATATAACCAATTGGTTTTAGGATTAAAACCCCATTGGGCTTATGTGTTGGGCTTTAACGCTCATGTGCGCATGAGTTGACATGTTCTCATCTATCGGCCCATCGAACTTTATCATGGTATCAGAGATGGTCTGGTCCCGAGCCTCTTTCCTTGTTTACTTGGGCCTTCGCCCCTTATCTATCGACTACCTATGGGCCTTCGCTCGTCTGTTATCTATTGTTACCTCCTATAGGCTTTCACCCGTCTATTATCTACCTTACCTACTCCCTATCTTGTCCAAGTGTCAACTGGGCCAGGCCAGTTGCACTTGAGGGGACGTGTTGAGATACTATCCAATGTTGGAAACAAAGACTAAACAAGACTAATATATAAGCTCAGTGGACTACTCCTCCTATTGCCAATTGGTTTTAGGATGGAACCCCATTGGGCTTATGTGTTGGGATTTATCGCGCATGTGCGCATGAGTTGACACGTTCTCGTCTATAGGCCCACCGGACTTTATCAGATGTAACTTAATTTTAAGATTAATTTATTGATATCATACTTTAAGGAGCAAAATGATATATCTATATAGGGAGAGTATCATGTGAGAATATGTAATAGGGTGAGAAATGAGAATAAATCCTAGCATTTAGATGACAATAATCACCACACTCTATGTTCAGGGAAATCAGAAGTAACCTATTCTTATTTCAGTTTGCCGATAAAGGTGACAAAATCCGCGTGATGAAGGGCGATCGATCTCTCCTCATGCTTCGGGAACCAGGTATGGAACAACCGTCGAAAATGTCTTTCACGATAATTGATTTTTGGGTTCGGTTATACGATCTTCCTGTAATGGCTATGTCAAAAGAAATTGCGATGTTGATCGGTGAGAAACTGGGAGGGATGGTCGACATCGATGAGACTGAATTGCGAATAGGTGGCCGATTTATGAGAATTAGGGTTTCAATCAATATTAACAAACCGCTTAGACGAGGGGTTGTCGTCAGCCTTCATGGAAAGAAGATTTGGGTTGAAATCAAATACGAGAGGCTACCTAACTTTTGTTATTCTTGTGGTTTGTTGGGGCATATGGAACTGGACTGTGAGAATGAGGAGGCAAGGTCTTATCCGAATGAATACGGGGATTGGATGAGAGCATCTCCTTTGAAGCCTAGTGCAGAACGCATCGCAATGGAACAAGCTAAGGAGGCGGCTTTGCTCAATCTGCGGACTGGTCTGAGGAGCGCGCGGGAGCCGGCTGTCGAAGATCTCTACTTGATCTTTTGGGGGATGAATCAGAAGCGGAGGACTCCGATCCACGACTGGGGGTACTAGGTGACAAGGAAGGACATGTCGCAATACTCAAGATTCAAACTATGGCCATCTCTGAACCGGGTAATTAAAGAGAAGGAGCACTTAATTAATGCTTGTTCAGATGGCCATTACTTCAGACAAGGATGACGAGGGTCCCTCCCAACTTAAGGGTCTGCATGGTGCCATGCATAATGAGGAAGTGAGAGGGAGTATGCGACTGGTGGGGTGGAGACAAAACATAAAAAGGCGGAGGGGGAACTTGAGGAGGTGGGCCATGCATGGGGGTAGGAAAAATGGAAAAGAATAGCTAGGGAGAGTGGGGACATCCCTGCAAAAAATTTGAGTGGGAAAGACAAAAAAAGAAAAGAGGGAGAGGAGGGGTTGCTGGAGTTGGTGGGGCTGGAAGACACTACAGGAGGGGATTGTCTTGTTGCGGGGATTGAGAAGAGAAGGAAGATCACAACAACTGCTTTGCTCAGCAAGGAGATATCGGTGGGGAAGGACATGGTCCTTCCTTGCCGAGAGCCATGAATATCCTAAGTTACAACTGTCGGGGATTAGGGAAGGCACGTGCAGTTGAACGTCTCGCTGCTTTGGTGAGAAGGGAGGCCCCTAGGATACTTTTCTTGATGGAAACGAAGAGTGACAAAAAGAAGATGGAGAGTGTTCAGCGGAGATTGGGCTTTAGTTTCGGTTTCTCGGTTGATTGTGTTGGAAGGGCGGGTGGAATTGCACTGATGTGGGAGGAGAATATTCAGTTGTCGATATGTTCATATACTTCTCACCACATAGATGCCACGGTTCGTCTAGGGGCATCTGCAACTTGGCGAATCTCTTGCATTTATGGTTGGCCGCGTAAAGAAGAAAAGCATCATACATTTGGCTTGATTAAGAGGTTGCATGAGGATGAGCATGAGGCTTGGGTCTGTATTGGTGACTTCAACTAAATTGGGAGCTTGGAGGACAAAGTGGGGGGTATGGAACCGGACTTCGATCATATTCTTGCGTTCAGGGAAGCACTGGAATGGTGTGAGCTTCGTGACATCACTTTTTCCGGGCATCGTTTCACATGGGACAATGGGCGTTTGGGGACTGATTTTATTCAAGAAAGGTTGGACTTTGGGATGGCTAATGAGGCGTGGTTTGGCCTCTTTCCAGACGCCTTGGTGATTCATTTGGAGAGGTGTGGCTCTGACCATATCCCAATTAAACTCTCTCTATTGAATGGTGGTGATACGGGGACGAATGAGAGGAAGCCTCGGCTATTTAGGTTTGAATCTATGTGTGTAACACCCCCAAATATTCCCTTGGAAAGGCATTACCGCCAGTGACCTCAGACGTTCTGTCCGATGTCACCCAAGGCTTTACCAGTTGATATAAATCATCAAACAACAATTATGATACAAAATATCATAACTTTCATTTAAACCCAAGTCTCGGAATTACAACATAATTCTAAATACATCAAAAACACAGCGGAAGTCTTTTAAATAACCAACAAAGGGTCTTGATCGCAATGATCACCCGCCAAAGATCTTAACCTGGATAAACTTATCAAAAACACCGTTCGCCTCTATAGTCGTTCTAGCCTTCATGGGATGACAATTTATCTGATGTGCCGAATCGAACGGATGACACCAGCCAACCATGCAGAGAACAATTACGGTTGGTTAGTCTAATGAAAGACTACGCAAGGGTACAAAGCAGAGTGGTTCGAAGTAGTCGTATTAGGTTAGACTCATCGCTTCTCGGATTAAAACCGATGACGATAGTCAACCACCATACTCCTACTAGAATACATGAAAAGACATGATCAAGAGAAGATTCTGGAAGACCGAGTCTTACAGCAATCAATCCCAAAAGAAGACTTCAATGAATTGAGTCTTATCGGAAATATGACAAATGTTGGGGAACATCACAGAATCATAGAATTACAGTATTACAGTATTGCAGTATCGCATTCGAGCGACTAAAAGTTAAGACGAGCTTTCCTAGCTGCACTAGCGTCTAGCTGCACTAGCATCTAGCTGCACTACTCGCCCAAGGTATATTAAAATATGTAACACCGCACTTAACTTAATCACAACGCACCCAAACACGTTAAGCTCTTAGATCATCTCTACACCAGAAATATACCGTCGGGAACTCAATCCCTAAGGCGGAATTGACTCGGGAACTAAATCCCTAAAGTCGAGTCGGGAACTAAATCCCTAGGGGACTAAATCCTTAATTATGTGCATCACCGCACTTATCTTATCCACTTAATCATGGCTACCTTAAAATAGGAGAACACGCATCTCCCTCACAATTTCCTTATATACAAAATCTTAAAGTTCACCTCTTAATTCCTTACAATTCCATTATCAACTCTTAGTAACCTCGAAACATTATAACCTCAACTTCCTTAAAGATACTTCCCACAATTCCATTATTCATTAACATCAGAATTGGTCCTTATGTCAAATTCTAACTTAAGATCCTTTCGATAATGACTTAACCTATTCCTTTACTCACTTTATAACCTAAACTTTCAAGATTCCTTAACTTTCTCCAGACATAATCACCACACTCTATGTTCCTCGAAACGGATCACATGAGATATTACTCTTAATTCCTCAAGACATCATTCTGGAAATGATTCATCCTCCTCAATGCTTATAACACAACTCACCTATGAAAGGTAACTCTTAATCTCTTAGAACATTAACTCCACACATTTACCCTTAATCACTTCATCCTCTAGATTACTTCTAGAGAGATTAATCGGTTCCTCAATCACAACATCAACTTTATTCCCATACATCATGTCATGTAATAACTCTTACTATAACCACTTAATCACACTCACATCAACGTTAAGACTTTTAATATTATTAAGAGCAGCTACAAAGATTTAAACCTTAGGGTGACAATTATGTCCACCCAAATTAATACAACTACCAAAGCTTATTAATTATGTGCTTAACCGCACTTATCTTATTACAACACACACCCTTCTGTTAATGCTTTTAATTATTATTCCGAGTAACAACGGAAGTTTAATACACTGGGTGACCTTACGTCCACCCCGATACACTGGCGAGGTGCTTAATTAATTTACCGCCGTTAAATTAATCCGAGTAACAACGGAAGTTTAAAACACAGGATGACGTAACATTATGCCACCCAATGGCGCTAGCAAGGCGCTTAAACCCCTCCTACCTTAGCGGGTGGTAGGAAGTTATAGGTTAACCCATTAAGTTATAAAGAAACGACTAATCCATAACCAGATTAGTGTTCCTACGAACATTAAGTTATAAAGAAACGACTAATCCTTACTTGGACTTAGCGTTCCTACGATTATTAAATTATAAAGAAACGACAAATCCTTACTTGGACTTAGTGTTCCTACAAACTCACGTGCTATTCTAGCATTAAAGTTAACATTAAATTCACCACAATACCATCACGGTAATTAACACACAATACTCGTGCTAACCAAACAGTTCAACACAGTAATAATCCACATTAAAGCCATCAAAGCCCATATCTACAATATATATCTATAATAGCGTTGTTCTAACAGAATATACAACCTATTATATTATCATCTTTTAATCAATTATTAACAAAGTTGTTCCCAGCGAACAATAAATCAGTAAATCATCCCAAATTAATTAACAACTAAACAATTGATAATTAATTGAAATATGGAATGATGAGCAAGAGCGAACCGCCACTTGCCTTAGATCCGCAGAAGCTTAAGCAAAACTTAGAGACGACGAGTTCCTGGGTCCGAAACAGGGACAGATCTGAGACCACAGATTCCTTCGGATCGACCCAAAATGAAACCCTAAGTTAGATTCAATATCCACGTATATGAATCTAAAAGAATACGAAAAGAATCGAGGGAGTCAAGCCTCGCCCAAGACCACACACCCAAAAACACACACTCGGACAAGGCTCGCCGCGGGTGCGGTGGAGCTCTTACCGCGGGGTGCGGTGGTGTTACAGTGGCGAGCTCGCGACAGTGTTTTAATGGAGAAAACTCACCCAATCACTTCGTTTGCTTTCGATTTGATTATGGTTCGATCTCCCAACACCTTAGACCTTCTAAAACCACTTAGGAGTACCTTCTCCAACACTCAAAGGGATTCGAACACCTTCACAACAAAGCTCAAAGCTTGGTGCTTCAATGGAGAAAACAAAGGAGAGGAGGAAGATGAAGCTTGACTTCTGATTTCGACTCCTTTTATAGCCCAAAAACGAGCCTCCTCAGATGGGACAAGCAAGGAGACCAGGGGGCAAGGATAGGTGCCACTTGGGCTGCCCAGGCCTGACAACTCCGGCGAGTTGCAGCCAAGCCTTATCGTGAAGACGAAGACCGCCTCAGTTGTTGGCCTTCGCCGCGGGTGCGGCCACTTGACCGCGGGGTGCGGTCAAGGCCATTTTTCACCCTTTTGTCCGTTTTGACTTTGGGTTAATCTTTTTAACCCCGGGTTAAATATATTCGTACACGAACGACTATTTAACCTTGAACACATGTTAATTGTATTTTATATTACTCGGAAAAAATATTACAGAGATCAAACATATTACCGACTGTCTGAATTTCTCTGAAATTAATCCGACTTGTAATACGGGAGTTGGAAAAATTTCCAAACTATCCTTATAAAATGAGGGATATTACAATGTGGCTCGAGGACATGACCTGTCAAGAGGTGGTCCGTAACGCATGGGAGAATCCGGGGAGCAGCCATGTTGACCCGGGAGTGGTCGGCAAACTGAATCGATGTGCTACAGATTTAAAAGATTGGGATTATCATCACTTTGGCAATGTGTGGCGTGACCTGCAGAAGGTGAGAAAGGAACTGCGTGAGCTTGTTCAGGCTGGTATGCGGGGCAATCTGATTGTAAAGCGAAGGGAGTTGGAGCGTCGAGAGGGTGATCTAATGAGAAGAGAGGAGTTACTTTGGCTTCAACGGGCTAAAGCTAATGAGTTTAAGGGGGGTGATCAAAATACAAAGTTTTTCCATTTGAAGGCTTCGGGTCGTAAGAAGAGGAACAAAATAAGGAAGCTTGTGGATGGTAATCAGATGGAGTGGAGATCCTTTGAAGGCAAATCTAAAGTCGCCATTGAATATTTCCAAAACCTTTTCAAGTCTGAAGTCAGTGCTCCCCCTGAAATGGCTGCTCAGGGAATCAAGCCGTTAATGTCGGAGGAGGACAACCAGCAGCTGCTTCTTCCCTTTTTTGCAGAGGAGATCACGATTGCCCTCCTTTCTATGCATCTGACTAAATCCCCTGGTCCTGATGGCATGTCAACGCTTTTCTACCAGAAATTCTGGCATATTATTGGGGACAACGTCTCCTCTATCATCTTGTCTATTCTTAATGGAGCACCTTTTCCTTCATCTTTTAATCACACTTTCATTACCTTGATCCCCGAAAGTTAATGATCCATGTAGAATGCAGGACCTACGTCCCATCAGCTTATGCAATGTTATTTATAAGATTGTCTCTAAGGTTCTAACCAATAGGCTGAAGTGTTGCTTAGGAAAGCTTGTATCTCAGAGCCAAAGTGCTTTTGTGCCCGGGAGAATTATAACAGACATGTCTTGGCAGCTTTTGAGATTTTCCATTATATGAAGACTAAGCGAGACGGGAGGAAAGGGTATATGGCTCTCAAGCTCGATATGGCTAAGGCATATGACAGGGTTGAGTGGGGTTTTTTGGAGCACTGTATGCGTCGCCTTGGGTTTGCTGATGAATAGACGACATTAATTATGAGGTGCGTTTCATCAGTCTCCTTCTCAGTGCTTATGGATGGCTCGCCCACGCAGACCTTTGCTCCTTCTCGGGGCCTTCGACAAGGCGACCCTTTGTCCACGTACTTGTTCTTGCTATGTGCTGAAGGGTTATCGGGATTATTAAGGATCAGTGAGGAGCAACATCGTCTTCAGGGCATTGCTATCGCCCGAAATGCCCCCCGAGTGTCACACCTCTTCTTCGCTGATGATTGTGTTCTTTTTGCAAATGCTACTTGTCAACATGGCAGTGAAATTGTTCATATCCTCCACAAGTATGGAGCAGCTTCGGGTCAACAAGTTAACTTTGCAAAGTCTGAATTGTCATTTAGCAAGAATGTATGTGCCGAGCGTAGGGCTGAGATTCAGAGCATCTTGAATGTTCGTGAGGTTGAAAAACATGAGAAGTATTTGGGTCTTCCTACTATGGTGGGTCGTTCGAAGAAGGTAATTTTTGGGCAAATCAAAGATCGTGTGTTGCACAAGGTGAGTGGGTGGAAGGCGAAAACCCTTTCCCGTGCTGGTAAGGAAGTTCTCATCAAATCGGTTGCCCAAGCGATCCCATCGTATGCTATGTATTGTTTTCAACTCCCTTCTACCTTTTGCACTGAAATTGAGCAACTCCTCTCTCGGTTTTGGTGGGGTGATTGCAGTGATAAAAGGACTACTCATTGGCTCAGTTGGAAACGGCTCTGTTTGCCTAAGAGCTCGGGTGGGCTTGGTTTTAGGGACATGGTGAACTTTAACAAGGCCCTTCTGGCTCGCCAAGCTTGGAGACTGCTGCAGAACCCGTCCTCGCTACTCGCTCGCCTTCTCAAGGCGAAATATTTCCCTCACTCGGATCTGTTGGAAGCCATATTAGGACCTTGTCCTAGCTATTCTTGGTGGAGTCTTTTCTGTGGGTTGGAGAACTTGCGTATGTGGTTGCTTTGGAATGTTGGCAATGGTACCAATATTAAGGTTTGGGACGATTACTGGATTCCTCGTCCTAAATCATTCCGCATCGTTTCGCCAAGGGCTTCTGGTTTTCATGATCTGCGAGTTATTGACCTGATAGATTGGTGTTCATGAATTTGGAATAGGGACCTCGTTAACAACATCTTTATGCCATGTGACGCTGAAGTCATCCTCAATATGCGACTTTTTGATCTAGCTGTTCCCGACGAGCTTTACTGGTTCTATACAAAGAATGGCATTTTTCGGTGCGTTCGGCGTATCATCTACTTCTGCAGCAGGATCTTGAGTCTAGTGGGCGTCCTGTCTCGTCGAGCTCTGGCCTCATGGATGCTACGTGGAAGAAGCTTTGGAAAATCAAAACTGTCCCTCGGGTTAAGTCTTTGGTGTAGAGAGCTTGTCGTGATATTCGTCCCTACAAGGCTAATTTATTTAAGAGGAAAATCACGGCTGATCCTCTTTGTGAGTTTTGTGGCTGGTTTGAATCCTGTTTCCATGCTTTATTTGAATGTGTTGAAGCAAAAAAGGTTTGGTGGTTAGTCCCTCAGATTGCCTATTGGGGTTTAATGGCATCCACGACCATGCATCTCTTCGATTTGATCTCGACGAACATGGATCGGGCGGAGATTGAGTTGTGGGCTGTGCTGATGTGGAAGATTTGGCAAACGCGTAATAAACGGATTTTTGAGGGTCGGATCATCTGCCCGACGGAGGTGCTCAAGGATGCCAAAAAGGTTCAGGATGAGTTCTGGAAATACACCATCAACCATTCTACTGTTGAACTTGTCTCCCCTGCACAGGTACCTGCTGAACACTGGTCAGCTCCTCCAGTGGGTGTTGTGAAAGTTAATTGTGATGCGGGTGTGCGTCTGGGAGCTGATGGCGGGATTGGATTTATTGCCCGGGACTCTGCTGGTGACGTATGGTTTTTTGGCGCTAGGAAGACTCAAGTTTCGACCAGCATCGAACTTGTGGAAGCTGAAGCTTTGCTTTGGGCCATGGAGGTTTGCCTGGATCAGGATCTTACCCACGTTTGCTTTGAATCTGATTGCCTTGCCATTATCTCGAGACTCCGCAATGCGTGTGAATGGAGGGGTTCTGTGGGTGTCGTGCTCTCTCGCCTAAGATCACTTCAGTCCGGCTTCGTATCATGCACCTGGTCTCACTCTCGACGGTCTGCAGATGAGGCTGCTCACTATCTGGCATCACTTTGTCTTTCTGTCCCTCTGTTTTGTTTATTTCCTTCAGTTTGTCTTGCTCTCTTGGAGGCTATTTTGTACTCTGATTTGTCTTCTTAATTGGAGGTGTTTTGGATGCTCAAAAAAAAAATGCTAAATGACAAAATGTGAAAATGTAATATCCACTTCAAAATAGAAGGGTAAAATGTTAATTTTAATTTGATAAAAATAAAAGTTATATAATTTACTTTATTTTATTTAGAGGAATAATTTAAATTTTCATGAACTTAGTTTCAAAGGTTGGGTTAAGATAACTTTGTACAAATTATCAAATGGGTAATAATAGTATGGTGTTAAAATAAATAAATAAGTATAATAATGAATTTAATTTTAGATTTATAAATAACAATAAAGATCATAAGAATTATTATGATATCCAAGAAGGGATAAAATAATAATTGTCCTAAGTATGTTATTTTTTTAAGTTAAGAATGGTCTAAATTACAATTAACCTTATGTTAATTATATTTTAGATAAAACTTATCAATTTTAACTTAGAATATTTAATTCAAGTTTAACAAATTTTTGTTAAGGATTTAAGTATGGTCAAATTCATAAGAAAAATAACTTAAGCTTATTTTAACCTAAGTTTTTTTTTTACCTCAAGGGGTTGGTCTAGTGGAGCATGACAGAGTCTCGCTCTAACAGGTCGCAAGTTCGAGTCCCCACTAGTAAGGATGGGCATCCGGTCCAGTCGGTAAACATTTTATTGTACGGACCGAGGTCCTTTACGGTCCGGACCGGGAAGAACGAATTTCATAATTTTCAACATTTAAATTGTTTGATTACGGTCAAATTATGGTCCGGACAGTAAAAATTACGCCCAAAAATGTTTTAAACCTTTTTTTAAAATTCCCAGATTGTGGACCACGGTCCGGTCCGGTCTATTTTTGTCCATCCTTACCCACTAGTCTCCTTGAGGTGAGGCATATATAAATCCCTCTATAAGTTCTCTTTAAACCCTTTAATTTTTTCTGTTCTTGGACTGGAACGTCATCCCCTCATCCTAATTTTTTTTCTACCAAAAAAACCTAAGTTAATTTTTTTCCATACTTTTATTTTGGGTTAAAATAATATTTTAAACTTAGAAAATTAAATAAATAAGTTTAGATAAGTTTTGTGATTTTTAAAAAGTTAAAATAAGGACATTTTTGTCACAACTTAAGAAAGTTGAGCAAATTGTACAATTAATCCAAAGTAGGGGGTCCGTGTATAAATACCCAAAATTGGCCATCCCCTACCTCCAGCCATCTCCATGGACGCGCGCGAGCTCCTTGAGCATGTCAATGGCGGATTTCAGCACCTCCTTGGATCCGATTGAAGCCATTAACCACTGGAAATTCAAGACGACATTATCCTACACATAATCCCCATTTAATCAAATTGATTGATGACGAAAAATCCGGGATTTTTTCCTAAATGCACTCGGTGGTGTTTCTGGGCTGGTTCATCCAAATTCAAAAATTGATCCGATAGGGTATGAATTGGAGGGATTAATGAGAGGGTTAATGCTAAGAAACAACTGGATTTCTAAAAGTGACAACCCAAATAGAGCAGGCCACCAACCCGTGACAAGTGACAACCCGACAAGAAGGATTCAGTAGAGGAAACACTCAAGCTTACTATGGTGTCTTGAATTCGTGAGGAAACAAGACAAGAACTCAATAAAGAAAGGTGAGAGAAGAACCTAGAGGCACAAGGAGATTCACAGGCGATAAATTCTGTATAGAAATTGCATTACAAATATTGACCTTTTTCATCTCATAGATAGATTCATTTTGACATGTCTGATTTTCTGGAGTTGATTTTCATGGCTGCTTCTCCTTTATGGCTTTGTCCCATTGAATTTTTGCCTTCATGACCGTTTGCAATTTAAACTAAGGTTCCGTTTGGTTAGATTTATTTAAAATTTCTCAATTAGTAAATACACGTGACCTTTTTTTTTGATAAGGTAAAAATTAGACTGAAAACCACAGAAGAGTCGGTTTCTCAGTCTATAGCATCCTTTCGAATGAGAATTACAAATTCTAGATTAGCTCGAATATCTTCCAAGGAACTCATCTGGACCTTCTTTGCGATGAAGTCGGCCACCACGTTTGTTTCTCGGAAGACATGAAAAATATGCATTGAAGAGAAAAGTTGTGAAATACACATGATATCAAAAATTAACATTTAAATATCTCATGGACAGTGCCAGATTTGATTCAGAACATTCACAATGGTAAGGTTATCGCATTCAAGTTGAATGTCGATAAGCCTAATTCATAGGCCTTTACCAGCATTTCATACTGCAAGCGTTTCCGTTTTTAAAGGGGTTGAGATACCACATTTATCCCCACAGAGGAAGATTGGTTTACTCGTATTGTTCATGAAAATGTAGCCAAAGCTAGATTCACCATTAGTTTTTGTGGATCCATCTGTATTGATTTTAATAATATTATCCGGTGGTTTTTTCCATTTCATTGTTGGTCGTCTAACAATGTTCGTTTTATGAGTTTTTTGTTTGTCTTCTGCTAAACAGTCAGGGTTCCAGCTCTTCGTCTTATTCCAGTTCTCAATTTGTTTCTTAATGTAAATTGGTACATCCTTTATGGAATCGGCATCATCGTTTGTTCTTCCAAAGCTTTGTTGGTTTCTATAAAACCAAATTCTCCACCAAGAGACCATTAATTCTATAAATTGTGATTTATCAGTTTTTGTCGAATTTCTTCAATGATTTCATTGATTTTTTTGTTTCCTATGTTTAGGGATCTAATGATGCCATATGTATCATAATTCATTTTCTCGATTGTTTTTATGGTATGGTTACATTGGAATAGGAGATGATTCAAATCCTCCAACTGAGCATTGCAACGGATACAACCCGGGGGGGATTGCTATACTTTTTTCTGCTAATCTAGCTTTTGTTGGGAGTCCGTTTTTCATTAATTTCCAGGCAAAGTTTTTAACTTTAGGGTATGTGTCCATCTTCCAGATCCATGAAGAATCATAGGCAGTATATCTCTTGTTTCTGTTAATTAGTTCCATAGCAGAATTCATAGAAAACCAACCATTTTTGCTAGTTTTTCAGTACATTCTATCATGGATATCATTTAAGGGTATTGGGATCGAGGTTATTTTTTTGGTTAAATCATATGGTAAACATTGTTCTAGTAAATCCTTATTCCAGGTTTTATTTGGCAATATAAAATCAGCTACCAGGGCATCCTTATTCAAGATTAATTGTGTGTTTATGATATCACATAAAGAGGTGTTCAAGACCCAGTTATCCGTCCAGAATTTGATTGTTTTGCCATTACCAATTTGCCAAATTAGTCCAGATTTGAACTCATCCACGAGTTCAATCATTTTGGACCATTGCCAAGAGCAATTTCCTTTTTTTTCTCGTAATGAAATATGTGGATTGTTTTCAAGTATTTTTCAGTAACAACTCTAACCTAATAATTATTCGGTTCTGCTAAGATTTTCCATAGTAATTTGAATTGTGGGGCTTTATTCATGTCTTTTGCTTTTCTCAATCCAAGACCTCCTTTATGTGTTGGTTTATATATTTTTTCTCAGCCTATAAGATGTTTATAGGAGCTATCTTTGTTCCAAAAAAATAATCTATTTAACTTGTCAAGTTCATTGTGTGTGTAGGTAACATAAAACTTTGCATAAGATAGTTTGGTCTTGATGTCAGATTGATTTTTATTAGTGTTATTCTTCCTGCTTGGGAAAGAGAGTTTGCTTTCCATTTAGATAATTGATTTTGGGTGCTAATTAAGAGGTCAGCAAAGCTATTCGAGTTTACTCTACCATTAATGATAGGGCAACCAAGATATTTTCCGAGGGATATCATATTTGTGATTGTGAGAGTACCTTGTATTGCTAATTTCTTTTGGTTGGTAACCTTTTTTGTAACTTGAAAAGCCGATTTATGAAAATTTACTTTTTGTCCTGAGATTTTGCAATACTCATCAATAATATCCTTGATTTCTTTGCAGTTTTCCTGTTTAGCTTTTGAGAAGATCACAATGTCATCCGCAAATGCCAGAAACGGAATTCGTGTTCCTTGTTGAGTGATTTGAAATCCTAGAGGATTTCGAGGTCTTTTTGAAGCTTTTTGGAGTTTTCTAGCAAGGATTTCAGATCCTAAAATAAAAAAGAAAGGCGAAAGGGGGTCACCCTGTCGAAGTCCTCTTGATGGTTTAAATATTTATGTGGGTCCGTTGTTAACAAGCACCGAGAAATATACCGTTGTAATGCATTTTCTTATCCAGTTGATAAATTTTTCATGGAATCCAAACTTTTCCATAATTTTAATAATGAAGTTCCATTCGATTCTATCATAAGCTTTTTCCATATCTAGTTTTAGGGCAATAAAGTCTTCAGTTCCTTTTTTCGATTTAAATGAGTGAAAGATTTCATGGGCAATCAAGATATTATCTTGAATGGCTCCCTTAGCAACAAAGGCACCCTGAAGGGGGTGGATTAGTTTTTTCATGGTATCTTTAAGTCTTGTTGTTAAGATCTTCGAGATAATCTTATAAATTGTAGAGCACAGACTTATGGGTCTATAGTGATTCCTAGAATTCGGATTGTCATATTTTGGGATCAAAGAGATAAATGTGTGATTTATTTGTTTCAGAAGTTTCCCGGAAAGAAAAAAGCTTTTAACTGCTTGAATAACAGAAGGACATACAATGTCCCAATATTTTTGGTAGAATTCTGCTGTCATACCACCAGGTCCCGGTGATTTATCTGAGCCAATGTTAAAGACAACCTTCTTAATTTCTTCATTAGATACGTTTCTTATTAATTCTAAATTGTCCTCTGTAGAAATTTCAGACTGAATTAGTTCAAGATTTTCCTGGAATAGTATCTGGTTCATATCCTTACTTCTGAATCTTTTAATGAAATCATTTCTGATTTCATTTCTAATATTTTCTTCTCTAGTGATATATGTTCCTTCTTGTGTTTTGATTTCTTTTATAATTTTTCTATTTCTTCTTCCACTTGCTATTTTGTGAAAATAGCTAGCATTCGTGTCATTATATTTGATGTATTTTATCTTAGCTCTTTGGTTCCAGTAAATTTTCTGGAAACACAAAAGTTTTTCTTTTTTTTTTCCATGATTCTTATTTGTTTTTTAATGAGATCATTTGTAGGGTGAGTACAGATCTCAGTTTGGATTTCAGAAAGCTGTTTTCTATGGTTTGTAATTGTGTGAAAACATTTCCAAAGATACTTTTATTCCAGATCTTGGCATATTTCTTGAGTAATTTTGTTTTGGATACAAGATTATACAATCTAGATCCATGATAGTTAGTTCTCTAAGCTTGTTTAACAACGTTTATGAAATCCTTTCTAGTCATCCATATTTTTTCAAATTTAAACAGCTGATTTTTAAAAGGTATTGCTGAGTCAAGCTCGATAGAGATGGAACAATGATCTGAGCTGGTAAAAGCAAAGTGTTTAATACAGATATTAGGGTACCATTGGAGGATCTGGTGATGAATAAGTACCATATCCAGTTTTTTGTATATGTTGTCTATTTCTGTTATGTTCTTCCGCCAGGTATAGATGTTTCCTTGAATAGGGGTCTTGTATTTCATTTATATCTCCCATAATAATGCACGAAAGAGAATAATTTTTAATAAAGGAAATGAGTCCATTCCAGAACTCATTCTTTGCAGATTCATTTGGAGGAGCAAGTTTGTATACTTGATAGTAATAAATCTTGCTTCAATTTGGTCAATTTCTAGGATTTCATTTGTAAGTTGGTAGGTTTTCCACATTACACAAATTCCATCCGAGAAACCCATAGCTGGGACACAGTAGAATTGATCGAAATCCGCTTTTTCCACACTTTTTCACTTGGTTCTTTGTTTGTTCTTGTTTCAAAAAGTGCAATTAATTAAATTCGTTCAATTTTGCAGAGGGATTCAACATCCATCCAAAAAGTTTTATTTCCGATCCCACGACAATTCCAAGTTGTGGTCTTCATAAAAACCAATATTAATTTTGCCCCATATCATAAGACATTTAGGGGACTTTGGAAGGGTTTTGATAATAAATGTAGAGTGAATACTAATTTGTATATTCCAATTTGTTATACAATCAAGTGATTTCTCACCATGGTTTGGGTAAACTACCCCGATTTTAAGGAATTTAGGTTCATATTAGATTATCCGAACGATAATCTTGACAGATCTTATAAATTTACATTTGTTTCCTATATTTTGTTCAGTAGTTCTAATATTCAGTTTGACATGCTTATGACAACACTTAGACCAACGAATAGACCTGGAGGAAATGAAGTTTTTACTCATATGTGGCAGGTCATGCCAATATCCCAATTTCACATAAACTAGTTTCCAAAGAGGATTGTTCAAAGGATGGAAGTTAATATAGTAATTTATATGCTTTCTCATTTCTTTATTGTAGAAGTTGCTCTTGTTTGTACAAAGGTATATAAGCCAGTTTCTGTTCTTGTTAAGTATTTTCAAAGAGAAGTATTTATCACCAGAAAAAATTGAGTAAAGATCACTGAAATTCCATGTCAAGATATAAACAACTCGGAGTCTGGTTCTAATAGTACACTTGATCTCTGTTGCTAAAACAGTTTGAATGGAAACAACAAGAGGAGAGCTCTTATGTTTCATACAAGCATAATGCAAAGACAGTTTGTTCAGATGGCATTTGTTCGTGGAGTTTAATCTCCAAAATTTGTTCATATGATTAATCTTTATCTGGAGATAAGGATTCATACAAACATTGTAGAAACAAACCCAAATCACACATGAGTTCAGTTCATCACAAGATGTACAGGTGATAGTCTGAGAAGTATTGATACAAATTTTCCACATTTCAAATGACAAGAACCCAACATAAGGCAAGTTCTCATCATTGTTCAAAAGGAATTTGTTCACAGAGGTAAACCTCTCGAGCCGTTTGTTCAGGTGATAGGTTTTCAGTGTTTGTTCAATTTTGAAGACATGTTCATGTCTGGCTGTTCTGGTCTGATCGTCGGTTCCAATAGTTTGCTCTTGAGAAGTTGGTTTGTCCTTTGTGTCCTGATTCACACAAAAGAAGGTAAAGCAATTATAAGAGTTTTGATAGCAACTAATATGAAGGAGGGAAGGATAGTGTGCCTTAAAAAAGCAAGTATTCAATCCAAAGTATTCAACAATGAAGACAAAATTGATAGTAGTTGAGGTGTTCATTGTTTTAGTAGAGGAAGTTATATCTTGTTTGTTTTCACAAAAAGACCTGCCAAGTCTAACTAAGATAGGCAGAAAGCCATTCATAGCCCTCCAAGAGATCTTCCTGTCAAAGGCAATTTGGTTATTGTGATCCAACTTGCTCCTTTTTTCATTCCTATCAAAGTCAATATGCAACAAATGCATAGTCCACATGTTTCGATCGAGCTTGTTCAGGGAGTCAAAACTCCAGGGATGTTTGTTCAATGTTTGTTTTTTCAGGATATGATTTCTAAGTTGACACCAATTATCATCATAACAAATCACAAAGAAGTGATAGTTAGTAGGATAAACACAGGCACAAGCCAACTGAACTTCAAGTAAAGGGTAACAAATAGAGTTAAGAAGGTCAGAAACATGGACAAAGGAGCACAGAAAATGCCAAAAAATCCAGATATCCAAATTCACTTCATACCATAAAGTCACCAGCACATTAGGTAAGATTCTAGGGATAATTTGTTCAGTTTTAAAGTGATCAATGGCAAAGTCAGAATGAGCAAAGTACAACAAGTATTGAGATCTCTTTTTATAGGGGATATTGATCCAGCAAGCAACAACATAGTCATAGTTAAGCAGATACAGCAAGTAGTAAAAAATCAGATTAGGGTTCAAAGTATACAGATAAGCAGCTTGTAGCAAATAAAAACAAACCGCAAACACAAAGTAACAAGGATAAACCAAAGGACGGTAAACTAAGAGAGGAAAGGAAGAGGGGAGATCAGAGCGACTACACCTTGAATCTCGATGAAGAGGCCACAAGGCAGAGAAACAGAGATGAATTGTGCCTTGTCGTGAGGGTCGTCGTGTCTTCTTTCCAGATCGGTGTTGAAGATCTTTGTCTGCTGTGAGCTCAGGAGCACGGCGAGGTGCTTCGTCAACACTAGCGAAAGGTTCGGGAGTCAGCAAAATAAGAGAAATGAAAAGTTCTTGTTGGAACGCATGATCATTCCCACCCCCATCCCAGATTCAGAAGACGAGCGAGAGCAGGAGAACCAACACCCCACAACCCGGAGGAGGGAGGTGTTCCTCGACAAAGAAGGGCCATCTCACGAGGGAATTGTTGTGCAGAGATCTGAAAATATGGAAAGGAGATCTTCCAGAAACCAGGGGTATGCCCGACGATTTGGTTCAAAGCCCATCACTCCCACCAGAAACGAGATCTTTGAAGAAGATCTTGGATCGTTTGTGAGACGGCGAGTTTCGATCTGGATTTTTCGATGAGAGAGAGACCGACAACGGCCCCGTCTCGCCTCCTTGAGCCGCTACAGACACCACCAGGAGACAGACACCGTCGTGACTCCAAACAGAAGGTGCAACACCAGCGGCACTTTCTGGGAGTTCAGAGAGCAAAAAGAAGGGGATTGGGATCAGGTGAAAATGATCGGCGTTTTCTGGGAGTTCGGCGCTTTCCGGTTGGGATTTTAGGGTTTGGAAGGTATTTGAAAAGAGAGCGTTTTCAGGGATCGTTTTCATTTTTAGAAAAAAAAGAATAAAACTTAAATACACGTGACCTTGATATTAGTATTTATATACTTCGTTTCATTTTATTTGATCATTTCTCGCATTCATTTTGCCTACTAGTTCAATAGTCTAATAATCATTTACCAACTTTCTTACACGGAATAATTGTGTCGCCAGAAGAGTGGTCCTACATGGGCATCAAAGTGAAGGACATACCACACCATATAGATTCATTCAAATCTAAAAGGCGTTTTTGCAGGAAACCACCCGCTATGTGTCACTTTTTGCAGGAAACCACCCGTATTTAACGTATTGATTTTAAACCACCCAAAAGTGATAAATTTGTTACATTCGACCACCTATCGACGAATTCCGTGAGATGAGTCGTTAAGTAGTGGGAAATGACTATTTTGCCCTTAAAATTTTACTGAAATTGCATATCCAAGGTTGGTCATGTCTTGTGGGCTATGAATATATCGCGAGATGAACTTGTCTTCTTCACTAACACACAGCACAGCAAGTCGAATTGAAGGTAATTATCAACAGAAATCGAACAACACGAAGCAACACGAAGCAACCGTTGAAGAAGGATTGAAGAAGAAATCAATTTGGGAGGAAGGCGAAGTGGATTCTGGGTGAGGACAAGGCTAAGTCGAATTGAACGTAAGTCGAATTGAAGGTAATTTACAACATAAATCGAATTAGGGTTTTGAATTTTGTCATTGTTTAGTTGAATTCCATGGTAATTGAGCATTGGTTTGGTTAATTATTGTTTGGTTCCAAATCAATTTTTAATTGATGATTCTTCTTGTCTTGTGCTGGTGTTAGGGTAGCCAGAATCTTTGAACATTAGAACAATGTTGAATTTGACAGATGTTGTGGCTTGATTAGGGTATAATGACGGGAAATGCTTTAATCACTATGTATTGGCTGTAGGAATGTCATCACAATCTGGTTCATACAATTCATACAATGGGGAGACAAGTTGTTGTTGCAATTTGACTGTAAAGGTTAGAACAGCTTACACTTCGAAGAATTATGGAAGAAGGTTTCTAGCTTGTCCATGCTACAGATCAAATGAAGCAAGAGGATACAACTTCTTCCAGTGGATTGATGGACCATTTAGTACACAAGCTGAAGCCATTATTACTCAGCTGTTGAACCAGAATGTTGATTTGGAAGTGAAGAATGGAAAGCTTGAACAAAAGTTGATGGAAAAAGAACAAGAAATCAGGGCCTATGTAGCTTCATCCAGGGTAGAATTACTAGTTGTTATTGTTGTTTTAGGGTGTGCTCTTATATTTCAGAGAATGATTAGTAGTTAGCTTAGGTTAGAAGGTTGATGTTTGTGTTGATCAATGCTGAATATTAGACATGAGCTCTGAATGTTGTGTAATAACAGGTTGATGAATGCTTATTATTAGAGTTGAATTGAATCCTGAGCTTGTTTGAAAATGGTAACATTAGTGTGATCTTATTATTAGATGTAATATCCCTCAATTTTTTTAGTAAGGTATTTGGGTAATTTCCCCCATCGTTGTTAATTAATTATTTCACTTTTAGTGGGGTTCGGATTTTTCGTAACTTCCATGATATCTGAAATAATTTCCTGAGTGGTATAAAATACATTCAATGTATTTTCGGGATTTAGAATATTTATTTGGAGACAAACATATAATTTCCGGGATTTAAAAACCCATACCAAAACCAATTCTCATAAACTTTGCCACGAATCTTCCCCCTCTTGCCACGATACTCCCTCCGTGTACTTGTTGTCGGGGCATATGTCAAGATTTTGGAAGAGGAAGATGCTGAGTAACCCTCTCCTCCTTCAACTATAAAAGGGGCCCAATCTGCAGGCTTGAAACTCATCCCTTCCGATCTCCCTCTCGCCCTCCGCTCCCCTGTTTCTCTCATCTCCCTCTGTTTCGAGCTTCTCCCGCCGGCAAGCCTAGCGTGGTGCTCCGTTGTGGAGCTGCGTCCAGCTGGTGTCCGAGGTGGTGTCGCTGGGTTCTGGTGGTACTAGTGCGTCGTGGTGGTGCTGGTGCATCGCTGGGTCCAAGTGGTGTTGTTGTGTGTTGATGTGCTGTTGCTTGTTGCTGTGGCAATTCGAATTGAAGAAGGAGATCAACAGTAGCCTCTTACTAATTAAGTTGTTGTTGGGCCGAGAAGCCCAATAACCTTTCCGTCCAGTTTTGACCCAAAAATTATACGAGCGTTAGAACGTGAATTGTTGGATCGCGTGTGGACTCGTATTCTGCTAGGACTATTCTGAAGCTTGAACCATATCCTTGGAAAGGATATTTTCGGTAGTCATCTCGTCTAGATTCATCGCCGAATCTATTTCAGGCAAGTGGCGGTTCGCTCTTGCTTATCATTCCATATTTCCATTGATTAACAATTGCTTAATTGTTAATTAATTTGGATTGATTATTGTTCATATCTGGGAACAGTTTGGTTAATTAATATGATTAAAATCTGATATTATAATAGGTTGTATATCTGCTAGTATCAACGCTATTATAAATAATTATTCTGAATATTGGCCTTGATAGCTTTGATATGAATTATTGATGTGTTGAACTACTTAGTTAGCACTTTGGCTTTGATGTGATTTGTTGATATGTGGAACTGCTTGTTTAGCACTTGTGTGAATTAATTGAGTATGTTTTCCGCCCTTGCTTAGTCTATTCATTAGACTAACCCCTTGTATTCTATTTATCTGCAACGTCATGGTGGTGTCGTCCATCCGTTTCGGCACATGCAGGTCCAAAAAGGCTAGATCGACTATGAACGTGAACGGTGTTTAAAAATGTTTTAATCAGGCTACGATCTTTGGGCATTGACTACTAAGGTCAATACTCTTGTAAATTATTTTAAGTCTTCCGCTCTATTGTAATGAATCTGTATTTTGTCGCATTTGGAATGGTGTTGAAATTCCGCGACTATGTTTTAAATGAAAGTTATGGTAATTTTATACCATACTTATTGGTTATGATTTGTGTTTAAACCGGTAAAGCCTTGGGTGGCTTCGGTAAGGAACACCGATGTCACTGGCGGTAATACCTTTCCAAATGGGTTATAAATTTGGGGGTGTTACATTAGACTAATGGTTGCATATAATAACGGGTAACATTGGTGCAACATGCAACATCCTCATTGTCAACAAAGCTTGCATAGATAACTTATCAGAAAATGCTCTTATAGAGCTTGCATAGATAACTGGTAACATTGTCAAAACACATAAACTATCTACTAATTTTTAACACTAAGTAGCTCAAGAGAGCTAGTACAGACCTGTCTAACTGAGTACAAAAGAGCATACACCAAACTATACCTACACAAAAGAGCATAACTACCAGACATAAACTAACTACCATACATAAACCTAAGGCGAACTGGTAACATTGTCAACTAGCTCCTACACAAAACAACATAAGTTCAAAATACCATACATAAACCTCTCTCAAACATGAGTTCTGGCTTTCACACATATACCAAACTAACTACTTTTTTGCATGAGAACTAGCTGTGGATGATTTGGTCTTCCTTGTCACTGGAACCTGCCTTGATGTGGTGGCCACAACTGTTGAATTTACTGAGATAGTATTGGCCTTCTTCTTCCTAGTTGTGCACAGCTTCTGCCTTGATGTGGTGGTTGAAGTACTAGCAACAGGTTGGAATGGGGTTAACTGGCTTGATGGTGGAGGCTGTAACAACCCTTGTGTTATAATTTGCATTTGAAACAATAATAAATGTGTATTCTCTGAGATGAAATTAGTTGTATACCATTGTATTTTGTGAGACCTGAGTTGGGATAACATTCTCAACTTCATCAGGCTGGGTCATGGCTTCTTGAATCATGGCTTCTTCAATCATTTCTTGTTGTCCAAAACATCAAGAAATTTGTTAGATATGTGATTCTATATTTTGAGCATACTGTGAGCATAAGTTAGGTGTAAAGTATACCACATCATTATCATGCTCAATTGCCATCTGATCTTCATTTGAAGCTTGTGTTTCTGTTGTTCTCACCTGCAATAAATAAAATTTACCAAAGTATTTAGACAGTAACACATGGAGGAACAAACAAAAAATATTGGACAACAGAATCATAAAGTGTCACCTTTCTTTTAGTATACTTCCTTTTCTGAGGTTGGATGGGCATAGTGCTATCTTTAGGTGGTCTTCCACCTCTTTTAGGCTCCCTAGGTGGCTCTGGTGGTTTAGGTGGATTTTTACAGGTCTTCCTAATGTGACCCTCTTGCCCACAGTTCCCACACTTGTTTTTCCCAAACCTAACCCTTGGTACCTTAGACTTGTCCTTGGCTTCTCCAGGTTCTTTCCTCCTCAATTTTTTGGGTCTTCCAGGTTGAACCACAAGTTTTAGTGGTTCTAATGGAGGTTGGCCAGTCTTTTCCCATTGATCCTCTCCAGGCATTGGAACCACAGATAGCTCATAAGCCCTCATATAAGTTGCTTTGTGATAGAAAGGATCAACAAAGTCTTCCACTTTTAGTCTCCTCTTAATTATGCAACAAATGGCATGTTGGCAAGGGATTCCAGTGATATCCCACATGTTACAACCACATCTTCTTAGTGCCAAATTGACCACATATGTTCTCCCAGCTGAGTCTACTTCATACAAATCTCCATCCCCATGACACTGACATCTGTAGAGACTTTGAGCTCTAATGTCATTGATTTTCTTCATCACTTCTGGAGTAAGCAACCCTTGATGTGCCTTCATTTTGTTCCTTTTATTGATGAACATCTTCATCAATTTCCTTCTGATCCACTCACACATGGAGAGAATTGGCATCTCCCTAGCCTCTAGTATGCAGCTATTAAAGGATTCACAGGCATTGTTCAGCAGCATGTCTGAGTTTGGGTAATACCTAAATCCATGGAGAGACCAAGTTCTGGGGTCCTGGCGCATTAAGTAAGCAGCAGCATCTTCATTCATTTCCCTTATCAATCCCATAGCAAGCTCAAAATCAGGGAGGGTTGAAGCTTTTGCAGCAGCCCATACAGCATCCTTGAAAGACTTTCATGGCCACTGTTTTTTGAAGTTGTTATGCATATGCCTCACACACACCCTAGTGTCACAATTTGGTGCAACCTCAGCCAAGGCCTCTAACAAACCCTACACAAATGAACCACAATATAGTAAGCATACATAAAGAGAAAAAAAATTATTTAACAACAAGCAAAAGAAAACAAAACCAACCTTACACCTATCAGACATGAATGTCAAGGCTTTGCCTCCAATGTCATTAAGCAAGTTTTGAATAAACCAACACCATGTCACTTTATTCTCTTGTTCAACTACTGCAAATGCCACTGGGAATATGTTCTCATTCCCATCCTTAGCCACTGCAGTGAAAACTTGCCCAGTGTATGCACCTTTTAGATGGCATCCATCCAATCCCACAATTGGTCTATACCCATTTAAAAACCCATTCTTGCAAGCCTTCAAGCACACATAAAATCTTTCAAACTTGAGTGGTCTTTCTATACTTTCTTCAGGCCTCACATACACACTGCTCCCAGGATTGTAATAGCTAAGTGTAGCTGCATAATCCCAGACTCTTGCATATTGCTCTGGTGCAAAGCCTTGGGTAAGGAGTACTGCCCTAACCCTTGCTCTCCAGGCTTGATGGTATGTAATATCTACACTGTGTTCCCTCTTCACAGTCAGAATAAAAGACTTAATTCTCCATTGTGGGTCATCCCTATAGTGCTGCAGATATTTCTCAGCAAGCCAAGTAGATGTCATCTTTGTATTCTTGTCTTGCCACCCACAAGTATGATCGGGAATAAAAGTCTTGAGCTGAAATGAGCCATCTGAGCCCATTTTCCTTGCAACAGCCTTAAAGCCACACAGATTTTTCTTACAAACACACTTCTTTCTGCCGTGTTTCAAGCCATAGTGACACTTATTCTTGCAATATGCAGAGACTTTGGTTTTATCATTATGGAGATAGTAGTAGTCAAAGCCATTTTCCAAGGCATATTGTCTCAGTGTCTTTCTAAAATCATCATTGGAGCCAAATCTCATGCCAGGTTTGAAACTAATCTTATTCCTGAAATCAACTAAGGGATTAAACTCTGGGTACCTGAAGGTAATGGCATCATCAGACCCACTGAAGCTCCTATAATCATCACTCTCTACTCTGATATCAAAGACATCTTCAATATTCTGCTCACCATCTTCTTTGATCAGATTCTCATCAACTACATCTGCATCTACATTACCCTCAAACTCTGCATCATCATCAGAGCTATCAGCCCCAAATACATTTTCTTCATAAACCAAATCATCAGAATCATCTTCAGAGGACTCTGATCCTATGACCTCTGCATCTTCATCCCCAGAGTTGTCACTTTCCTCCTCAGATCTATCCTCTTCCAATGGGTGCAAAGAGCTACTTGGAATGGCACTGAGCTTGGGAGTGATTTTAGGAGTGGTTTTGGCTGTAAAACTGGTTGTAGAAGAAATAGATGTGGATTTGGGTGTAGCAGCTGAAGTGAGAGCATCTCTGGTAACAGGTTTAGGAGTTGATTTTATATAAATGGATGGGGTGGGCTTAGGGTTCGTACACACTACACTCATTGTACTTGGGCCTTGACTACTAGAGGGCTCCTTACCAAGTGGGCTGCCTAACTGAGCTGTTGCTTTTATCTTTCTTCCATGTGCAAAGTCCAACAACTCATTTGGACTAACATCACATTCTTGGACCACAAACACATCTAATGTGTTGTTACAGCTAGAAGCAGTTCCACAGAGTTCTACTATATCTCTATCAACATTAATTTGTTGCATTCCTAGATGGAATGTAGTTCCTGACTTACAGTACCAAAGTTCACTAACTTTTCCAACCTCTTCAACACCATCTTTGACAAACCCTTCCAACTCTATCTTTTTTAATCTATCAGGGTCCATATTCTTCATAGCATAAACATTTTTTCTCCTATAGCAGAGACTATGCTCATCCTTATTAAGGTAAAAATTACCTCCATAAAAGAATCTTAGAGTCACACTCATCTGTCAAAGCAATAACAAATAAATGCATGATAGTCCAAAAAAAATCATTAAAGGCATATTTTACAATCTGACATAGGAATAGAAAGCAAAACTCATCAATGACAAATAAATTCTCTTCACATGTGACTATATGAGCCAGAAAGCATTACTATATATTTCCTAAGGGTCCACCATCTTTGTCTTGTACAAATTTGACTACTCAATGTCGGTCCAAAACAACAGCAATTCTAAAGCACTTTTTTGGTCATCCCAATCCACTAAAAATAATAAAATACTTCAATGCAAAGCACAGTGCAGAAACTTACCTTTCCCAATAGCTATTCAACTCCTCGATATGGCTTCTTCTTCTGCTCAGAGTTTACCAATCCTCCAACTCTTCAATGTCTATGCCAAACACACCACCTTCCTCGATCTTGGTCTTCTCTTCGAGTTCTGAAATCGAACAACTTCCTCTTGTTATCGCGAACCCTAAAAACATTCACAGGGCATTCGTTACTTCTTCGCTACCTCACTTCTTCGAGTTTACCAGTCCTTTAGTTAGCCCTAACCCATTCGCCACCCTAAATCCCTAACCTTCGTAGATCAAATTTGAGAGTGAGGTGAGGTTTTGGAAGAAGAACTTCAAGAATCGCCTTTCAATATCACCACTGGTAGAACACAGTGAATATATCGTGAGATTTTCACGTTCTGAAGCAAGGGTAATATAATTTCCTGTAATTTCACAAAAAACCAAGGGGCAAATTTGACTTTTCACACATTTGGACGGCGATTTTAACAGAATAGGGGTTTGGGTGTGATTTTGTTAACGGAGTGTCACTTTTGGGTGGTTTAAAATCAATACGTTAAATACGGGTGATTTCCTGTAAAAAATGACACATAGCGGGTGGTTCCCTGCAAAAACCCCAATCTAAAAACCAACTCCACCCGCAAATAACATATCTTCACAATCGAGTCAAGCCTACAATCGCCCTAAATTCAAAATTATCGAACATCCAAATCCCAAACGACCAAAATACATACGCTGAACAGAGCTTTCAAATTGCAATCCAGAGCTAATACAAACCGAAACTATCAAACACAAACTCGAATTCGCCTTACACGATCTTCACTTATAGTGGTAAAATTGAAAGTTCATTTTCAATCAAATATACTTGAAGAAACGCAGATTGCAATATCAAAGTTTGTAAAGGACACCTTTGCGGGCCTTAACACTAATAATATGGCAATGCTAAGAAACAACTGGATTTCTAAAAGAGGCATCGACGAATTTCAGACCGTGCACTTTCAGAAACCCTAACTGCTGCAAATAGTTAGGATGATGAACTATCGGAATCAGATCCTGCATAAACACATAACCAACCAGTTAAAATCGGCCTAAAAAGTGATTTTAATGAGTTCCAACACATTGATTCAGAATATTTGGTAACATGCCAAGATAGCTACATTTATCTTTAATTCCATACCACTTGAAGATGATCCGGAATCACTACTTGAGCTACTAGAACCATCTGATGATAGACTTGGATTGCCGGCCTCCGGCTTCCCTTCGTTTGATGCTGATGAGAAGATGTTATTCTTGTCTATCCACATTCGGAAAAAAGTTCGTATCAGTTCATGTAAGTAAGCAAAAGGCACAAACCAGAAAACAACTTTATCTTTATGATCTAAAGCACAATACCACCTTCATTTTCTTTCGCGTCTGAAATTCCCAAATCGGCTCTATTCTGCAAAAGCAATGACAGCAAAAAAATGAAAAAACGAATAACTAACATTTAAAAAAAATGATTCTAGTGAAATTTTATCACATACCTTTTCATGTAAGTTTGGTTCAACCATCACTCCAATTTGTGCTAATTTAGCACTTCTCCTCATCTTGCTCAAATCCTTCTTGTAGTAAATGACAAATCTGTCAAGCTCCCAAAGAGTCTCTATGTCCACAGTATCAATATCCACTTCAATTTCGTCATCATTTTGGCAAAGAGACGGATTCCTTTTCTTAATAATACGCACAACACCTTCCAATTTCTCGGGAGGCAAATTCTGCAGGCTTTCGCTAAGTTTCTGCTTTTCCTCGAGAGTCATGTCCCTTTTATGTAGATCCTTGGCCTTTGGCTTAGGAAGCCGAGTTTTACCAGAGGCAGCAAAACTAGATCTTTTTGCTTCAGGACCAGCAGAATCTAGAGCAGCTTCAGATCTATCCACTATCTTCTCCATCTCAGTAGGAGGTGGCAGTGAAGGTGTGATGAGAAGAGGACTCATTGTTGCGGGAGCTAGAGCTGGTGCCGGAGTTGGAACGTCTGCTGCAGAATCAACAGTCACATACGAGTGTTGTAAATAATCCGCCTCTAGAACTGCCCATTTGTCCTCAAGCATGTTTAAAAGTTGCTTAGCAAATGCATAAACTTCATTCCCTTCTTTGTTGTACGCCATAGCATTTTGAAAAGTCAGTCTCACATCTTCTACAAATTCCTGAGGAGTCTTGTACTGGTGTGAACTAAGCCTCGATTTCACCGTACCCAAGTCCATGGGATTCTTGATTATACTGAAATAGTCATCCAAACCGAGGCCTTTCACATCAACCGGTTCATTGAACCACCAACCACCCTTGCATTTCATCAATCTATTCAGCAAGGAACTGCAACTTTTGAAAACCTTACTTGATGAGCTCCCCATCCCAAAGGACGCAGATTGTTCTGTATTCTTCTTGTTATTAGCCATCGATTTCTTTGTCTGAACCAACACAGAAGTTTTCTCGTCACTCAAGGTAATGTCTGAATTCTCCTGAGACCGCCCTATCATAGGTGTCCTCATTTCATTGCCAACTACACCAACTGGAACCCCTTTATTCTTGCCCGATTGAGAACCTTCAACAAATTCAACTTTTGAATGGATCCGTTTCAGCCTTCCCACACTGGCTCCATTCTCCACCTCCAGCTTTTTACCACTACGGCGCTCGATTTTCTTCATCAAGTTCCTAACTGAAAGAAGCTCAGTCTGCAGCTTGGCCTTAAGGTCTGAAAGTTCTTCCTTTGTTTTGAAATCAAGACTAAACGAAACTCTGTTCCAAACACCCAGGAAATCTGCTTCCTCGGCTCCATTTTGGGACTGTGCATCACCATGAAGGGATTCAAGACGACTAAGTGAAGAAGAATGATCAAGAGTCTCACAAAAGTCGGCAGACAAGCATTCCCTACCGAAATTTTGCCTTTGTGGGCCTACGATTTGGGAATTTTTCTTAGAAAGCTTGGTATTTGAAGCTTTAGAGGGTTTCCCCATGTACATTTTGTCTCCCAGTTTCCGCCTCTCCATAGAATAAACCAGAAAAACCACCAAGTGACAGCAATAGCAATCCGAATTATTCAAATTCAAGCTAATTTCAGTACTTCCTTATGCGCAACCCTAACCCTAACAACCTAAATAAAAACCCTAACCGTGACTAATTTCGACGATCTTACTGCACAAAACAGAAACTCGCACGGTGCAAAACACGCAAGAAGAAGAAATCCCTAATGTGTTATCCACACCAATCGATCCATATACGATTCGTCACAACAAGCGAGAACCTAATTGCTCAGAAAAAATTAAGATTGCAATATCCTTTTCCGGAAACATACATACCTACAATTCGACGATTCTATGGAAAATCTCACTTCGGAGCAATCGGGTATGAAATTGCCATGGAAGAATAGCAGCACGGCTGAAAAAGCTGACCTCATTTGTAGAGCCGTGATAGAAGGGGAACAAGAAAGATATGTGCTCCTGTTGGGAACGGAAAGAGAGAGCAGAAATGGATATTATTATTTTATTTATACATTACACTAAAGGATACGTGGGAATATGGGATTGATATCAGATACATGTGTGGCTTACTGTGTTCGCATTTCACATTGTCAGATGCAGTAGACCAATGGTGGAGAGGAGGCGCACTTCAGCTGGAGTTTTAATTAAATGAAGGGCAATTTCGTCATTTTGCTAGTTAAGTCTTTCTTCCCAAGATTCTCCATGTTTGCGTATGTGGTCGAGCGACTCCTTCACGCTCCTTATCGATTCATCCTTGTTTTTGTACTGGATTTATCAAATTCGACCTTTATTATTCAATACAATCTGTTTATGTGTTCTGTTTATGTGTTCATATAGGCTTCCAATTTTAGTTGTTTTTGTTGTGTTGTTCATTTCCACCCTTCATGGATATTGGTACTGATTTTCTTCAAACTTTTGCTTTTTTATTGAGGTTTAATTGTAAGATTGATTGATTGATTGATTGTTTGCTTCTCGTATTTCGCAATGTCGCTTTTATAGAGTATAATCAATTTTGTTGCTGATTTTTTTATCGAACTAGATAATACGAGTTTTTGTTTGTTTGGGATTAACAGTTCGTCCTTCTTATTCTATGTAATTGGTTGTTATAGACCTTCCCCTTATTTAAAATCTGTACATAATCGTTCTTTAGTTGGATCATGTAATCGAATATTTTAATTGCTCAGTTGGTTTACGAATATGCACACATTATGAACATAATGCTATTAATAATGAACATTTTAGCGTTAATAATGAACCTGACATGCTCTTTAATATTTTGTTTAAATTGTCTTTGTATTCCAGCGTGTGCATCAACTTCAGTTGCTGGTAGTTGTGACTTGTCTCGTGACATAAGTGTTCAAAGTGTCTGAATATTTGTTGTGTACCGGGGAAGGGTATAAGCATGGAGATCAGATTACTGGGCAACAGACAAGGGTCTCCAATAGAGTTTGTTCTAAGGCCAGATTAATGTTACGCTTTGCTAGCAATCTTGGTTACACAATTTATGGTATTCAACCGCGCCATACACACAATCTTGCAACGAGAAGTCACCGTCAGTTCATGAAGACAAGTAGAAAGCTTGATCCAGGCCACAAGAAGTTTGTTTTGGATTGTTCGAAAGCAAACATTGGCTCAACAACTTGTTATCGGCTTTTCAAGGAGATTGTGGGTGGGTATGCAAATGTTGGCCCTTCTGCTACTGATTTTAAGAACCATATAAGAGATATGTCGGCCTACTTTGATGGTTATGATGCGCAGACAGTTATCAATCGATTTTTGAAGAAAAAATGAGTTTTGTGTTGCATTTTGTTTCGGTTATGATGTAGATTCTACCGATATTTTAGAACGCCTATTTTGGTGTCATCCGATATGTCGCAAGAATTTCTCCTATTTTGGTTAGGTTGTAACGAGGGCTGAGAGTCATTCTATTTTATATGCTAGTCTTGTGTTTTCCATATATTATGTGTTCTCTTTTTTTACACTTGATTTGTTATTTGTTATGAGAGGACCATATATATTTCTGATATGAACTTTAATTCTCACAGTTTTTAATTTGTCACTACATATGAACATTAGTACTTTTTAAATGAACATATTCAGTAAATATATGAACCTGATATTATAAAGTTGTTTTGAGTGCTAATACACTTTATGTGAACATGTATGGTCAATATGTGAACCTGATCTATTAATACATGAACTTGAATAGATAATATGTGAACCATAACATCACTTGTATAACAACTAAGAATTAGCATACAAGTATGCAACCTATCATGGTATCAATATACCGCATTACACCACTATTGTTCACAAATTACCAAAAGCATAATACTACTTTTAGCCACAAATTACCTTCTAGTTCACATAGATCTGAATTCGTAGTTTAACAATTCAACAAAATAACATAACCAAGTGCAACTAATTATTACATTTCAGTCACTAATAGCTTCATTGGCTTTCCAACCTTCTTCTTTTATTTCATTAACTTCTCCAACAACATGCTTCTTGTATTTCAACCACAAAATACCTTTGTTTTCTTCTTCTTTTTTGGTGATGGAATGACAAAGTCATCCGTGCTATCGCCTTCCAACTCTTCTTCGTCATTCTCTCCACTGTCTTCCCTGTCACTATATGCACTACCTTCTTGAGCATAATTTGTCACATCATCTCCATACATTTCCCTATCTTTTGCATATTACCAAAATATATCTCACATTAATAACCATGACATTAAACCCAAATAAATGAACAATAACAACTTACATATGAACGTTACAACATAACTTATGAACCCTATATGTGACATAACCTGAATCTCAAGATATTATTAAAACAAGCATGTTGTATTTGCCAATGTTGTGAACATTATGCTATTAGAAATGAACATTTGCTTATAGTTTATGAACTCAAAAATATTTGTCCTACTTCTGCAAGCATCTTTTCACTCTGCATCTAAACAATGAACATGAAGCTTCTACAAATGAACACCAAGGCTTCCACATGAGCACACAGTTATGCCCACTCCTATCTTATAGTGCGTACAACTGATTACAAAAATCATAATTTCAGAGGTTTTAACATCAAGGTTATCTAATGTAGCTCAACTCAGTTTGATAGAAGTAGGAAATTAGTTCGCATCTCACACTAGTTATGAACATCCCTTCTGAAGCACCAAAATATCTCAACGAAGCAACTACAATCACGAAAAATACACGATAGGTGTTCATATTTGTGAACCCTAGCATTTGAGGCAGCCAAAAATTTATACAAAGCAACTAAATAACGGTAAAACAACGAGAAATTTACAAACCCTAGCATTTTAAGAAACCAAAATTTTGAACGAATCAACTAAATCGCTCAAAACAAACAAAACATAGTTTAGTTGTGAACCCTAGGATTTGTAGCAACTACAATTTTGCTCGAAATAGACAATACTTCCCTCAGAATTGCTGCTTGATTGAATTTCTTCATCACCTGCCATCGCGCCAGTTATTGAGCTTGAAGCGAGATTTGGAGGATTGGAGCGAGATTGAGCGAAATGAGGAGGATTCGAGTGAACGCTTGAGTTCTGGATTCTTTGAGTGTGAGATACCCTTTCTTTTAGGGAGGCTGCTTATTACAATTATGCCACCGTAAATTATTTCACACCCGCGCCTCCTCTTTAATCGTGAGCCGTTCATCTGTTTAATCCAACGCTCCAAGTGAATTCGCATATTGTACGGTAGCAACAAGTTGCATCGGAAACAGACTCTTGATATACATTTACATGTTTGCAATGAGGATCATACGAGGATAGTATTTAGGATGTAAAATGAGGATTAATCTTAACCACTAGATTGTAGGAATGAAGAGTTATGATTAAAACACATAGAGTGGCAAAATTGTAAATATAATCAATTTTTTTATTTATTTTTTCAAATTTTTTTTACAGAATTTTTTTTTCCAAATATTATTTTATTTCAAAAAATAATATTTTTCCAAAAAATATTTTGTCCCCAATTTGTTTTTCAAAAAATATTTTTTTCCCGAAAATTAATTTTTTTTCCAAAAATATTTTTAAATTTTTTTCATGAATATTTTCCTAAAAAAATTAGTATCATGCACTTTAGCATTTTAATCATGTACTTTAATATACTTACACATGCATGCACTTAACTTGGAATATTGAACATCCACTTTAACATAATTACATATACATTTTTTAGCTTATTAAGTATGTACTTTAACATGATAAATATGTACTTTAACATACTAACATATGCACTTTTAATATAATAAACATACACTAGATAAAATATGCACTTTTAATATACATGTTAAACATGCACATTTACATATTATAGCATGCACTTTATCATATTAAAGATGCACTCTATGTGAGCATTAAAAATGTGTTGATATATGCACTTTGAATTCATTATAGATGCACTTTTGGTGCTTATTTATGCACTTGATATATAATAATAAAATATTTTTCAAAAAAAATGAAAAAAAAAATTTGTGGAATTTTTTTTTAAAAAAAATATTAATTTTGAAAAAAATATTATAAAAATAATGATATTTATAATTTTGTTACTCCAATCTTACCCATCCATCTCTTAGATCTTATGGCCTCAATTACTCTTCACTTTACAATATAAGATCATTATATACTTGAACCCTACTTCCAAAGTTCCAATCGTAAATTAGAGCAATGGAGTAATGCCTCAAAGTAATATTTACAGTAAAATTAGAGCAATGAAATAAATAAAATATAAATATAATAAAAAAAGATTAATGGAGCAAATAAAATACAAATATAATAAAATTGGAGCAATGCCTAAAAGCCATACTCAGTATATAGTAGTAGTAAATCAGAGCACTAGAGTAAATGACATACAAATATATTAAAATTTATAAATTTAATGTAAACTTTAAAACCAATTTGATAAGAAATATGTTTATGTTTTTTACTAAGATAATATTTATTATTCAAATACCCTTTCATTTGGTATTTATAGAATTTTTCACACATATTAAAACGAAAAAATTATTTAATATATTCTTATTTAATTATTTCTAACATCAATAAGTAGGTGAGGGAACCAAAAAGTCTAATTTTAAAATTAATGATTACAAGATTTACAACTAATAAGGATAAATTTGATAAATCTTGACCAAAATAGGTAAAAAGACAAATAATGTTTAACAAAACTAATGGCCTAGAAGAATATATGAAGACTAATGGATGAAGTATAAATTAAAACATAAATTTTAAAGTCATACTCAGTTGCAAATGAAAACATAAAATAAATAAGGAAAAATTACTTCAAATAATACTAACTATTCACCATTAACTCAAAATAATACCAACTCTTAAAATTATAAATAATGATATCAAATGTATACGTATTTACCCATAACAATATGACTTTTCTTCCGGCAAGGAATTCGACATAAATATTGTTTTTGCTATCGGAAAATGCTTAGTTGGCTTATTAAATATTTTATGAGTAGACTTTGATACATATTCATGAGAAAATAAATAAAAATGAAACTCATCTTCCCCACATATATCTCTGCAACACAACAAACAAGAACATGCTTTGTATCCCTCTTCGGCCGCCACCACCGCTTCCTCCTCCAATCACCAAATCCGGCCTATCACTCTCCTCCACTCTCACCCCTTAGCCAAGCTCGATGTCCACCATCGCTCCACCGCTCCCTATTGCCTTCTCCCAGATGTCGTGGTGTCGCCACCGGCGTGACTCGATGGCCTTGTTAGCTTCTAGCAGTGCCTCCACCCACCACCAGAAGAGTCAAAAGCACAAAACTCTCAACAACCTCATATGGAAAATACATTCCATCGCACAAATGCTTAAAGATCTCATCAATCTAACCACAAGAGATTTTGTATCAACAATCACAAATTCGATCCACATATAACAATATTTAATCACCAATTTCTTAAAATAATCAAGATTTAAGTGGATTTAATCATCTAATTTTTAGGGTTTCTAAAATTCAATTTGGGGCTTTCACAAATTCATCCAAAAAAAACCGTATCCACTCCGAGGTGGTAGAATGACTGTTGTTGTGAGTTGTTTGGTGGTCAGCGAAGAAGAGGATGTGTGGATGCACTCTGACACTTGATGATGTGGAATGTAGGTAGATGAACAAACTAGAGAAACTATGAACGAAGAAATAGAACACATCTAGTGTTTCAATAAGTTTTAACTTTTTAATCATTTTTATTAATAATTTTATTTTAAATATTTTTTAGCATTAACCCTGGTTATAAATTGCTAACTAAATCTAGTCATTACTTCTAAGAAGCCATGTCATTATTTTCCAGGAGCCATGTCATCAATCTCGCCGGATTTTCCACCGGATAAATAATTGTACTATTATTTATAAATATGCTTATAGTTGGTACTGCTCCTAGTAATTTTAGCAGTTGGTATTATTTTAGGTTGAGCGTGAATAGTTTGTATTATTTAAAGTAATTTTACCAATAAATAAATACAATTCTAAACTCATATCTATGTATATCACAATAACAATTACACTTAATATAAATATGTAAAACTTAACAAATTTGCTATGTTATATAAAAAGCAAAAATTTATAACATGGAAAAAATTATAAATTATACGTCAATGGAAAAAATTTAAAACTAAATTGTTAATTTAATTCATTACATCATGTTAACTTATGGCCTTAGATATTTATTAAAATATCTTAACAATTCATAATTTTCAAATATTTATTTTATCTTTTAAAATTAAAATTACAAAAATAATAAAATAAAATTATTAAATTAGAATAATTATAATATTATAAAAGTTAATTCAGCACAGTAATAAATTACTAGTTACAGTCATTCAATTGCTCTAGTGATTTAGCATTGAGATCCGTTAAAAGTTCTACTGGAGGCGTGTATGGTGATACTGATATTGGGAGAAGTTTACCACTTTGTGTATCAACAGTATTTCGATTTGAACGTAGAACGACTTTAACCGATCGAACCAGATTATTAGTAATAATAAAAAAAGAGTTACTAGTTACAGTAAAATTTATGTTGAAGGCCTCAAAGTTTTTTTTTTTGATTTATTATTTAGAACGAAGCTTATGGCTGTGAAATCGTTGAATAGTCAAAGGCTGTGAAAACGTTGAATAGTCAACGACTGTAACTCGCTTAGCTTGAACGCAGAAACGGTAATAAAAGGAAAGGGCACTCCAGTCTCCAATCTCACTTCTACTTCTTCCCCACATCTTCGACTCTGCTCTCTCTCTCTCTCACACACACACACAAAAACACCATCTGTTTATTTGATGTTCAAATCGACGTCGCCGCGGCGATCATCGGTGGATGAGAGTTCGATGGAGGAAAACCTTTTTCCTGCCGGAAATCCACGAGGGAGGACGGGACGAAAACGCGTCTCGAAGAGCCAAATTTAGAAGATATAGGCGGTGGTCGCGCCGGTCGTCAGAGAATTCGGTATCGCCATAACCGGCGGCTTCGTAACTTGTCTGGAAGAACCCTAAACCAGTATGTTGTTGTAATTTCACATCGATGGTTATTGGACTAGTAAAACTAAGAGATGGAGATAAAACATCAAATTTGGGGATTTAGGGTTTTTCAAATCTCCATCGCCATAGTTGATCCGCTTGGAGCTTTCGGCACGGTCTTGTAAATATATCCACATGTGATGTGATTTAGTAAGTGATCTCTTACTCTTAGTGTACATTGTTAGATTAAAATTACTCTTGTTGCAGTTGAAATTACATTATTGATGCTGAGATATTGGTCATTCCCCTTCGTCAGTTGAGAGCTTATTTTGCAGCCTTCGAACCTTTTCTGCACAAACTAATACATAGTAATTTGAGAGAATTAATACTATCATAATCAGCCTTTTCATGGGCATATTTCTGTCGATTTTCTTTCTTGACAAAGATCTTAAGCCAACCTACTTACAACCCTAGTGGCATTCCAACCTACTTACAACCCTAGTGGCATTTTGTTAAATCATCATACAAGCACCTTAAAATCATGAATTGTGTGATATAGTGGGGAAGGACATGACGGTAGAAAAAAAAATCATCGATAGGCTATGATTGATACTCAATTAATTAATGATGCAAACCCCCAACTTGGAAATTCTTAACAGGACATCTTAGCATGAACATTTCTTTGGATATTGGCTTGGAATCAGTTGAATCCCACACATTTAGCATTTAAACATTTGCACCATTAGCAGAGGGAGAACTGGGCACCTAGGAATAAGTTAAGAGCTGTGTGGATCTGCATTATTGTTACTTCTAACTTCTAAGTTTAGATCATGGAAGAAGAAATATTTGTTCTATTTATATAATATGGGATATTATGAGGTCTGTAGCAGAGGATGTATATCAGTATATGAGTATGTCTATGGACACTTGTAGACACTATAAATCGCTCATGCAATCTAGTACTTATATGATATTTATTAACTGACTGGGTGAAGAATATACAAGTCTTTATATTATATGGAGAGGTACTCTATACGTGCATGTTTGTATCTATTCATTGATAGGTTATGATAGTCAATTAATACTTGCACGTTGGTCTGTTGCACAAGATAGATGAATTGTTTAATCTGTCCCACTACGCTTTCTAGTAAACAATATGCTCGCTTAAGGAGTTTGTCTCTTGGGTTGGTGATAGATCTGACCGTACTTGACCCGACCCGAAAACCAAAGTGAATGACCCAAAAGTGATGGTTAAGGATAGACCCGACGCGAAATAGAAGTGATGGTTGGGGATGGACCCCGATCGGACTAGATCCGACCGGAAAACCAAAGTGAATGACCCGAAAGTGATGATTGCGAAAAGACCCCGACCCGAAATAGAAGTGATGGTTGGGGATAAACCCTAACCTAAAAGTGATGGACTGCACAAATAGACTCGGACCGAAAATGACCCGACTGGAAAACGAAAGTGATTGACCTGAAAATAATGGTCAGGGATAGACCCGACCCGATATAGAAATGATGGTTGGTGATAGACCCTGATTCGAAATAGAAGTGATGGTTGGGGATAGACCCTAACCCGAAAGTGATGGTTGCATGGATAGACTCCGATCGAAAATGACCCAACCGAAAAACGGAAGTGATTGACCCGAAAGTAATGGTTGGGGATAGACCCCGACCCGATATAGAAATGATGGTTGGGGATAGACCCCGATCCGAAATAGAAGTGATGGTTGGGGATTAGACCCTAACCCGAAAGTGATGGTTGCATGAATAGACTCCGACCGAAAATGACCCGACCGAAAAACGGAAGTGATTGACCCGAAAGTAATGGTTGGGGATAGACCCCAACCAGTATAGAAATGATGGTTGGGGATAGACCCCGACCCGACTCGTCCCTAAAATGATAGTGAATGACCCGAAAGAGATGGTTGGGGATAGACCCTGACCGGACTTGACCCAACCCAAAAACGAAAGTGTATGACCCGAAAGAGATGGTTGGGGATACACCCCAACCCTGGTTCGGGATAGACCTCGACTGGACTTGACCCAACCCAAAAACGAAAGTGAATGACCCAAAAGTGTTGATTGAGGATTGACCTCGACCCGAAATAGAAGTGATGGTCAAGGCTAGACCTCGACCTCACTAGATCCAACTCGAAACTAAAAGAGATGGTTAGGGGTAGACCTCAACCCCAAATGGATATGATGGTTGGGGATAGACCCGACTCCAAATAGAAATGATGGTCGGGGATAGACCCCGATCGGACTTGACCTGACCCAAAAACGAAAGTGAATGACCCGAAAGTGATGGTTGGGATAGACCCCGACCCCAAATAGAAATGATGGTTGCTGATAGATCCCGATCGAACTTGACTAAACCCAAAAACGAAAGTGAATGACTCGAAAGTGATAGTTGAGTATAGATCCTGATCTGAAATAGAAATGATGGTTCAAGGTAGACCTCGGTCGGATTTGACCCGACCCGAAAACAAAAGTAAATGATTCGAAAGTGATGGTTAGGGATAGACCCCAACTCGAAATAGAAGTTATGGTTGAGTATAAACCCCGCCCGGATTTGACCCGACCTCAAAACCAAAGTGAATGACCCGAAAGTGATGGTTGAGGATAGACCCTAACCCGTAAGTGATGGTTGCACGAATAGACTTCGACCAAAAATGACCCATCGAAAAATGAATGTAATTCGCCCGAAAGTAATAGTTGGGGATAGACCCCGACCCGATATAGAAATGATGGTTGGGGATAGACCCCGATCGTAGGGGTGTCAATCGGGCGGGTCGGGTCGGGTCGGGTTCGGGTCGGGTCATTTCGGATTCGGGTCAGTTCGGATTCGGGCCAATGTCCGATATTATAACAAGTCGGACCATATCGGGTCGGGTCAGATATTCATTTATCGGGTGAGATCGGGTATTCGGGTCAATTTCGGTCGGATTAATTTGGATTTCGGTCAAACTTAGGGATGTCAATCGGGCAAATCGGATCGGTTTCGGGTCGGGTCATTTTGGTTTCGGATTAATCCGGATCTCGGCTAATGTCGTATTCACGTGTATTTTGACTTCGGGTCGGCCGGGTCAATTGTTCATTTTATCGGGAGAAGTTGGATATTCGGGTCAATTTCGATGAGTTATTTCGGATTATGACTGAACTAGATTTTGTGTAAATCATATTTCGGTTGAGTCGGAATTCAGATGAATATGAGTTCGAATGAATAAGATTTCGTTTACGATCTCAAAAGAATCGCATTTCGTATAAATCGAAATGTGGTTGAAATGTATTTCGATGGAACCGGTTTTCGATTGAAGGCAAACATAATTACAATAAATATATATATTCACTATAAAATCTCCTATAATTGGAGTTCTATATTTAAGGCTTTTGATAAGGATGATTCTTACGGTAAATAGTGAGGATAAACTTAAACCTTTGAGTTTATGATTTAACGATAAGGAATGTTTAGGATCAGGTGACATTGATTTTTCCAGTGATTTCGGGCTATCGAGTTTGGGTTTTCATGTGATTTCAAATCAGTCAACTTTGGGTTTTCAGGTGATTTCGGATCGGACAACTTCGGGTTTTCGGGTGATTTCGGATCGGGTAACTTCGTGTTTTCGGGTGATTTTGGATCGGGCAACTTCGGGTTTTCGGGTGATTTCAGGTCGGGTGACTTCGGGTACCGGGTTGATAACGGGCTAGTCCGTTCGGGTTATTTTTGGGTTCGGGCTAGTCGGTTTGGGTCGGGTCGGGTTCGGATATACAATATTTTATTTCTTTTCGGATATCGAACGGGTTCGGTTTCGGGCGGGTCGGGCGGGTCATTCGGATCGGGTCAAGTTTTGACAGCCCTACCCGATCGGACTTGACCCTGATCCGACATAGAAATAATGGTTGGGGATAGACCCCGACCAGACTAGACCTGACCCGGATACGAAAGCGAATGATTTGAAAGAGATGGTTGGAGATAGACCCCGATTCCAAATAGAAATGATGGTTGGGGATAGACCCCGATCAGACTTAACCCGACCCGAAAAAACGAAATTGAATGACCCGGATATATGTTTGGGGATAGATCCCGATCGGACTTGACCCGAACCAAAAAACGAAAGTGAATGACCTGAAAGTGATGGTTGTGGATAGACCCCGATCCGAAATAGAAATGATGGTCGGGGTCTATCCCTGACCCGAAAGAGATATGATGGTCAGGGATAAAATGCGACCCAAAATGGAAGTGATGGTTAAAGATGGACCTCAACCCGAAATAGAAATGATGATCAGGGATAGACCTCGATCGAACTAGACCCAACTTGAAAATGGAAGTAAATGACCTGAAAGAGATAGTTGGTATAAACCCCGACCCCAAATAGAAACGATGGTCGGGGATAGACCCCAACCAGGTTTGATTGGACCCAAAAACAAAAGTGAATGACTCAAAAGTGATGGTTGAGGATAGATCTTGACCCAAAACAGAAATGATGGTTCAAGATATATCTCGACCGGACATGACCCGATTCGAAAATCAAAGTGAGTGACCCGAAAGTATTGGTTAAGGATAGACCCCGATTCGAAATAGAAGTGAGAGACTACACCTGACCCTAAAACAAAAGTGAATGACCCAATCACTTGTGGATAGACATCGTTCGGATTTCACCCGAATCGAAACCAAAGTGAATGACCCGAAAGTGATGGTTGTGGATTGACCGTGACCCAAAATAGAAGTGATACATGAGGATGGGCTCTCACCTTGAAAGTGATGGTTGTAGGGATAGACTCCGATCGAAAAAGACCCAAATGGAAAACAGAAGTGATTGACCCGAAAGTGATAGTTGGGGATAGACCCCGACCCAAGAATGCAACAATGGTTAAGGATAAACCCCGACAAGGCTAGACCCGAAAACGAAACTCAATGACCCGAAAGAGATGGTTAAGGATACACCCCTACCCAAAATAGAAATGGTGGTTGGGGAAAGACCTTGATCAGACTTAACCCGACACGAAAACGAAGTGAATGACCCGAAAGTGATGATTGAGAATAGATCCCGACACGAAATAGAAATGATGGTTGGGGGTAGACGTCGATCGGACTTGACCGGACTCGAAAACCAAGGTGAATGACACAAGTGATGGTTGAGGATATATCCCGACCCTAAATATAAGTGTTGGTTGGAGATGGACCCCGACCGGACTAGACTTGACCCAGAAACAAAAAAATGAATCAAACAAAAGTGATGATTATGAAAAGACCTTGATCGGATTTCACTTGACCCGAAAATCAAAGTGAATGGCCCAAAAGTGATGGTTGGAGATAGACCCCGACCCGAAATAGAAGTGATGGTTGGGGATAGACCCCGATCATATTTGGCCCAACACGAAAAACCAAAGTGAATGACATGAAAATGATGAATGGAGATAGACCCCGACCCGAAATAGAAGTGATGGTTGGAGATAGACCCTCATTCGGAAGTGATGGTTGTAGTGATAGATTGCAAGCGAAAATGACCCGATCGAGAACGAAAGTGATTTACCCGAAAGTGATAGTTGGGGATCGACCCAAACCCGATATAGAAATGATGGTTGGGGATAGACCCCAATCAGACAAGACTTGACCCGAAGTGGATGCCTCGAAAGATATGGTTGAGGATAGACCCTAGCCGGACATGACCCGACCTGAAAATGAAAGTGAATGACCCGAAAGTGATGGTTGAGGATAGTCCACGACCGAAAATAGAAATGATGGTCGGGGATACACCCCGATCGGAATTGACCTGACTCGAAAACAAAGTGAATGACCCAAAAGTGATGGTTGAGGATAGACCCCAACCCGAAATAGAAATGATGGTTGTGGATAGATCCTTATCGGATTTGACCCGACTCGAAAACCAAAGTGAATGATCGAAGTGGTGGTTGGGATAGTTCTTCACCCGAAATAGACGTCGTGGTTAGGGATAGACCCTTATCGGATTTGACCCGACTCGAAAACCAAGTGAATGATCGAAGTGGTGGTTGGGATAGTCCTTCACCCGAAATAGACGTCGTGGTTAGGGATAGACCCTGACCCGGAAGTGATGGTTGCACGGATAGACTCCGAATGAAAATGACCTGACCCGATATTGTAATGGTGGATAGGGATAGACCCCGATCGGACTTGACTTGACTCGAAAATAAAAGTGAATGACCCGAAAGTGATGGTTGAGGATATTGAGCCCGATGAGAAATGGAAATGATGGTTGGTGATACACCCTGACCGGACTAGACTTAACTGAAAACCAAAGTGAATGACCCAAAAGTGATGGTTGTGGATAGACCTTGATCGGATTTCATCCTGATCCCCGAAAGTGATGGTTAGGGATAGACCCAACCCAAAATAAAAGTGATAGTTGGGGATAGACCCGAACCGGATTTGACCGGACCTGAAAACCAAAGTGAATGACCCGAAAGTGATGATTGAAAAAAGACCCCGACCCATATTAGAAATGATGATTAGGGATATACCCCGACCGAACTATACCCCGACCCGAAATAGAAATGATGGTTGAGGATAGAACCGACCCGAAAACGAAAGTGAATGACCTGAAAGAGATGGTTAGGTATAGACCTCGACCCCAAATAGAAATGATGGTTTGGGATAGACCCCGATCAGACTTGACCTGACCTGAAAACAAAAGTGAATGACCCGAAAGAGATGGTTGGGGATATTCCCCGATCCCAAATAGGAACGATGGTTAGGGTATACCCCGACCAGACTTGACCTGACCCAAAAACGAAAGTGCTGGACTCGAAAGTGATGGTTGGGGAAGAACCCGACCAGAAATAGAAATGATGGTTGGGGATAGACCTTGACTAGAATAGACCCGACCCGAAAACCAAAGTGAACTGCCTCAAAGTGATGGTTGAGGATAAATCTCGACCCATAATAGAAGTGATGTCAAGGATGGACCCCGAACGGACTAGACCTGGCCCGAAAATCGAAGTGAATGGCCTCAAAGTGATGGGTGTGGATAGACCCCGATCGGATTTTGATCGGTACTATTTTATAGTGCATATCTAGGGATTATTACCAGGTTTGAGGCGCCATTTGGTGGGATTTAGAGCACAATTGGAGAATATGGAGTTAGAGCAGAGAAGTGTGGTTTTGGTGGTCTGAAGGAGCTAATTGGAGACATCCAGAGGAAGAAGAGTTGACCACCTGAGGAGACAAGGAAAATCCATGAAGGAACCACAAGGAGTTGGCTAATTTCCGAAGAAAATGACGCGAAAGAGAAGAGGTCGCGACCGCGGTTAATTTCGGGAATTAATTAGACCACTTCGAGAGCAAACCGCGACCGTGGCCAAAAGGCCGTGACCGCGGCCATCACGTGAGGCAAAGCAGCGAAATTAATTAAACGAGCCCGCGTGCTGGAAATTGAAGGAAATTAGGCCCAAATGAAGAAAAGCCCAAAAGGTCTCGGCCCATGAAGAAGGAGCATGATGCCGCGTGAGTTGAAGCGTCAAATTGAAGCGGAAGAAGACGGGGCATGACATCAGCGCCTTATTGATTTGCTGGAATTGAGTGGGCCGTTGCTGCTTGCGTGTGATGGGCCGAGCGAGGAGAGTGGGTTGCGCAGCTGCTTGGAGTGGGCCGCCGAATTGATGTGCTGTACTGGGCCGAGAATGAAGCTGCTGGAATTGAAGTGGGCCGCGCTGATGAGCTGCTTGGAGTGGGGCCGAGCGAGATGCCTTGCGAGAGTGCTAAACGAGATGGAGCGGCAGCTTTCGTATTTTTGTTTCTTTTTCCCTTTTTTCGTTTCTTTTTATTATTTTATTCTGAGATATTATTTTATTTCCTTGTAAGATGGGGTTTGTGATCTTGGACTTTAGGTTAATTTTATTTAACCTAAATCCCACAGCCTCCATTCATCATCTTCAGATCATCGTTTTCCATTCAGTATTGTTTTTCCCTTTCTTAGTTTAGTTCTTTATTTTGTTTTGTTTTTGGCTGGACAATTGAAGCCTTGGTTTGAATTTGATATTGAGATTATTCTTTTACTCTTTCTATGATTGTATTAATTCTCTCTCGTGCTTAATCTCATTGATCATATTTCGATTTCCCTTGATTTGTTGATTAGGACATCAAGTAGATTTATAATAATAGTTCCCTCTAGATTGACAACCTAGAGAAATTAGTATTATGCTATTGGTTCCCCTTTTCCATACAACCTGTTGAGATTGTTATTGATCATACTACTAAGGATTGGAGGATACTGGTTGAGAATCTAAATCCCTTAGTTTGTGTAGAGAATTAATTGCATGCAATTGTATGACTGATTGCTACACGTGCATGTACCTATCTATTTCTGAACTCCTTGCTGCTATTAAATTAGATCTTGAAGGTTAGTATGGATTTGTTTGATAGTTAGGGCTATCAGGACTGGTTGGACTGGTAATTATATCATAACAGGGATTAGGACATTCATGAGAATTGATGACTAGGGATAATCAATGATTGATCAACCAAACTAAAGGTGGATATTTGTCTAGCCAAGCTTTCTATGTTTTGTTTATCGTTTCTTAGTTAGTTTCATACAAAACTCCCCATTTGTCTTTGTTATCAATTGGTGAATGATTTTGCAAACAGGAAATATAACTTGATTCTCTGTGGGATTCGACCCTTACTTACCAAACTACATTAGTTAGGTTTGTTTAGGATTATTTTGTTTAGGTGTTACGACAACGCCCTATCAAATTGGCGCCGTTGCCGGGGAATCTAAGGTTTGTATTTTCTTGTTTGTTTGTTTACCATTTGATAACAAGACACTATCCTTTTCTTTTAGTTTTCTTTCTTTGTTGTGTTTTCGTTTCGTCTTTTGACTAACCTGCAAGGAGGAGGCCGAACCATATTGAAGACGGTGTTAACCATGCACCAGTAACGTTTCCGCGAGCGCAAAAGACGTTCCGCGGTCGCGGAATTACCACTGTAAGTCTCCTTTTTCCCTGCTCGAATTTTTTTTTTGAAAAAACCTTAAACGGAATTTAAAAAAAAAAAAAAAAAAAGTTCTACCGGAGGCCAGCTGTCCGAGTTTCCCATGGAGAGATGGTGCGCATCATGTTGTCAAGGAGGAGACATTCGCCCCACATAATTATTTGACAACGATGATGACCCTACTTTTAACAGCTGAGGAGGAGGAACACTAGGGCCCACACTACGATTACATCTAGGCTCCACCATGTGTTCATAGAAGGCCGTGCAACCCCGACATCATTGCTATACCACTATTCACCAAAGTGGTTTCCTTTTGGTTGTACGGTAGGAGAAGATTATAGGGTTGATGAAGACACCCGCCCAACACTAGAGACTTGTGCTTATATGGAGATTACCGCCAGCAACAACGAAAGTGTCCAAGCAGGCTCGGCGACGTTTGGTGAGTTATTTTTTGCTTTTCCTTGTGATTTTATTCTTTTGTCTTTCATTACATTGAGGACAATGCAATGTTTAAGCACATGGGAGGGTTTTTATACATGCTACGTCGCTGAGGAGAAAAAATAATTAAAAAATAGAAAAAAGCCAAAAATTTGAAAAAATGCAAAAATTAAAATCCTGGGATAAGTCGAAAACCTGAAAGGGCGGCTTAGTTAAAAAGGAGGTGGCTTGGACCAGCATTAGGCTGGGGTAATAATTGGTCAAGAGTGATGTGAGTATATTGTGAGCCCATCTATTGAAAAATGAAATGAGTGGCTTGGTGAAACACCGAAAGGACGCCTTGGCAAAATGAGTGAAAAGAAGAAGAGTGATTTTTAGGATTCCTCATTTTTCCTGGCGTGGTGACATAAGAAGAGGAGTTATAAGGAGGATTCAGGTAGGTCACTCTGGGAGGTATAAGAAGATAGATGAGAGACTAGGATTAGAATTTATTCTCTCTATGGTGTTTGGGATAAGCTTGGGGGAGGTACTCTGCTTTCCTTTTAGCTTGGTTGTGTGGGGTGTTGAGATTTCTTGATTTGATGTTGTGGTTTATTGTGCTGAGCTTATTTTTGTATGGTTGCCTGGAGTTTATTGTTGGGGATGATTCTTGGAGATTGAGTTTTCTATGCTTCCTGAGACCTTGGGGATTGAATTGGAGGAGTAAGTTGACTTTAGCTTACTCGAGGACGAGCAAGGTTTAAGCATGTGGGATTTGATCGGTGCTATTTTATAGTGGATATCTAGGGATTATTACCAGGTTTGAGGCGCCATTTTGTGGGATTTAGAGCACAATTGGAGATTATGGAGTTAGAGCGGAGAAGTGTGGTTTTGGTGGTCTGGAGGAGCTAATTGGAGACATCCAGAGGAAGAAGAGTTGACCACCTGAGGAGACAAGGAAAATCCATGAAGGAACCACAAGGAGTTGGCTAATTTCCGAAGAAAATGACGCGAAAGAGAAGAGGCCGCGACCGCGGTTAATTTCGGGAATTAATTAGGCCACTTCGAGAGCAAACCGCGACTGTGGCCAAAATGCCGCGACCGCGGCCATCACGTGAGGCAAAGCAGCGAAATTAATTAAACGAGCCCGCGTGCTGGAAATTGAAGGAAATTAGGCCCAAATGAAGAAAAGCCCAAAAGGTCTCGGCCCATGAAGAAGGAGCATGATGCCGCGTGAGCTGAAGCGTCAAATTGAAGCGGAAGAAGACGGGGCATGACGTCAGCGCCTTATTGATTTGCTGGAATTGAGTGGGCCGCTGTTGCTTGCGTGTGATGGGCCGAGCGAGGAGAGTGGGCTGCGCAGCTGCTTGGAGTGGGTCGCTGAATTGATGTGCTGTGCTGGGCCGAGAATGAAGCTGCTGGAATTGAAGTGGGCCGCGCTGATGAGCTGCTTGGAGTGGGGCCGAGCGAGATGCCTTGCGAGAGTGCTAAACGAGATGGAGCGGCAGCTTCCGTATTTTTGTTTCTTTTTCCCTTTTTTCGTTTCTTTTTATTATTTTATTCCGAGATATTATTTTATTTCCTTGTAAGATGGGGTTTATGATCTTGGGCTTTAGGTTAACTTTATTTAACCTAATTCCCACAGCCTCCATTCATCATCTTCGGATCATCGTTTTCCATTCAGTATTGTTTTTCCCTTTCTTAGTTTAGTTCTTTATTTTGTTTTGTTTTTGGCTGGACAATTGAAGCCTTGGTTTGAATTTGATATTGAAATTATTCTTTTACTCTTTCTATGATTGTATTAATTCTCTCTCGTGCTTAATCTCATTGATCATATTTCGATTCCCCTTGATTTGTTGATTAGGACATCAAATAGATTTATAATAATAGTTCCCTCTAGATTGACAACCTAGATAAATTAGTATTATGCTATTGGTTCCACTTTTCCATACAAGCTGTTGAGATTGTTATTGATCATACTACTAAGGATTGGAGGATACTGGTTGAGAATCTAAATCCCTTAGTTTGTGTAGAGAATTAATTGCATGCAATTGTATGACTGGTTGCTACACGTGCATGTACCTATCTATTCCTGAACTCTTTGCTGCTATTAAATTAGATCTTGAAGGTTAGTAGGGATTTGTTTGATAGTTAGGGCTATCGGGACTGGTTGGACTGGTAACTATTTCAGAACAGGGATTAGGACATTCATGAGTATTGAGAACTAGGGATAATCAATGATTGATCAACCAAACTAAATCTGGATATTTGTCTAGCCAAGCTTTCTATGTTTTGTTTATCGTTTCTTAGTTAGTTTCATACAACCCCCCCCCCCCCCCCCCCCCCCCCCCCCCTCCCTTTGTCTTTGTTATCAATTGGTGAATGATTTTGCAAACATGAAATATAACTTGATTCTCTGTGGGATTCGACCCTTACTTATCAGACTACATTAGTTAGGTTTGTTTAGGATTATTTTGTTTAGGTGTTACGACAACGCCCTATCAAATTGGCGCCGTTGCCGGGGAATCTAAGGTTTGTATTTTCTTGTTTGTTTGTTTACCATTTGATAACAAGACACTATCCTTTTCTTTTAGTTTTCTTTCTTTATTGTGTTTTCGTTTCGTCTTTTGACTAACCTGCAGGGAGGAGGCCCGAACCATATTGAAGACGGTGTTAACCATGCACCAGTAACGTTTCCGCGGGCGCGGAAGACGTTCCGCGGTCGCGAAATTACCACTGTAAGTCTCCTTTTTCCCTGCTCGAAAAAATAAAATAAAAATAATAATAATTCCGAAAAAACCTTAAACGGAATTAAAAAAAAAAGTTCTACGAGAGGCCAGCTGTCCGAGTTTCCCATGGAGAGATGGTGCGCATCATGTTGTCAAGGAGGAGACATTCGCCCCACATAATTATTTGACAAAGATGATAACCCTACTTTTGACAGTTGAGGAGGAGGAACACTAGGGCCCACACTACGATTACATCTAGGCTCCACCATGTGTTCATAGAAGGCCGTGCAACCCCGACATCATTGCTATACCATTATTCACCAAAGTGGTTTCCTTTTGGTTGCACGGTAGGAGAAGATTATAGAGTTGATGAAGACACCCGCCCAACACTAGAGACCTGTGCTTATATGGAGATTACCGCCAGCAGCAACGAAAGTGTCCAAGCAGGCTCGGCGACGTTTGGTGAGTTATTTTTTGCTTTTCCTTGTGCTTTTATTCTTTTGTCTGTCATTACATTGAGGACAATGCAATGTTTAAGTATGGGGGAGGGTTTTTATACTTGCTACGTCGCTGAGGAGAAAAAATAATTAAAAAGAGAAAAAGGCAAAAATTTGAAAAAAGGCAAAAATTGAAATCCTGGGATAAGTCGAAAACCCGAAAGGACGGCTTAGGTAAAAAGCAGGTGGCTTGGACCGGAATTAGGTTGGGGTAATAATTGGTCAAGAGTGATGTGAGTATATTGTGAGCCCATCTATTGAAAAATGAAATGAGTGGCTTGGTGAAAACCCGAAAGGGCGCCTTGGCAAAATGAGTGAAAAGAAGAAGAATGATTTTTAGGATTCCTCATTTTTCCTAGCGTGGTGATATAAAAAGAGGAGTTATAAGGAGGATTCGGATAGGTCACTCTAGGAGGTATAAGAAGATAGATGGGAGACTAGGATTAGAATTTATTCACTCTATGGTGTTTGGGATAAGCTTGGGGGAGGTACTCTGCTTCCCTTTTAGCTTGGTTGTGTGGGGTGTTGAGATTTCTTGATTTGATGTTGTGGTTTATTGTGCTGAGCTTATTTTTGTATGGTTGCCTGGAGTTTATTGTTGGGGATGATTCTTGGAGATTGAGTTTTCTATGCTTCCTGAGACCTTGGGGATTGAATTGGAGGAGTAGGTTGACTTTAGCTTACTCGAGGACGAGCAAGGTTTAAGCATTTGGGATTTGATCAGTGCTATTTTATAGTGCATATCTAGGGATTATTACCAGGTTTGAGGCGCCATTTGGTGGGATTTAGAGCACAATTGGAGATTATGGAGTTAGAGCGGAGAAGTGTAGTTTTGGTGGTCTGGAGGAGCTAATTGGAGACATCCAGAGGAAGAAGAGTTGACCACCTGAGGAGACAAGGAAAATCCATGAAGGAACCACAAGGAGTTGGCTAATTTCCGAAGAAAATGACGCGAAAGAGAAGAGGCCGCGACCGCGACCCGAAGGCTGCGCCCGCGGTTAATTTCGGGAATTAATTAGGCCACTTCGAGAGCAAACCGCGACCGTGGCCAAAAGGCCGCGACCGCGGCCATCACGTGAGGCAAAGCAGCGAAATTAATTAAACGAGCCCGCGTGCTGGAAATTGAAGGAAATTAGGCCCAAATGAAGAAAAGCCCAAAAGGTCTCGGCCCATGAAGAAGGAGCATGATGCCGCGTGAGCTGAAGCGTCAAATTGAAGCGGAAGAAGACGGGGCATGACGTCAGCGCCTTATTGATTTGCTGGAATTGAGTGGGCCGCTGCTGCTTGCGTGTGATGGGCCGAGCGAGGAGAGTGGGCTGTGCAGCTGCTTGGAGTGGGCCGCCGAATTGATGTGCTGTGCTGGGCCGAGAATGAAGCTGCTGGAATTGAAGTGGGCCGCGCTGATGAGCTGCTTGGAGTGGGGTCGAGCGAGATGCCTTGCGAGAGTGCTAAACGAGATGGAGCGGCAGCTTTCGTATTTTTGTTTCTTTTTCCCTTTTTTCGTTTCTTTTTATTATTTTATTCCAAGATAATATTTTATTTCCTTGTAAGATGGGGTTTGTGATCTTGGGCTTTTGGTTAACTTTATTTAACCTAATTCCCACAGCCTCCATTCATCATCTTCGGATCATCGTTTTCCATTCAGTATTGTTTTTCCCTTTCTTAGTTTAGTTCTTTATTTTGTTTTGTTTTTGGCTAGACAATTGAAGCCTTGGTTTGAATTTGATATTGAGATTATTCCTTTACTCTTTCTATGATTGTATTAATTCTCTCTTGTGCTTAATCTCATTGATCATATTTCGATTCCCCTTGATTTGTTGATTAGGACATCAAATAGATTTATAATAGTAGTTCCCTCTAGATTGACAACCTAGAGAAATTAGTATTATGCTATTGGTTCCCCTTTTCCATACAACCTGTTGAGATTGTTATTGATCATACTACTAACGATTGGAGGATACTGGTTGAGAATCTAAATCTCTTAGTTTGTGTAGAGAATTAATTGCATGCAATTGTATGACTGGTTGCTACACGTGCATGTACCTATCTATTCCTGAACTTCTTGCTGCTATTAAACTAGATCTTGAAGGTTAGTAGGGATTTGTTTGATAGTTAGGGCTATTAGGACTGGTTGGACTGGTAACTATTTCAGAACAGAAATTAGAACATTCATGAGTATTGAGGACTAGGGATAATCAATGATTGATCAACCAAACTAAAGGTGGATATTTGTCTAGCCAAGCTTTCTATGTTTTGTTTATCGTTTCTTAGTTAGTTTCATACAAAACCCCCCCTTTGTCTTTGTTATCAATTGGTGAATGATCTTGCAAACAAGAAATATAACTTGATTCTCTGTGTGATTCGACCCTTACTTACCAGACTACATTAGTTAGGTTTGTTTAGGATTATTTTGTTTAGGTGTTACGACAACGCCCTATCAGATTTCACTTGACCCCTGAAAGTGATGGTTGGGGATACACCCCCATCGGACTAGATCTGGCCCAAAAACGATAGTAAATTACCCAAAAGTGATGGTTGTGGATAGACCCCGACCTGAAATAGAAATGATGGTTGGAGATAGATCTCGACCCAAAATGGAAGTGATGGTTGAGGATAGACTTTGACTCGAAATAGAAATGATGGTCAGGGATAGACCTCGACCAGCCTAGACCCAACCTGAAAACGAAAGTGAATGACCGACGAAAGTGATTAGTTTGTTATAGAGCACGACCTGAAATAGAAATGATGGTTGTGGATGGACCCCGATCGGACCTGACCCGACCCAAAAACATAAGTGAATGACCTGAAAGTGATGGTTCGAGATAGATACTGACACAAAATAGAAGTGATGGTGACCTGTAATAGAAATGGTGGTTGGTTATGGTCATAGCAAACGTGTAGCGTTGAGTTCAACTCCATGACTTAACGTGTAGCGTTGAGTTCAACTCCATGACTTAACATTCAATCTTAAATCACCTTCCAACACCCATAAAAATAGTAGTTGTGCATATAATCTAACCAATTGCATTGAACACCCACCATCAGCTATTTCGAGCCTATTAGAAGGATATAGATGAGAATTATTGCTTCAAGGCAAATATGCGGATGCAAAAACTTGATTACTCAAATCAAATACAACCAATTTCGCACTTGTTGTGTTTTCGTACCTTGCAAGTGCAAATAGGAAACATTTAAAGCACAAGTTTTTTTGCAGATAAACAAAGTCGAAAGACTCACGTCGTCAACTGTCTTGTTTTCAATGGTGTTTCAGGAATTGCTTCCGGAAGTGCAAATCTCAACATAGTGGAGTCTGAATCTAACATACTTGTAATCCTTGATCGAGGGATCAAACCCTAATCCATACTCTTAAGCGCTGAAAATCGCAGGAGAGGGAGGAAGATTAGGTTTTTCTATTGAGGGATTCCATAACAGATACTTGTAATTCTTGTGTTTTAACATAAACACAGAGATTGAGCAAACGATAGTTGTTTCTCCGAGAAAGGCAAGCTTGTTGGTCTACTTCATCAACACGTACTAGAAACCTTACGCATAGCCCAGAGTAACAGAATCGACCAAGGGTTTCTTTTCAATGAAGAGAAAATATATATTTAACATTTAATATATGGATTTGAAGTGGAGTTCTAAGGAAACTGTATCGGTAAATTCTAAAATCATATAGTAATCCTATAAAAAAATTATAAATAGATCTGGAGAAAGAAAAAGATCATCTTGACCGTTAAAATTATTTAATTGTCAAGAACTCTTCAACTGTATGTAGAATTGATTTTTGGCCGATAAACTGGGCAGTCGATTTTTTTTAGCCGCGCACTTCCTCCTGGGCGGCTCTATATGCCGCCCAGAATACCCTTCCAAAAACCCGGTTTGCACATGGGCGGCACCTAATGCCGCCCATGCAAACCGTTTTTTTATGAACCCGATTTGGACCTGGGCGGCATTATGGGCCGCCCAGTTTTATTGGTTTTTGTAGAACCCGGTTTTATAATTTAATTTATTTATTTATTAAAAAAAATATGATTTTCTGGAAACCAGGTTAAACCTCGGCGAGACTGTAAGCCGCCGAGTGTAAACCCTAAATTGTGGGTGGCTCAACAGGCCGCCGAAAGTGGAATTTGAAATTAAAATGTGGGCGGCTTAGTAGGCCGCCCAGACCCTAAACCGCCAAAAAATTCGAAACGTCGCCGTTATAGAAGGCCGCCCAGGGTCGTCTTCTCTGGATGCGATTTCCAGCGTTCGAAATACACAAAAATGGAGCCGGGCCAATATTCAGTGGACGACCTATTTGCGATATTGGACGAGCAAGAGGCGTTGGAGGCGGCGGCGGGAGTGCTAGGCGGAGACGGCGGCGATTCGACGGCTGGTTCGACGTTGGCGGCGGCGGCCAATCTCTGTGTGACGGGGGGAAGCATCGACGATTCTGGGCCGCCTGCGGAGCCGCCCACTATGGGGGAATCTGGGCTGCCTGCGGAGCCGCCCACTATGGTGGAATCTGGGCCGCCTGCGGAGCCGCCCAGGACCGAGGGCGAGGAGGGCGATATCGCGGCGGAGAATGCCTTCGACGTCGCGTGCGCGGTTGGTCAGGAGGCCATTTCAGACTTGGGTGAAATTCCAGTTCGCGAAAAGCGAAAATATGAACGGAGGGCAACTGAAAAGGTATGGTGTTTTTTAAATTTGTAATCGTTAAATCTAATTTATTTAATTAAATTGTTTCTGCACTTGTACATTTATATACTTGGATTTTAGATTATTAAATCATTATCTTATAAAAAATAGTATAGGTAATATGCTCAATTATACTGTTAAAAATAGTATAGGTAATATGCTCAATTATACTGTTAAATAATATTTAATATATCATTGTAATGAAAATTGTAATATATTATTTTGTTTGTATGAAAATAATATTTGGACATATGTAAATAGGTTATAGTGGGTAAAATGAATATAGTTATATTTGTAAATTTGGTTTTTATTGTATTTAATCATTATAAAAAATAGTATAGGTAAATTGCGACAATTATACTGTAATATTAAATATGTTATTGTAATGAAAATTTTAATATATTGATTTTGTTTGTAAGAAAACAATTTTCTATATTTTTAATGCAAAAATAGGAAGTGTTGTGTAAGATCGCTCGGTCCGATCGAGATAGTCGCCCTACTACTGCATCTGCTCGCAAGAGGAGGGTTGACGGTGTATCGCAGAGCCATAGTGATGTCGATAGTGAGGGTGCTAGTGAGGACGATGTTGGTCCCGTCCGCTCAGATGAGGACGTGGTTATGGAGGACCCACCTCAGCAGTCACATCAGGAGGACCCACCTCTTGAGGACTCGCCTCAGCAGCAGCTACACATGGAGGAGTCACCTGAGCCATCTCAGCAGGCCCCGTCTCAGCCTGAGTCAGCCACACAGGCCCCATCTCCCACTGAGCCACATCAGGAGACTCCATCTCAGCAGGCCCCGTCTCAGCCTGAGCCAGCCACGCAGGACCCACCTCCTCCTGAGCCAGCTGAGCAGTTTCCTTCTTTGTTGAGGAACTTTGACACGCACATTGCAGAGCTGATATGGACGAAGGCGTCGTTGGACCCACCCGAGGACGTTGTTAGGAATTTGAGGGTCCAGACACGCCCTTCGCAGTTTGCATTTTGGAGGGATCGTATTCCCAGAGGGGTCCCTGCGGAGGGGTCCTGGTTTTGGATTGCGCAGCAGACGGGGTTGACCGGTTTACTTGATTTCCAGTTCGGCCATGTTGATCACAACCTCATTTCAGCGTTCGTTGAGAGATGGCATCCAGAGACGAACACCTTCCACTTTCCCTGGGGCGAGATAGGTCCTACGCTACATGACGTGCTGATGATTCTAGGGCTGCCGATCGAGGGTTTTGAGGTGACGTCGCCATGGACCGGTCAGGATATCGAGCTGGCGGAGTGTGAGGCTTTGTTCGGCTATTTGTTTGGGATAGATTCGGACTACAGCTTTGATGAGGATGATGCTGACATGGTCTGCGACCTTAGGAAGGGTTGGGTCAAGCAATTCCAGCTTGGGAGGCATGTGATGAGGATGATTGAGGAGGGTGCCCACCCAGAGGATATAGCAGCCGGTTTCTTATGGCACGTCATGTCGGCTAGCATCTTCGTTGACAAGTCAACGAACGAGCTGAAGACCACACTGCTACATCTTTTTGTGGACTAGGAGCGTGTCGTTCATACTGCTTGGGGTACCGGGGTTCTGGCTCTCCTTTATAGGAACCTTGGAGAGGGTTCTCGGGCCGGAGCTGCACAGTTCGCCGGCTGCGCACGTCTTTTGGAGGTAGGCCTTTAATATAGTTAACTTATAATTTAGATTATTAATATACATTATTGAATTGTTTATAACTAGTGGTTGTCTTTCTCTGTACGCAGGTTTGGATTTGGACGTACTTTGTATACTTCCCGGGCAACCCTAACCTCAAGGATTTGGACGTACTTTTTTATGTTTCATGTTAAACTAGTGTACGCTTTAATGTTTTCGTGAACGTGTTTTTGTTAATGATTAGTAATATTGTTGTCTCGTATAGCATTTTCCCGATTTTTTTCAATTCTCAAAAACAAATGATTAAAAACACAATATACGATCAATCTCAATCAAACTTTCACACAAAAGGAAATACAATATCATATATAAAGTCGATTACAATCCAAAAAACCTAGGTAAGTATGTCAGGTCACCCATGATATGCTCGCTCCTCTACATAATTCTTGAACCTATCCTTGAAGTGCTCATGACTATCCCATCCATCAACACTTGGATCCTTGTAAATGCGCCACTGTCTTGGAGGTGGTGGAATGGGACAATGGTCATTAATAAGCCAAATCTGTACACGTAAATAATACAGTTACTAAAAAAATTATGAAAGAATAAGTAAATACGAGAGAGTAGGACTCCACGTACCGGTACGTAATGGTCTCTCCTGCCTACATGTGCTATTGCATAAACCTTTGTCGGAGGCTCGGCACCCAGGGGGGCCCACAATGGAAGACATGTGTGCGGTCCGAACCATGATAAGACAACAACAGCCACTTGGTGTTCCATTGCAAACGCCAACCCAGTAATAGGCATTATACACCAGAAGTTTGCCGTGCACGGTGAAGGAATATAATTCAATTTCCTAACAAATTCTTCTAACGTCAACGCTTCCTCCGCAAGCATCGCTACGTAGTTCGCTCCATGTGCCTGGACGTGCTTCGAAAGCCCTAATCGGACATCAATGTACCCGTCTTCTTGGCGACACAGCAAAACGGCAAGAGAACGGAACCCACAATGACCATCACCTTTGACATTTTGAACTCCAGAAATGTAGGCGAACATGAAATGATCAATATTCTCGTGCCCCTAGTTGAAGCCGAGATACTTGACCGGCTTGTTTGAACCCGACTTGGACTTGGTTGAAGCAGATTTCGGCTTTGCATGTTTAGTGGCACTCCCCTTTGTTGTTGAAACTCCACTGTGAGGTCGTCCGCTAGAAGGGCATCCTTTCGATCCCGGGGATCCAACGGACGATTTCACATTGGTCGTCTCTTTCTCTGCAGGCTCATCCTCCTCATCCAATCCCAGCTCCTCATCCTCCATCTTCATCTTCTGCTTCTCCTTCTTCATGTTTGCATCCATATGCTCGTCCCAACACATTTTCCTCTTCGTACCGGTCTTTCTCGCATTCATCCTAGGCCTCCCCTTCTTGGTCTCACCACGTGACGGGTCTTGAATATCGCACGATGTAGGGTCCTTTGACTCACGCCACTTTTCCGCCATCTTCTTCAAATCAAATCCCTCAACTGTCCCACATAAGTACTCTTCAACGAAGTCATCCACCGTGACATTGTCCGCTGTCAGTGAAACACCATCATCGACATCAAGATCCTTAGCATCCACCCCTTCCCATCGGATCTGCTTCCAGAAAATATCAACCTCTTCAGGCACTAACGGATAACCCGTCTCCACGTAGACCTTAATTGTGTGTGGGCAAGGCAGCCCCAGTGTGGACCTCCACCAAAAATCAGCACATTTGTTCCCAATTTTCCCCTCCTTTGCTAACACAGCTTGGGCATACAACATCCTCAGGCATTTTTCAGAGCACTTTTCAAGGATGCGCTTGAAGAACACCTTAACCCACTCAGGGCCTTTCACTATCTCCATGGGAAAGGCAGTGCAGTTCTTGGTCATCTCATATCGGATCTTCCGATGCTGATCAACAAACATGTTGTCGATGTGCTGCACAAGTGTGTCGAACCCTCCGACGGATGTCTCAATCATGTCCTTAAGCATAGAGTGCTGACCCTCAACCCTGAAAATAATATATTCGTATACAATTAACTAAATAAATTTTATAACCCAATTTGATTGCAAATGTTTGTATGAAAGTTACCTGTTTGATGTTCTTGTGGCAAAATGGAGAACATCATCACACCATGCCGCAACCAACTTCTTCTTATGCTCATTAAACCAAGTTTGCTCTACATATCGCACCAAGCCTTCACTCCATATCCCCTTAAAGTGAGCAAGCCGCTCTCTGTACTCCTCCTTTGTGTGAGACCTCATCACCCGACGAACACTTCCCGAGAATTTCTTCTCGTCAATCTTCGTCGTCTTAGCATATGCCTTCACATTACGGTCTACATGGACCTGACACAAGTGATGACGAACCTTCGGAAACACCAGTTTGGCAGCCTTGATCAGTCCTAGCTCTCGATCAGACATGATGCATACGAGATTTTTCTCCCCGTACAACCACTTCAATCGTCTCAGCGCCCATGCATAGTGGTTTGTCGTCTCCCTTACCATGAACACAAGAGCAATGCAATATGTGTAGTTGGTGCAAGTAAACCCAACAATCTGGAACAGAGGCATACCGTACCTATAAATGCAACAACAACAAAATTAAAACCCGCAGAAAATACCATTATCTACACATAATACAAAAAAGACTAAGGTTTACCTGTTGGTTTTGTAGGTCGAATCCATAATGACGACATTAGGAAACATGCACAACAAATGTCGAGCGTCTGGATGAGAAATAAACAAGCACGCCAAAACCTCCTTCCCATCTTCCCTCGTCTTAGTAGCAGTGTCCAACAAATAGCCTTTCTCATTCAAAAATCCCAATGACCATTGTGTCACATTCAGATTGCCCAGGGATTTCAACCTCTCCTTAGCCCTAACAGTGTACACCTGATTCCTCGAACTCGTTGCACTCGAATATTCGTAAGCTGTGTAGAAATAACCTTGGGTCTTGCACCCGCCGCAGTATCAATCATCACTTTCCTACGCTGCTCCTTCGTAAGTCGGGTAGCAAATGCACGGCCGGTCAAGGTGGTAGAAAACATATGGTTATGGGATCCACTAACAACCGATAAGGTCCACCCAGGATCTCTAATAACATTTCCTTCCCTAAAAGTACCATGCAGCAAAAAGGGACAACCCTTCTTTTTTGACCTAGTTTTATTCACTCGTATCGGGCTGACCTTTATACCATCGACTAACACCTTCTTCTTGCCGGACCTAGGTAACCCGAATCTCTCACAGTGAAGTATAATCTTTTTAGGATTTGATGATTTAGTAGTGATCACCATAAAAGACTAAAACCTACCCTTTGCACCCAATCTCTCAATCCTTTCTTACTAGGAAATATCTCAGTAGTAGTAAAATGGGATGAGAAATCGATAGTTATAAATCCATCATCACTAGAATCACCCTATTTATATACAAAAATTACCACATTAGAGACTAATTAATAATTAAATTTCTAAAAACTAATATCAACAAATTAAATATTATTTCAAAACAGTTTAACATTTCAAAGACTAAATGCATTTAAGATCTAATTATTTTATACAGTAAAAATTACAATATTACATACCTTGAAGTACTCGGGAGAAATTGGCGCCTGCAAATCACCCTCATCATCTACAGATGTGTTAGCGCTCGAAGAGGACTCCGACAATCCCCTCCAACCAGAACCGCTTGACGACGACATTTATTATGAAAATGAGTTTCTAGATTTGGATACAATACAATACCACCATCCCTAATTTATATAGCCGGCTACACCTGTACTGGGCGGCCCTACGTGCAGCCCACATCGACCGTTGGGAGTGAAACGTATACTCACTGGGCGGCACCACGTGTCGCCCATGAACCCTGGGCGGCAGGAAGTGCCGCCTATGAACCCTGTCCCCCCAAAAAACCCGGTTCACTGACCCAGTTTCTTGGGCGGCATTTCGTGCCGCCCACAACCCCGGTTTCAATGAACCGGTTTTTAAAAATACATTTTTATTTATTTCAAAAAAAAATCCCTAAACTGAACCCATCATGGACGGCTCGTAGAGCCGCCCATGGAACTCGGGTTTTCTCGGCGGCATGTCGAGCCGCCCATGGGGAAGTGCGCGGCTAAAAAAAAGCGACTGTGCGGTTTTACGCCGTTGATTTTTTCAACTTCAGTGTAACTACAACAATGGATTTGTGAGAGCGATTATCAATTTCATATTTCTACCCGTAACATTAGAAAAACATTAGATACTACTCCCCGTCCCATATTGTTTGTTCCGTTTGACTTTTTTACATTGTTTATAGTTGAAGATAATCTTCAAGATTTCTTCTAATATATAAGAAAAAACATAGTCATGTGGGATCTTGTTTGATTCGTCTCAACGAGTACTTTGATAATATCAAAAAATTATAATTTTTACGGTTATGTAAGTAGAGATATTAACCATACAAAATTCGCATCGACAAGTATGTCCCTCCCCCATGAGACAAACAAAAGGGGACAAAGGGAGTAGCTACCAATTTTTTATTTGAGAGTGGTTCCTCTTAAAACATAATCCTTTACGCCTAGACTTTATGGTCGGTTTGAATTTAAAGAATAATTCATTATCTTACGTTAAATCATATTAAATTGTTACATTTAATGTAAATTAATACAATTTAACTTATTATATAGAGAATCCAAATGGACTTGAAATATAAACTTAGATATGTTATTTGATTAATTTAATCATGGATTGATACTAAAAATTATTTAAAAGAATATTTCTGTATTGTAGATACTCGATTTTATATTATTTGTAAACTTTTTAAATGAAAAAATAATATATAAGAAATAAACGGACTCATATTTGATATAGTAACCATTTAATGGTGTATATCTTCTTACAATATGAATTTTGTCAAAAAAATTATGTATATATACGATTTTATGACTTTATTAATCAAATAATGCATATAAGGTTACACTAAGGGATGTATAAGATTATTTTTTTTTTGATACAAGGTAAACAGTAAACACTAGGGTTCTTTCAAAACTAAAAAGGCAGTCTCAAAGCATCACAACGAATGATATTTAAGAAGCTTGTACAAAAAGTATCAGAAAGAGAATTCAGTCTAATGAACTCATATCTAGTAGTGTGTGGATTGTGTCCAACGGTTGCAGATCTTGAAGTGGAAAGGAGATGTTGAAATCTTTGAGGCGTTGATGGTGCAATGTGACGGGTAGCAAGGAAATCCGCCTCGTGGTTCGCTTCTCTAAAACAATGGTGGACCTGAGTAGCAACAAAAGAAGAGAGTAAAGTATTAATGTCAACTATAATGGAGTGTATTTTTCAATGTACTTCCCAGGTTGCTCAGATGGAGTTAATATAACCAAATTATCGCCTTCATTGATTAATTTATTAATATGTAAACTAGCAGCATGAGGAATACCATATAAGGTGGCATAAGCTTCTACTCGTAAAAACAAAAGTATTAGGCAAAGTCTCGCGATGAATAGAAATAATAGTTCAATTATTGTCACGTAGTAAGTAGCCAAAATGTGACATGCCGTCATCCTCTTAGAACCATCAAAATTTAATTTGATCCAATCAGGCGGTGGTCTTTTCCAGATTCAGTTTGTAGTACGCAATCTGTTGCATTTTAGATTTGAAGGCTGAGTGTTAGGCGGAGAGTTAGTTGAAATAATCCAGCTTTGAAACAGAAAATATGCTTTAGTGTTAGGCAGTAGTCTTTTTCATGTAGTTGAAGTAATCCAGCGTTTCAGATTTGAAGGGATGTATAAGATCTAGACTCGTTCTTTTAACCGTTTTCTTAGGCTGGCTAGTGGAGCTGCTTTTTTATTGTTAGTTGGGAAATTCCGCGTGGAAGCCACAAGGTATTGCGAATTTCATGTGGTGCCCAAAGTTTTAAAAAGTCCGCGTAGGTTTCACAAATTTCGTCTGATATCCTCAAGCATTATAAAATCATTGCAAATTATTTATATATTAAACATAATTTAATAAAATCATAATTTTTTTGTGGTATTTAAAAAAACACCTTATCTTTATTTTATATGAGACCACCAAATTTTATATTGTTTATATGGAAATTTATTAAAAAAAACATTATTTGCACATTTCTCAACGTACACCATAAATTTTTTATTGTTAAAAAATTAATCTAACTTATTTATTTGTATAAAATACAATGTTATTTAAATTTCTTTTTAAATAATACAATTTTTCAACTATCAAAAAGTACATGGTATTTTGACTAAATATTTTGCTTCTTTCAAAAGAATATTTGAAATATGAAATATTTGTAAAAATTACTCTATAACGTTTTATGGAAAAACAAAAAAAAAGTATAGAAGTAGTTTTTTACAAGAAAAGTGTTTTCAAAATATATAATTTTTAAAATAATAATAATTATAATGTCATAAAATGTGTAAATAAGAGAAGGTTTCTTAAACTTTTTAAAAAAAATTATAAAAAAATTTGGTTTCATAAAAGATAAAGATTAGGTATTTAATTAAATACCACAAAGATTTGATTTTATAAAGGATAAAGATTAGGTATTTATAAAGATTTTTGTTTTATTAAATTGAGTTTAAAATAGGTCCAATGGCAAGAATATCAGATTTTCAATAACAACTTGCAAAAAACTCATCTTTTAAAAAGTATTGCAAAACTACCAGATTTCTTGGATTCTTGCAATTAATAAGGGTTCCATATATTTTTTCTTTTAAATGTAAAAGTCAAATAAATCATTAAAATTTCTAAAAAGTAAAAGAAAATCTTAATCCTATAATCTAACCTAATTAATCCCAAATCTTACAAATTTTAGTAGTCTCCTTCTTCCTCCTCTCCATTGCTTCCCTCTTCCTCCGACCTTTACAACTCGTCTGGAGCCCTCCTTCGAGGCCATCGCCGCCTACAAAACCTCCGTCTCCCAAACCCTCCCCCGACTCCGAGACCGCCTCCTCCACTTCTCTAGCGACGACTACGAGCTCCTCTCCCTCCCCAAAACTAGCGAAAACCCCATGAAACGGTGCCTCACCTGGTGGGACCTGATCTGGCTCAACTTCGGCTCTGTCATCGGCTCCAACATCTTCACCCTCATCGGCCAAGAGGCGCACAACCACGCCGGCCCATTGCCCAGAAGCAGCAGGAGTCGTGAACAACCGATGGATGCGAGGACGTTTCGCGTGCTGTGGAAGCAGCAACCATGGATGCGAGGACGTCGGCGCACTGGTTCTGAAGTGGATAAAGGCCGCGGAGTCGCCACGAAAGATGTTGGAGCTTGCTCTGCTCTAGAGTTAGCAGAGTGGACAGAGAATCTGGATCCGATCGAAAATTAGGTCATCAGGATCGGAGCCTTGTTGCCTTTCCTCTTTGATTTCGCAACTTCTGGAGATGATGATGGAGCTTTCTCTTGTAATATCCCTCATTTTATAAGGATATTTTGGAATTTTTCCAACTCCCGTATTACAAGTCGGATTAATTTCAGAGAAGTTCAGACATTCAGTAATATGTTTGATCTCTATAATATTTTTTCCAAGTAATATAAAATACAATTGACGTATGTTCAAGGTTAAATAGTCGTTTGTGTACGAATATATTTAACCCGGGGTTAAGAAGATTAACCCAAGATTTAAATCGGACAAAAGGGTGAAAATTTGCCTTGACCGCACCCCGCGGTGGAGTTGCCGCACCCGCGGTGAAGGCCAAACAGGTGAGGCGGTCTGAGGAGACCACCGCACCCTGCCGCACCTGCGGTGGGATATTTTTCTTCTGCAGTATTATCCTCTTCCCCTTTGCAGCAACAAGTGGCTCGCCGTTGTCAGGCCTAGGCCGTCTGAATTCGCCCCTAGCCGTCCCTTCTGTTCCCTTGCAAGTGGAGGTGGGTATGAGCTATAAAAGGGAGGAGCTGGAGAGGAGGATTAGCTGCTGAACTTCTTCTTCCTCCTCTGAAAAACCTCCATTGTTGTCTGAGTTTTGGAGCTTCGCCGGAGTTGTCGCCGGAGTTCTTTTGAGTAGGGAAGGTGTCCTCCAGTGTTGTTTGAAGGTTTAAGGAGTTTGAAGATCAAACCATAATCGAGTCAAAGGCAAACGAATCGATTTGGGGTGAGTTTTCTCCACTTCGCTGTCGAACTCCCCTGCCTCTGTTAGCTCGCCGCACCCACGGTGAGCTTGTCCGGGTTGTGTGTTCTTGGGTGTTTGGCTTTGGGCGAGGTTTGACTCCTTCGATTCTTTTAGTATTCTTTTAGATTCATATATGTGGATATTGAATCTAACTTAGGGTCTCGTTATGGGTCGTTTCTTAGGGATTTATAATCCGAGATTTGTCCCAGTTTCGGACCCAGGAACTCGACGTCTCTAAGCTTTGCTTAAGCTTCTGTGGATCTAAGGCAAGTGGCGGTTCGCTCTTGCTCATCATTCCATATTTCAATTAATTATCAATTGTCTAGTTGTTAATTAATTTGGGATGATTTACTGATTTATTGTTCGTTGGGAACAGCTTTGTTAATAATTGATTAAAAAGGAGATATTATAATAGGTTGTATATCTGTTAGAACAACGCTATTATATATATGATTAAAACATGATATTATACTAGGTTGTATATCTGTTAGAACAACGCTAGTATAGATATATGTTTTTGATGTTGGCCATGATGGCTGTGATGTGGATTATTACTGTGTTGAACTGTTTAGTTAGCACTAGTAGTTAGGAACGTTGGACTCGTTGAGGTCCAGTCGTTTCTTGATAATTATTGGTTGAGAGGGCATTAGAGATCCTAACACCAACTGGCGGATCATGATCGTCCTCTATCCGAGTATAGAGGTGGTGCACTTAGCTAGTGTCACAAACCTTGGGAAGGATTCCCTTCGATATATGTCCCTCATGACGAAACATATATCTAAAAGCTTATAACGTGATGTGTGTTTTGGAATTTAATGAGATAAGTGCCGTTGTCGCACATAATTAATATACCCTTTTTGGGCGAGTAGTGCAGCTAGGAAATCTCGTATTGACTTTGATCAGAGTAACGTTCTCTTTTCAATCTGGATTCGCTTTGAGCGGTGAGGTTGGTCGTGAACCGAAACATCAAGTCATTTTTGAACGCTTGTGTGATTATTTATGTTCCCCAACATTTGTCATGTTTCCGATAAGACTCATTTCGTTGGAGTCTTCTTTTGGGATTGATTATTGTGAGATTCAGTCTCCAGAATCTTCTCTTGATCATGTCTTTTCATGTATTCAGTATAAGTATGGTGGTTGACTATCGTTATCGGTTGTGATTCGAGAAGCGATGAGTCTAACCTAATACAACTACTTCAAACCATTCTGCTTTGTACCCTTGCTTAGTCTTTCATTAGACTAACCAACCGTAATTATTCTCTGCATGGTTGGCTGGTGTCACCTGTTCGATTCGGCACATCAGATAAGTTGCCATCCCGTGAAGGCTAGAACGACTATGAAGGCGAACGGTGTTTTGACAAGTTTATTCAGGTTGAGATCCTTGGCGGGTGATCATTGCGATCAAGACCCTTTTGTTGTTTATTTAAAGTCTTCCGTTGTGTTAAATATGTTTTGTGTAAAGACTTCCGCTGTATTTCTGATGTATTTGGAATTTTGTTGAAATTCCGAGACTTTGGTTTAAATGAAAGTTATGATATGTTGTATTATAACTGTGGTTTAATGATTTATATCAACTGGAAAAGTCTTGGGTGATATCGGACAGTACGTCTGAGGTCACTGGCGGTAATACTTTCAAGAGGTTATTTGGGGGTGTTACAACCCTGCTTTAGAGTTAGCAGAGTGGAGTTGTTCCTGTGATCCTTGATCGCAAGCAACTTTACTGGCGTTGGACTTGTTGTCTGAGAAGCAAGCAAACAAGCTTTGAAGAAGAAGATGATTCAGTTATTCACATTTTGGACAGTTTTCTTCGTCTTTTCATCGTCTCTCTCTACTAATATCTCATGTTTTTCTTGCCAGTGTATGACTCTTTGCACTAGCAACCCCTTCTCTTCATCTTCCAAAATTCAGCATTTGTAGCTTGAATCCTTCATTTCAGCTGGAGCATCATCCATCAAGGTTAGTTCTACTTCCATTCCTCACTCGAAGGGATCCCTTTTCACTATTCTTAACTCGAAAGGTCGCGGGAACGCCGAGGATAATGACTACTTTCCTATTCAACACCGTCACAGTATACAAGCAAGCACATATACTGTTTCTTCGTCTCAGTAGTAGAAGGGAGAAAGACATGCTGAATGTGATCAGTGGTGACATTGTTGGAGTAATAGGCCACCATCATGGGTTGCATCTACATCAGGTGTTGACGTGTTGTTGACAGGAAGGGACATGGAAATAAAAAAATAGGAAGAACTGCTGCCATCATACACATAAATATTTTATTTATAAGAAGCAAATTTAAATGCATGGCTACCATCTCTATGAGACTTGTTGCACAATACGAGCCAAGTATCCTAATTAGTTCAAAGTGAATTGGGTGAGCATGCTTTAGCTTTACAAAATGTCTCTGATTACTGAATGTTTCTAGCAATAAACCATTTTCAAGTGAAATTTCAATTTTCCACTCAAGTAACTAAACAATGGAAGGAAAAAAATCACCTCAAGGCCAACGCAAGTTTTATGGTAAGATGACGTGCAGTTATCACAAGAAAGTAGATCATCTCCATAATGACAAACAAAGTAAACGGGGTCATTTCTTCTGCTCTTCTTACTGTTTTGCTTTTGAAATTTGAAATCGACTAACATTTGAAATTTTGTTATATAACAGAGCATTGACCTGACTTCGTATAAATGTGGTTTGATAAAGTGAATATTGCTCTGAAATTTGAAATCGGCTAACATTTGAAATTTTGTTATATAACAGAGCATTGACCTGACTTTGTATAAATGTGGTCTGATAAAGTGAATATTGCTCTGAAATTTGAAATCGACTAACATTTAAAATTTTGTTATATAATAGAGCATTGACCTGACTTCGTATAAATGTATCCTGATAAAGTGAATATTACTCTGAAATTTGAAATCGCTCTAACATTTGAAAGTTTGTTATATGACAGAGCATTGGCACGACTTCGTATAAATATGGCATGATAAAGTGAATATTGCTCTGAAATTTGAAATCGGCTAACATTTCAAATTTTGTTATATAACAGAACATTGACCTGACTACGTATAAATGTCGTCTGATAAAGTGAATATTGCTCTGAAATTTAAAAACGATCAATGCTCTGTTATATCACAATATTTCAAATGTTAGCCGATTTTAAATTTCATAAGTGTCATGTGCTCTTTACTCTCAATACAAACACATGTAAGGTTCAAATTTCAAATATTAGCTAGATGATAGCCTTGCATTCATATATAAGTTGTGAATGTGAAAGGATTGGAACAAAAAAGGAGTTGAATCAGACACTATCTTCAACAGCCTGAACTTTATTGGTCAATGGCAATCCCAAATGAAAAGGACCAGCATTGCCCACATTGGTATTCTACAAGCTGCATAATAAATTTACAAGCCGCAGTGTCATAATACAATTATACACATACATAATCCTATAGAATTTCACAATATGCTCAATGCCACTCACAGTTACATGCATTAAATTACCCCCGAATGGTATTCTACTCGGAAATTGTTTGGCTTACCCTGAGGGTAGCCAACCCACGTACCACGTCAGCAACTTTTTTTAAAGAAAATGTTTTTCCTACACTCACGTGGACTATCCTTATGAATTAAATCTTATTGTGCTGACAAGGTATTTAATGATGTGACAATTTTTTTTACTAAAATGCAGTAATTAATGTCAAACATAAGGTGTGTGTATTTATTAGTGATTTTTAATTTTACATTGGGATGGAATACACCTTTTTCATTAATTGATTGTCCTATTAGCATGCTTACATTAGAATAATACAAGTTATTGGCTGGCAAGTGGCAACTAAATTTTTACCTAGAAATATTTCTTTGTTACGGAGTATTGTGTTACGTTGCTTTTCTTTTTTTTCTGAAAGAATGTTACGTTGCTTTATTTTCAAGGAAATTTAGTTAGTCAATTTAATTAATATATAATACAATTTTGAAACATATAGAATTAACATTTTTAAAGTACTAATTGAAACATATAGCATAAACTAATACTCCCTCTGTCCCGAAAAAATTGTCCTGTTTTGACCGGGCACATCCGTCGTGGCGGGTTTTATATCGTTAATATCTCTAATTACATAACCCTAAAAATTATAATTTTTTGATATTATTAAAGTACTCGTTGAGACGAATAAAACAAGACCCCACATGACTATGTTTTTTCTTATATATTGGAAGAAATCTTAAAGATTATCTTCAACTATGAATAGTGTACAAAAGTCAAACATGACAAACATTATGGGACGGAGGGAGTATAAAATATTCTTCATATAATTATCATTTCAAATCCTTGTTTTATAATTAAATATATAATAGTAATATAAGATAGATAAGCTACATAAAGCTTGAAATAACAGTAGCATAACATAGGTGATGTGTTAAATATCCATATAAGTTTAATTGTGCAACTCTAAATGTAAGTTATATTTTTATATACAATCAATGGAATATACATAAACACATGAATTGAATAATTATATAAGTTTATTGGTACAACTTTAAATATAAGATAAATGTAACTTATATTTTTATATAATATTAATGAAAAATATGTAAACACATAAAGTTTGGAAAAACAATTGCATAATCTAAGTAATGTCTTGGATATCTATGTAAGCTCATGTGTGCAACTTTAAAGTATAGCCAAAGTAATGTATTGAAGATCAATGTAAGTTAATGGGCAATAAGATAAGTGTAAGTCATATCTGTATGTAAGATATGTCAACGAGAAAATGTTTGAAATAACAAGTTTTGAATATCAATGTACGGTAATTTACGCAACTTTTAATCTAATACTATGCACATAGCTGATGTATCTTATATCTTACTTAGTGACATATCATTAGATTATTACATTATATTATATATATAAGGTACATATACTAATTAATGTGATAGTACGTAACTCATACTTCTTTTCTCTTACTAAAAGTAAGATATGTAACTACCTCAAATATCATTACATAACTCATATAACTTACATTAGTACATCATCATATATATATATATATATACCTTACATGATGTAAATCACATATTGTTTGAAATAATAACAGTATAACTGAAGTAATTCTTTGTATATCAATGTAAGTAAGTTTTCACAACTTCATCAAGTCTAATACTATCAACATAGTTCATATATCTTATATCTTACTTAGTGATGTGTTATTAGATTATTACATTCAAAATTTCATTATATTAGGTATATATACTAATGTGACATTACATAACTCATATTTTAGAGCATCTTATATTAAGTAAGATATGTAAAAACTTCAAATATAATAGTTCATAACTCGTATAACCTATATTAGCACATCATGTATATATCTTATATATTTTTTATATAAGTAAGACATGTAATACTACGTATATCATATATTCTAACAATTATTGATCCTTCTGAAGTATCTTATCTTAAATAGGATCTTAGATCATAAAAAAATAATTATTATGATCCTACAGAATATAGAATCTTACAAGCGATGACCCGATTTTAAAAATTCCTCAGTCTTACAAGCAACATATATATACCAAATATTCAATACATATAAAGTCTTCATTCTTGTATGTCATGAATAAATAAATATTTTCTACAAACGATTTTATCCATATAACTCTGTAGTTGCAAACATACTTATAATAGTAACACAATCTTTATAGTAACCTTCAAAAGAAATTGTGTATAAAAATGATTTATCTTATCATTTTAAGTTGAAAAATATAATCTTTCTAATTTTATATATACTATTTGGATTTATGAAAGGGTTAATATTACTCAATATCCAACTATTTTAATTATCATACATTAAAGATAATATTAAATCCTTGTGAATTATCTAACTATTTGGATTCTATTCAATTTTAATCATTTTTCTCAAATCCAATGGTTAAAACTTCAAACGGTGTAATTCACTTTAATCAATTAACTTTTACTTATTTATATTTTATACAAAGTTCAATTTTTTCTCTTAACTGTAGACTGTTCTACTTCAAAAAACTCATTTCGAAAGCACGCTCATCCTTAATTTCTTCTACCGCGCTCATCCAATTACAACACAACAATTTCCGGTAACCAACGCTCTTCGTCTCATGTTATTCTGCTCTTTTTTATTAAACTTCACACTTTTCTCAATTTCTAGAAAATGTATTGTTAGTAATTTATAATTAATATTATTGAAATCTATATGCGTAAATTCTTTTCCTCCCAACTTTCTTCACATATTGGGTTTGAAGATGTTTTCTGATTCAAGTGGTTATAAGATTTAGAAATTTTTTAATTTCGAAATAGAATAAAATAACCAATGATAAGATTTCTTTATTTCAATTATTATCAATATTATTATATATTTGTCTCTAAAACTAAAAAAGGCAAGTGATAGTCAACAAAAGTCATGTATATTAACATTTATAATGACTTGTCATAATATGTCATTAGATTTAGACTAACATAATAATTGTTTATCGGTTTTTCTAGTGTGTGCCCATGGACACATGCTAACAAGCTTAAATAGGAAATTTATCTTCAAAATATTTCCTAATAGAGAATTGATAAACCCTTAGCAAATAAGATTAAACTAGTGGCTAACTAAATAATTGCCAAAAATGAGTTCTTAGAGTGTGCACATGAGCACACACTAGAAAAAACCATTGTTTATAAGACAATGTCAATTTTACAGCAACAAATAATATTTTTTATGTATATAATAATGATGATATTATTCTTATGTATACAAATATTAGTAGTGTAATGAATTTCTTTTGAATTATTTTATTGAAGAAAGTCAAAGGAGGGGATACTATAAGAATTGTTGTTTTATACAGAGTATTAGGTATGATCCTACAATTCGAAGTAAGATTCTAAACTTCCTCTAATCTTAAGCTATGATCATAGTGGTTATTCATACTTGTTTAGAGTATTTTGAGTTCTAACTCATCGTAGTTATTTACTATGTTTTCAATTTGATTTCATAATATAATACGTAATATTGTTTTTCTATGCTAATGTAAGATAAAGGACAAGACTCCCTTAGAATTATATGAGTTCATGGTCGATCTATATGATTTATATATACTTATTGAATTAATAAAGTCGTATCAAGTTTGCATGATTTATGTGCAGATATATGATCAGTCAAATATTCATATAAGTTTGCATGATTAACAATAAACAATATTGAGTGAAAGAAAATGGTTGGTTAACAATATTAAATCAATCAACAATATTTCTACGGTTATGGAATAGAGTACTCTATTATTTACTAGCCTAATCTAATATAAAGAAAATGATAGTTGGAACGAAAGGAAGTAGGGGATTAATTGCCCTTTAGATTAGGCTAGTAAATAGGTAGAATATGAAAAAAAAAATCATATCTTATATATTTTTAATGTCTGAATACGAACATGAATGGTATTCCACTCATCTTAAATCCAAAAAAGATTATCCAAAAATCTGAAATTGTTAATGTCTGAATACGAACATGAATGATCTGAATACGAACATGAATGGTATTCCACTTAAATCCAAAAAAGACATTAACAATTTAAGATGAGTGGAATACCATTCATGTCTGAATACGACACATGTGGTTGCTCTATTATTTACTAGCCTAATCTAATATAAAGAAAATGATAGTTGGAACGAAAGGAAGTAGGGGATTAATTGCCCTTTAGATTAGGCTAGTAAATAGAGTACTCTATTATTTACTAGCCTAATCATGTATATATCTTATATATTTTTTATATAAGTAAGAGATATTTCTTTCAATTTATAAATGTACACAGGATTATTGTAAGAGATATGAAAAATTAGTTTAAAATTTAAAGTTAATATAACAAAAAAATGACCTGCATACGTACAAATATAGCCTGATAAAATGAATATTGCTCTGACATTTGAAATCGGCTAACATTTGAAATTTTGTGATATAACAGAGTATTGACCTGACTACGTATAAATGTGGCCTGATAAATTAAATACTGCTCTGAAATTTGAAATCGGCTAACATTAAAAAAATTGTGATATAACAGAGCATTGACATGACTTCGTATAAATGTTAGGAGGTTTCAAATTTCAGAACATTGTCATATTTATATGAAGTCAAGTCATAAAATTTACAGAAATGAAGTTTCACATCAATGTGATTAGCTACTCATCATTGATCTCAATCACTGTTGACACACATAAGCGGAGTTTGGAAGATCGTTGTCTCATTGCAGTACAATGGTTCACCCGAGTGCATCCTGATAAAGTGATCATCATCATGGATAAGGAAACAGACAGTATAATGAAAACTGAGGACTCCAACCCCAAAAGGCCTCAACCAGAGGAATCGAAATTTGAAGCCAACAGCGAGAAACCCGATGGTAGCTTCCTCCGCCGTGGACGTCGCCGCCGCCCTGTGCTCGGTGCTTCAATGAGCCGCTCAAGCCTCCGAGCACTCCGGCCGCCGCCCTGACCAGGTGAAGGTCATCACCGTCAACAAGACCAAGCCTGTTTCTGTTATCTGCTAGGTGTACGACGCCGACCACCGCATTTTCAGCGAGAACTACGTGCATGAGCTTGTAGAGAAAGCTCCAGAGGTATACACACTTTTAAACCATGGACTTATGCACAATGAGAGTGAAATGATCACTACAAGCCAAATTCAATGAGAAGCAAGACAGTTCATAGTGGTTATGTCATATGTGCACATGTGGTAGACATTGCTTTAGTGAAGATCATGGATGTTGCTAATGGAATGAGGAATCATTAAGAGCATTCTCCATTTCCTACACAGCAAAATCTCTTCAACAACAAGCTATGACTTGTTGAGTTTTACAAAAGAAGTGTAAAAAACAAGTAAAGAGCCAAGATCAAACAGGTGCCTCAGCAAATGCTTTTCCAAGCTAGACCCTAATTCTGCTAAGACACATGAAGACTAAAGTATAGCTCCTTAGTATAAGAGCCCCTTTCATGAATTCAGAATTCTAAGGGGTTCCATTCCTATACAACCTCTGGTTCAACTATTTTTCTAAACCAAATCTGATGCAAGGATCATAGTCTAATGAGGACTTTCTATCACCCTAAGAAGTACCTTTAATCTTGAAAATGATAACAGAAAGCTACTTGATATGCAAAGGAGAGGAAATGTCAATATTTCACATCCATACAACAACAACAACCAATCTTCAATAGACAAATTCGTGTGTTCTCTACCACAAGCTTCATCTTCCTCAGTCTTGTACTGAATACATCTCATTTCCTGCACGTAATCTCTTATGCCGAGAGCAAACTCATCACACAGTTCTTCCAAGAGCACCCTTGCTCTCCTCTCTCGTTCAAGCTTGCCCATAAGTAAAACGCAAACTAGACTTAAAAAACCGTGGAAATTGGAGAGCTCAGGCACATCATTCATTCAAATTAACACGAAGAAGTTCAAATTCAGATTATTAGTTTTCCTGTTGAATTTGTGGATGATGAAGGAGAGCAGAATACAAGAAGTTAACTTAGCAAGAGTAGAAAACAAAGACAATATATCCAGAAAAGCGAAAGGGGAAGAAGGAAGTACCGGGAAGCAATCGCAGTCGCAATCACAGTCTCCACAATCACCGCAATCGCCACAATTGCTGCAATCACAGTCCTTGAAGAGATCGTCGGACATAATCAACAGCTCAACCTACAACTATAGCAGATATTTCCCGATACGAGAAGAGAAGAGGCTTCCACGGCGGAGGAGACCGCATCCGAGTGTTGCAGAGTCTTGGCGACCGGTTTCGAGCCGACATGAGAGCTTCCATTGAACAAGCTAGGCCCTGAGTCCAAGTGTTCAAGGGGGCAGATGGAGGGGAGTTAATAAATCGGCATGAGTCCAAGTGTTTGAGGAGGAAGAATAGCATATCTGTGAGGAGGAGGAAGAGCAGAGCAGAGCAGATCTGTGTTAGGGTTTTGGAGTGTAATTAGAGTTTATTTTGTTAAGTAATTTATTTTATTAAGTGTAATTAGTACTTGTTAAAAGTAAAGTTTTCACCAAAAGAAAAGGTAAAAATAAATATGAATTTATCTTTTTCTCATTTTACAAATATGTACTTTTTACTACACTTTATGGTATTTTTGCAATACTTTTTAAAAGTTGGTATTTTTGCAAAGAGCTCATCAAAAGTTGGTATTTTTTGCAATTCCGCCTTTAAAATATGGATACTTTGTAATTATTTTTTTGCTTATTATAAAGTTGGAGGGTACCAGACAAAATTTGTGAAACCTCAAGGTTACGACACATACTTTTTGAAAACTTTGGACACCACGCGTCGCAATACCTCGTGGCTACCACGCATAATTTCCCTTGTTAGTTTTAGGCTTATGTTTTTTTCTTTTTTTTCCGAACCAAAGATAATTCACTCATTAGTAATAAGAAAAAAATTGTTCTAAGAGTACATAAATATTGTTGGAATTTTTTATTATAATATATATTTCTAAAAAAGTTTTAAAAACAAAATAGTTAATTGGTAGTTAAAATACTTACCGTAGGGATAGAAATGGGTTGGGTGATGGATGGGTGGAGCCATTTTATCATCCGACCCTGAAGTTAATGGTATTATTATGTGAAAATGTAAAAAAAAATATTTTTTACTTTTTTAGTGTTGTTGTATATGACTAATGTTTACATAAATTATCAAGTGTGTATAACTTATATCAGTTTCATACGTCAATAGTGTAATGTTATTGTCATTTGTAGAGGATCGAAATAATGGTTTGTAGGATCGTTAGAATCGTACATAGGATCACAATCGTACACAAGATTCTATCCATTTTTTTCGATCAATTAAGATTCTACCTCTAATAAGATCTTAATTCGGATCACATATCGTTTTGCCTTTCCTAGATCATAGAATCGTAGATCCGGATTGAGATTTTAATAACCTTATTCCCAAGTATATGTCTAAGAGGAATTGAGTTGGTGATATTTAGTATATGTCTAAGAGCAATTGAGTTGGTGATATTTAGGATCTGAGTTCGAAGTGTTTTTGGTTACTTGAATCACTTATTTATGATAGTCTACTAGTTTACTAGTTGGTCAGACATTTCGCAGTAGTCATTAATAATGTTTTTGATTTGTTTGCAAGTTAAAGGACTCTTGTATACTTTGTATAGACTAGTAATCGAATTCACCTTTTGTATTAAATACATATTGGCATAAAATAAACGATTGATGAATCTTACCCCCAAAAAATCGCTTTGTGGATGATATAATTCTCAGGTCAAGTTCAAGTAGATTGAAATATAGGTTTACATTGTAACGTCTGGAGAACTTCAGATCCCAAACAACCCTAATGCATAAACCAGATTTAGTTATTCGGCATAAAAACAGAACGAGCACTAGAAAACTGTATCTTCATTCTAACTCGGAATCATCAGACAAATTGTGGAATAAAATGGAAACAATTCTAAAGGACAACGTGAATTTCAATTTCAATTTAGGGTAATAGAACACCTTAAGACAAACAGATCTTCATCAATTGCCAATTCTCTAGGAAGTTTAGAAGCAGGGTGTTTTTCAGACCCTTCCCTTGATTTCCATCAAGACTGCTTCTTGATACTTGCCAAGGAGATAGCAATTCATAAGAAAACTGAATGGTTTGCAGATCTGCTCAAGTATGCATGGCTAATATTCCACATAATAGAAGCAAGAATAGCATCAACAAAGAGAGATGTTGAGATAACCAACAAAGAGAATGCATCACAATTCACATATGCCTCAATATAGGTGAACAAAAACCATAATCCAAAAGCTAATTTATCACAATAAGACCATCAATTTGTCATGCAACTAGCTTTTACCATCTCAAAACAAAAACATTACCAGTTTTGTACTTAATGTAGAATCAAGCTCTCCATGTACAGCCATGTGCGAAACACATTCTTCCTCCTCACAATCTTCTGTTCATGAGTTTCAAGTTTGACGGACATCACTCTTTCTACCGCTCTAAACAATATCTCACCATTCTTGCTCAGGTGTTAGAATCTGAGCCCCCAACTGATGAGTCTATCCATATGGAACGTAGTAGCAAAGGTGTAGCGTTGAGTCCAACTCCATGACTCAATATCGGGTCCTAAATCGCCCTCCAACACCCAAACAGATCCTTTTCTAAAGGATAAACAAACCAATTGCATTGAACGCCCACCATCAGCTATTGTAAGCCCATCAGCACGCACATGTAAGTTGGGATAGTTGTCTCCGGGCAAATCGGTGGAAGCATAAACTTCATTACTCGAGATCAAATGAAAACAACATCATTGAATCATCTCTTCCATCAGAAGTGTGTATTGCAGGGGCAACCAGATAGCCCCTAAAGCAAACGGTTCTCCCTAGATTGAGACGGGAGAAGTCGAAGAGCAAGCTGCGTTCTTTTTCGATTGTCTTCCACGAGTTACTTCCAACTGTGTAAACCGCAGTGGAGCTGCTGCCGAATCTGACATACTTGTAATCCTTGATTGAGGGATCAAACCCTAACCCTAACTCTTTATCATAAGAAGAGGAAGAGGGAGGAAGGGCTAGGGTTTTTCTAATTGAGGGGTGTTGGAACTCATTTTTAATGTGGCGCCGCTAACTTTTTCGGACACAATTTTGGTGGGCTCCGGCCAATGACAACACCGAAAAATGAAAGTATTGGTTTCATCTACGCGAGCACATTCTCGTAATGTACTCATACGATAAAAATGAATTCCGTTTGAATGAGAAATGGAGGCCCAAAATTGGTTGCATGTAATGCATAACTTGGGAAAATGTTGGGGTAAAAGTTTGTCCCACATTGAAAGTTTGGGGAAAAACTCACTAGTATATATACTAGGAAATTGGATCCAAGGTTGTGGTCTTGGATCACCACCCATGTGTAATGGAAAGAGGACCTAGCTCATCAAGACCACACGGGAGCCGAGCCGAGTCGGGCCGGGCCTTGATCATTGGTTGCTCCTCCAGAGGCTCTTTAAAAGAGCAGCTCTCCTTCTCATTCGAAGGAATATCCGAACACATCATCCTCTCCACTGAAAAGTGTCTTCATCCTTTCTCTTCTTTTTCGATTCTGAGAGTAAACACAGAATTGATTCGTAGGCTTCTGATCATTGGTTGTGCAATTCAGAAGATTATTTGCAATTGTATCATGGGATTCGGATCGCTACGGAACCGTCACAATACGGGGCGATTTCAGAATTAAGGAAAGAGATCCAGTCTCGACAATACGGGGCATTGATCATTGGTTGCTCCTCCAGAGGCTCTTTAAAAGAGCAGCTCTGCTTCTCATTCGAAGGCATCCGAACACATCATCCTCTCCACTGAAAAGTGTCTTCATCCTTTCTCTTCTTTTTCGATTCTGAGAGTAAACACAGAATTGGTTCGTAGGCTTCTGATCATTGGTTGTGCAATTCAGAAGATTATTTGCAATTGTATCTTGGGATTTGGATCGCTACGGAACCGTTACAATACGGGGCGATTTCAGAATTAAGGAAAGAGATCCAGTCTCGACTCTGCGCCAGAACTTTCCCGGTCATCGTTCGGTAGTTGTATTAATTTTTCGTCACGTTTTTATGCAGTTTATAATCTCTGTATGGTTCTTCAATTTATAAGTCCTACAGTCTTAATTCTTAAATTCGTTAAACTGCATTACGTACTAACGAATTTTTTTTCCTCCTAAGTTTATACACAGCGCATGGATTATTTCTGAGTTTCCGGATTTAATTCGAATTTAATTCAAATTCTGCATCTGAATTTTTTTTCTCTTCTGCAATTTAATTCGGTTTTAAATTGCATTCGTAATATTTTCGTACTGACTTCTGCTTTGCGTTCTCCGAACAGATTCTGATAATATGACTGAGAAATCTGTTGCTAATGTTGTTGGAGCTGGTAATGAACATACTGAGTCGACACCCCAAATTCAGTTTGGGAGTGGTCTGTCAACAGTGAGATTACCAGCAGTGAATCTGCCAACAGTGAATCTGCCAGCAGTAAACCTGCCAGCGGCGAATCTGCAAGCCGCGAGGGTCGGAACTGATGCTCATCAGATTGTCCAACCGACTGTTTATCAGTTTGTTCAACCGACAGTCCATATGTCTGGTGCTGTAAACGCAGGCTTGATGCCAGAAAAGTTCAATGAAACTGGCTTCAAGACATGGTAGCAGAAGATGTTCTTCTTTCTGACCACACTGAAGCTCGAGAAGTATGGGGGGAAGGCGACTAAGAAGGCTAACTTGGTTGAACACAAGGACAAAGGGAAGAAACGAAAGTTCCAACCCCAAAGCTCCAACAACTTCAAGAAGCAACCAGTTAAGAAGTTCAGTGGGAAATGCCACAAGTGTGGTAAAATGGGTCACAAGGCTGACGAATGTCGAAGCAAGGCTGATCCACGCAAGGACAAGGGGAAATCCCAAGTCAACATGACTGAAGGCAGTCTCTCGGATGCAGACCTATGTGCTGTTGTGTCTGAAGTCAACATGGTTGGAAGCAACCCAAGGGAATGGTGGTACGATATAGGTGTCACCAGACATATCTGCTCTGATAGGGGAATGTTTACCACTTATCTGAAGAGCAAGAGTGACGAACATCTATTTATGGGGAACTCGTCCACCTCCAAGGTAGAAGGTCACGACAAAGTGGTGTTGAAGCTGACTTCAGCGAAGGAGCTGACTCTCACCAATGTCATGCACGTGCCAAATATACAGAAGAATTTGATCTCCGACACTTTGTTGAGCAAGAACGGCTTCGCGGTGAAGTTCGTGTCTGACAAGCTCGTTCTCTCTAAGAATGGGGTATATTTGGGAAAGGAATATGTAAAGGATGGACTGGTCAAATTGAATGTAATGACAGTCATCCCAAACTCTATTGTATCTGATGTTTCAATGAATAAGAATAATCATATTGCTTATGTTGTTGAGTATTTTAATATTTGGCATGAACGATTAGGGCATGTGAATTACAAGTCTATACAAAGACTAATTAACATGAACCTGATTCCAAAATACAAATCAAGTAAAGACAAATGTGAAGTATGCGTATAGGCCAAACTCACAAAAACGTCATCCCCACATGTAGAGAGAACAACCGAACCTCTAGGTTTAATACACACAGATCTGTGTGATTTAAAATTTGTGCAAACTAGAGGCGGTAAAAAGTATTCCATGACCTTTATCGATGATTGCACAAAATACTGTTATGTATACTTGCTACGAAGCAAGGATGAGGCCTTGGAAAAATTCAAGGAATACAAGTTGGAAGTTGAAAACCAACTTAGCAAAACCATAAAAATAATCAGAAGTGATAGAGGAGGTGAGTATGATGAACCTTTCAACGCGTTCTGTAGAGAACACGGGATTATTCATCAAACAACTGCTCCCTACTCACCAGAATCTGACGGAGTTGCGGAACGAAAGAACCGAACTCTGAAAGAGATGATGAATGCAATGTTGCAGGAATCTGGGTTACCCCAGAACATGTGGGGGGAAGCGTTGCTTACCACCAATTATATCCTCAACAAGATACCACATAAGGTTACTGGCAAGACGCCATACAAACTTTAGAAAGGTAACGTACCATCGTACAAATACCTCAAAGTGTGAGGGTGCCGAGCAAAAGTGGCAGTACCACCTCTTAAAAAGGTCACAATTGGACCTAAGACCGTTGATTGTATTTTCATAGGATATGCACACAACAATAGTGCTTATCAGTTTTTGGTATATAAATCTGACATACCAGACATACATGCCAATACAATAATGGAATCAAGGAATGCGTCCTTCTTTGAACATGTGTTTCCGTGCAAGGATAAAGAACATCCGAAACGAACTCGTGAACAAAGAGAAGCAGACACTTCTGTAAATGAAACAGAAGATGAACCTAGACGAAGCAAAAGAGATCGAAAGGAGAAATCCTTTGGGCATGAGTTCATAACGGGTTTTCTTTTAGAGAATGAGCCTAGAACATTCAAAGAAGCCATGTTTACACCTGATGCACCTTCATGGAAGGAAGCAGTCAAAAGCGAAATAGACTCCATTATGCAAAATCATACATGGGAGTTAGTCGATTTGCCACAAGGGTGTAAAGCACTTGGGTGCAAATGGATTTTCAAAACAAAATTGAAAACCGATGGCTCAATAGAGAAGCACAAGGCTAGGCTTGTGGTGCAAGGATTCCGGCAAAAGAAGGGTTGGATTTCTCTGACACTTATTCTCCGGTTACGAGAATAACTTCAATACGAATGCTAATAGCAATAGCAGCATTACGAAACCTCAAAATCCATCAAATGGATGTGAAAACTGCATTTCTAAACGGAGAATTAGAAGAGGAGATATATATGAAACAACCTGAGAGTTATGTTGTTCCTGGACAGGAACACAAGGTGTGCAGACTTGTCAAGTCTCTATATGGACTCAAACAAGCTCCAAAACAGTGACATGAAAAATTTGACAATGTAATGATGTCAAATGGCTTCAGCATCAATGAATGTGACAAATGTATCTACTTCAAAAACACTCCAAATGGATATATTTTGTTGTGTTTGTACGTAGATGACATGCTTATTATTGGAAGCAATAAAGACATGATCAACCGAACTAAGAACATGCTTAGTGGGAAGTTTGACATGAAAGACTTGGGACTAGCAGATGTCATACTAGGAATCAAAATCACTAGACATTCTGAATGAATTATCCTATCTCAAGGTCACTATGCTGAAAAGTACTTGAGAGATTCAAGAACTACTCAAGTGGGACTGCAAAGAGTCTCGTTGACCCTCATCTCCACTTGACTAAAAACTCGGGGGATGCAGTGTCACAATTGGAGTATGCACGTGTGATTGGAAGTCTGATGTACTTGATTAATTGCACAAGATCTGACTTGACGCACTCAGTAAATATACTAAGTCGCTACACAAGTAATCCAGGACACAAACACTGGAAATGAATAACTAGAGTATTGAACTACTTGCGATATACTCAAAGTTATGGACTGTACTATGGCAAATACCCAGCAGTTCTGGAAGGATACAGTGATGCAAACTAGATATCAGATTCTAGAAACTCAAAATCCACAAGTGGATATGTATTTACACTTGGTGGTACATCAGTGTCATGGAAATCTTCCAAACAAACACTGTTGGCCAGATCCACTATGGAGTCTGAGTTCATTGCTTTAGATAAAGCAGCAGAGGAAGCTGAATGGCTTTAGAATTTTTTGGAAGATATCCCGATGTGGGATAAACCAGTGCCAGCATTATGTGTACACTGTGATAGTCAATCGGCTATAGCACGGGCACTGGGTCGTTTGTACAATGGTAAGTCAAGTCATATAAGAAGACGGCACAAAACCATTAGACAACTACTCTCGAATGGTGTAATCTCAATAGATTATATCAAATCGGCTGACAACCTAGCGGATCCATTTACTAAAGGTTTGTCACGAGATCAAGTTGTCAAATCATCAAGAGGAATGGGTTTAAAGCCTATGACCAAAGAGGATGCTTGATGGAAAACCCCACCTACGTGACTAGAGATCCCAAGATGTAGGTTCAAAGGGAAAACTAAATCAAGCTGAATCCAAATGAGCACTAGGAGACTCAGTTCTCCTTCCAGTTCCTAGGATGATGAACAGTGCTACCTGTATGAGTTGAGGTTAAGCTTGTCTTTTAATGATTTCATAGCTTTGAAATAAAAGTGGGGTATGACAAGATACTTTTATGGTCAATCACCTTATGAGTGTGAAATGGGGCCGTTTCTAGGAGAATGAAGAGAGGCTACATTCTCAAAGTTCACTCATGAATAATCAGGGATGTTCAAGGCCAAAATGAACACAACAAGAGAACCTAGTTCTGTGAGAAGATGAAACTGTGTGATAGTTGTTGTTTCGATTTACATCAAAGTCCGGGTGGTTCAAGACATCATGTTCACTACCTGGTCGAGTAAATCTGATAGCTACTCACTATGGGTGATTCAAGGCTGAAACACGCTACCAGCCCAGATGCAGTGATTTTTCGACTGTACTCTCAAAAGTCTTTCTGTCTTTTAACATATGTTTAGAATCATTTCTATTCATGTGGGGGATTGTTGGAACTCATTTTTAATGTGGCGCCGATAACTTTTCCGGACACAATTCCGGTGGGCTCCGGCCAATGACAACACCGGAAAATGGAAGCATTGGCTTTATCTACGCGAGCACATTCTCGTAATGTACTCATACGATAAAAATGAATTTCGTTTGAATGAGAAATGGAGGCCCAAAGTTGATTGCATGCAATGCATAACTTGGGAAAATATTGGGGTAAAAGTTTATCCCACATTGGAAGTTTGGAGAAAAACTCACTAGTATATATACTAGGAAATTGGATCCAAGGTTGTGGCCTTGGGTCACCACCCATGTGTAATGGAGAGAGGACCTAGCTCATCAAGATCACATGCGCGCCGAGCCGAGCAGTTGCGCTGCAGACTCACTAGTATATATACTCGTTCCTAGAGAGAATTCGGGGCAGTTGCGCTGCAGACTCGCTAGTATATATACTCGTTCCTGGAGAGAATTCGGGGCAGCTTCTCATTCGAAGGCACATCCGAACACAGCATCCTCTCCACTGAAAAACGTCTTCATCCTTTCTCTTCTTTTTCGAGTCTGAGAGTAAACACAGAATTGACTCGTAGGCTTCTAATCATTGGTTGTGCAATTCAGAAGATTTTACCTAGGGTATCTTTTCAGCCAATATAAAGTATTTTTCAACAATTTTTTTCAAAGATCTCAAACATTAAAATCATTTTTAAATACTTATTAGATATTATTTGTGGATGTCACCCAAAAGTATAGCTATTTGATTGGCTTATCAATAAAAAAAGAAACAGTCAAAGATACATGACGGTCATTTGCGATATAAATTTTGGTTCTCCGAATTGTAATTCGTTGACATGCATATGGAACATATAAAATCACAATCGTACAACGTTGAAGGGGAGTATATTCTACTCTCTTCTTCTCCTTGACGCTTCTTTTGACACAAGCAAAACAGGAGATAACAAAATTTCCCACTTAGAATCAACCAATATACTAATACAATCACTTGCCTATAGCTCAAAATCAAACCCAAAAATCGTTCCCCGAATGCTACTACCTAAACTTTCGGCAGGTTAATCTCTTCTCGTACTCGTACAATGACGTGACCATCGCCTGGTATCTAACACAAACCTTGGCGTTGTGGGGATCGATTGACAATGACATGTTGAGCTCAATTGGGAGCCCCATTTCTGGCTCCGGTTGCAGAAGCTACCCACTGCAGTTCAGAAGGATCACTGCTCTCAAAGAAGGCGTAGTGTAGAGCCTTGACACACTTCTCTGCTTCATCATCATTCACTATCAATGATATATTCACCTGCTTCGCGTTTCATGAGCGAACCAGGTCTAATTCAGGCAACTACTGAAGCGGCAGATTTTAGAATGTAACTCGTAACGAGAAGCAAGAAGGGCGTTACCTTGGATGCTCCTTGGGAGATCATCTGGACATTGACATTGTTAGATCGAAGAACCCGAAAAACCTGCAATGAATAGAGTGTTATAGGGAATGTATCAGATAAATCTGAAGAGGGACTGACAACAATATGTGCATGATAGGATAACCAACCTTCTCAAGGATCAGAGACGAATACTGGACATTCCCGATAAGAGAGATGATTGATCTCTTCTGCAGGAGGTTGACAACTGCAATATTTTCTAGCTTATTGACCACATGGTCAAGCTCCTGTGGTAACTGAAGACGGGATTAGTAAGAACTACCCATTGCTCAAGCAATGCATTCTCATCATTCACATGAGGCGTAACTTGTACTAAATAGCCCGTGTTTCACAAAACCAGTCGTTAGACAAAAAGTAGCAAAAATAACCATTATCATATCAGTAAAAAAACAACTGCCATTGCGCCTCAGAAATCCATTGTTTGGTTAACATGATAAAAATTACACGAGAAATTTTGTCTTCTCCGTTTTAATGTCCACTAACGAACTCTTACGGCAGTAATGCACAGGTAATGTTCCATGAATTTTTACATTTTTCTATCTGAGGGGTGAATTTTTTGTAATTACATTATTATTCAAGGAAAGAGACATAGATTCAAGCTGCCAAAAAGGCCATTAAACATGGAGACATGTGAGTATGTGACACAATGCATACAGGATGATACACAAAGCATGCAATCATGAAAGGCAGTAAGGTAAAACTTAATCTCCGTCTTGCCTGTTTTATCAGCTCTCTACTCCATAGCTTGGATGGATCTAATGTGAGAGATATACTGACTTCACTGGTGGCCACGACATCCACCGAGATACCCAGATCTTCAAAAATTGAAAAGACCTGCCGGGAGTAGCCAGATGAACAAATATGAAAAGGATAGAAAAAGAATATGGGAGACAGGCAGAATTAAGAAGGAAAGTAAATGAGAAACAATTCAACTTACCCTGGCAAGAAACCCATAGTTACCAAGCATACGTGTGCTAACTATATCCAACATGGTGACATTCCGCTTTAGAACTATGCTGGTAAGAACAACCTGCATCACAAACAATTTTGAAGAAGAGAATGTGAACGATATCCAACACAAGAACCAACTACTATGCAATAAGAAATGTAGACACCAACCTTATCCATATCTCTTGACCTGGTGATAAGGGTTCCTGGGGCTTTTGGGTTGTAAGAGTTTTTTACTCTAACTGGAATGTCACCCTCTCTAGCAGGTCTCATAGATTGTGGATGCAAGACCTGTACACATGGAAAAATATTCAACTTAGAATAAACCCTATCCAATCTAAGACAAGTGCTTTATTCAATGTTGAACATATTGAAGAGAAAATACTCAGGATACCATTTTTAGCAGCTAAAGTATTTCTGCACGAAAGTTTTCACTAGATATAGAAATATAAAAAAAATATATAAAAAAAAAAGAAAAGAAGAGGTGATACAAGAACCCAACTGCATTGACTGTTAAATTTAAAACTAAAATGGTCCAAAACGGCATATGCATAATTAAGAAACACAACAAATCAAAAACTTGCTTTGAGAATTTCTAAAATTCCAAACCTGGGCACCAAAGTATGCAAGCTCAGCTGCCTCGTCAAATGTCAAATAAGGCACAGGATGGGCTCGGTCATAAATGGTCGGGTCACAGGTTAAAACACCATCAACATCTTTCCACACCTGCAATTTAGTAACAAAATGAAAACTATAAGAGGCTATGATTATTGTTTGAAAAGTCTTCATTGCATAATTCGCAACAAAACAATAAAAAGCCTTAAAGTTTATTAGAAGTTATAAGCCTCAGAGAAGTGGAAAAATGAAAGAGTCAAGCATATAATCCCAAGAGGATCTGACTTCCATAATCTACTTCTAAAAAGGCAGCAATGGAATCAAACAGCATATTGGAGAGAGTACGTCAAGAATCAAGCATAAACAGAGAATATAAAGTGGTAAAAATGCTAATTCCTACATATCCAGAGCAAGATTACCCCATTAAACTAGCCAATCCTCATCTCTTGTCCTCAAGCAATTAGCCCTGCTTTCCCTTAATATAAGAGGTCAAGCTTAAATACTAACCTGTATTTCTCGTAACCCCAGTGATTTACCAATGGTAGTAGCTGTTAAATCACTGCCACCCCTGCCCAATGTTGTAACGGCACCAGATTTCCAACCCTGTTATAGAAGAAGAGACAATGTTGCATAATGATTTATGAAAGCAAGCAAAAGAACAAGTAGTAAACAAGACCAATACAGTTACTAACAAGAAAATTAAAACTAATATGAATGCAACACCTTTCCAAGGAAGCCTGTAACAATTGGAATAGCACGATCTGATATCCAATCATCATGTAATCTCTTTGCAACTGATGGGTAAGTTGCATCCAAGATGTCTGCATTTGTGAAGTCATCCGTAGTGATAATGCCCATATCAAATGCATCATACTGCAAAGCTCCACCGAAGCACAATCAGCATGCATTACTTTTAAGATTCTCTTCCTTTTTCAATTGATTTTTAAACAAAAAACACTTGCTTTCACTTTATGTGTAAATTAGTATTTCCTTAAAGACATCATTAGCAATTTTAGGGAAGAAAAGAACTCACTTGCCGTGCTTTGCACCCGAGTTTATTCATGAAAGCTGCAAAGATCCTTGTAGACATGCATTCTCCAAAAGATACTAGATAGTCTTTTGTACGGGGAGTCAGCTCTTTCATCATGGCAATTCCCTTCAAAAGCTGCTCCAGTTCCTCGAGATGGGCTACAACAAAAGAGAACAAGGCAAACACAAAGTATGCTTTATCAAATTGCATTCATTCATAACATTTCTACATTACAAGTCTGCCAAGATTATGCAATTTCCATAAACTCGGCCAGCAACATAACACTACTAAGAAACAGGGGAACTTGAATTTCTTCAGTTCTCACATAGATGGACCGATTTTTGAATTGAGAAAGACGTTCTTACAAGAAATAACGCAAGGATCAACTCCAAGTTCTTCCACGGTCCTGAAATAACAAGGCATAACCGAATAATTACAAGCTTACACACATTAAAAAAAAAGTGGAAGAACTTCACCGTATTAACGGTAAAGATTAATACCGTAGATGGAGGTCTTTAATTAGACTCAATTCAAAGAGATCACAGGCTTTCGATACCCCACAGGTCACAGCTTTCTCCCCAGCCTACAACAATGGAAACATATATCTGTTCAAATAATAATTCATTATAACATTCAATTAAATCATTCCAATATCGGAAGAGGAAGAAAATGACAAAGCTGAATGAAATACATTGAGAAGGTTGTTGGTGGTTTTCCCCATAGCAGAAAGGACAATGACAGGGCATTCCTCGGGAAAGCTGAGAATGAGATCCGCCACTTCTCTCATTCTAGCGGCAGAAGCCACGGAGGAGCCGCCGAACTTCATCACAATGGAAAGCTTCTTATATTCCTCAGCTCCGTCAACGTAATCCAGGCGCTGCTCCGTCTCCGCCACCACAGAGCCGACGGATTGGATACGACATCGAACGGAGAGAAACCTCCTCCTCGTGAGAGGATTTCCGGCGGCCGGAAATGCGTGACAGGTACCGAGATTGAGATTATTCTTCGAGAAAGAGGAAATTGGGAGGATCGACGATTGCTTGGGAGCGGCAGCGACGCCATGGAAATGCAAGGAGGTATCCATCACCGTCAAGTCGACAAATAGAGAGAGATTGAGAACCACCGCCGGTCGCTCTGTGGAGTCAACGGAGAGCGATGGCGGCCGGCGAGAATCGGTGGGTTAGGGTTTTTTGTCACTGTATTTGAGATTTGAGAAGTTGGGGGTTGTGGACAGAAAATGCTGGCAACGAACTGAAAAATCAAATGAAAGAAATAGGATCCGGGTAACCCGATTAAAACCGGATCCGGTTCGGATTCTAGAAGCAGTGTCGTTTTGTACTATTCCATTGTTTTGCAAGTATGTAAAACGCAGTTTCCGTGGTTGAGGGCGTGCTTGTCAGCCTTACGGTTTGACGGGCATCTTTCAACAACCGCGTAAGCAAGACAAAACCCGTCACGTGCGATGTGAAAGACCAATTTTTGACCGCTTTTGCTACCGTGCGGCGGGTCGTGTCACATTTACGAGTAAGCTCGGTTGTGAATTGTGAGTGTGAGTGTTTCCTCTTTACCTATATATATACACATAGATATCATAGACTTAGAAGTTGTATAATAATGGTAAGTTATATATTTGATCCTCAATCGGTTTGTTTTTATGGTAGTCTTTAGTTATTGTATTTCTTTCAATTAAGTCACTTTTTCATTAAAAATTATTGAAATCATCATTTATGTTATTCTCTCTTCATTAGATGTATTCGTGAAGAATGAGCCAAACCTTGAAACTTTTGTTCATAAGAATAGGAAAAAAAAACAACCGCGTTGCTACTCATTGAGATTCACGCTCGGCATTTAGGGTCTATTTGATTTTTCTAATAGAATATTAAAATGTGTTATTTTATATTAAATTATCAATTTAATGTAAAATAAATATTTTATTGTATTATTAGAAAATTTTAAAACGGACCTTTAGGCACACTCGAAATTATGTTATTCATTTTATCCTTCTTTTGGCCGTTTGTTTCTTCTCCTTTAAAACTATGCACTTACGCGCATTTTGGTGGTGACCTATTGTAAATTCTCTAAATCTTTTTCTATTGAACGTAAAACTTCAACAAAAAAGTAGTCACCTTTATTAGAAAATAATCTTGATTAATATTATTTTTTCTTTTCAAAATAAATAAAGAAAACTGAGAAAAAAAAACATTATAGTATGGACAAGTGAAGATGAAAATGGACGAATAAAAGTGTTTTTCATAAGAATCTTACAAGTTTCGACAAAATCAATTAACGACTATATTTTTTACAAACACCGTGAATTCTGGTATCAATTAGCATGACTTCACTAAGAATATCATACACCATTGAGCACATATTCGCGCGTGTTTGATTGTTTGAATCCAATATCGTCTTTCAATTCTTATATCTTCACTAAGAATATCATACACCATTGTAACTTGTAAGTATGTACGTAGATATCCAAAATCTCTAAATTATCTGCTCCACAAAATATGCAAAAAAAAAATGTAGATTAAAAAAACATATACAAGTGGAGTAAAACACCACAATCGAATTCATCTGCATGTGCTGCAAAATAGATGTATTATCGTAAATTTAACTAAAAAGAAAATTACCCAAACTTGTGAATTGTGATAATATATCTACACTAAATAATTATATTGTACCTACAATTCTTGATAATAACCCATACAAAAAGTTAGAGGAAATATAAAATTAGTTTTTGTTTTTTCTAAGCATACTATAGATATTCTTTTGCATAAGCACAAGTAAACTAATATTGTTTTTACCAACAAAACAAAGCAAACTAATATTGACCAAAAATAGATTTATAAGAAAATTAATAAACAAAAAGATATAAGTTTGATGGTCAAATTGTTGCCTGCAATTTCCATATTTCAAGACTTTCAAAGGAAACTTGGAAGTCGGATTACCTCTACATGACCTTATTAATCTAAACAAATTAAAATTACTCTAATTCACAAATATTTCATTTTCTCCGATCAAGAATTTGTCGTTTCCTCCCATTAATCAATTCACAGCTGTTTTTTAAGGCAATGGCTAAATACATGCGAAATAATGTATATATGTACGCTATTTTGTACGTTTAACATAGGCGGCCGGTTTTGTGTGCTTAACATAAGCGCACAGGGGTATAGTGGGAATTTAAAAAAGACAGATCACGGATGTTTCCAACGAATAGTAAAGCTACACGCTTAACTTAAGCGCATAGGCACACGCTTAAGTTAAGTATGCTCGTGTAATTGGGCCGGCCATATATGGGCTGGCGTTGATTTGGTCATTATACTTACACGCTTAACTTAAGCGTGTAAAATTATAGCCGTTGGAAAGTTCCGTTAGAATAATACCGTTGGTGCGCTTAAGTTAAGCGTACTAACGGATCTATTTCTTCCTATTAGTAGTCGAAGCTCTTGTCATTCCATATCCAAGAAACCGAAATTGTTCTTCTCCCAATTTTAAAGATGCATCATAGTGGTGAGGATAGTAGTGACAAAGAAAATGATTGGGTTCAAAGTGAAGAAGAAGAGGAGGACGACAAATGGATGGAGTCGAATTTTTTCGTAGATGTCGAAGATGACGAAGCGACTGGCGATTGGGACCCTAGAGGCGTATTTGTGGTTAGTGTTAAAATAGTTTTGCTCTTTCCTTCATCGGTATTTTAATACGTAATTAGTATCGTAAATATCGCACTTATTTAGGTAGCCAGTCTTTATCATGAATTCACTAGTGGAAAAAACACTTATTGAGGCGCCCTTTTAGAGGCGGGCCTATAAAAAAATGCCTCAACAACGTCCTACGCAATCAGTTTTTCAGGTTTTTGAGGCGGATAATTATTTTATACGCCTCAAAAAATTCTATTGAGGCGGGCAAAAATTTATACGCCTCAAAAAATTTCCAAAAAATTAATACCGCTAAAGTATTAGAGGCGGACCAATGTTAGACCCGCCTCTAATTGTACGTAATTGAGGCGGGCGAAAATGCCCGCCTCTTTTAAGTTTTATTGAGGCGGGCCTCCATATGCCCGCCTCAACAAATGTGTTTTTCTTTCTCTCTCGCTCTTTTATTTTCTTTCTCTCTCCCTCTTTTATTTTCTTTCATCCTGATACCTCTCAGTAGCCCTAGCCTCGCCTCGCCCCTCTCGAACTCGCTCGCCCCTCTCCAACTCCGGCTCGTCACGGCTTCTCCGTCGTGTCGCGGCTTCTCCGGCTCGTCGCGGGTCTCCGGTGGTCTCTCTGGCTCTTCTCGCTTCTCCCCGGCCTCAATCCGGTGGTCTCAATCCGGCGATTCTCACTTCCGATAAGCACTTTGCCCCTTTGATCAATTGCTTTAGATTTGTGTAAGTGTTACTTTAGAATCCTTGTGTAATTGTTGCTTTAGATCTACAACAACGTCTTATTTGATTTAGATTTGTGCAATTCGAATTTTAAGTATATTTTTTTTACTTTTGACCTCAGTCCTGTTTCGTCGACAGCCTCGTTTTCGGTGTTAAGAAACAGAAAGACCCGCCTCCTTCCATTGGAGATGCTATTGATCGAGTAATTCTCCATCTCTTGATTTTGTTCTTAACATCCTTAATGTGTAAATGCTTTGAATTGGTTGATTGATTTCTTGGATGAGATCCGTGTTTTATTCTGGTAACCTAAATTAGGGTTTCGAGAATTTGGGAAGGTGGTATTTTGGCTAGGTTTTGGGATTTTAATGAACGGCTGCTTTTGATTAGGGTTTAGAAATTTTGGGGCTGAAAATTGGTCAGAAGTTGTTATAAGTAGATTTAGTTAGATAGTTATTGAACAAAAGTATATGCTTTTTGCATTACTGCACATATGATCGTTTCTACTATCTTTCTACAATTTAAAATTGGGGTTTTTTCTATATCAGATTAGTAAATGAGGGGAAAATATGGATGAGAAGATAAAAAGGCTTGACTCTGAACTTGCGCGATACAAAGAACAGATCAAGAAAACACGACTTGGTCCTGCTCAAGATGTTGTGAAGGCACGAGCTATGAGAGTCCTCAAGCAAAAACGAATGTAAGATTCATTTTCCAACATGACTTCCCATGTTGTTGCCTTTGAATTTATGCCGATATAGAACTTTCATAATCCAGTAGAATCCCTAGAAAATAGAACTGCATGGTTCTTATAAAATTTTGTCATTTTATTTGCTAGTTGAATTGCTCTCTTTTCTATGACCTTCCCCTGTCTGATATTGATGGCTTATTAAAACGGGTTATATGATCACTTATTAAAATGGGTTCAAGAATTGCAAAACCAAGGTAATTATGTATTATATGATCAATCCGAATAAAATGTGCTCCTAAATGGGGCTTTGCCACCTGTTATAAGAAAGACATATCTCACTTAATAGTGCCACAAGTGTCTTGTATGCTAATATTATTTCCATATTACTGCATATAGTTCGATCGGCACTTCTTTAGCAGTTATGGCACTTGTGGGGTGGTTAACGTGAGCTGACTTTCTCCTCCTCGTTGATTGTGCTGATATAATATCGATCGCTTATCAAGAATCTTATTGAAAATTTGGATTGTTCATTTTTTTCCTGCAGATATGGAGTCATCCTAGACAATATTCAGAAGCAGGATCCTTCACTGACGGTCAGGATCAAGGGCTACATCGTCGACTCTGCTCCAGTTGCATCCCCAGATCCGCAGGTAATCATGGATTTATATTTAATATTCAGAAGTAGGTTTTCTATGCTTGACTCGTACATGATAATATAAGCATTGATTGTTGTGTGGTGACTTCTCTTGTCTTTGGTGTTATGATGGAATGGGAATGTTAGTTTGAATTTTGCATTTCGAATGTTTGGGCCTGCGCCCAATTGTGTACATTTTGACGTTAGTGAATTCTTTTGTGATTCAGGTAAAGCAGGATGGGCGGCACCTAGACTTAAGGATGCTGCATTATCACTAGACAAGTTACGTGAAGGTTATTTCGAGGTTTGTTCTTCTATCCTTTGATTGTGCTGGTGGTAGTGATGATATCTAGCTCGGCATACTGTATATCCCTTGGACAAATGGAGAATTCATTTGCGTATGCAGATTTTTTACTGGTTTTATATGACAATAGCTTACATGAATCATCATTTCTAATGTTAACATTATAATGTTTCTGCTATTCTATTAGATGTTGTCTGGGTTTGTTCATTGGAAATCGATCAGAATTGTTCTTTGCAATTTATTTTTCTCATCTGGTTCAAATATAATGTTCAAAATAAATAAATATGAGAAAATGATATATGAAATTCCAAGATAAAATTGTGGTTGGATTTGGAATTGTTTGTCATGATTTGGTTAGTAAGCAAATGGTTCGAACTTCTTATGTAAAGGTGATATATAAGTTGGGAACACATCAGTTCAATAATGAGAGATTATTGTAGTTAGGCTATAAGAAAATATCAACAGTTCAATTTCTGCCTTTATTTTAATTTCTTTTGACTCATTCAGTGTTATAATGTATTTTCCAGATTATTATAGCAATGCGGACATTGTATCAAAAGTGCAAGTTGGTACATGGAGATCTCAGCGAGTACAACATATTGTACTATGAGGTAATTAGCTAGTTGATGCCCCTTTTGTTGGGATTCAAAACTAGTCTTTTTCAGAAGTTAACCTTCAGATCCGGGAAAAAAGGAAGAAAATATAGCCAATGCCTATTTTTGGGTACTATATGTAGAACAAGACTTTTAGCGGTATTATACTGAAATTCAATTATTTTTGGGCAGGGTCACTTGCACGTCATTGATGTTTCTCAGGTTGTTGATCTTGACCATCCACATGCTCTTGACTTCTTGCGTGAAGACTGTGTTCATGTTTCTGTAAGTCATATTAGCTAGATATCTTCACATGTTTGTACTGATGATCCCATAAGGAAAATTCTGACCTCGAACTATCAATTTACAGGATTTCTTTAAAATATGAAACAGATTTGCATTTACCTCTTCTTTTCCTTTTCTTTATCTTGATAAAACAGGGCTGATAATTCTATAAAAAACCATTGGAACAGTTCAGATGAATGTATCTTATTTGAGCTGATTGTTTATCCATTTGAGCTGGTTGATACGATCTTGTTTGCACTGAAGCAAATGTCGACATTGTGTATCCATTTGAGCTAAATTTTTTTTAAAAAAAAAACAAATGGGACCCCGGTATTACAAAAAACCGGGGTCCCGAATTTTATTTTTTTTTTTAAAAAAAAAGAGACTTGTTGAGGCGGGCCTCCATAGGCCCGCCTCTAAAAAACCGGGATCCTGATTTTTTTTAATTTTAAAAAAGACTTGTTGAGGCGGGCCTCAATAGGCCCGCCTCAACAAGTGGCTTTTAGAGGCGGGCATCCATAGACCCGCCTCTAAAAGTGCCTCACTTTGGCGCCGAAGTGAGAGACTTGTTGAGGCGGGCATAGAATGCCCGCCTCAATAAGTACCTTTTAGAGGCGTAAAATGTCCGCCTCAAAAAGTATCCCACTTGTTGCAGCCCCCTCACTTGCTGCATACGGTATTCGCCTCAATAAGTGTCAAAACGCCCGCCTCTAAAAGGGTTTTTTCTACTAGTGATTTGTAGTTATATAATTGGAAATCATATGTAGTGTAACATAGTGATGTAGTTATGATGACTTGTAGTTAACATAAACCGCTACATTTATAGGGAAAAGACTATACGGAGCATTTTATTACCGACCTAGTGTGGGATAGTAAGGAAGAATTGTACGAATGGGCGAAAGAAATAGGAAAGGAGCTTGTGATAGCTTTGGTGAAGCGTAACTCAAGTCCGTACCAAATTAGTATAATGTGCGGTAGGTTTGGGCCTTGGAGATCGGGGAGGCCGAAGGTGAACGAAGAGAATTCAGAGTTGTCGGTTGTTAAAATCCAAAAGTCGAGATCAAAAAAGTGTGGGTGTAAGTTTGAGATAATGGGTGTTCGCATGAAGAAAGAGGCATGGACGGTTGGTGAAAAGTGGGTCTTGGGTGTGATTGAAGGTCGGCACAACCATAAGCTACGAACTAGCTTTAAAGGCCATGCATTCATGGGTCGAATGACCGAGGCGGAGCGGCTGTGTGCTAGGAGGTGGGGAGACGGTCGCAAGACGCCGAATCAAATTGTTTCGGAATTGAGACAAAACTTCCCGGGAAATGTGACTTCCAAGAAGCAAGTGGCCAACTTCTTGCAGAAGCTGCAGTACGAGGATCGGGGAGAGTTAACGGTTACGCAGTGGTCCCTAAGATTTATGGTTGAGCAGAAATATGTAGTTCATCCTTTGAGGGATGCGAAGACTAATGAGGTTACAGTCTTATTTTTTGCTAATTCGGAGTCACTGTGGTTGTTGAAGAAGTTCTCGTACGTGATAATCATTGACGCGGCATACAAGACAAACAAGTAAGTCCTAAATTGTAATAATGTGTAGTTTATGACAAAAATTGTTAAGGTATTTCATTTAAAAATGTGTTTGGTATTATGAAATGTTTTCCATAGATATGGAATGCCACTTGTGGAGATTGTTGGTTTCACCAACACTCATAAGACGTTCAACATTGCTTATGCATTCACCCGGGCGAAAAGGATTTACCATTACACGCGGATAATGAGAAAAGTCTGGGCATTGTGTTTGGATTTGGGAGTGATGTCGACTGCAATAATGATAGATTGTGAGAAGGCCCTCATAACTGTTATCCACAGTGTTTTCGGCACCGAAGTTCAACACCTCTTGTGTTGGGTGCATATAAAGCACAACATCGAGGCACGTGCCTTGTCCATCTTGAAGAAGAAGGAAAGTGTGGATGCCTTTGCAAACCAATGTTGGGCACTTTTTTGCTCAACCAGTGAAGAAAGCTATGAAGAGAGGCTTGCCGTATTACGGACATCGTGGAAGAGAGGCATTGTCGGATACGTGGAGGACACATAGCTATGAAGAGAGGCTTGCCGTATTACGGACATCGTGGAAGAGAGGCTTTGTTGGAGCCGACGGGGATCAAGGCAAAAGGAAGGCCAAGTGGTGCTAGGGTGGAGGGGATGCACAAGGTTTTGAAAGATATTATTGGCTCTAGTATAGGGGGCTTCAACAGAGTGATCGTGAGGATCCACCATGCCATCATCCTTCAAATAGATCAGATTAGGGGAGAGCATGAACCTTTCACTTTCCAAACGACCAACGGATTTCGATGATGTATCGATGCCGCCAGTTGTACGAGCTACTTTTTCTAGGCTCTTCTACCAAGTGTCGGATAGGTTCTTTGGTATTTTGTTGGGCTATTACGATATCTTAAAGAAGGGGGAGTTCTCAGAAGAATGCACCGACCATTGGGTGAGAGATTGCCTTGGGTTGCCTTGCGTGCACAACATTACAAGAGCCATCGTTTCAAGAACACCTCTCATTCCGTTAGACGTTCACGAGTTCTGGATGGACTTGGAATAGGAAGAGACTCCAACAACAACTCCTGGCCCTTCTGTCTACATTCGAATGGACATTATAGAGATGAGACTTCGTGAAATGTTTGCCAGGTTGGAGGTTGGGACATTGAAGAAAGGCACGGTATTCATACTAGGTGAGTTGTACCACGACTTGGAGCATCCGGAAGAGAGTACTTTGTTGGAGCCGACGGGGATCAAGGCAAAAGGAAGGCCAAGTGGTGCTAGGAACAAGGAGAAGGTGGATGAGAAGGCAGAGAAGAGGGATAAGTGCTTGTTTGAGCATAGACGGGATGAGCTCCACGAGAATGAGAAGAAGGTGGGGCCGAAGACAAAGGCGAAGGGGAAGGCAAGTGTGCGAGCACTGGTAGAGGCCCAGGTCGTCCTAAAAATCAAGCAAGTGCATCTAGTATAGTGGTGATGGACTTTGATGACTTGCAATCCCAACCCCTACCAGAAGAATCACAACCAGAAGATTTGCAGTGGCCTGAAGAACCTAGTATTCCCATCGTACATATGGGGGTGAACTTTGGGAATGACAATGTGGATGACTTTTGGATTTCGTACATCAAGAATGTTAGAGATGTACGCCCCGACGGACATTGTGGATATCGGTCGATGGATGTATTGTTGAGAAGGCAAGAGAAGGAATATCATAACATCCGACGCGAGATGGTAGCGGAGTTGCTTGACAACCGAGAGCTATACGAGCCGATACGTTTCCGTATTCGAGAAGGGTCCTAGGATGATCTCATATTTCAAGTGAACCATTGCAGAAGACCTTGCTCAGAAGTATACTGGCTTCACATGCCATTGATGCGTTTAGTGTTTGCCACACTATATCAGGTTGGTCTCGTCTTATTAACTTGGGAAGTTCCGACGTTTTGCTTACCGTTGAGGAATAAGACATCAAGCATAGGTCCTCCAGAAAAGATTTTTGCCATGGCACACGTAGGCAATCATGATCACTTTATATCGGTAAAGGTTTCTTCTAATAAAATATTTATGAAATTAGGTTACATTGTTTTCACTACTCAAATAGTTTGTGTGTGTATATGTAGGTGGTGCTTAAGGAAGGGTCGCCAATACCGCACACTCCTGGTTCGTGGCGCAGAAACACAGATTGAAACATTTTGTGATGGACAACAAAGTTTGAGTGGATTTTGAAGATGTATCGGGAGTACCGCATTGCAAATGGTCGGGCACCAGATCCTTTTATGTATGCGGGAGACGGATCTGTTCATGTAATTGATTGATGATACGAGTATATAATGTAATATTTAGACGGCTTTGTAATTTCCAACTTTAAGTGTTGTGTTTTACATTACGTTGATGTTACCCTTCTGTCTATGTTCGAATGGACATTATGTATTGATTTTACGAGTATTTTCTGCATTGGAAAAATAACACATCCCATCCACCAGGGCATCAATCAACTGTGCACATATGATATCTGATAAATGAACCCATCATATCAGATATCAGATGTGCACAGTATGTGTTCAAATTCTACATGAAGAGTAAGTAAAGTTAGATCTGACACAAAATTCTGCTTAGGAGCTATGAGGGAAGTCCTACAAACACAAGTCATATATGTGAAAATACACACTTATCCTAAGAGTATGAATGTACGCTTAACTTAAGCGTGCAGTCATACGCTTAGGTTATGCATGCAGTTTCACAGCCTCATAACGGTCATTTTTTCAACGATTCTATTTCACCTTATAAATATAAACAATGTCATCAGAACCTTATGGACCCTTCTCTTATTGTGTTTTAATTCTCCAAAAGTTAGTATGGCCTCTTCGTCGAGTTCGAGTTCAACAACGGGAGAGAGATTTTGCTTGTGTAATTCGAAGCCGATCATACACACTTGTGACCGACAGTGGCAGTACGGAAGAATGTACTGGGGATGCCCTGATTTGGGTAGGTACGATGTCCACAAACCTGGTAATAAAGGGGGATGTGATTTCTTTGCGTGGTTCGATCCACCATACGACAAGAGGGCACACGAGGTCATTATGGGGATGTGGAAGGAAAAAAAAACAACTTCTAAAGCTGAATGAGGGTCTTTGTAGGTATTGTTTAAGGGCAATAACAAATAAACATCGTAGGTGTTAGAAAGATAGAAGTAACCATTTGTTATGTTTTGTAGGAATCAAGCGGAATTAGAGAAAGAGGGACATCGAGAAGGTTAATGTAATTTTTCATTAAATTTGTAAGAAATTGGGAAGGTAACGAGCTTGTACTATTTCGCACCATTATAGGCCCATTAAAGGCCCAATCCGCCAAAAATAGCAATAAATCGAGATAAAAAGCGAGTTTGTACTACTTCGCGCTATTATAGGCCCAAACTAACAATAAAGCGGAATTAAAAAATGAGCTTGTACTACTTTGCGCCATTATAGGCCCATTAAAGGCCCAATCCGCCAAAAATAGCAATAAATCGAGATAAAAAGCGAGTTTGTACTACTTCGTGCTATTATAGGCCCAAACTAACAATAAAGCGGAATTAAAAAATGAGCTTGTATTACATAAGTATACTAACATGTAGTAAGTTCATATTACTTTCTCGTATTATATAAGTATACTAATATGTAGTAAGTTCATATTACTTTCTCGTATTAGATAAGTATACTAACATGTACTAAGTTCATATTACTTTCTCGTATTACATAAGTATACTAACATGTAGTAAGTTCATATTACTTTCTCGTATTACATAAGTATACTAACGTGTAGTAAGTTCATATTACTTTCTCGTATTACATAAGTATACTAACGTGTAGTAAGTTCATATTATTTTCTCGTATTACATAAGTATACTAACATGTACTAAGTTCATATTATTTTCTCGTATTACATAAGTATACTAACATGTACTAAGTTCATATTACTTTCTCGTATTACATAATTATACTAACATGTAGTAAGTTCATATTATTTTCTCGTATTACATAAGTATACTAACATGTACTAAGTTCATATTACTTTCTCGTATTACATAAGTATACTAACATGTACTAAGTTCATATTACTTTCTCGTATTACATAAGTATACTAACATGTAGTAAGTTCATATTACTTTCTCGTATTACATAAGTAGAGTGCGTTTCTGGTGTAATTTGGGCTCACCGTAGAATATACGAAACAACCAGGATCGTTGGATCAAACAGATCAAGGGTTCACGTTTAAACATGACCACGCGGGTGTATAAACATTTGCGGTGGCATAATTGTAATATTAAGCTTCCTAAGCAGAAGGGTATTTCGTTTTAAAATTGTTAGATCCTCCACATTCGCGTTCGACCGATGGAATTCTTCCTCACTTTGCTCGCGCTCCAATCTCTCTCAAATCTCGCTCCAATCTCGCTCTAATCTCGCACCAATCTTCTAATCTCGCTCCCAATCCGCCAATTTCGCTTCAAGCACGGTCACTGGCTCTATGTCAGACGTCGAAGAAAATCATCCTGTCAACGGTTCAGAAGGAGGTATTCTCTATTTCGATCAAAATTGTAGTTGCTAGAAGTCCTAGGGTTCACAACTAAACACTATGCTTCGTTCGTTTGTTTTGAGAGATTTAATTGTTTCGTTCAAAATTTTGGTACCGTAAAACACTAGGGTTTGCAAATTGCTCATTTTTTCCCGTCCTTTAGTTGCTTTCTGTGAGCATGCATATGTCGTGTGTGTAGTTGCTTCATTGAGATCTTTTGTTGCTTCGAAACTAATGTTCATAACTAGGAGTAGGGCTAAACTGTGTGCTCATGTGAAAGCCCTGAGGTTCATGTTTATTACACTGTTCATTTTTAGAATCTGCATGTTCAATGTTTAGATGCAAAGTGAGAAGATGATTGAAGAGGTAGGACAAATATTTTTGAGTTCATTAACTATAATCAAATGTTCATTTCTGATAACATAATGTTCAAAACATTGGCAAGTACAACATGAATGTTCTTACAATACCTTAGGGTTCACAAGTTATGTCGTACAGTTCATATATAAGAGTTTACTGTTCTTTTATTTTTTCATGTTATATCACGTACATGGTTCATAATCTATGTTGTAAAGTTCATATATAAGTTGATATTATTCATTTATTTGTGTTTAATGTCATGGTTATAAAGGTCACATATATCTTTGATCATATGCAGAGGATACGGAAAAATCAGGAGAGGATGGGACAGATTCTAGTGAAGAAGGTAGTGCATATAGTGGACAGGAAGATAGTGGGGCTGATAGCCTGGATGAATTTGTCACTACATCGCCAAAAAAGAAGGAAAAAACAAAGGAACCGACAAAAGCACAGAATGTTGCAAATAAGAAGTCTGTGGTGCCTAAAAATACACCATCGCCGAGAAAAAAAAGTTTAGCTAGGAAAGGCCAAACATGTGAAGTGGGGGTGAAAACAAAGAAACAAAGGTGCACAATGAAAAAGAAGTACCCCGTACTGAACATTAGAAACTTACCAAGCACATTTATAGGAGATGTGAGGGAATTTACTGATGTACAAAAAGAATGGGTGAGAAGCATGGGGTTTGAGCATCTGTTGAAGCTGCAAATAATTGAAATACCACGTTACCTAGCCTACTGGCTTGTGGATAATTTTGATGAGGTTAGCTGCGAACTTCTAATGGAAAGTGGAAAAACAATGCACATCACTGAGGATGATGTGCATAGGATTTTAGGTTTGCCAAGAGGGCAAAACACAATTCCTAGGAGGACGAGAAAGGATGACCCTACCATATTGAATCAATGGAGGACAGAGTGTGGCGATCATGAGGTAAGGCCAATGGACTTAGCCAAGAAGTTGAAGAAATGCGAAGATGAAATCTGGTTCAAAAGGCATTTTCTAGCCTTCTTCATTTCTTTGCTAGTACAAAGCAACCAAAAAGGAACTGTCATGCAAAAATTGCTCATTGAGGATGTTAGTGATGTTGCAAACATGAATTGGTGTGAGTTCGTTATTAAGAGCCTCGTTGACTCAAAGATTGAGTGGAAGAAGAAAAAGACTAGATTCTTTCAGGGGCCGATTTTGTTTCTCACAGTGAGTAATTTTCAAAGAACATTGTTATTTATTTTGAAACTTATTTCTAAATTGATTGACTAATTCTAACTATTGTACTTATTGCAGCTCTTTTACGTTGATGGAGTGACAATATTAGGCAAGGCGAATAGGTCAAGTTTCCCTTTGTTCTTAGCATGGAGTGACAAACTACTGAAGCAAAGACAGAAAGATGAGGACAAGCTTGGGGGGTTTGGGATTGGGCATATTGTTGAAAGAGCAAACCATAGTGCAATGGAGAGAGATTCTGGAGAGGGTGCTTCAACTCATCAAGCCCGACCAGAAAAATCAAAGAATATAGAGGTATGTGTTCAGGTTCACAGTTTTGCGTTGTAGGTTCGTATATTGATTGACCAAGTTCATTTATAGCTTGCTGAAATTTGCTTGTATTTCGTTACAAGGGTGCGTGCAACTTTTAGAAAGTAAAGCAAGGAAATGTGAAACTGCAACTATGGAGCTTGTGGATATGATTGAGCAAATACCAAACGATATGAAGAAATATGAAAAACTGAGGAAGATGCTACATGTTGCAAATGGATTGATTGGGAAAAGTCAAGATCAACTGGAAAAGGGAGATGATAGTGACGGAGATATATGGAAAAGGCTGGAAAAGGTTGAAGCATGCAGGGAAAGGTTGAAGATATTCCTTGAAAGCTCAGAAGAATGGACGACAGTGGATGATATTGCAAGGCAGTACAAGGAAGGGCCAGTGGATGAGCAACTTGGTACATATACTAATGTTGAGATGAAGTATACAAGGGATGAAACGGAAAACAGTGAGGAAGTGCACAAAACTGAGGAAACACCGGCGTCGCCTACCACTGAGACACCCTAGGTCAAAGGAGAAGGCGCTACAACTGGAGTTGACCTAGATACGACTGAAGTGCCAACAGACAAGTCAACTGAGGAGGATCCAAAACAGAAGAAAGGAAAGGCAAAGCTAAAGGTCAAGGTCATAGGCCCATCTGAACCTTTAATACAACAAGATCAAGAGCAAAAGGTAAATTATGACTGGCCTAACATACAATGTTCATGTGTCAACATCATGATTCAATAAACTTGCGTTATAAAAATGGGTTGTGTTTGTATATCCTTAATAACTGATGTTCATTTATAGTACTTTAGAGTTCACATATTTGCCTTATATGTTCATACTTGTTTATAAATCTTCATTTGTATTAAACTTGCCTTATATGTTCATACTTGTTCATGTGTTAACATCATGATTCAATAAACTTGCATTATAAAAATGGGTTGTGTTTGTACTTGCTTAATAATTGATGTTCATTTATAGTACTTTAGTGTTCACATATTTGCCTTATATGTTCATACTTGTTTATAAATCTTCATTTGTATTAAACTAGTATTATATGTTCATATTTTGTATATATATTTTTTTTGTATTAACCTGAGGTTCAAAATGAATTTTGTGAAATTGTGTATCACACAAAAAAAAGGAAAAAGGAAGGTGGGAGTAGAAGAGCAAGATATAGATAACACCCGTCCAAAAAGAGCAACAAGACGTGGTGAATCATTGAGGAGCCCATATTTGAAAAGAACGATTACAATATTGCGTGCTGAAACTGAGGAAGAAAAACTTCTATGGGCATTTGTATTCACTGATTTTGGGGTTGCGGAGTAAGTTTTAGTTTCTTCCATTTTTAATTTTATTACAATTTTCTGATAGGTCACATATATACGTAATCTTGATTCATCATTTGGTTTACAGTGGTATAGAGAACATGTTCAAACACGCACAGTGGCAAGCAAGCAGAAGCAAGATTATGAGCCTAGACACTGCGCTTGATCCATGTGTGATTGACATATGGAGTTTGCTTCTCAACAAGGGGGAGACAGAAAAAAGTGGGGACAAGCCATGCATGTTAATTGCAAAGGTGTTCAAACGAGTAAGTATTTTCCAATTTATTACACGTTTATCAATATATCATGCTTAATAGACTTAACTTGAGAAAACACATATAAAACAGGCTGAGGACCATGACAATGACAAACTCGCATTTACTGCGATGCTGAATGATGCCATGAGCCTTGTTGATGGGAGAGAGAGCAAACACATTGAAATGGTAAGAAATTAAATGACTAATACATCGTTTGTTATTTGCACTATTAGAAGAAAAACTAACATAAGGTCATTGTTTTTTCTAACAGATTTTGGTCCTGGTGCTCTTAGATGATGGTCACTACATCCTTATATCCTTCAATCTAAAATACCCTGCTATAGAGATTTTGGACAGCTTGGTTAGTGATTCAACAATGGAAGAGAGATATGGGGATACACCAGAGATCATAGTAAGCACTACAAATCTTGGTTAGTGATTCAGAGGAAGCTTGTTATTCACTATCTGGATATAAGGAGGTTGCACATGAAGAAGAAGGCAATAGAAGCTGACAAAATCCAACCGTGTGTGGTCAATATACCATGGGGTGATGCAGAAAACAAGGTAGCTTCTGGCATATATACCATGAGGCATATGGAAACGTACATGGGTGCATCAATTCAAGGATGGGAAGGTGAGATGAGTGCTGGAAACTTTAAGAAGTCTTTAATTTCTTTAAGGGTGAAGTATCTACACAAGATTGTCATGTCGAATATGAATGAAATGAAGCTCATGATGGTGGAAAAGTTAATGACATACAAGAAGAAGGTTGGGAGGCCAATGAAGTTATTAGTGACTGGGATGTAATAGTTAGTTGCAAAGGGTTATGTTAGTTTGTTGGATTATTGGACTACGGAATCATATACTTTGTGAAATATCATGTATTTTGTGGTTGAAAGTAGTATTATGCCTTTGGTAATTTCTGAACAATAGTGGTGTAATGTGGTATGCAGATACTATGTTAGTTTGTTGGATTATTGGACTACGGAATCAGATACTTTGTGAACTATCATGTATTTTGTGGCTGAAAGTAGTATTATGCCTTTGGTAATTTCTGAACAATAGTGGTGTAACGTGGTATGCAGATACTATGACATATTGCATACTTGTTATGACAATTTTCAGTTGTTATACAAGTGATGTTAGGGTTCATATATTATCTATTCAGGTTCATTTATTAATATATTTAGTTCACATATTGACCGTACATGTGATCTGAAAAATAGCATAATGCGTATTAAGTATTAACACTCAGAATAACTTCATAATATCAGGTTCATATTTTTATGGCACAACTTCATTTCAAAAATACTAATGTTCATATGTAATGACTAATGACACATTAAAAACTGCGAGAATCAAAGTCGATATCAGAAATAGGTATGTTTATGTAATAACAAATAGCAAATCAAGTGTAAAAAACAAACTACATAATGACTGGTAAACACAAATCTAGCATATAAAGTAGAATAACTCTCAACCCTCGTTACAAGTGCGACTGTTGTGTGTGGTAAGTTTTTTGCATTTACCACATCGCCTTTTTGGTAGCAGTTCGCCGCAATTGAGATCTCCCTAGAAGACTTGATACGCTTGTCACTCCCTTTATTCTTAGCTTGCTCATGGGGGAATACACTGACTTCAGTAGGTATACTTGTTCCAGCCAATGTTTCAGCACTCTTCAAATTTGACATTTTGCTACCACTATGATTATCAACACTACAGTCTGATAACATTTCCTTTTGCTCCTTCAAAAGGAGTGAAAATTATTTCAAATTATCAGAATTGTCTTCTAACAGACCCAGACAACAGTAGAAATCTGAAATCAACTCGCTCTTAATAACTTCCCTTTCTACCATTGAAGCACATTGATCAACCACAATGCCATCGATACTGAATATTGGGCTGATCGTAGCTGCCTTGGTCCAGCGTGTTAACACATACTTTCTTGGAATCTCATCCTTACCAAGGTTCTTAAACACTACAAACATATGACGACATGGCAAGCCAATTCGTTGGAACATTCGACAGCTACAAATAACTTCCTCTTCCAGGTGTCGGTACATAACCTTGACTCCGTTTAGGTCTCCCTCTTGTATACTATAAGTTGTAATCCCACTCTCTTGACTCATATGAACAATACAACAAGAGTAGCAAGCAGCGCATATCTGTTTTTGAACCTCATAGAAAACAGACAGAGTATATTCCTTTGAAGCATGCTTTTCCAAATGCAGCGGAGTGTTTAATTCAGGTACCATAGTTTCACAGTCATGATTGAGCTTTGCTTGAGTGTGCCTTTGACTATCCAAAGCAGTTTCAAAATGCATTGTCAACTCCACAAGCCTATAATACCTATCTGTGAAGTGCCCGAAGTAGCTATTCACAGCCTCAGAAATGGATGTAGTCCTCAATAGCCCACCAAACATAACATCTCTAAAATATGTTGGGATCCAATAATGACGAATTGCAAACATATCATCAAACCACCGCTTATTATGGAAGGTGTACTCCTCAAACAACGCCAACCACTTCGATTCGAACTCAATCGCCTCTAAGTCATGGCTCCACACAATACTGTTTAACTTAATTCTAAACTCATCTCCAGCCGTGACATCATGTTTTATCTTGCCTGGCACTTTCTGCATGATATGCCACATGCAAAGACGATGGAGAGATTGAGGAAACACTACCTCAATGGCAGACTTCATTGAGCATCTTGGTCAGTAACAATTATCTTCGAATCATGCCCCATTGCCTTCTTAAAATTCTCAAGCAGCCACACATAGGATCCCAGATCTTCCTTGAATATCAACCCAGCACCAAAAGTCACACACCTCTTATGGTGATCCAGACCAGTGAAAGGAACAAAAACCAAGTTGTACCTGTAGTAAGGTTCACAAATATAAGTCATATGTTCACAGGTAGATTCATCATGTTCATTTATGACATGGTAAGGTTCATAAATAAGAAAATCAACGATGGGATGCAGAATGAAACTATAAACATATAAATACTTGTTGGTCCGATACGTTGCATCAAACGACACAACCTCACCAAAATAGGAAAAATTCTTACGACATAACAGATCACACCAAAATAGGCGTTTCAAACGATCTGTAGAATCCACATCATAATTAAAACAAAACGCAACACAAAGCTCCTTTTTTTCAAAAATCGGTTGATAATCGTTTGCGCATCAGAACCATCAAAGTACGCCATCATATCTCTTCTATGGTTCTTAAAATCAGTAGCAGAAGCGTCAACATTTGCATACCCACCCACAATCTCTTTGAAAAGATGATAACAAGTTACTGGGCCAATATTTGCTTTCGAACAATCCAAAACAAACTTCTTGTGGCCTGCATCAAGCTTTCTACTTGTCTTCATGAACTGACGACGACTTTCCATTACAAGAGTGTCTGTATGGCGCGGTTCAAACCCATAAACTGTGTAACCAACACTACCAGCAAAGCGTAACATTAATCTGGCCTTACAACCAGATCTATTAGAGACCCTTGTTTGTTGCCCAGTATTCTGATTTCCATGCTTATACCCTTCCCTGGTACATAGCAAATATTTGGACACAACAAGTTGTTTGTCTACTTTGTCGAAACGGATAGTTCCATTCTGAACATCAAAACCACAAGCAAAAGCGTATTTCTTGTAAAAAGCAATGGCATCCTCTAATGTCGTAAAATTCATCCCAACCACAGGTTTCATATCATTCGGGCAAACAGGGGTAAAATAAGTCATTCCATCTTGAGAAAATTGAACTTCATAATAGTCATTAACATCAGGCTGCTCGGTTCTAGTCAAATCAATACTCTCGACACTATTCTCATGAGACAAGGCACAACTACCAACAACTGAAGTTGATGGATACACTGAAATACATAGACAATTTAAACAAACTATTAAAGAGCATGTCAGGTTCATTATTAACAGAATAACGTTCATTATTAAAAGCATTATGTTCATATGCGTGCATATTCGTAAACCAACAGAAAACAGAGAAGGTTGGACTGTCAATGACCAAAAACCAAAACGCGAATTTTGATGTTCGATAAAAATCATCAACAAATTTGGTAATACTGCATAAAAAAGAACGAAGTTACAAAGATGGAAGAAGCAAACAATCAATCAATCCTACAAATAAACCTCGATCAAATATCAAAGATTTTGAAGAAAATCTGTAACAGTGTCCATGGAGGGTGGAAATGAAGAACACAACCTAAAAAGCTAAAAGTTAAAGACAATGTGAACGTAAACGGCTTATATTGAACAATCTAGGTCGAGTTTGTAGAACCGATTACAAAATCACGTCGTTGAATCGAACAGTATCGCGTGAAAAGGAGCGGTCGCCACAAATGAACATGAAGAATGAGGGGGAGAAAGACCTAATGCGAGAATTGATGAAAATACCCTCCATTTAATTTAGAACTCAGCTGAGGCGCGCATTTGTAGCAGCCGTTGATCGAAGACATCCGACAGTGGGAAATGCTTCGCATTTCGCACAGTAAAGGCATGTCGCACGCGAACCGAAATCTACATAAGTATACTAACATGTACTAAGTTCATATTACTTTCTCGTATTACATAAGTATACTAACGTGTAGTAAGTTCATATTACTTTCTCGTATTACGTAAGTATACTGACATGTAGTAAGTTCATATTATTTTCTCGTATTACATAAGTATACTAACATGTACTAAGTTCATATTACTTTCTCGTATTGCATATACTAACATTTTTTGTATAAGTATGCTTCATATTACCTAGAAATAGAGGATATACACTGCACACTTAAGATAAGTGTGTATGAATAAACACTTTTCTTAAGCGCATTACTACACGCTTAAGATAAATGTGTAGTCATGCGCTTAACGTAACCGTTTGAAGATTGCAGTCTTATCCTCAACTGTAATCCTGGTATGTTTCTCCAAAAACACTGCAGCTTATAGTTGTTCATACTTCTTCGTTTCGAACGTATTCGTTTTTTGATCGAAGTATACATCAGTGGACTATTAACTTTCCATTTTGTACTCATTCGTTTTTCGATGTTAATCATTTCGTACTTTGTCATTTTTCTTATTGTTGTTCATACATCCTTTTATCGCTCGTTAATTTTTGTAAGTTATGTTGCTATTTCGTACTTTGAGGTGAGTATCAAACGACATAATAAACATGAACAAACATAATAAACCAAAAACACAAAATACATAACATTTACAGACTCCCTACAAACGAAGCGTGTCTAATCCAAACATAAAAACTAATGTGGCTGCGAGCCATTCTCTTCACCAGGTTCCGTGACAGAATCACGAAACATCTGGGACTGTTGAGGTGGAGGTGGGGCCATGGGTGGAGGCTGCCCAATCAGCATCGCAAGACATAATCTCGCAAGTCCCTCGGATGTCTGTGTCGAAGCCTCGGGAGTGCGTAAGTAAGTGTGGATATCAGCAGCAACCACTTGAATGCGCTATATACAAAATAAGTAAAATTTGTCAAACTATTGCAATATATACAATAAGAGATAAAACATTCAAATAATTCAACAAAAATAAGCGTACCGCGACTGCATCTACAGCTGGAGAGACATGGATAGGGCCGACCGAACGATCACGTCTGACGGAACCGGGATCGACCAAGAGATGAGAACACTCGGCATACCAATCTAAATAGTCAGTAGACATGTCCCAAAAGTGAGTCGCATCCAGTCCATGCAGATCAATCAACGGTCTCGGATCTGCATCCCATGCTACTAGAAGCTCATCATCAAACCTGACCTCGTATCCTATAATTTCCGCATTCCAGACGGCCTTGTACGACTGAATGGGCAAATCTAGGACTGACTGCACTAGCCCAAACTGCTTGAGGACTCGGTCCGGGTGGTACAGCTCCTCAACATCTATAATTTGCAGTACACCGCGAAACATAACAGGAGCTACCTGGAGCCTGGAGGTCCAACCCCACCCAAGGGGTCCAGGTAACCTGTAAAGTCAAAAAGGCAAGAGTCAATACGTATTTTTGTAATTAAAGACTAAGATATCGAAAAAAACCTTAACTTTTCTACCTCCTCATATCTCATGGCGTCCAGTATGCGGCGTATAGCGATCAAACAGTCGGAATCTCTATTGTTAGGCACCTCCGAAGCACCAAGAACAACTACTCCAAAAGCCTGAGGGTTGGTAACATATTGTTCCCGAAAATGTGGGAAGTATGCCCAAACCCAACACTTTAATGAAGAAATAACGCTATTAATGACCGAAGTATTAAAACGTAACATAATATTTCACTAATCCATCCAATATCTTACCCTAATCAGAATCCCACAAGAAGCAATCCCATGCGCTCCACGCCTAGACGTCCCTCCCAAGTTGTGGTACACAGGCTAGAATCCTAGCTCCCCATGTAGTGTCTCTAGTACCGTCGTGGTCAAACAAAAGCGTCACCCACTTGTGCTTCACGGCGTTAGTCGACTTGTCCACTAGGACAGTCGAGCCGAGAAGCAACAAGAGGTAGTACGTAGCAATAACGCCCTCGTCACGATCGTCACTCCTCATCATCTCTACCAGTGTACTCTCTAAAAAGGCCAAAGGAATACCGCCAGCTTTGTGCCAGCTCTTGATCTGGTCATGCCCAACTCCCAGATGAGTACAGATGCGTTGTCTCACTGCCGCATCACTAAGGTATGAACTACAGCTCCTCTCACGTATGCGAACCTGCAAGATCTGGAGAATATCGGCAAGGGTGATGGTCATCTCTCCGAAGGGCATATGAAATATGTTCATCTCGGGATGCCATCTCTCCACAAATGCATAAATCAATGCAGAATCCATGTTGCAGGTGATGCCAAGTGTGTGTAGACCTGTAAGACCGCTTCGCTCAGCCAGCCTAAACCACGTATGTGGCTCAGGGCTAATATAATCCTCGTGGGCAGAACAATGGGCAGAGCGGAAATGGATCCTCAGAGTCTTACGACTCTGAATGAACATAATTTAAGATTAGTATACATTTTCTAATAAATAATATTTTAAAGATTCAACACATAAACTACAAAGTTAAACATACCAAATCCTGCTCTGCCTGACGACGGGCTACCCCGCTAAGACGTGGCTGCTGTTGGTCAGCAATATCAGGAACAACGGGATCTGGAGGAGCATCGTCAACAGCTGCAATGCCTCCTCTATGTCTTCGTTTCCTTTGTTGTACAGTAGGTGGCATCTGGGCAACAGCCTCAGGAGCGGGCTCGGGTACGGGAATGTCATATATAGCCCGAGAAATGTGTGTCTCGTGGCTAAGGAGAAGAACCGAACACCTTGGGCCTCTAGGCATCCAAGGATGGTAAGTATGTACGGGTCCTGCATCCTGATGCGGCTCCATAATAGATGGACCGACAGGAGGTGGAGAAGAAGGATCGGCAGGATGTGGAGAAGAAGGACCGGCATGAGGTGGAGAGGGGACAAGAGTGGGGACCGACTCAAAAAAAATAGAGGAATGGGAAAAGGGAATGTCGTCTGTACTCAAATCTCGCGTCGGTAATGTAGGCTCCAAAGACTCCACATAATCTGCCTCATCATCCTGATGCGGCTCCTCAACAGGCTGCACATCAACCTCCATATGCTGAGTTGACATGTCTTCGGCGTCCTCCATGTACTCATCATCAGCAGTCATAGGCGGATGAGAAGATATCTGTAACACCACCGACTTATGTCGGTAGTACCACACGCCAGTGACCTCAGACGTTACTGTCCAAAGTCACCCTAGGCTTTAATCGGAACAATTAAGCTTAAATAAGTATATTAAATAACGAAAGATTAATCAGCGGAAGACATTTTAAATGAAACTCAACCTTTTATTAAAAGATCTCTCATTAAATGAGAATGACGATTTTACAACAGAGTGAAATTACAGCGGAAGACTTTTAAATTAAACAGCGGAAGGCTTTTATAATCAACCATATTACATGACTCGTTTATAGGAATATATATTAAAGTAATACTTAATAACCTTAAAACATTGTCACTTAAATCTTCAACTGCAAGCCTCTTCTTCGATTGGTTACTTCAAGTATTCGAGGACTAACCACTGATGTGCCGTATAGGACGGATGACACCAGTCAACCATGCAAGGAATAAAATCGGTTGGTTAGTCTAATGAAAGACTATGCAAGGGTACAAACATAATGGTTCTAGTGATTGTAACCGCTTACTATCATTGTCCCTCGAGTAATAACCGAAGGAACGATACATAACCCAGAACTTTCACGGAATGATTAGAAAAAGACATGCACTGAAAAGAAGACTCCAAAGGAATTGAGTCTTATGGGAAACGTATGACGAGTGTTTGGGAACGTTAAGTTTTCACACAACTTTTAAAATACGACCTTGATTATTTGGGTCTACGACCAACCTCACCGCGCAATGCGAATCCAGATTGGAAGGAAGACTTACTCTAACAAGAGTCCGGGCGGTTTCCACGTTGTACTCCTCGCCAGAGGGTTTATTAATTATGTGCATAACCGCACTTATCTTATTTAATTCCAAAAATGCATGTTAACGTTGAAGCTTTTAATTTCACATCTCGCAATGAGACATTGGGAATAAATCCCTTAAGGTTGGGAATACATCCCGAAGATTGGCACCAACTGAGTGCACCTACCCTGAGTAAGGGTACAGTCATGACCAGAAAGTGTTAGGGCATTTATCTTCCTAAGCACCAAGTTATAAAGAAACGACTAGACCTCGTAAGGTACATAGCGTTCCTACGAATACTCGTGCTAAACTAGCATGTAAGTTCACATATAAATCCACACCAAAATCCATTACAGTAATATCATATAAAACTATATAATAGCGTTGTTACTAGCAATATATACAACCTAATATAAAGTCATATTTTAACACATCGTTTTATCAAATCTGTTCCCAAACTTTAAAACAATAATTTTATTCCATCTTAATTAACAATCAACTAATTGATAATCAAGGGAAACATGGAATAATGAGCAAGAGGGAATTGAAGAGATCGGTTTCCGAGATCTGGCGACTTGAATCTGAGTACGGATTCCGACGACGACGACTCGGGATATAAGACGGAACCCTAAGTTAGATACGATACGACACGAAGATACGAACGAAACGAATAAACGAAACGAACGAAGGGAAAAAGCCTAAGCCGCGGCCGTGGCCGTGGTTGCCAAAGCCACGATCGCGCTTGCTAGGCAAGCCGCGGTCGCGGTTAGCATATCTGCGGTCGCGGAAATCTGGGCAGAGTCGCGGTCGCGGAATTTCATACTCGCGATCGCGGCTCTCCCTTCCGACGACGGCTTTGGAGGCAGACTCGAGCTTACCAACGATGACGTCTTAACTTGGACGAAAGCTCACTACAACCACCACTTGCCGGGCTCCACAAGGCACGAGCACAAACTCCGACGACGACTGCGAACTCCGGCGACGACGAAAACACGAGCAAGAGAGAGAGAGATTGCAGCTGCTTTGGATGAAGAATTGGGGCTGCCACGACCTCCTTATATAGGGGAAGAAGAGCCTCAACGCCGGTAACCCAAGCGGTTCACCTCCCCCACCGGCGAAACGTCGTAAATCGAAGCGATGCAACGCGGGGAAGAAGGAAGAAGAAGGCGAACAGAGTTATGCGGTCGCGGTTTGGCTCTGGGCGAATCCACGCCCGCGGATTCGATCCGCGGTCGCGGAACTGACGGTATCGCATTCCTTGGCCTTTGGTCGCGTGTCTCGTTCGAGGACATGCTAAATCCTATTATCTTTAGCACTCCCAAATACTTCATGACCCACAATTTTATTAAACGTACAATAATACGTTCAAAAGATTCTTACAGAGATTACATAAATTGCCCATCCTGTTTTTCTTACAAAACGAAAATTCGGGACTTTTAGGGGTTATTACAATATCCCACTACCCGACAATATATCGGCACTAACAAGACCGGCGCGACAACATATAGAATCTGAAACATCAACACGTCGTGTGCGGTCGGCCACTACCGGTGTCGGCTCTGTACGCCCCGTAGGGGTGAGGGCCGCCAGTATACTCTAATTTTTTGGAACATTATTAGATTAGTTCCTTATATATACATTCTAAGGTCCTTATAGACTACTTCTAAATAAACTATTTAGTACTTTCTTATTTACAATTCATAACTATTTTTATTTATGAAAAATTCATAACTATCTATTTCGATTTTTTTAAATTTTAATAAACTTTTTACTTAGTAAGTAATTACTAACATTATTAGATTAGTTTCTTATATGATTCATTTTAAAATATTTTGGAACATTATTAGATTAGGGCCTTATATGATTCATTTTAAAATTTACTGTACTTATACATTTTGGTATATCACTTTTGCATTTGTGTTAGATCTCATTTAACTTTTTTAATTTTATGTTATCTATTGTATATATAGTTTTTATAATGGTTTAGGTACTAGTTAATTTCTAAATAAAATATAAATATACGAGCCGATAATTCTAATCCATAACTAATCTATAACTAATCCGTAATTAATAATTAATAACATTAAATTATAAATATATATTAACTAATACAAAAATTAATAACTAATTCTAATCCATAACTAATCAATAACTATATTATTCTAATCCGAATTAATTCAAAATCTAAACGATAATGCATTCTAATCCAAATTAATAATTAATAACATTAAAATCTAAATATATGTTAACTAATACAAAAATTAATAACTAATTCTAATCCATAACTAATCCATAACTTTATTATTCTAATCCAAATTAATTCAAAATCTAAACGATAATGCATTCTAATCCAAATTAATAATTAATAACATTAAAATCTAAATATATGTTAACTAATACAAAAATTAAGGCATAACTAATTCCAATCCATAACTAATCAATAACTATATTATTGTAATCCGAATTAATTCATAATCTAAATGATAATCCATAACTATATTATTCTAATCCAAATTAATTCATAACTATATCATTATTTATTTTAAATCAAATCTTAACAAATATATTTACAAAAACAATTACGAAAATAAATCTAAATTTAAGATTTTAAAAAAAATTCGCTATGAGACCAATCAGACTCGATACAGGCGCTATCGAAGTCGTTTCTAACTCAATCGGAGTCGCCCTCGCTTGAGCTCGGGTCCTAGCTCGACCTCCAATTCCACCTCGGGTCCGAGCTCCGCCGGTAATCACCATGGCCACCTTCTCCTCCTCGTTTTCCACCTCCACCGCCAGCCAAGGGCTCCTCCCGCCACCAGTCGCGCCGCCCGCCATTCCCGCGCCGCCAGAAGGAGGAGTGGCACCCACTCCACAGTTGCCGACTCCACCTCCGCCGCCGATTTCGGGCCGGTTTCCGCCGCCAATCGGGTCGCCCAATCCACCCAAATCCATGGCTAATTTCAACAATCGAAGCAAGGGTGAAGAGATTTAACGAATCGCGAATTCGGTTTTTTTTTAGGTTTTTAGAAAGCTCGACGGGAGGAAGAAGACGAGGCGTCTTCTTAAGCGTGTACATACATGCTTATCTTAAGCGTGCAGGTATTGGGTCGCTCATAGGCTAGTTATATGGGTCGACCGGCCCATATACTGTAGTGGTATGAGGTATTTGGGTCGGCCCGGCCCAAATACCAAATACATCATACCACTACACGTTTAACTTAAACGTGTACTTACACATCTAAGTTAAGCGTATAAATCATATCTGTATTTTAAGGTATTTTCAAAATGTCAACAATATCATACACGCTTACCTTAAACACAAAACCTTAAGCTCTTTTAATCACGTATAATAGCGTGCATTTATTTAGCTTTTTAGTTTTTTAATATGTATGCTGATTTTGACCGAACAAACGATAATAATAAAAAAAGATATGATACTAAATATTGGATTGGTCCGCAAGTAAATTTCCATATCTTAATACTTGCAATACAAGTTTAAACGAATAAGAACACGTTTTTTTTCCTTATATCAGCTACCAGATGCATTTATAAATAGGATTGTGTTAAACCAAAATTCCTCAAACCCTCAAATCGATCACCAAAAAAAGCTATCTCCTTTCTCAACTCTCACTCTCAGCCATGCCTAAACATTCCAAGAACAAGGATTCAATTCCAAGGTCAGAAATTGCTCATCTCAGGAAAGTTTCGCGGCAACAATACTTGAAGAAAAGAGAGATGAAGAAGATCGACGAACTCCGAGACGAGATCATGGATAATCAGTTCCTATTCGACGGTGTCAATCTCACCGCAACAGAACGTGGCGAATTGACGCACAAGAAAGAGCTATACGAGCTACTGCAGAAACGAAAATCCGAGGAGGGAGAAGATCGAATCGGATATCGCATTCCTGATGCGTACGACGATTTACGAGGCGGCGGTGTAAATCAAGAGAAGAGATTCTCCGTCGCCTTGCAGCGTTACAGCGACGGCGGGATCCGATTAACTGAACAAGAGGCGTGGGAGGAGCATCAGATCGCCAAATCCAGGCTCAAATTCGGTTCTAAAGGTGCCGATCAATCCGATTACGAGTTCGTGTTTGAGGATCAGACTGAGAGAATCAAGAATTTGGCAATTGATAGCGTTGATTTTCGTGAGAAACCTAATTCGGCATTACAGGATAATCTCGATCTCGAGCGAGAGAGGAAAACTCTTCCAATCTCCCCGTACCGCGAGGATTTCCTCCGAGCAGTTCACGATCATCAGGTACTGATTATTGTAGGAGAAACGGGATGCGGGAAGACGACGCAGATCCCTCAATACCTCCACGAAGCAGGATATACACGACGCGGTGTCGTAGGCTGCACTCAGCCGCGAAGAGTCGCGGCAATGAGCGTGGCCGCTAGGGTTTCTCGGGAGATGCGAACGAAGCTCGGGCGTGAAGTCGGATACTCGATCCGATTCGAGGATTGCACGTCGGAGAAGACGGTTATCAAGTACATGACAGATGGCATGCTGCTGCGGGAGTTTCTTGTGGACCCCGTTCTCGCCAAATACAGCGTCATCATGATCGACGAAGCTCACGAAAGGACGGTATCAACCGACATCTTGTTCGGTTTGATCAAAGACATTGCTCGTTTCCGACCCGATCTAAAGCTTCTGATCTCGAGCGCCACGTTAGACGCCGAGAAGTTCAGCGACTACTTCGATTCCGCGCCGATTTTCAAGATCCCGGGGCGCCGGTTTCCGGTTGAGATCCTGTACACCACATCTCCACAAGCCGATTACTTGGACGCCGCCGTTTCGACAGCTCTCAAGATCCACGTCACTCAGGAGCCAGGCGATATTCTCGTGTTCCTCACCGGGCAAGAGGAGATCGAAACGGCGGAAGAGATCATGAAACAGAGGATAAGAGATTTCGGATCCAAGATTGATGAGCTGGTCATATATCCAATCTACTCAAACCTTCCAAGTGAGTTGCAATCCAAGATTTTCGAGCCGAGTCGTGACGGGGCGAGGAAGATTGTGCTCGCCACCAACATCGCAGAGACGTCGCTGACGATCGACGGGATTCGATACGTGATCGATCCCGGATTCTCGAAGATGAAGTCTTATAGCCCGCGCGTGGGGATGGAGTCGTTGCTGGTGACTCCAATCTCGAAGGCGTCAGCGAATCAGCGAGCCGGACGAGCGGGTCGAACCGGTCCAGGTAAGTGCTTTAGGCTGTACACGCGATTCAGTTATAACCAAGATATGGATGATAGCCACGCGCCGGAGATTCAGCGTACTAACCTTGCTAACGTGGTCTTGACTCTCAAGAGTCTCGGCATTCGTGACTTGCAGAGTTTCGACTTCATGGACCCGCCTCCGTCCGAATCGCTGATCAAAGCACTTGAGTTGCTGTACGCGCTCGGCGCGTTGAACACGCTCGGCGAGCTGACTAAGGTCGGCCGACGAATGGCGGAGTTTCCGCTCGATCCTATGCTTTCGAAGGCCATCGTCGCGTCCGATAAGTACCGGTGTTCGGAGGAGATGATCACGATCGCAGCCATGTTGTCTGTCGGGAACGCCGTCTTCTACCGCCCCAAGGAGAAGCGGCTTCACGCGGACGCGTCTATGATGAGGTTCCACGAGGGTGACGTCGGCGATCACGTAGCGTTGCTGAGGGTTTACAACGAGTGGAAGTCGTGCGAGTACAGCTCCACGTGGTGCTTCGAGAACTACGTGCAGTGCCGGACTATGAAACGAGCGAGAGACGTGCGAGATCAGCTTGAAGGGCTTCTGGAGAGGGTTGAGATCGAGCTGACGTCGAGTCCTGGTGACGTGGAGGCGGTCAAGAAGTGCATTACGGCGGGGTTTTTCCCGCACTGTGCGAGGCTGCAGAAAAGCGGGTCGTATCGGACCATCAAGAACCCGCGGGCGGTTGAGATGCATCCGGGCTCGGGTTTGGCTCAGATGCAGCCTCAGCCGAGGTGGGTTTTGTACCATGAGCTGGTCGAAACTAAGAAGGAGTACATGCGCCAGGTCACCGAGGTGAAGCCCGGTTGGCTTGTGGAGATCGCTCCGCATTACTATGAGGCGAAGGAGGTTGAAGACGCTGCTGCGAAGAGAATGCCACGTGGAAAAGGGCGCGCGTCGCTTTGAACAGCAAGGAAAGAAAGCTTGTTATTGCATTTCCTTATTGTAAGTAAATTGCAATCTCCTTTCCGGCTAAGTTACAAAATTGCATGCACCACACAATTGTAGATTATCTGTCTGCATTAGAAGTAGCTTTGAAAGATATATTCCCTGTCTTCCTTCTGCAATGATGATCGGTTCATGTGCTTAGTGAGATCATAGCATGGTGATTAGATTTACAGTAGCATAAATTATCTGTGAATATCTTTCATCTGTCATGTTTTACCCTTATAATGAACTCACTTACTGTAATATCAGAGTCTGCAAGAGTTCAGACTACTGACGAACTCAATATATATATAATTAGAAATTATTCATACTGAGTTTTTATACAATCTGATTCAGACTATATAGAGGAAGGTCTAATTTTTGGATATTGATTTGGAAACTTAGGATACCTAACAAGTGCAGCACCAATGTCACTCTGGCGCCATGGATTCGAATTCCTTCCACGTTAAATGAAGATAATCAAGCAAGACATGGAAACGAATTCGTGTAACCTTACAGGAAGAGTTACAAAGACATGGAAACTCGGGAAAAAAAATCACCATTGGGCCCATCCTGAAGAACTCTATGCCTACCGAGCATCTATGGTGGCCACCAGCAGGAAGAAGAGAGCGATGAACGGTGTCCAAATTTCTGCATTAGCGCGGTGCAGGGTGGAGCTGCTCATGTCTGCAATGGCTCCAGTGTCCACTCCAGAGGGACTCGAGGATTTAGTGGCGTTCACAACTTTTACTGAGCTGCAATGCACATACAAAACCACTGTTGCATTAGTTTCAGAAGAAGAAGAAAACTCAGAGATCATATTTGCAGGACTTTTTTTTCAAGATGGCAGATTATAGAATCTTTCTTTTCAAAGTGTAATAACAACTGAAAAGCATAAGTCGCCTTTTCTTACAGCGTCGTCGTTTTAGGGTATTATCTACATTTTCAAATTCCACACAGCATATATGAATAGCCTGCTCCTAATAGTCCTAAACATCAAACAAAATGAGAACCTAATAAAAAAAACTAGGTGTTTATGTAACATCCTAATGCATATTCCGATCAAATCTTCTGAAAACTCATTGAAAGTGAGATTATATGGCAGTTAAAGTGCAGTAATGGACGTCAAGACATCTTCTTTTATTTCCCCTTTATAAGATCATAAGGCTAATCACTCCAGATTAAACTGCATTGCGTCTGATCAATGCTGTAATGTAAAATAGCATCCTAAAACCACACAAGCTAATCACTCCGCATACACCCACGGATCTGCATTATCCAAATTACACCACCAAATCACAAAGTCCCCACTGCAGCTTAAGCACTCTATATCTCAACTCAACAAATCTCATACCTTATGGCAACAGCAGAGTCCCCTGGATCACATTAGTGAATCAGAAAAACACCAATTTTCCTAATGAATAAACTGAATAGTTTAAGAACATGCCAAAGTGAAAATTGCACAAACAACAAGAAGCTACAAAACCAACTAGCATATAAACCACCTATATGTCAAAATTTATTGGTGGTCAGATTTCATCTTGTAACAGTTGGCTGTGTGAAAAAGGAGCTATTTAACAAGTCTTAATGTAGCAAAACCCCAAGCCAAAATCACAGTAATCAAAAGTAGAAATTACCATAAAAAGTATAAACCCAAAATTAAATTACCTTGAAGGGAACTTGCATCCATCATGACCTGCAAACAAATTCCAACAAAATCATCCAAAATTGAGCATAAAAGAAGCAACAAATTAGAGCAAATGGGGATCAAAAACCTTGCGCTTACCGGGATCTAGAGAGGTGAGAGCAGCAGTATCACTGAAGTTGCAGGCATCATCAGTCATCCCATTCTTCACACAGTAGTTGTTGAAGGCGTAAGAAGCCATACCCAGCAAATCATTCGGGTCGTAGCAAGACCCGCCTTGCTGAATCGGGCCGCAATCCGCCCCGCCGGGCCCGCAGGCCCAGTTCAGGGCCTGCTCGAGTGCGGTGTCCTCTGCATTGTTCTTCGCCACGCACCACAGCGACTGTACCGCGCTGTCGCCGCCGGAGGCCTTGATGTGTCGCCGGAGGAATGGGTCGGCGGAGTGAGATGGGATTGAGAGGGTAAAGAGGAGGAAAAAGGAGAAGGAAGTATGATAGGTCGCCATTGGAAGAGAAATGTTTGGATTACAGTTTTTTTAGGGATTTGAAAACTGACCGTTGGAAGATTTGGGAAGACGAATTGACAGAGAGAAGGGAAGTGGAAGAGATAGTTCGAGAGAGGCAAAGGGAAAGAGAATGAATGGGAATGGAAACAAGATGTGTTTTGTTTTCTTAAGTAACTCATTTTTTTTTTTGGGATTATTGTTTGCACCCGCAAGAAATTGTGGCGCATCCCAGTTTGGACGCATTCGGGATGCGTTCAAACTGGGTTTTTTTTTTTTAAAAAAAAAAAAACAATTCCTTGGGCGCAATCAGGGTGCGTCCAAGGTCTGGATGGATTATTTTTATTTTGAAAAATAATTTTTTAAAGATTATTGAACCGATTTGGGTCTAAACCGGTTGATCTTGGACGCAACCACGATGCGCCAAGATTTTTTTTTTTTTTTCTGAAAAAAAAAAAAAAAAAACATGGGCGCATCGTAGTTACGCCCAAATTTGTTTATATCCAATTTGAATGTCTTATAGTTATATCCAATTTGGTTATTACTATGATTATATCTTATAGTTATATCTATGGTTATATCATATAGTTATATACTATGATTATATCTTATAGTTATATACAATTTGGTTATATCTCATGATTATATTCTATATTTATATACTATGGTTATATCATATAGTTATATGTTATGATTATATCTTATAGTTATATCATATAGTTATATCCAATTTTGTTATTACTATATAATATAATCATAAGGATATAGCCAAATTGGATATATCTATAAGGATATAACCAAATCACATATAACTATAAGATATAGTCATATTATATAAGTATATGATATAACCATAGTATATAACTATATGATATAATATATGATTAAACATACTATATAACTATAAGATATAATCATAGTATATAATTATAAGATATAACCATAGTATATAACTTTAGAATATAATATAGGATATAACCATAGTATATAACTATATAATATAACCATAAGATATAATCATAATATATAACGATATGATATAACCATAGTATATCTATATGATGTAAGACATATAACTATAAGATATATTCATTATATAGAACTATATGATATAACCATAGTATATCTATATGATGTAATATAAGATATAATCATAATATATAACTATGAAATGTAACCATAAGATATACCCATAGTATATAACTATAGAATATAACCGTAGTATATGACCATAAGACATAATCAAATTGGATATAACCATATTTATATGTGATTTTCAAAGGATATAATCATAGTATATAACTATAGGATATAACGATATGATATAACCAAATTGGATATAACTATAACATATAATCATGGTATATAACTATAGGATATAACGATATGATATAACCAAATTGGATATAACTATAACATATAATCATGGTATATAACTATAGAATATAACGATATGATATAACCAAATTGGATATAAGTCATATAAGTATAAGATATAATCATAGTATATAACTATAGAATATAACCGTAGTATATGACCATAAGACATAACCAAATTGGATATAACCATAGTTATATGTGATTTTCAAATGATATAATCATAATATATAACTATAGGATATAACGATATGATATAACCAAATTGGATATAACGATATGATATAACCAAATTGGATATAACGATAACATATAATCATGGTATATAACGATATGATATAACCAAATTGGATATAACTATAACATATAATCATTTTATATAACTATAGAATATAACGATATGATATAACCAAATTGGATATAACGATAACATATAATCATGATATATAACTATAGGATATAACGATATGATATAACCAAATTGGATATAACTATAACATATAATCATTTTATATAACTATAGAATATAACGATATGATATAACCAAATTGGATATAACTATAACATATAATCATTGTATATAACTATAGAATATAACGATATGATATAACCAAATTGGATATAAGTCATATAAGTATAAGATATAATTATTGTATATAACTATATGATATAAGCATAGTATATAACTATATAATATAACCATAAACCCCAAACACCAAGACCTAATCCTAAACCCCAAGACCTAACCCTAAATCCTAAAAAACGCTACAAACCCCTTGGGCGCAACCTAGTTGCGCCCATAATTCTGGACGCAATCTAGTTGCGCCCAAAGGGTGTGTGGGGTTTAGGGGTTTGTACTCGAATGGACGAAAACTCCAAACCCTAAAACACACTAAAAACCCCTTGGACGCAACCTGGTTGCGTCCAAAAACCCTAAATCACAAACTCTAAAAAATAATAGAAACTCATTGGACGCATCCACATTGCGCCCATTTTTATTTTATTTTAAAAAAAAAATCCCTTATGGGCGCAACGTGGATGCGCCCAAGGTGAACCAGATTTTTTTAAAAAAAAAAAACAAAATTGGCCATGAACCAGGTTTTTTTTTAAAACCCGGTTCTTTCACTTGGGCGCACCCTGGTTGCGCCCAAGGAATTGTTTTTATTTTTTGAAAACAAAAATCCTGTTTTTGGGCGCAACCAGGATGCGCCCAAAAACAGGTGTGTCACCAGAAAATTCGGGTGCGAACATTCTACCCGTTTTTTTTTTTTATTAAATCACTATCTAAACAAAGATTATAAAAAGTTATGTTTTGACCAAAAAAACAAAAAAAAGTTAAGTTTTAAGTCAAGTGAAGTGAACATTATTTCTATTTTTTCTGAGGAGATAATTAATTCAGTTGACGTTTATAGACTAGTGAATTTAAGTAGACGATATGTAGAAATAAATATATTTTTAGGGTAAGTACTTAATCAAGGTTTTTTTTATCCTAATGTACCTTGACGAAATTACGCATTGTTTACCAATAAACTAGTGTAGTATATGTGTCTTGTATGAGATCTGTTTATTTTTTTTTACATTTAAAAAAATTATATATAAAAATTATATATTTAATTGGTATAGAAATTTGTAGATAGTGACTGTTATAGAAGTAGATGAATACTAATATAAAAAAAGACTAATTAAATACAAAATATTGAAGAGATTAACAAAATACATTATCAAAAGAGATGCGGAACTCTCCATAACTTAATTAATAGTAAAAATTGACTAAGTAGTTTTAATACAGGAATAGTCACATCCCTAACATCAATACTACTAAAACGATAAAGCATAATCAAATTGTTCATCTAATACATGAAAATGAAACCCTGAACATTAAATTTCGTAAGATGTTCAAAATTGCTACAAATTATGAAAAACTTCTTTGTATACTACATTAGTTGTATTATTAGATCCTTTTTTTGTCGCATATCAAAATCTTCAAACCTTTCTTGCTAGTAACTCTTGATTATGTAACATAAAACTGATCATGGGTGAAAACAGGGCATAGAAGATACAAACCGACATTTGTAAGAGATTGACCCTGGCTATTGTTTATCGGCATAGCAAAACATACACTCATGGGAAATTTCCTTCGTATTTCCTTCGTTGAAACTTGATCGGGTATGAAGTGTTTGATGATGACACGAGCATGCGAGAAATCAAAACTGTATGTCCAATATTGTTGTTGAAATAGTTCTTCCTTGTATGACATTACTATCGAGTTGCGTGGTTATCAATCATGTCCCATTGCATAAATCTGAAGACTGATCAATCTTTCAAAGCAACATAATAGAGACATTAACCTTATGTTTCAATACATGATTTGGGACAGCATAACATCTAATATTGTTCAAGTAGTCAAACGTATAAACACTTGCATCGCTGTCTGCAATAAAACTTGTCTTGCAAAGGCTATCCGAACTGAGATAGACTTTCTCATTACCTGGTAACAAAGACAATATATAGTCATTAACTCTATCTACATCTTCATGTGTTGGTGCAAGAATTGCTCGCTCTTCAAAGTATTTCGGAGACAACTTATTGTCAAAGAGAGATGGATAATCAGACTTAACAATTGCTGGAATCTGATCTAATCATAATCATTCACCAATAGTTCATCAAGAATTTATATTTGTGTTTCTCCATCATTGTCATCACTTACACTACCATCTCCGATGCTTAATACCCATTCAGAAAATTATTTTGTTTATTTGATATCATAATCAGATGTACCTTATTGAATTTTCATGTTTCTTGTCAAATTAAGAATTTTGCAATATTCTCACAAATATGATGAATTAATGGTGGCAAAAACAATATATTGTTTGCTTCATTTTGTGATAACGGGTAGAATTTGCATAAGTCTCCACCAAATACTATGATTTTCCCTCCAAAAGGTTGTACTGAACTAAGGGGATTGTACCCCATAAAATATCTCTTAAAGTCATGTCTAATACTTCAAAACATAATTTATTCGTCATCGAAGCTTCATCCCATATAATAAGTTTGGCAGCACAAAACCCTAACTTGTAAAGATGATCAAACTATATTAACTACGACCAATAAGTAGTCTAAAAATTAATATTAATAATGATAAATTATATTTAACAAATACGTTATGATACCCCGTATTTCTGTAAGATTTATTTGGAAATTTTGGAACTTTTCCCGAACACTCGTTTTGTACGTCGGATTTAATTCAGAGAGTTTAAGACATTCTGTGATGTGCTCTATCTCTGTAATATTTTTCTCAGTGAAATAATATACAGACGACGTGCTTTAGATGTTAATACTCGTTCGTGTACGATTATTTTTATCCCGAGTTAAGTCGATATCGTCCAAAAGCTGAGAAGGGCAAAGCCACGGTGGCGGCGACAGCCGCAATTAAGGCGGCGACCGCCGCGAAGGGCTCGAGGCAACAGTGCCCTCGTCTTCTAGCTGGGCGCGAAGACCAGAAAACGGCGACCACCGCTTTAAGGGCTGCGACCACCGCATTAAGGGCGGCGACCGCCGCCAGTTGCCCGCCGCAGTTGTTTTGTTCAGCGGCGACCAGGCTGAGACGCGGCGCCCGCCGCAAGCTAGCGGGGGCGTAGACCTGCGAGTCGTCGGCGACGTCTGACGACGCCGAACTAGCCCCGCCACGCCTCCATTTAGGCCATCATTGTGTTCCCCTGGGCTTTGGCTATAAATTGGAGCCTTTGGTGAGCGGATTTGGCACACAATCAGAAGCTCAATCTCAAAATCTCTCTCGCCGGAGTTTTGTGCCCTCGTCGGATTTCTGAAGCAATCGTCGGGGTGTTGTTTGGTGTGTTTCCAGTGGCCCTTGTGAAGCCTTTTGGTTGCCTTTGAAGGTCAGAACCCAAAGCAAGGCAAAGGGGGGTCGAAACGAGTACCAATTGGTGAGTGTTCTTGCCGTTTCTGTTTTCTGGGTTCATCGCGGCGCCCGCCGTGTTCATGGCGGCGACCGCCGTGATGAACAGCGGCGCCCGTAAGGCCGCCGGCGACCGCCGCCAGAAGGCTGATGGCCTAGTTAGGCCTCGGCTTTGGTGGTCATCGTTCGGACGTCGTTCCTTTCGTATCCTTTCGTCTTCCTTTAGATTCGTACTGTTGTTATGTCGGATCTAACTTAGGGTTTCTTTATGGGTCGACTCGAAGGTTGTTGTGCTGTCGGAGCTTACCCGTGTCGAGCCTGGAATCCCGTCGTCGTTAGGCTTGTTCCAATTCAGCGGATTAAGGCAAGTGGCGGTTTGCTCTTGCTCATCGTTCCATATTTACATTAATTATCAATTGCTTAGTTGTTAATTAATTTGGAATGATTATGGTGTTCGTCTGGAAACGGTTTTGTTAACTGTTTTGGAAACTAAAATATGATATTATAATAGGTTGTATATCTGCTAGAACAACGCTATTATATATATATATATGTGTGTGTAGATTAATATAGATATTATTATAGGTTGTATATTGTTAGAACAACGCTATTTTATCTGTAACTGGCCATGAGGGCATTGAGATGAATTATTGCTGCGTTTGTAACTGTTTAGTTAGAACGAGTATTCGTAGGAACGCTACTGTGTATCCCAGTACGAGTGCTAGTCGTTTCTTGATAACCTAGTGGTTAGGATTTAGTTCCTACCATTCTTCTTTAGTGTCGTTGTAAGGATTTAGTTCCTGATTCCGCCTTAGGGATATAGTTCCCGCGGGATTTAGTTCCCGATTCGACTCTTGGGATTTAGCTCCCGAGTCAACTTCGCGTGTAGGGATTTAGTTCCTGACTCGACTCCGAGGGATTTAGTTCCCTAGGGATTTAGTTCCTGAATAGACTCGACTTTGGGGATTTAGTTCCCGAGTCAACTCCGCCTTAGGGATTTAGTTCCTGAGGGATCTAAAAAGATTATAACGTGATGTGGGTTTTGAAATTAAATAAGATAATGTATCCGAGTGCACATAATTAATATACCTTTGACGAGTAGTGCAGCTAAGTAAATAGTGCATCTAGGAAAGCTCGTCTCGACTCTTGATCAGAGTACGTTCTCTTTCCAATCTGGATTCGCTGTAAGCGGTGAGGTTGGTCGTGAACCGAAACATCTAAGTCAGCTTTTAAATCACTGATGTCTGATTCTTAAACGTTCCAGATTTGTCATATTTCCTTAAAGACTCACTTCCGTTGGAGTCTTCTTTCGGGTCGATTTCTGTGAAGATTCATTCTTCCAGAGTCTTCTCTTGTGTATACCTCTTGTTATTATTCCGTAGAAGTATGAAGGTTGATTATCGTTATCGGTTATCATTCAAGAAACGATAAGTCTAACCTAATACAACTACATCGAACCTTCTGCTTTGTACCCTTGATAGTCTATTCAAGTAGACTAACCCACGAACTTTGTTCTCCGCATGTGGGCTGGTGTCATCCGTTCGATTCGGCACATCAGATAGAAAGCAGCTCAGAAGAATAGAAGGACTATGGAGTCGACGGTGGTTTTCGAATGTTTAAGTTATTTTGTTAATCAGGTTGAGATCTTTTGGGCAATGACTTTGGTTGTAATGTGTTTTGTAAGACTTCCGCTGTACCCTACTTTATAAGACTTCCGTTGTATTTGGTTTAAACTCTGTGTTAGCCTATTCGGGATTGGGTTGTAATCCCGTAACTCCTGTTTCTTTGACAATGTTATGTTTTGGAATTGAATGCTTTGATCATTATGTATCATTTGTATTTCATAAATTGTATTTAAATGATAAAGCCTTGGGTGATCTCGGTAAGGAACACTGGGTCACTGGCGGTAATACATTTCCAAAAGGGTTAAGTTTTGGGGGTGTTACATACGTTGTGAGGATTAGGCCCATATGAAATTTGGTTTACAATTGTGTTAGAGTGGGTTATTTATTTTATAGAATTATCGTTTTAAGATAAAAATACATTATGACATAACATATATATCATAATCTAATATAATACATATATAAAGTATAAACAATGTGATTGATAAATGCGACATCATATATGCTCTTTAGCTCGTAAAAATTGAATTTAAATGACTTTAAATAGACTATACGAAATACATTAATTATGGAAATTGGTAAGTAAACTACTTCAACATAAACACTGGATTTATCTTAATCGACTTTAATATAATCTGTTCAATAATATTTTACATATTCTTGATAGGAATATACGGTTTCAAGCAATTTGTGGACTTGATCGTAGACTACTACAACATAAAAACTGGATTTAACAAAATTGATAAATTTATATTAATATAAAAAGATATTATAAAGCTTCAATGTGTAGAAAAATTATAGAGAAGAAACAATGAGTGTTTTAAGATGATATGACAAGATTAGTTGATAAATATCTACTTACACTATCAAATAAGATATATGAAAAATAGAGTTTTCAATCTATTCAAAATTAGTTAGGAAAATAAATGGTTACAAAATCCCTACGCATATAAATTGAGATTCTGTAATAAAAACTTATCTTATTGATTTTTATTACCTACTATAATCAAAACTTATTTTATTTTATACATGGAAAAATAAAATTTTATTTTTTTCATATCTTTTCGGAATATTTGACAGCTCTTGTAGTTGATAATTTTTTTCTAATGTGGTGACAACACATAAGGTTTTGGTTTAGTAGAATAGTAGATTACACTCCGCGCTTTGAACAACTTTAAAAAAAAGTTATGCATACCAATAATATGTTTCATATAATATATTGACATGGTCATAAATCATTATACTTATAGCACGTTTTCACCTTTGTTTTGTATAAAGCTTACTTTTAGTAATTTTCGGGTCCTAGTCTTATCTTTTCGAAATGTTAGAATATATTCATAGAAACATATTTTCATGGTAACTAAATTGAAATATTATCCATTGCATATTTCAAAATGTAGTTGATAATCACTCATTAAACTACTTATTGGTGGTGCTTAGAATCTGACTTCTGCCTCTATTGTTTAGTATTTTTAATTATGAAAATATGATAGTGTATATAAGCTATATGATTTTGTTTGACATGTTTAGTTTTGGAAATAGAATAATATTTTATATAATTATTATTTTATATTAAAAAAAAGATTTTTGAAGATCGTTATTATGATTGACATGTTTAGTTTAGAAAATAGGAAATCTGATATATATTTATTATATTGAATTAAAAAAAATGCTATATGACAGAAAGAATAAGAGGATGCCATGTGGTACAAGGAGGATGTGTGCTTAATAGGGGGATGTCATGTGACATAGAGAGGTTTTAGTTTAGTAGATATATATTAGATTTTTTGTTTGTAATTAAATATATTAAAACAAAGTAAAAAAAAATGAGAGAATGACACATGGCAAATGATGAGGTGATTTGATTAGGGGGTGTCTTGTGGTTTAGATAGGTTTAGGTTTAGCTAGACCTGTACAAGTCCGGGCTCAGGCCGGGTATTTCGCATTTTTTTACCCGGTTGACCGGGCCGGGCTAAGCCCGCCCGGTCCAACCGGGCTGGGTTTTCTGTCCGGGCCCGTCCGGTCAACCGGGCCGGGTAGCCCGGTGGGCTAGCCCGGTTCAATTTTATGCATTTTATACACATTTAAAAAATGACTTATTACATTTTTTTTTTAATATGATGTTATTGTTGGGTACCTGAAATCCTCCTCCTGAAAAAATGCAAATTATTTGCAACATATATCACAAATATAAAAGCAAAATATAACCAAAGAAAAAGAAACATTCAACAATCCTACAAAAGTATAAATCATTTGCACCAAGCACAAGTTCAACAATCCTGCAAAAGTACAACATAAAAACACAACAATCCTGCAAACAAGAGTGCCAAGTGCCAACAAGGCAACATCATAAAGATACAATTCCATGAAAAAATCCAGAAATACAAATCCACATTGCAAACCAAACAAAAGGAACACAATAACGAGCAATCCTCTAAGATGAGACGTACCATTATCTGGATTAGCTTTGAAGTTAGTCTTACAGTGATTGCATTGAGCAGTGATCGAACCATCACCCAAAGTACTTCTTGTCATATTATCCCAAACATTTGACTTCAGTCTTTTGCCTTTTGAAGTGCACTGAGTATTTGTATTGATTTGATCTACTTGAATATCCACATTGTCATCAGCTGACTCCATTGGTGGTTCCATCCCTAAGAGTTTGAAAACAGCAAATGGTTAAAAATCCAAAAATAACAAAAACAAACCATAACGGTGTATTGCAGTAACTTCACAATCTCACCAAAAAACAAACAAACGAAATAGCAAATGGATCCCTGTATTAATTAGATATGAGTGTATTAATCTATGAGCCCTAATTGGTTGAACCATCTCAGCAAAAACAAAAAAAAACAGCAAATGGCGTATGCGTATTGCAGTAAGAAATAGCAAATTGGTTGAAGCATCTCACTATCTCAGCAAACCATCTCAATCTCAGCAAACCATCTCAACAAATTGGTTGAAATAGCACTATGGACGTATTAATCTGTGAGCCCTAATTGATTGAACCATCTCAGCAAACCATCTCAATCTCAGCAAAAAAAATGGAGAATTGCGAACGGAGGGCTGTTACAGTGGAAGGAAAAAGCAATTACCTCAGGCCTTACGCAAATCGACGGTGGCTACCTGGCAAGGGCTCGGTGGCGACTGGCCTAGCGCAGGATGGAGGTGGCTCGGCGGTGGCGACTGGTTGCGACTGCGACTGGCCTAGCAGGGGATGGTTGAGACTGCGACTGGCCTAGCGGGGGATGAAGATGGAGGTGGCGACTGGTTGCGACTGCTCAGCGGTGGCGACTGGTTGCGACTGCTCGGCGGTGGTGACTCGGTGGCGCGACGTGATGGAGGGGGATGGAGATGGAGGAGGATGAAGATGGAGAAGGGAGAGTCGAGACTCGAGATGGTCTGGGATAGAGATGGAGATAGCAGGGGATGGAGATGGTCTGGGATGGAGATGGAGTTTGAAGAGAGGATGGAGGCGGAAACTGGAAAGGAAAGGAAAAGAAGGGATTAGGTTAGAGTTTTTATTTTTTTTATTATTTATACTTATATATAAATATATATTATTAATATGAATAGTACCGGGTACCGGGCCGGGCTTATAGGCCCTGTCGGGCCTAGAAGTGTGTCCGTGCCCGGCCCGATACTGTACTGGGCTGGCCCGGCCCGACCGGGCCAATATACTTGTCCAGACCCGGTTTTTATACCGGGCGGGCGGTCCGGGCCGGTCGGGCTAGCCCGGACTTGTACAGGTCTAGGTTTAGCGTATATATAGTAGATTGTTGTGGAAGTTTTATATTGGTAATCTTTGTTATTGATTTGTGTGATTCATTTGTGTGTAAATTAGGAAGTGATTAGTTTATTTATGTGATTAATTTGTATCTGAATTAATAAATTGTATGTAAATTAGGAAGTGGTTATTTTGATTGATTTGTATCTAAATTAGGAATTAGTTTAGGTTATGATACAAATTTTTTCTATATAAATTTAGATTTTTTTTAAAAATCTCAAAAAATAGCATGTCGCATTTTTATTGTGGAGGTGGAATGTGGCATATTGAAGTTTTGTCTTAGTAGATATATAGTACATTATTTATAATATAATACTTTGACCCAAAAAATACAATTGTAAAAATGATTATATCTATTAAATAAATTAGATATATATTTTTATGCGTCCTTTCCCATACCACGACCGTATAAAATAGATACAATAAATTAGTTTTTTCAAAAATAGGTTTATAAAATTAATATTAGTACACTTATAGCTCAATATTGAAAACGGCCTTTAATAATTTATTTTCGTACTAAACTAATAATTAGAAATTTTGTATTACTAAGTAATAATTTATATCTTATTTCATTTAACTATTGAGTATGTAATAATGTATCCTTACAAAATATTTATTTCTAAGATTCCGCATAATATTTATTGCAAATATTTGCAGTTTTACAATGCAAAAAAAAAGTACACATAATTGACCTATTATACGCTACTAATTAATCACTTACTCACTAGATATTTATGAACGTTTAGAAAATGAATGTACAAATTAAGGTCCTAATAACATTTTATTTTTATTTTTTAGTTTTATATAAATAAAAAATTAATTATTTTTCCTATTTTTATAACTATAGTATATAATATTAGATAATATATTTTGTTATTTATTTATATTTATAGTAAAAACTAATTTTTAATAGTGTTATGAAATTAAAATATAAAAATAAATTAAAAATAATAGAAAACCGGTCCATCCGGTCCGGACCGAAAACCGGCCGGGTTTGGACCGGAGCGGAACCGAAATTTTCAAAATATGTGGACCGGGGACCGGACCGTAATTCTCCCGGTCCGGTCCATTTTTCCGGTCTGAATCTGCACAGCCCTACAAATTTCATTATTGATATTAATTTTTTTATAGTAATCTTAGAGATTACAAATATAATTGGAAAGATTAAGATATATATTGACTTTTAAAATAAAATTTATTACTTGAAAAATTGAGATGACAAGTGGCATACAATGGCATGGTTTATTCTTAGGATGACATACGGCATAGGAAATTTTGGATCTGTTTATCCATCTTCCTAATTTGAATACAAATCCAGCACAAATATTACAAATCCAAATGTTTTCTAGTTATATACAAATTCAAAATTTCCTAATTATATACAAAGCCAAAATTTCTTAATTATATGAATGATTGATATACGAAATTATGATCCGAATATGATTTTGATATTAATATTATTTAGATCTATTTTTTTAATACATAGATTAATTTTAATAGTTATTAATATTTTTTATTCAATATATATGACATAAAACCCGTGTCTGGCACGAAAATTTTGATAGTTAAGTACTAAATTTACAAATTGTCCTGAGAATTGTCACTAATGCATATTTGCATGTAATCGGAGGTGTTTGTTTACTCAATTGAAGTAGATAAACATTACATAATTAAAATACTAAATAATCCATAATTAGCTGGTAGTATAGTAATACAAAACCAATTATAAACACATGCACTATATAATCCTCTGAGTCCTCCTCCATATTCTTATGTCACTAATTTGTAAGCAAATCTGCAAGTTCAGTTTTTGGAAACAAATCATTTGTTTGGTACGAATTTGTTATTGCACTGCATGTTTATTGGATATTTTGTAGTCCATTTTGGAAAGAATTGATGTTAAAAATATTGTAGATTTATTTTCGTATAGTGCATACGAAATATATTGCAAAGAAATCAAATCTGCATAGAATGTAATATTTTGTGTTCAATTTTTGAAATAATTAATTATAAAAAATTGCAAAGTTACTTTTGTATAGTATGCATAGGATGTAACTTATTGCAGAGATTTGATTTTCAAATTAAAATAAAAAAAATGATAGATTGCCACGTGACAAAATTAATGACATGATGCCACGTGGCAGTAGGGAATGGTGGGTTTATTATGGAGGCCAAGTGACTTAGTTGGGGTTCTACTTTTGTGGGTATATAGTAAATTTGCACGTTCAGTTTTTAGAAACAAATCATTTATTTCCAACACATTTGTTATTGCAATGCAGATTTATTGAATAATCGTTGGTCCATTTTGGAAAGAATTTATGTTAACAATATTACAGATTTATTTAAGTGCAAAAAATATATGGTAGATACTATTTTGTGCTATGTTTTGGAAATAATGGATTATAAAAATATTCATATGGTATGCATAGTCTGTAATTAGGACAGAGATTGAATTTTATTTTATTTGATTATCAAAATAAAAACGAAAAAAAGGATAGCTTGCCATATGACAAAATTAATGGCGTGATGTCATATGGTATTAGAGAGAGTTGGTTTATTTTTGGGGCATCATGTGACGTAGTAGGAATTCTGCTTTAGTAGATATATATTAGATTAGTCATAATTTTTAGGCTTTTTTTAGACAAACCCAAGTTAATTATAAGGTAAGTACCTAATCAACTAAAAGTACCATAATGAATGAACAACGAATGAAGACCAATTCAATGAAATTACTCAACATTTAACAAATGGTGACATCTCTTGAACGTTGATGGCAAGGGGGAGGGGATTCCCCACAATAGGGACAGGGTGTTTAATTGGGGATGGGGGCGAGGTGCGGGGAAAATTTAAACTCCGTATCGGGGTGGGGATAGAGGTTCCCACCCCGTTTTTCGTCCCTAACGGAAAAACTCGTAGGGATCTCCATCAGATACATTATTTTTATAATTTTTTTAATCTTAAATCCTAAATTTTATACTGTTTAGTCTCTAGACCTTGTATTCTTTAGATGTTAAACCATAAATCTCAAATCATTTATACTCAAAATCTTAATAATATATAAATTAAAACAACATTTAAAAAATTTATGTGTAGTGAAACGGGGACGGAGATCCCCGACGGGGAGCGGGGACCCGACGGGGACGGGTGAAATTTTTTATCCCCGTTCAGGGACGGGGGTGAGGACTGGGGACAAAAACGGGGACGCGGACAGGGAGAGTATTCCTCGTCCCGAACCCGCCCCATTGTTATCCCTAGATGCGTATATGCGTATAAACTTCAACATAAAAACTTTCGAGATTCAAACTCAATCTTTTTGTAGAGTTGAACATAAATTTTTTTAAAAGTGTATCAAAATATAGAATAAAAATTGAAGATTTTCAACACAATATATAAAAATAATAATCATTTTTTTTGTGCAACAATAATCATTTGTTAACAAGTTTACAAAAGGGTGTTACTTTGCGCACCCCACTAATTTCTTTATACACCCCTGTATAGACAATTATACCCTTATTAGATTTAGAAATTACCATATATCCTAAACCTAAACCCTAAATCCTAAATCCTAAACCCTAAGAAATTAGGAGATTGTAAAATATATGAAGTTGTATTGCATAGGAAATTGAAAGGTTTGAGATTTTGACATATAAAAGGATGAACATTTTAACAAAAGGGTAAATCTATCATATTTCTAAAAATAAAGGTATATAAAAAAATTGTAAGGATACACTGAGATCGTTCTTTAAAAAATTAGAAAAACAGATATGAATGACCGGAGATACTAACTAATACTAACATTTTAAGTGTTAACAATCCGCCAAAGCAAGTCATAAAATCGTTTGCCCTATTGAAACTACACTAGCATATCTGCATATGTTCCGTATTTTTCACGAGCTTGGTTAATAAAACTCAAAATTATAATTTTATTAAATATGTATGAAAATTAAAATGGTAAGTTATAAACTTAATCTCTTGAAAACATGCTGATAAGGTTTTTGTATAATTTGATTTCAAAATATATAGGCGAATTTGTATACAAAAATGGAAATAAATTAGAAATTTCATACAAAAAAAATTGAATAAGAAAACATATAAATAGATTAAAGTAATGGAAACAATTAATTAACAATTAATTAGTATATTTAATTAAAAGGGGAAATGGTTAAATTATATCAGACATTTATTTTAAATATTTTTAATATATTACAACTTTTGCATCATGAATCATACATTACCAATTATATTATTCATTACATGTTAATATGTTATCAATTATTATATATATTTAAAACTGTAAAAATATTACGTTTTTAGGTATATAATTTTGAAAAACATACCTTTGACATGCTTAGAACATATATTTTAATTTTTGGCTTTATATATTAATTTATAACTAATTTTAACATAGTTTTCCATTTTTGTTTTGTACATATATATATATTATATAAATAATTTTAATTACATATTATATTTAACATAACTAATAAGTTAAATTATTAGACATGTCACTTGGGTCAGTCAATTCGGTTTCGAGTTTGTTCATTTCGAGTTCGGTTGAGTACGGATCGAATCAATTTGCATGTCAAGTCGGGTGATCATTACAGGTGAGCGGGCGGTTTAAGTTGATCCAATGAGTCAAGAGCGATTTTTTTAAACTATTCATTCACTTTTAAAATAATATTTTAATTAAAAATATGAAAACTATGTAAAAATAAACTAAAATCATTTAAAAATTTAAAAATTATTAATTATTTATATAATTGAGATTATTACAAATCATTATTTTCTTTTATTTTTATTTAAATTATATTTATAACTCATTTATTATATATATTTTACAAATATTTTATATTTGCTTGTTAATCGGTCGGGTTCGGGTTAGTCAGGTTTGGATTACATATTCCCGGGTCAGATTCGGGTTTGTTAATTTCGGGTTACTAAAAACTTTGGTCGGTTCAGATCGGGTTCAAATGCGGGTCGACAAATGATTTCCGACAAATGATTTCGGTCTTGTTCTGACAAATCTATAAAGTATATATTGTAAATAATTCTATTTGCAAATAAGAAGAAATTAATAAGGTGAAAATTTATAAATAATGTTTGAGAATATAATATTTGTATAATTAAGGTAAGTAATTTTAGGTAAAAAATAAATAGAAAAGAAATAGAATATATAAACATGAAAATTAGAAAAGATAAAATTATAATTGTACATTGAGATTTGTCTACGTGACATTGCTTAAGGGCTGACACTTAGGAGAGATAATTAGGGCTTTAGTATAGTGTATAGATATACAAATAGTAGATTGTTTTTTTATAAGGAAAGTTTTGTATCTATAATCTTTGTTGTGGTAGATTGTTGTGGAAGTTTTCTATTGATAATTTTTGTTATTGATTTGTGTGATTCATTTGACTGTAAATTAGAAAGTGATTAGTTTATTTATGTGATTAATTTGTATCTAAATTATGAATTTGTTTGAAAATTAGAAAGTGATTAGTTTATTTATGTGATTTATTTGTATCTAAATTATGAATTATTTAGGTTTATGATACAAATCTTTTCTATATAAATCTTAAAAAATGACATGTTCTATTTTCATTGTGGGAGTGCCAAGTTACATAGTGAGATTTGGTTTTAGTAGATACATACTAGTAGATTACAATTTTCTATATTGTTGAAATATCTTATTTTTTTATGCATTAGAATGGTATTAAAATTTCAAGGTTTTTATATATATATTCACCCACATCTTGATTTTGCAATGCCAATTTGTGTCACACATTTAGATTATTAGATTACAATTTTAAGCGAATGAGAAGCAAAATCGTGGAATAGTTACCAGTGTAGAAGGACTTTTGTATAATTTTCAGCAAAATTTTCTTTGCAAAAAATAAATATTTAAAGAAAATTTCAGTTTATTACCTCATTATCATTAAGAAATTAACGGCAAGCTTAGTTTATAATTAAGGACTACATATATTACTTCTACACTTGTCCAGTTGTCCTACATGCTACAACTACATCAACTTTGCTTGAAAAATAATATACTCATTGTGTAGTTCACAATCACCACTCATGCTTTCGGTCATCAACTTTGGGTCCGTTCGTTAGGGTGAACGGTGAGAGAAACCGTTTGACCAAATTTTTTTTTTTTAATTTTAAAATGGTGTTAATCACCGTTTGGCAATTTTTTTTTTTTTTTTGTAAACTCCAATTTTTGTTTTTTAAAAAAAAATTAATCCGGTTTTTTAAATATAAACGGTGTTAACCACCGTTGGCAAATTTTGTTTTTTAAATATAAACGGTGTTAACCACCGTTTACGAATTTTTCTTTAAAAAAAAAATAGCGAATTTTGGGGATTTTAATGGGGGTTTATGGGATATTTGGATATTATTTTTATGGGGTTTATGTAATTTATTTAAAAATATAATAAAATTTATGTATTTTACTTTTTTTTTTTTAAATAGCAAATTTATATTAACATATCAAATAAATTCAAATCATACAAAATAAAATATTAATGAACTAAAGTCAATAAAATTTAGATTAAAGTATTACAAAAGATTTATTTAATTGTTCCCCTCATTTCTTCTCTCATACCCTTGCCCATAACATGTCCCGTACGGTGGATGATACCCTTCTCCGTATTGTCGGTACTCTTGGACAGATCCAAGTAAATTCATGAATCCACTTGTTTCCCCGTACTGCCCCCCGAACCATGTCGGCACTTCGAACGGTTGCCCTTGCCCATAGCTTGGACGTCCTGTAGCTTGTGCGAACGGTGGGCCTTGGAATGCTTGCTCCCCGAACCCTGTCGGCACTCCGAACGGTGGCCCTTGGAATGCTTGCCCATAGCTTGGACCTCATGTCGCCGGTGCGAACGGTGAGCCTTGGAATGCTTGCCCAAAGCTTGGACCTCCAGCCGACGGTGGGACTTGATACCATTGCCCTGTACTTGGACCTGTGGATGACCCATATTGTGTCCCGTGCTCCTCGTATTGTGTTTCCCGAACTGGTACATACCCTTCTGGTTCAGCAGCCTCTGCAATTGGAGCTTCAACCAGTTGTACATTCACAAGCGCATGGATCCGTTGAAGCGCCGCTTTTGCGATTTGCAAGTCTGGCATTGTATCCAACTGGCGAAGGGTCTCGTTGACTATCCCTTGTATATGATTAATTTTGATAACAGATTCTATGTATGCGGGCATGGGACGTTCGTTTTCCATCACACTCTTGGAATCTGCATACATGTAAGGATGGGAAAGACGTTGCAACCATGAAACGTAGCCATCCACCGTATGCGTGCTTGTGATACAATTGGATAGCCTCAGAATCGGGGACTGGTAGTTGGGCAGTTCATCCCAATGGTCGTCCGTGGAAAATAACACTGCCTCGTAATTATATAGCATCACGTGTCTGGTTCTACTCTTGGGGCGAATCGGGTCAATGAGAATCGGTTGAACCTTACCGAATTGACGAGTCACTCGAGCAGGCATGTAAGGTTCACTGAATTTCATGCACTTCAGAGTTCCTCTGTACATTGATATGCGGTAGTGTTGTTGATGAACATTGTCCCACGACATCCATACAACCTATACACATAAGAGTTTGAGCATGTGTTGCATAAATTTAAATGAAAATTAATTAATGTAAAATGAATAATGAAATTGTAGTACCTCGTCGGGTCGTAATAAGTCCAGTGAAAGCCTCATTTCCTTGACCCTGATGCTACAATCTTCTTTTGGCGATCGAGGATCGATGTGGGCCGCCCGTGGGCCCTCATTTCTTGGGTCGTTTTGAGACAGATTTAAGTGGCCCCTAAACTTAGGAAAGTAGCTCCAAATCCAGTCCTGCACGAAAATAAGCAAACTTTAGGCAAGTAAACTTTGAGAAATAATTATTTGAGATGACAATAAAAGAAAGAGTTTTGGATCCTTACATGAAGGAGCAAAAGGCAACCAGAAATTTGAGCGGCTTCTGCACGACTTGCCATACCAAGCTGTCTATACAAGTAGGCAAGCGTAGCAGCACCCCATGCGTATTGCCCTGTCTCATTGTGTTCCCATAGCAGTTGAAATAAAGATAGCTTGATTTTGTTCCCCGACTTGTCGGGAAACAACGTGCTACCAAGCAAAACGGCCAAAAACCCAGAGGCTATAAGATTGTCGGATTTCCCCGTCGTCGTCAAAAATTCATTGAGCCATTTGCAATTAAAACCAGATTTCGTCTTTGCCGCTTTTAATGCTTGTATTGGAATGCCCATCCTCGAGTTGATATCCATAATTAATTCGACATCTTCGAATGGTGTATGTACAGCACTGCCTTGGATTGGCATATTCAGGATCTGAAAGACATCGTGGAGTTTAATGGTAATTTCACCCCATGAAAAGTGAAAACTATTTGTTTCCGGGTGCCATCGCTCCACGAAAGCTGAAATGAGTGCACTATCCATCCCTTTGTACTTGAGATTCAAAAGTCCAAGGAGGCCGCTGCGAGCTGCCAACCTATACCACTCTGCTTGGTTATCATTCGCAATTAGGTCTTTCCAAAAGTTCAGGGTCTTTGACCGTGTCAGCGCCCTTAAGCATTTATTTTTCTGTAACATAAAGGTTTAAATAAAATTAAAAACGAACATGTGCATAAATAAAATATTAAGAAAAGTACTAAAAAATGCATATGATAAGCGCTGAAGTTGACACTTACATATTTTCCATTATCGTTATCGGCATACACAAATCCAGCTATGTGTGTGTCGTAATCCCATAGGAGCTGACGATCCAGAGGCCCGCCGTATGGAATGTTACCCTCCTGAGGCCCGCCATATGGAATGTCACCCTCCTGAGGGCCGCCGTATGTATCGTCATCCTCCATATCTCCTCCAGTTACAATGTCAGTTGCACGAGAGGAGGATGCACCAGCGGACGAATGATCGTGTCTAGTGCTAGCAGAGCGGTGCAGCCTTGATGCTGATGGCGTCCTCGTACTACTACTTGAGGGAACGACACTAGTGCTGGCTCGAGGGGCGGTCAATGAAAGTTGGGTGGGTTGGGGGGGGGGGGGGGATGCACTTTGGCCATGAGGGAGGTCCACTTGCTCCTCATGTTCCCTCTCTTGAGCCCTTCGCGAATCGTTACGATTACGAGCCGATTGCGTGACTCCGCGTTCTGAAACGTGTCGGGAACCCCCGAAGCCAATGCCTCTTGAAAATGATTTCTAGCAAATTTATGACGAAATGACGATAACAGAAATTAATACAAATTAAATATATGATCTCTATCAATTTAAGACGAGTATTAAACGACAACTATTAAAATGACGATAACGGAAATTAATACAAATTAAATATATAATCTCTATCAATTTAAGACGAGTATTAAACGTCAACTATTAAAATGACGATAACGGAAATTAATACAAATTAAATATAAGTATAGAATAAAATATACCCATAATGATGAGTGTTCTTTCCCTTGATTGGCGTCTTTTGGAGGCATCTTGTATTAGGAGAGACTAAATAAGTGCGTAAAAGAGTGTTTAAAATGAGAGTAGGAAATTGATAGTAGAAAATGAGAGTTGAATTGTGAGTTTGAGAGGGGAAGGGTTTGGGTATTTATAGGGCGACCATTCTCCATACGATATCGTTGGAAGTCTGCTATCCGCTGCTGAAATGCTTGATCCCAATTATCAACACTAGAATGGTGGTAGTTCCTCCACAGACCAACAATGGGAGGAATTGGGGCGTCTTTATACAACCATACCTACAACATATGAATAATTTGATTAAAATGAAAACAAATAGGAAACGTTAAATTAAAGACGAGTGACAACATTTTTACCGGTACAAAATGGTTACAATCGCCGACTAAGGCGACTGTAAGAACGTCTGTAGGAGGGCGGTCGCTGGAAAGGTGGGAAATCATCGGTAGACTTGTATGTGCACCGCTCCATGACAACATCACCAATGCTTTTTGGTACGCTGTAGCAAAAATCAAGCCACACATCGGCATCTCCATCCATTGATGTTGCATGCAATTATCACCAATGTAGTTTATGTTGTGCAACAGATCAGGCAATTTGGTGACAAGTATATGCTCCATTGCTTTGTACACATGGATGTTTCTTTTCAGCTTTGTCGCCATCGTCCTTCGAACCTGCTTCCATTCACCCTGGCCCAACCCAAGTAACTCAACAAGTGAACGGTAGCCACAATGGCCGTCTCCCGCAACGTTTAAGGCTTTGGTCATGTATACGAACATGAATGAGTCCACATTTCGAATACCAAAATTCACCCCAAAAGCTTCCTCTGGTTTTTCCTTTTCGGGCCCAAGCACCGACCCGCTGAGTGGTGCCTTATGACGTCCGCGTTTTCCCCGACTACTTTGACGCTTCAATGTTGAGTCGCCCATCGACTTGGACTTGGTTAATGTGGCTTCTTCTGCGTGCTCCATCCAAGTCTTATCCATTTTTGTTGAATCATTTCTTCGCCTCCCCTTTGTTACAAATGAGCTACTGGGCGGCTCCTGAAGTGAGGACCTTCCTGGAATTTTCCCGTCATCGTATGCCGAATTAACCCGGTGCAGGTCATCATAGCTCATCCTGCTTCCCAAAAAATCACTAATTACGGAACAAAACTTAGATTCCTCTTCTGTGAATGCCATGTTGACCCCTTGGAGCATTTTTACATTTGTAACACCTTCCCATTTCACTTGTTTCCAGAATAGGTGGATTTGGTCAGGCTGGATAGGGGTGTTGTTTGCCATCGCTTCGAACAAATCATGTCCGCATGAAAGCCCTCTGACCACCCTCCACCAACCGTCATTGCAAACAGAGACATCAAATTTATATTTTGGGTTCAAGATTCTATCTACCGTGCCCAACATTGTGTCCAAACACAATTTTGACACTTTGTTCAGTAGCAGACTAAACAGATTCTCGTAAGGTGCTCGTAGCCTCAACACTGCGGTTGGGATCGTATTACGATCCATTTCCATGTTTCCTCTCACTACACTAACCTGGTCTACTGTGAGTTGATGGATCTTATGTGCTAGTGTGTTGAAACCTAATACGAGTCTGTTTTCAATCCAATCTTTAAGCACAGAGTGCGCGCCCTCAACTCTGCAGACACATGAAGAATATTTTATAAATAAACACATTGATACACTAACAACCTATACACAATAAACTTAAATCACTTTATCTGTTCGTGGTCCTTGTGATCAAATGAAGTTTGGTATCAGTCCAGGCTCTGACGATACGTTCTCTATAAGGCCCAAGCCACGTAGTCATAAGGTAAGCCATAAAACCAGTGTAGGTCTCTTGCATCTCACGGAGGCGCGCGTAGTATGTATACTCGGATTTCGAGTTGAATAGTAACCGACACACTTTCATGAATCCATCTGCTAGACCGCCATTATGCGTCACGGTGAGGACAAAGGCCCTGCAATTGTGCAGTATATGTATCCAACACAATAGATGTTGGGCATCGGGGAATACATGGCCTACAACTTTGACCTCGGCCAAATCTCGATCCGTGACTATCGTCGTTGGCCTCTTGCCGACTTGAGCGAACAAGTGTGCCAACTCTCTGAGTGTCCATTCGTAGTGGTCGACATTCTCACGTGCCATGAACGAATAGGCAATGTTGAAGGTATGTCCCGTGCACGTAAAGCCGACGATCTCAACAAGGGGCAAATTGTACCTATAATCGGTTTATAAGAAAGTATTAAAATGACTCTAACCATGCTACAGTAATGAGTAAAATTTCTCAAAATTTGTAATGTCGGAACTACTGACCTGTTTGTTTGTCTTGTATGTCGAATCCATGATGACGACGTAAGGGAACAAGCTCAGCAGATGAATGAAATGAGGGTGAGCCCAAAACAAGTCTTGAACCACATCGTCATGTCCATGTAGCCTTCGGGGATTGATATAGTAACCAAAGCTAAATAAATATGAGAGGGTGTACTGGGTTACAGTCATACCATCCATCTCTTCAGCGTGAAACTGTTGTCGAATGTTGTAGATTTGCTTCCTCGACGTAAAGACCCTGTTATACGTCTGTCGTAAGAAGGTCATAATCATCTTCGGCTTTGCGGACGCTTGCGTCAATGTCTTGACAACGCTTTTTTGATGCTCAGTCAGGCGTCCGACATAGGCATGACCCTTCAAGCTCGTCGCAAGATCATGATCATGTGTACCGCATTCCACATACAACATCCATGACCCATCCTTATGCATCACCCCGTTCAACACGAATGGACAATTGCTCTTCTTTGTACGCGTCTTTCGTATCAATACATCCTTGAACGGCCGATAGCTTCCCGACTTCTCGCACGCCAGTATGACTTTTCGCTCCTAGGATTTCTGAATAGTCAACACCATGTTAAGTCTAGTTCCTTGTTCGCGTGCCCAGGCTAACATGGACTCACGATCCGACCACTTGTAGCTCGTTTGGAAGTACGAGGTAAAATCCTGCCATTAATTCCAGATATTTTAACATGTATTGGTTTAGTATAATAAACATGTATAATCATAAATTTTCAATGATGTATAAAATATAATATTTATAATTCAAAGTATTTTAAATATTCATGCTTTTTTTGTCCAATTCTAACTTTCCAATAACATATATATTAATTTTACAAATAAAATAAACATGTATAATAAAATAGTGGAAATTATATGCAAAACAAACATTATTTAAAAAATACAATTGTTTATGACTTTAACTTTTACAAATTATATATGTGATATTAACTTTTATTTGAATAAATGTACATACACTATAACAAGTTTCAAACTATTTACATTAAAATAATATATATACTTTACTCTAATCTATAAAATCGTGGAAATTATATGCAAAACAAACATTATTTAAAAAATACAATTGTTTATGACTTTAACTTTTACAAATTATATATGTGATATTAACTTTAATCTAATATATATACACTTGAATCAATGACATTAAAAAAGTAACATAATATATAATTACAGTAAATGAGAGTGGAGTTTATATGCCTTAAGTAAATATAAATTACAGTAAAACATATAAATTAAGCAAACATATAAATTAAGATATTATAGTAATTACATAATAACATAATATATTTACATAATATATAATTACAGTAAAAAGTAACATAATATATTTACATTAAAATAATATATACACTTGAATCTAATCTATAAATTAAAGATATTATATGCCTTAAGTAAACATATAAATTAAGCAATAACATTAAAAAAATAACATAATTAAATCAACTATCATAGTTAAATAAATGAGAGTGGAGTTTTACTATATGATTAATTACAGTTAATGAGAGTGGAATTAACATAGTTAAATAATTAAATAAACTAACATAATTAAATCAATGTATATGCAATTTACAGTAAATGAGAGTGGAGTTTTACTGTATGATTAATCATGAGCATACAATTTACCCTAAATACGAGTGAAGTTTTGAAGGATTTGATAAATTAATCATGCAATTTACAAAAGTTTAATTTATATGACATTAAATAAATAATAATTAATACAATTTAATTTACATACCTCTTGAACGGATTCTCCGACATCTTCATTGGACCACGACATTAGGGTAATATCTCCTAATCCTAAGCCTTTGATTTTTTTCTTATTTTTTTGTAAGTACGTGATTTTTTCTCCTAATCCTAAGCTAACTCTTCCCTCCCATTTCCTTCCTTTCTTGCCGCTGAACCTGATTTGTTGTAAGCCAAAGCTAACCTATTTTATAGAAACCCAAAAATCATTTTTTTTACCCTGTCTTTTCCATTCTCATCCTAAGGTAAGCTCGCCCATAACCCTACGAGTATCCCCCAACGCAGGCATGTCTGCCCCCCGCGAGATGAAATTTTTTGACCCCCCTAAGTCTTAAACGGTGTCTCACACCGTTTAAAAAAAAATAAAATCAAACGGTGTCTTACACCGTTTTCTAAACAAAGAAATAATAAAAAAATTAAACAGTGAGTATTACCGTTCTAAATTCAACAAATAATAATAAAAAAAAAACGGTATTTGAAACCGTTCTAAATTACAAAAATTTTAAAAAAATTGAAATCCTCAAACGGTGTCAAACACCGTTTGATCAGACCCCTGCAGTGGTGTCTGCAGCACCACTGCAGGTGCAAATAGCGCCGACCCCATTTTAGGCATCATCGTACCTCTGAGGTTAAGTTTTTGTTATCCTTCATCAAAGTAAGACCTCTAGACTCAAGCAATATCCATATTCTTAATATAAAATTTGAGAATACATGAAATCATACTTGCTGAAAAACAATGATTTTAGTAAAATTTTGTTCGAAATTATATTTATCCTTATTTGGCATGACTTGAATAATGTTTTGTTTGTATTGTGTGCATAACAACAAATTGTATTTTTTATTAAATCCCAATTGTGTTTTTATTCATTAGTGTTTAGTTTTGAAAATAGGAAACATCTTATATTGAATTTTGAAAAAAAGTAAAATTGAAGATTGTGCTTTTATTCATTAGTGTTTAGTTTTGAAAATATGATAAAGATCTTATATATAATTATATTGAATTGTAAAAAAAATAAAATTGAAGATTGTGCTTTTATTCATCAGTGTTTAGTTTTGGAAATAAGATAAAGATCTTATATATAATTATATTGAATTATAAATAGTGCTTTTGATTTAGTCCGAATTGTGTTTTTATTCATTAGTGATTAATTTTGGAAATAGGATAAACATCTTATATATAATTATATTAAATTTTGGGGAAAATGAAAAAATGATGAAATACCAAGTGACATAATTAATATGAGTGTGTCATGTGGCATAAGGATATTGTATGCTTAGTTTGAGGATGTCATGTAGTATATGATGGTTTTGGTTTAGTAGATATATAGTAGATTCCTTGGTCCATTTTGAAAAAGAATTGATGTTACAATTATTACAAATTTATTTAAGTACATACGAAATATATGACATAGAATATTTTGTGCTACGCTTTGGAAATAATGAATTATAAAAAAATATTTGGATGGTATGGATAGCCTGTTAATTAGGGTAGATATTTGATTTGATTTTCAAAATTAAAACGAAAAAAAAGATAGTTTGCCACATGACAAAATTAATGACGTGATGCCACGTGACATTAGAGAAGATTAATTTATTTTAAGAGTGTCACATGATGTAATAGAGATTTTACTTTAGTAAATACAGATTATATAGTAAATTGGTTATAAAATAGATCGTGTAATGCGTTCAAAACCTGTTAATATAAGTGGATTTTAATTCATAGATATTTTTTTATACAAGCAAACAAAAGATATCTAACAAACCAGAAGACATACCTAAATCATCACAATTGATGATTTTTACAAAAGATTTACAAGCTAATGGAACGCTTGTTCTCAAATCTAAATAGTCTTGCCGCGCACGAAGCTGCTGAGTTGAGTCTTGACTCTTCGAAAGGAACTCATTAATTGCATTGCGCAGAACAATGGAAGAGATGGTTGTAGAAGTCAGCTGTTTTATTAGACTCTCGATAGCAATGATGAACTTGAAAATAATCCAAACCATATAATACAGATCTAATTTCCATAATTATCGGAGATATTTCCCATGAATTTTCCAAATTCCACGGATCGAATTAATGATCGAAAGATTATTTCCTTCAAGAACTATTTGCCTAAACGCGATGCGAAATAGCCATACGAAGGCTCTCAAGAGCGGCCAAAGCCTCAGCCTTAATAAGTGAGGAGCATAGAATCTGTCTGTGGTCCAAGAAGACCACCTCACCAAAATGGTTACGACATACGTATCCAATGTGTGTTGAACCATTTTGTTTAACTGAAGCATCAAAATTTAATTTAATGCAATGTGGAGAAGGCTTTTTCCATTGAGAAAATTTCCTTGAACCCTTATTTTCACATGAAAAGGAACCTTCTTCGAAAAAAGACTTCATCCAGTCCTTGTAAGAAATGAAAGCAGTGTTGACTGTTTTTTTAATGTCAAGCGGGATCTTTCTAAAGATTAAAGCATTACGATCTTGCCAGATCGTCCACCAAAGAAAAAGAACCGAAATAATATTTCTATTTCTCGAATGAAAGAATTCCATATTAGTGTAAAAATCGCTGTCAAAGTCAATACTAAAAGTGATACCAATGAGTTTTTGAAGAAATTGTAGAGATCGTAAACTGAAAGGGCATTGAAAAAATAAATGGTTCAAGTCCTCAATGGGGGAATTACAGAGGGTGCAACTAGATGGGACCCTGGAGAAGAACCTATTTAGGCGTTCTGTAGTAGGCAAAGAGTCGTTGAAGCATCTCCAAAGAAAATTTTAAATCTTTGGTTGAGTCTTTAATTTCCATAACCAAGTCGGGAATCCTGGAAAAGCCATTGGATAAGTAGTTAATGATCGAACACTTTTGACAGAAAACTTACCGTCCTGAGATAAGTACCAAATTAGTTTGTCTGGTATGTAAGTTGTAGGTATGAAGATATTCAAAATCTTTTGGATTAAGTGTGATGGAAGGACACGCTGAAGGGCTCCCAGATCCCACTTTTTATTGGCGGTTATGTATTGTGAAATTGTACAGCTTCGATCATTACTTCCGACGAACTGTGAAAGAATACAATTAGGGATTCAGTGATCTTTCCAAAACTTGATATGATTTCCATTACCAACTTATCAGAACAATTATTTTTTGAATTGTTCTCGTAGATAGAAAAGTCTGGAGAATTGTCATGAGTAAGAACCTTTTTTGTATGTATGAAAAAATATTAGAATTTCTTAAATAATCCATAGATATATTTTTAACGTGTAGAAAATAATGGCCATATGGTAGATTTTCCTAATATCCCCTTATATTTCTTTTGATTTTGTAGACAGTGGCCGGAGACAATTCTTGGTGTTTAATGTGTCGTTTTTTGATGATTTCAACTGACGACTCAGAGAGTAATACTTCCGGGTTTTTTGACAGCCTGACACAATTTCACGTATCGAATATGAGCATCATGTATTTTGATTTCTAATATAAGAGCAACTTTAATGGGATTTTTTAGATGATTCTTTTAGAGAGTTTTTGAGAGAATTATTTATTAAAAAATTTATAGTATATTGGGGGTTTTTATTAGGGTCTTTTAGATAAGTCTTTTAGATTTAGTTTAAATTATAATTATATCATTTTATTTATATTAAATTATCAATATACTCTTTATTATATTAAATTATAATTATACCCCTTATTATATCGTAATATACAAAAAATTGAAAAAAAATCATACATTAAAATTGAAAAAAAATCATACATTAAATTATCAAAATAATATTTTTAATGAGAGACCGCGACCGCGGCCTCTCAACCGCGCCTGCGGCCAAAGGCGAGGAAGGAGCCGCGACGAACCCATTCAACCGCGCCGCGGCCGAGAACAAAGGAGCCGCGACGAAGGCCTCGCTGCTGCGCCCGCGGCCGAGCACAAGGGAGACCGCGACCGCGGCCTCTCAACCGCGCCCGCGACCGAGAACAAAGGAGCCGCGACGAAGGCCTCGCTGATGCGCCCGCGGTTGAGCATAAGGGAGACCGCGACCGCGGCCTCTCAACCGCGACCGCGGCCACAACTCTGTCCAAACCCTAAATAAATATTTTGAAATTTTATTTATATTAAATTATTAACATACCATATATTATATTAAATTATAATTATACCCCTTATTATATATTAAATTAAAAAATATTTTATAAACAAAGCATGCGTAAAATATATTAAAACTATCCTAAATAATAATAACATGGTTTATTTGGACTTAATTATATTAAAATTTGTAAAAACAAATACATCAAATTTCAAAAATTTATTTACAATGTAATTTTCATATAAAGAAATTTAATTTGGTATTTATTTTAAACCACCAATAATAATAAAAAAATTATTTTCACTTAATGATATCTATAATACAAAAAAATATTAAAATCTACCAAATATATCCAAAATGGATTTTTATAGATAGAGAAAAATGTAATTAGAATTATGGTATTTTTTTTAAACGAGCCAATTTTTATATAAATCAATTTTTTTTTTAAATAACGGACGGCCAGGAATAAATCATGGTTGTCCGTGGCATGCCACGTGGCGCGCATCAGACGCGCGAGCGAGTGCCAATCAGCGCGCGCCACGTGGCACTGTTCATGCTAGAGCTTTTCAATGACGTGTTTGGTTACCCACTTAAACGACGTCGTTTTTTGTGCACATCAAGGCCAAAAATAAAACCCGGTCAAACAGCCCCCTATTTAGCAGATTTGGGACGGTCCCGTGAAATGTCCAAATTTGGGGACCCAACTTGGGTCTTTTAGCCCAATACTAATATTTTAATATTTTTTCCCTAAAAGTCTCATTTAAAAGCCCCCGTTAAAGTTGCCCTAACCCACTAACAAATAATATAAAATTAAGTAGTTGTTAGTATAATTTTAATTTTCCAGCCTTTTAACTTTGAAAAATACTGGATCTCTTTATAAAATATGAATTAGAATGATATTAAGATTTACTTAAAAAATGATCTATAGTATTTTTGCGGATAAAAAATTGAAATTTTAAGTATGTGAAGATATTTTAGTGAACTTAAGTGGCTAAGATTAGTAATAAGATTATCCTAACGTTAGTTTGACGTAAGATATAATCAATTTAGCTTGTCACCAAATATTGTAACATAATTAGGATATTAAAGATGATAATCTCGACCAACATCTAGTTGGTCTAGTGGGTATTGACGCTAGGTCCGTTAAGCGTTTTATTCAGAGGTCTTGAGTTCGAGTCATTTTGACGGCGTGTATGAAACTATTAGTGTTAGAAGGGTCCGCCTCATCGAAAGGTAGTCAATCAGAACCTGGTCCGGACGTAGAGTGACAATGATCATTCGAACCGGGCGAAGGATCTAAAAAAAAATGATAATCTCGATCTCTTTCTCTTACGGACAATGTCAGATTTCATTAAAAACATTGACGATTGTTAAGGGCTTGTTTTGGTAACTCTATCAGTTTTCAGTTTTTAATTTTGAAACAATTTTACTTTTATGAGATTTTCAATTTAATTATTTCAAAACATGTTATATCCCAATAGTCACCAAAAAAAAAAAAAAAAATGTCAACTAAAATTTGAAAACCAGACAAATGAGTTTTCAGAAATATGTGTTTTAGTTTTGAAAAAAAATAGAAAACCGGAAACTTACATGATTACCAAGCATAATCACTTTCGATTTCAATCTTCATTTCTTTTGCCTTTAAAAGAAAATTTTCGAATGCCACGAACTTTGTTTTGATTGCAAAAGGTCACATTGATCAATGTCGACTATTATCGTTATGCTTTTTCGTTTCTAAATATGAATTCAAATAACGAATCTCGGTATGATTTGGTAGATCCATCCATATTATTTTTTACAACTTTATATGATGGTTTTTTCCATCTCAAAGTTTTTTTTTGTTTTTTTTTGTTTGTGTTCTCTTATTTGTGTTATTGTTTGTGAAGGTGCACTTCGAATTCTAAACTTTTGTTTTACTCTAATTATAGATTAGATTCTAAGTATAGTTGATCAAATCTTTGATAATTATTGATTTTGGATTCTCAGATGAAAATGTTTTGTGGTTTTTGAGGCACCATATATTCCACCACGTCACTACTAAATTCAAGACTATGTGTGTTAAGTTGCTAAAAACCCGGCTAAAAAATTGACCTCTAAGGATGCTCTAACAGATAAGCTTCTACTTATAAAAGTTACGTTTGATAACGATTTCAGTATTTTGAATAATGCAATAACGATTTTAAATTAAATTAGAATAACCATAGAGTATTTAAGAAAATAAACGTTTGATTGTTTTGATGTTACTGTAAAGTAACCGAAATCACATCAAATCTGATTTCCCTCCCCACTTTCCCTACTTTCTCTCCTCTCTGCTCTCTCTTTCTTGGCAGGATCATCAGCAGACTGCAGACCATATGGGGTTCAGAGCAGATGACGATTACGATTACCTCTTCAAGATGGTGCTGATCGGCGACTCCGGCGTCGGCAAATCCAACCTCCTCTCCCGATTCACTCGCAATGAGTTCAGCCTCGAGTCTAAATCCACCATCGGCGTCGAATTCGCAACTCGTAGCATTCACGTTGACGATAAGGTCGTCAAAGCCCAAATTTGGGACACAGCTGGCCAAGAAAGGTACTCCTTTATTCCCGATTTCGATATTGCTCGGCTTTTCCTGCTCGCCGTTTGTCTAATTTGAAGTTCAGTTTGGGGTAAGAATGCGCATTTTATGCTGCGATGAAGTTTAGGGCATGGAAATGGATAGATCCGTGCTTGTTTTGAGTGTTATCGAAATTCTTTGATTCTCTCGACGTGATTTGGGATCGGAAGCGGTAGTAAATGTTTGGATTCACTTGCTAATGCTGATGTAAAACAACTTATGTGTCTGATTATAATGTCATGAATTCCTCAGTATTAGGTCACCATGTTCAGTTTCTCATGACCTAATTTCGCAAAATTTTGAGTTGTTGTTGAGTTCATACTGAAAGCAGCTTGCAGAGCTGTGCCTCAACTTATTACTTTTGTCAAATACTTCATACATGATCCAATTCTTCTACGATTGACCTCTAGTTACTGACTTATTCCTTGTTTGATGTTTCGAAATGGCACCTGGGACTTGGGAATTTCTCAGTCTTGGATTCTGATTGCTATTTCACTTTCCCATTTAGCTAGGAATAGGTCTTCTAAGATTGACCTCTAGTTACCAACTTCCCCTGTTACTTCCTGTCATTCTCAATATTTACCTTCTGAACTGAAAGATATTGTATGTTCTGACTTTGCTTAGTTTATGCAAGTGGTTCAAAAAAAGGAATAGGTTTTCTAATAACCCAAACACAAATTAGTGATTGCTTTTGATGTGATAATATCTCAAACTTGAGATTGACTAGGTCACCGGATAAAGATCATGTACCTCTGGCATCTATCTTTAGCTATTGGTTTGAATATGACATGTATATTTATATTCCTTTTCCAAGATCCTTGCAATTTGAGTCTGCTTCCTAATTCGTGTTTTCGTTTCGTCTTTCTTTAGATACCGTGCAATTACAAGTGCATACTACCGAGGAGCAGTCGGTGCGCTGCTTGTGTACGACGTCACTCGTCAAGTGACATTCGAGAACGTAGAGAGATGGTTGAAGGAGCTCCGAGACCACACAGACTCCAGCATTGTGATTATGCTGGTGGGAAACAAGGCAGATCTGCGCCACTTACGAGCCGTGTCAACCGAGGATGCCACAACGTTTGCTGAGAAGGAAAAAACCATCTTCATGGAGACATCCGCACTCGAGTCTCTAAACGTGGAAAACGCCTTCACAGAGGTTCTTACCCAGATATACCGCGTTGCCAGCAAAAGGGCGCTCGAAGCTGGGGATGACCCGGCATCTGTGCCAAAGGGTCAAACCATCAATGTCGGCACCAAGGATGATGTATCCGCTGTGAAGAATTCCGGGTGTTGCTCTGCATAGTATCCAGATCTCAGATCACTGAGTTTATAGTTTGCTGTGTTGCCAGGTACTAAGCAGCAGATTTGTTGTCCTTTCAGTAGTTAAGTGTTCTTCACATCATATCTACATGTACTAATTATATTGCTCAAACTCTGTTTCTTGTTTATTTGTTGCTCCTACGGTGAAGTTCATTGAGACTCTTTGAAACTCGAAGTTAAAAAGGTATACACAACAGCATATGTTTCGATTCTTGCCTACTAGCTAGTCAATAACAATTTTGGGCTTATTACATAACTGGGCTGCATGAAAACCATTTGATCCATTCTTCTATATTTACTTTTCCCTTTTTTGTTATAAAAAACTTTTGGATTGATGTTCGGCGTTTTGGAGTTAACAAGGCCAGTAGTTGTTTGAGTCTTTTTGCACATTTTTAGTCCTAGTGATTCGTCTATAGTCTTGTGTGGCTAGCTTTTGTAAAGGTTTTGGTTATCCCGGGTACATTCGTGATATCTTTTGACTTTTGCCCCACGAAAATATATTCACCATTACCTTACCAGGAAATAAAATGTTTGGGTTAAGTGGTCAAGGATAAGTAATAAGGTTTTGTTTGGTGAGAATATTTATAAACACTTTCTTTTTTGAAAATAGATTATGCAATAAATAGTTTGGTGAGATTTTTTTAGATATGGAGTATTTTTTATTTGTCATAAAGTGTGTAATGAAAAAGTAAAATTATTTTAATGACACATTCATTACGATTTATTAAAAGTATTTTTTGTAACAAAAAAAACTTCATTAGGGATAATGTGTTTATAAAGATGCAAACAAAGTTTAAGGATGGCTTGAATATTTAGGGTTATATTATGCAGGTTTTTTTAAATTAGTATGCAATTTTTATTTTGTTAAAAATTATAAAATTGACCCAAAATTTATTCTTTTCCTTCAGAGCTCTCTCGTCTCCATTCTCTCTTGTTTCCATGTTGAACACGCATAGACATGCTTGATGTGCATGTTGAGCAAGCACAGACGGGCTTGATGTGCAAAACCAACATGCAAGGACAAGCCTGATATGCAAAACCGACATGCACGGACACACGTGATCTGCAAAACTAACATGTACGGACATACTTGATGTGCAAAACCAATATGCACCTCACATGTGAACGTGTTTTCCAAACATCCTTAGATGAAGCGTACAAGCTTTTTACCACTTCATTCAAAGTGATTAAACCAATGAATATTTTACATCATACTTTCATATCGAAACATATCATGTGGTGTATACTACGTATCTCATCCATCGTGTTTCTATCACTATCGCTTGACATTGTTTTCCGGAACACTTTAATAACATAAAGATCTTTTGAAGAGTGGGTTAAAACCCGATTTCTAAGTTTTGTTGTGATATTAGGGTTTATGTGATTGAGAATAAATAAAGGTTCGATCTATTATAACGTGTAATTTCCATACAATATTAGGGTTAATAATGACTATCATTTTTTACCCAACCTGATAAGTTTTTAACTGTTGCACGAACAATAAGAGATAAATAGCTTACATGAATGTATTTCAAAATAAATCGATTTAACCCATGCACGTCAAAACCTAACGTGGGTTGTTGGTTTGCTTAGACATGGTTGATGAGCATGTTGGATTTGCACATCCGTAGTGTCTACGCATCTGTAGTTTGCACATCCAACGCATCTGTGCATTTGTGTATTGCACATACAACACTAATGAGACCATTTTTGTAATTTTTAACATTTAAAAAGCTACATACTACTTACAAAAATATACATAATACGTATGTATGTTTATAGTTTTTACGTTCTAAGTTGAGTGCCTTTTAGCTTTTTAAGTTATTTCAATTTGGACTATTTTGGATATATGCTTGTTTATGGAGTTGGATATTTTATAGTTGTGTTGAAAGAAGGTTTTTATTATATTATATATTTGGGTTTTGTTTGGATGGAAAGGAATGTTATCATCAATTGCATATTCAAAATCTCTTATTCTTCCATCAAAAAAAAATCTCTTATTCTAATTCTAACTCTAACTCACTACTAATAACAATTATGCGTAGATTTTGATACCTAAGCCTGAGCCCCTAACAGGAGTTATAAGACTGTATTATTTGGTGTCACATATTGAGTTCATCAAAGTTTGATGTTACATCCATGATAACATGAAGCATGCATATAATATAATACACTAAGTCACTAATGAATGTGTAACGGAGAGATGTCTTTTTGGATCCAACTGTTAAACCCAGCAAATAAGCCCAATGAGAATTGACAATAAGAGGAGTAATAGTCCATTTACTTTTATACTAGGTTTGAACTCCTCACAATATTGATGCGGATTCACAATTGACCGACTCTCAATAATCTCCTCATCACTTGCGAATCTCCACAAACCACGTGTGGGCCCAAGCCGAACCGTCGACTCTGATACCACTTGTTGCGAGGAGATGTCCTTTTGGGCCCTACTATCAAGTCCGGCACATAAGTCCAACGGAATTACATCCTAAAATCAATTGACAACAGAAAGACTAACACATCTACTTATATACTAGGCTTATATGAACATATTGAGGATCAATCAGCCGGTGGACAACTTAACTCAAGTGCCAGCTCACACAGAGAAGACAACTCAAGTGCTAGCTCACCAGAGAAGCCACTTCATTTGCTCTTGATTCAGTTAGTGCACGAGCTTAATTCTGTTAGGGATTGTATGGCTCACATTCATTCCAGTCTTCACACTTTCTTTCTCTCTCTGTATATAACTTCTCAATTGTTCTTTATTCTGCTTAAGAGTGAATAACATCAAAACTTCCGCTTCTTCTTTTCCTCTAATTTCTTAAATTTGTCAATGGAGTTTATGATTGAATTCCTTGATTTTCTTGAGTGTTGATTCTTCATATGGTATCAGAGCACATCTTCCTATTAAAATTTAGGGAGATTGTATCTTGGTTGCCACTTATCTGATTAATCAAATGCCAAGTTTAGTGTTGAACTAGAAATCGAAGTCCGTGCTTCGCACGAACCTTTGATGTATATGTAGTGTCACGATTTAAATTTGAGTTTCTAATATATGGATTGTTGTTTTATGTTTTATCTTAGACGATATATTGTTTGATATGTATTTAAATGTAATATCTAAGTCTTGACAAAAAAATGTAATATCTTAGTATTTTAGATATAAATGCTATGATTGTACGAAGTACAATTTTATTTATTTATTTTGGTCAGAAGTTCAATTTAAATTTTGAATTAATATGGTAGTTGTTTTTTGTAAGAATGCGTTTTTTCCTTCTAAAATATTTCAAAAATATTTTAGAAATGCCTATCTAATTATATGTTGTGCTTGAACTCGAGTATTTATAAGAAATTTGTTACAACAACTCTCATTTCTTACATGCTCCACTATCCTCCACATTTCTAATTTTTTGCCTTTATCTTACAAATTTATTGCATTTTAATAATGTCTTTTTTGTTATGCTTTAGTTATTAATATTCATTAATATATCATTTTATTTATTTGGTCTGGAATATATATATCATTTTATTAGTCACGTTGACTTTACATATTCCTAGACATTAATATCATTTTAATTAAAATATATTAGTCATTAATTTCTATTCTTATTAAATACGGAGTAATATAAATAATTGGTGACTCTGCATTTTCCTAAATCTTGTTATATTTTATATAAAAGTACATTCGTTATTTTATCGATACTTGCTTACTCTTCTTAGCGAAATTATAATTCATAACTTCTTCCTTGTACATTTCTTATGTGAGAGTGAGTACATGTCTATTATTTCGGCTTCTATCCTTGATTAATTCATCTAGACCAACACCAATGAGGCCAAATTTAGTATATATACATGATGAGTGTAAAATGAATATGTATAAAATAGAACAATAAAAATCATCCTTAACCAAAATAACAACACACCTATCTAAAACGATTTAGTACAAAAAAGAAACTAAAAATACAAACCTAATTGAATTTATACTACTAATAGTTAAAGGGTTTACATCGTCCATAAATTAGTTTGTTTTATTCTTTACTAACAATCAGTCCTCCTAAATCGATTGTCTTTGTCCTCCTTCTAGTGAAAGCTACTGGTGCATGATGTAAACAATCGATGCCTCAATAGTGCTATTAGATTATCCAATTCTTTGACATCTTCACATAAAATTAACCTATCTCGATCAAAAGACAGTTATATTAATAAATTTAAACCGATATATGTAAGTATTATAGACTACAAAAGATATTCAAATACATATAATCAAGGATAGTTTACCGTGAGGTGGATATATACTTGCATAATCGACAATCAGGAATCCTCATTCACATCTTTAATTTAATAATTATGCTTACTTCAGTGATCATGTCTTTTTAAGGTGTTGCCCACTATCTCCCAAGCTTCACTATATGGCTTTCTAAAACTAATTTCCATGTAGAAGAATGATATGATGGATGCCCAGAGCAAATGAATAGAATACCACCGTTTTCGCCCTTTTATAGATGAAAATGTTACTTGGAAAGTGAAGTCATTTTGACATATAACTGTTTAGACATCTTGACTATAATTTGTTTTCAACCATTCATTGTGTACTAAATACGGGAGTTACGTGTAGTAATTGGATAATATTAGAATATGAGTAAATGAGAGCAAAATATAACGTATACAGTATGTAGTAACTATCAGTCTATCTCTAATTGAGATTTAGGTTAAAAAATGAGTCATAACTCATAACCTAAAGAGTAGTCCGTACGTAGAGGCAAGATTTAGCTGAAAAAAGTGTGTGAGAGGAGAGAATAATTACTTACAAATAGTGCTCATTTTTATATATACACATAATTATGCTATGATATATTAAAATAAACAAAGAAAAATTAATTACTTAAATTACAAAGTAGCCTATAATTATAGTTATGTATTTTATATTGGTTTATAAACCCTATAGTAAAAACCGATCGGAAAATCTAACATATTATATACTAAGGATGATAAACTAATCCTACATGCAAACTATAACTTTAGGCCTATTTAAGCCTTTGATTTTGTCTTTTAAAATAAGCATTCAATGACAATGCTAACTTTAAATATATATATATAGATGATTATTTTTCATGCTTAATAGAAATATAAATTGAACTATGTTGAAAATTTAACGTGAAGATATAAGAATTATACAATGATATGAAAATGAGGACTTTTTAATTGATTAATATGTAGTAATTGTATATAATTGTGAATCAAAAACTTTGTATATTATATAGACAATTATAGACTATTAATATAATTGTTAATATATGAAATTGTCACTTTAGTACTTTTTGGATTTGAGAAATTGTTTAAATTTTGTGCTAAATAAATAAGGCATGAAATGAAAAAAAAAACTAATTCATCTTTAAAAGTTAGCATTCAATGACCTAGAAAACTAACTTTTAAATATATATAGATTGGAAAATTCCTTATGAAGTCTTGCTTCATAAGAGGCCATCCTTTGATAATCTTAGAGTTTTGGGTTGTCTTTGTTATGCTCTTAATAAGACTCATGATAAGTTTGCATCTAAAGCCAGAAAATGTGTCTTTATTGGATATCCTTATGCTCAAAAGGCATACAAATTATATGATTTGGAAACACATCAGGTGTTTGCTAGCAGAGATGTGATATTCAAGGAAAATATTTTTTCTTTCCAGCCTAATACTACAGTTCCTGAGATAGATGAACATATTGTTTCTTCCAGGATTTCTCTTCCATTAGTCAGCCCAGTCATGGATGATTCTTTTGTTTATCAAAATGATGCTGCTATTTTTGCTCAGAATTCAGTTCCTTCTTCTTCTGGTTCAGCTCATGTTATGCAGTCTCACATAGCTAGTCCTCAGATATCTATTACTGAACCATCTTCAGGATATTCTCTTCAGAGTGAGAATGATTTTCCTGTTTTATCAAGGACTCCTTCTGCTATGCCTCGACATACTACAAGACTTAGAGGTCCTCCTAGCAGATTTCAAGACTTTGTTTGTCCTACTATCAGGTTAGTGGATACTACCTCTCAATCCTTTCTTGTTTCTCAATGCAAGTTATCTGCTTATACAGATGAATACAGGGCATCTTTGTCCAATGTTTTGAGTTTATATGAGCTAGTCAGTTATGCTCAGGCTGCTAAAGATTCTATGTGGGTGAAAGCTATGCAGACAGAGTTAGATGCTTTAGAATTGAACCATACTTGGGACTTGGTTCCTTTGCCTCATGACAAGAGTGCAATAGGATGTAAATGGGTTTATAAAATTAAATTTAGACCTGATGGAACAGTAGAGAGATACAAAGCCAGACTTGTGGCCAAGGGTTATAATCAGATTGAGGGCAAAAATTTTAAACACACCTTTTCTCCTGTAGCTAAGTTTGCATCAGTGAGGATTTTTCTTGCCCTGGCAATTGCTCATGCTTGGCCTATTCACCAACTTGATATTAACATGCCTTCCTACATGGTTTTCTGGATGAGGAAGTTTATATGTCTTTGCCTCAAGGTTACACCAAAGGGTCTCCAGGACAAGTGTGTCATTTGAAGAGATCATTGTATGGTCTCAAACAAGCCTCAAGACAATGGAACCTTGAGTTAACTAAGTTGCTTCTTAGCTTGGGTTTTGTGCAATCCAAACATGACTATTCTGTTTTTGTCAAAAGTTTTGCCAGTCAGATTACAATTGCACTGGTGTATGTGGATGATATGTTGTTAACTGGTAACAACACTTTGGATATTTAATCTACCAAAGATGCTCTTCATTCAGCTTTCACCATCAAAGATTTGGGGGCTATCAGGTATTTCCTTGGGATAGAGGTTGCTCGGTCTTCCATTGGTACTCTTCTTAATCAAAGAAAGTACATCTTAGATATTCTTAAAGATACTAAAATGGTTGATTGTAAGTCAGCCAAATTTCCACTTCAGAGAGGTCTCAAACTCTCTATTGATCATGGAAAGTTACTTGAAGACCCTGAGATTTACAGACGACTCATTGGTAGACTGCTCTACTTGAATCTCACCAGGCCTGATCTCTCTTATGCTTCACAGCATCTCAGTCAATTTGTTAGTTGTCCTAGAGTCCCTTATCTTACAGCAGCTATGCATGTTGTTCGGTATCTTAAAGGCACAGTTGACCTGGGTTTGTTCTATTCTTCACACACTGCTCTTCACTTGTCAACTTACTGTGATGTCGATTGGGGAAGCTGTGTGTTTTCTGGTCGATCACTCACAGGGTATTGTGTTTTCTTAGGTGATTATTTGGTCTCTTGGAAGACAAAGAGACATAAATCTGTCTCTAAGAGTTCTGCTGAATCAGAGTACAGAGCCATGTCTACCACTGCTAGTGAACTTGTTTTGGATGCTGGTTTGTTAACAGATTTGCAAGTTCATGTTCCACAACCTATCACCTTGTTCTGTGACAACAAGGCCGCCCAACACATTGTTGCAAACCCAGTTTTTCACGAACGAACGAAGCATCTCAATATTGATTGTCACTACATTCGTGATCAGGTTCAATCTGGTTTCATTGCTACTTCTCATGTGAGTTCACAACTTCAACTTGCTGATTTGCTTACTAAGGCACTTGGTGAGCAACAACATCACTTTTTATCTTCCAAGTTAGGACTTGTGTCTCATGACTCTAGTCCTACTTGAGGGGGGATATGAACATATTGAGGATCAATCAGCCGATGGACAACTTAACTCAAGTGCCAGCTCACCAGAGAAGCCACTTCATTTGCTCTTGATTCAGTTAGTGCACGAGCTTAATTCTGTTAGGGATTGTATGGCTCACATTCATTCCAGTCTTCATACTTTCTTTCTCTCTCTGTATATAACTTCTCAATTGTTCTTTGTTCTGCTTAAGAGTGAATAACATCAAAACTTTCGCTTCTTCTTTTCCTCTAATTTCTTACATTCATCAATGGGTTTATGATTGAATTCCTTGATTTTCTTGAGTGTTGATTCTTCATAGCTTATACTTCTCATAATTCAACGCGGGATTCACAATTGACTCGGAAAAAAAATAAAACACTAAATACTTTATTTGGGGGGTCTGAAATACCTTGAGCACTAGGTTTTGTCAATTCAAAATCAATGTACGTCAGAACATCGGATCAGAAGTGGATCTTCCACTGTGAAAAATGTCATATCTCCATATAATATCTTCGGACCTAGAATTCTAGTTTGCTGAGTATTAACTTAATCAATTATATAATTATGTAAGACTGATCAACTTGAAATTGGCCTACACCAACACTAAAATTAGTTTCTTAACAATATTTGAATGTAGCATTAACATCCTCCTTTAGATATGTATCCGACAAGTGTTAAACGAAATTTCCACGGCGTCTTTACGCGTGCAATTAATTTATTTTAGTCCAAAAATCAAGTCTTTTTCACCTATCTACGTACGAGCATCTTATGAGTACATCAAATTTTTTTATCCTAATCGTGCACCATTTCATATATATTTAAGTTTTATTTATTTATTTTATATTTTAAACTTTAAATTAGGATTTATAATTAATATTTAGGGTTTATAATTTAAGATTTTGGGTTTATAGTTTAAGGGTTAGGATTTTAAAATTTAGGATATAGGGTTTTAGGGTTTATGGCATAGGGTTTAGGGTTTATGGTCTAGGTTTAGGATTTAGGGTTTAGGGATTATATTTTAGGGTTTAGGATTTATGTTTTACGGTTTAGGGTTAATATTTTAGATTTTAGGGTATATAATAAACAAATTTAATCTATAGGATACGTAAAAGGGTGCATAGAAAGGGTATAGAGAATTTAATCTCTCTTATGAGCCCCTTCAATTTCTTAATAGTTTGCTTTGGACATGTTATGCAAATTAACGTAGTACCAAAATCAAACTCTATTACATAATGCAGAAGTTTTTCTTTTCTACAAAATAAGGTCGTGGCTAAATAAAATGCTTTTCTAGTGCCATTTGTAGGGGTGAGCACGGGCCAGAACCCGATCCGAACCGACCCGAAAAGTCCGAAATCCGAAACCCCAAAAATACGGGATCGAAGACCGAACCGAAGTCTTCGGGTCGGGTTCGGGCTAGACAATCCTCGAAGAAGAAAAAAAGGCAAAGCTAGGCTAAAATCTGAACCGAACCCGAACCGATCCGAAATCCGAAACACTAAAAAGGTCAGACCGAAATCCGAACCGAAGTAATGTGGGTTCGGTTCAGGTTTTTCGGATCGGGTTCGGTTCGGTCGGCCCATACTCAGCCCTAGCCATTTGCACCAGGTTTTGATTAAAGTAAAAAACTCGGTATGGAACGCTAATCGGTAAGGACCAGACCAAAAACCAAAATTAGAAAATAAAATAAAACATGGACCTATAATCTGGCTGAAAAATGTTGGTCCAGTCCTGGTTCCAATCCGGTCTATCTCGGATCATATTTGTTAAGAAAAATTAGAAAAAAATATATATAAAAAATATTTAAATCGGTTCAGGATGAAATTTGCTCACCATAGCAAAACTGAAAATAATTTTTCATAATCTCATTTTCCGCCCTTTCTTCTTCTAAATTCAATATTTTCCCATAATATTTATACATTTTGGTTTTCGCTCTTTAATTTCTTTAAAAGAGTTTCTTTTTTCAATCACACGTTCTGTCCCATTTTTAGGTAAAGAAAAAAAGTAAGTTCTATAGAGAAACTTTAGTGTATCTAGGGATGTCAACGAGGCGGGGATACCCCGTTATCAGTGGGAATTTCCCGCTATTGGGGTGGGGATGAGGATTTTAAATGGGGACGGGGATATGGATGGGGCAAAAAACACATCCCCACGTGGGGATGGGGACGGGAACGGGGATAGAGCCCCCTACCCCCACTCCCCGCCCCGTCTCCGTCCCCGCCAGGGATCCCACGAGTATCTCCATTTGTAATCCCAGTGGTATCGTCCATTGAGTTTTTCCACGGGATTACCCATTGAATATCCCAATTTGGAAACTCGATGAGATTTTCCATGAGAAATTTTTATGGGTTAAGTCAGGAGCTTACGGTATTTTTTCGTATTTATAATTTATAGTTGGTAATTGTTTTTTTTTTATTTGAAAAAACGGTGTAATAGATATTTATAAGTATTAGTACGCATGTACTATGAAATTTTAGGGACTTGTTTTTTTATTGAATTCAACTAATGTATTATATTGTCGTACTTTGTTTGATAATGTAGATTAATTGGAGAATCATTAAAGGAAAACAAGTAAGAAAAGTTTCGTGGGGGTTAAATGGTGATATTTACGGGGAACTTGTTTGACTATAAGTGGAGAAATCATATGAATTTCCACGGAAAGACCCGAAACAATTGTTAATTGAGAGAAATTAACGGGGATTTGGTGGGGATGGGGACGGTGACAACTTTAGCTCCCCACGTGGGGATGGGGACGGAGAGTGCTTTTCTAAATGGGGATGGGGACGGCAATACTACTCCTCATCCTGAACCCGCCCCATTGACATGCCTAAGTGTATCCTGTTAATGAAAGTTTGCATTTCCTATTAAAAAACTCTTTCAACTTTTTTTTATAACGATGTTCAATTGGACATCCATCATATGCGTCCATGACAAAATTCCTACCTATCATTGTAATGACATTTGCAATTATAAATTATGGAAATTTTACCTGATAATCCTGAGTTTTTTTTTTTTTGCGAAATTCCCTAATAATTTGACAATTTCGCATGGTAACCCTGAGTTTTTGACAATTTTGACTTGTAACCCTGAGTTTGATATTTTTGCGAAATCCCCTCAAGTTTTGACAATTTCGTGTGTTAACTCTGAGTTTTTTTTTTGCCGGATACCCCTCCATCCATTTCACTTAAAAAAGCGTTAACTTTGATTTTTTTAGGGCTTAGAGGTTTAGGGTTAGGGTTTTTGCAAAATACCCAAATCGTTAAATATAAACAGTTTCAAATTTTTAAAAATAAATAAACCATAAACCCTAAAAACGTTTTTTGGGTTAAGGGCTTAGATATTTAGGGTTTGGGTGTAGGATTTATGTTTAGGGCTTAGGGATTTAGGGTTTATGCTTAGGGTTTTGGGGTTTAAGGTTTATATTTATTTTAAGTGTGGAAATATAAACCCTAAACCTCAAAACCCTAAACCTAAATCCTAAGCCCTAAACATAAACCCTAAACCCTACAATTAAACCCTAAATCCCTAAGCCCTTAACCCTAAAAGGTTTAGGGTTTATTTTAAGAAAAATGAAACCATTTGTATTTAACAATTTGAGTATTTCGCAAAAAAAAATAAAGTTAATGTTTTTGTAAGTGAAATGGATAGAGGGGTATCCGGCGAAAAAATAAAAAACTCAGGGTTACAGGCAAAATTGTCAAAATCTTAGGGGATTTCGCGAAAAAGTCAAAAACTCGGGATTACCAAACGAAAAAATCAAAAACTCAGGGTTACAGGTAAAATTGTCAAAACCTTAGAGGATTTCGCAAAAAAATCAAAGACTTCGAGACGAAAAATTTACTAGTTCAAATATGTAAATAGAATATAAAATATATCGGTTATGTTCCGGTGAAGCATATATAAATCTAAAGAAATGGTTGAAATGAATTCTATTCTCTTACAAAATTTGCCCAACAAAAAAACATTAATTTTGTTTTTTTTTAAACGTACAAATGGTTGAAATGAAAAGAAAACAAATGAAAGAAGCCAAAGGTATAGATTTTCAAAGTAAAAGACAAAGAAAACAATTAAACAAAGGTTTTTTCTAGTGTGTGTCCATGACACACTCGAAAAACTTCATTTTTTAAAATATTTTTTTTAGTCATTAGTTTAACTTTTTTTACTAAGAGTTTATTCATTCTCTATTAGAAAATATTTTGAATTTTCTATTTAAACTTATTAGCATGACCTTAACCTTAAAGACAACAATTTGTTTTTCCCATATTCATACACCTTAATGGTGTTAAGATACTCACTCACATTAAAAATGTTCATGACATAGCACAAACTCTCCATCTACGTACCCCAAACCACGCCTTTAATTGATTTTGTCCTTTAAAATATGGGCTTGGTTCAAGTGAGGACGCGTGGGGAGAAAAGGAATGAGGATCAATCAGATGCGTTCAATAATTTGACCGTGCCGAAATTTTCCCGAATTATTCAGCAAAAATTCAGGGAAAATTCGGAAAAAACGGGAAAAATTCAAATAAAAAAATGGATATGTGTGCACATAAAATACACTGTTGTGTGCATACGCTAGAACGTGTGTGTTCATATATCATAACGTGTGTGTGCATGTGATATCAGCGCGTGTGCATGCCTGAAAACAAGTGTTCATGCTCAGAGACATGTGTGCATATCAAATACATTGTTGTGTGCATACTCCACAATGTGTGTGTGCATATGTTTCAGCGTGTGTGCATGCCCAAAAACATGTGTGCTCATGCATTGGAATAATACGTGTGTTCATATGCCACCATGAGTGTGTTCATACGCCTCAACGTATGTGTTCATACGTCACAACATGTGTGTGCATATGGCCTTAGTGTATGCATGTCCAAAAACATGTGTATGCATAGTCCATGACTTATGTTTACGGGTCATATCGAGTGTGTTCATACGCTACAACGTGTGTGTGCATACGCAATAACGTGTGTGTGCATGTCTGAACAACGCTTGTGTGCATTGCCAGCAGATAAGCGTGTGCAGAAGGGAATAATACGGCCGAATTTTTCGGGAATAATACGACCGTGTCTGTTTTTTTCGCGTCTTTAAACCTTTCCTAAAGCTCCATCCTCACTAGATATTTTCCCTTAAAATAACCTAATCCAATAATTTAGTCATGTAGTGCTTTATCTATAACTATATATTAAACCTTATTCTTTTTAAGCCACCAGAGCGTTTTTAGGCTCATGTTGTTGAGCTTTGTTTTTTTTCCATTTATTTATTTATTATTATCCTTTTTAATAATTTTATTTGGTTTGTTAAATTAATCAAATTTAAACTCTAAAATTCTATCAAATTTTAACCAAATCTCATCAAATTAACTTTATTCTTATAAAGAAATTAGCTTATTTCTTTTAACAATACGTATGAACTAATCTAAACCTTATACATGTTTGTATATTAAATTTCACATTCATTTTCCACCATGAAGATTGTTATATGTTTATTTTAACTTGATATAAGGGTCTTATATAGTATTCATAGTCGATATAAAAATAGACGGATTGTTGTGAATCAAATGGCATTGGGTCGGAAACCATGCATCCATAATCACATATATAAATACACTCACAAATTTAGTTATATACAATTTATGATTAATATTATACTTCCTTTACGTAACACATTCAAATTATTCATTTACCAATTTATCTTAATCATATTAATCTTTTTTGACATGTAAAATTGTAGTTTTTTCTTCATTCTTTATACGTTAGTCACTTATTTAGCAAATTTTCAACAAATAAATTTAACAAGATGTTTATAGTGTTTCAAGTATTATTTTTATTACATACATCAAACCAAAGTTTTTAATTTAAGTATTATTTACTTGATGTGAGAGATATGTTTATTGTTCATGATATCAATTGTTTTGTTCGTGTTCTTAAGTTGCTTACATTTTCTTGAACAACAAGTCTTTTAATTATGGAGCAAATTTAACCAACTTGAACATTCAAAAAGCTCATTGCTCAGTAAAGATTACTCAAAGCTAATATAAATGTACATTAAAATAAATTGATGGATTTGATAATTTATAAATTTATTTACATTAATTCAAAGTTTAAATATTAAATATATATAATTTTATAATTGTTTATATTGAATTGATGAAACACGGTTTTTATTAAAGAGATCATTCTTACCAAAAAAAAAAAAGATTACCCATGTTTTTCATTAAATATTTTTTGTATGTTCAATTATATATCTTCTAATATTAGATATTGATGTGATAATATCACTTCCGCATATCGTTTCTCTTTTAGTTTATACAAATTTATTATGATACATGTGAACAATATTGTTCAATTTTTCTTCTTTTTACTAATATTATGATTTTTTTTTAAAGAGATCACCCTTTTTAAGCCACCATATCGTTTTTAGACTCAGGTTGTTGAGCTTTGGTTTTTTTTTCATTATAATTTTATTTAATTTTCTAGAATAATCAAATTTAAACTCTAAAATTCTACCAAATTTTGACCAAATCTCATCAAATTAACTTTATTCTTTTTAAGAAATTAGCTTATTTCTTTTAGCAATACTCCCTCTGTTCAAATATACATGTCATTTTAGACATATTTTTTTGCTCAGATTTACATGTCCTTCTAGATATTTTGGCACATTTTTACCAATATTTCCCTTAATAATGATGGTTTTAAAAGCATCACTTTGTAGAAGTCTCTTTTTCCAATACAAAAGTTGTCTTCCTCTTCCAATAAATACTTCAAGTATGCACTTTATAGGTAAATGGAGTAAGGGTAAATTGGTACCTTTGCTAAATATCTTAATATTTGTGCCAAACTCTATAATGACATGTATATTTGAAGAGAGGGACTACCTATGAACTAATCTAAACCTTATATTTGTTTGTATATTAAATTTCACATTCATTTATACCATGAAGATTGTTATATGATTATTTTAACTTGATATAAGGGTCTTATATAGTATTCATAGTCAATATAAAAATAGACGGATTGTTATGAATCAAATGACATTAGGTCGGAAACCATGCATTCATAATTCTATATATAAATACACTCACAAATTTAGCTATATACAACTTATGATTAATATTATACTTCCTTTTCGCAACACATTCAAATTATTCATTTATCAATTTATCTTAATCATATTAATCTTTTTTGACATGTAAACAATTGTAGTTTTTTCTTCATTCTTTATACGTTAGTCAATTTTTTTAGCAATTTTTGAACAAATAAATTTAACAAGATTTTTATAGTGTTTCAATTATTATTTTTATTACATATATCAAACCAAAGTTTTTAATTTAAGTATTATTTACTTGATGTGAAAGATATGTTTATTGTTCATGATATCAATTGCTTTGTTCATGTTCTTAAGGTTGCAAGAAATTTAGACTTTGTTGGTTTGAGCATGTGCAGAGGAGGCCGCCAGAGGCCCTAGTACGACGATGTGAATGGCTAGATTTTGGAGAGTTGTGCCGAGGCAGAGGTAGACCCAAGAAGAGCTGGAAGGAAGTGATTAAGAAGGATCTCAACCTCTTGACACTCGCTCCGGACACGGCCTAGAATAGGACTCTGTGGAAGGAGAAGATAAGGGTAGAGGATGGGTAGATAGTAGGCTGTGAGTTTTTTTTCTTCAGTGTTGGCCTTTTGGCATCCACTACTTCTCTGATTTTCTTTTTCTCTACTTTTCTCTAAGTCTCTCGAATAGGACTCTTTTTTCTTCAGTGTTTGGCATCCACGGCCTAGAATAGGACTCTTGTAGTTGTTACTCTATTTTTCTCTAGGTCTCTCGAAAACACCCGCTCGACTTATTCGGGGACAGGGTGCGTACATCTTGACCCCCTAGACCCTGCTCATGCGGGAATACATTGGGTTGGTTGTTGTTGTTTATATATAAAATTTTATAATTGTTTATATTGATTTGATGAAACACAATTTTTATTAAAGAGATCATTCTTACCAAAAAAGCTTGCCCATGTTTTTCATTATATTTTTTTTTGTATGTTCAATTATATATTTTCTAACATTAGATATTAGATATTGATGTGATAATATCACTTCAGCATATCATTTCTCTTTTAGTTTCTACGAATTTATTATGATACATGTGAACAATATTGTTTCAATTTTCTTCTTTTTTTTACTAATATTATGAGTTTATGTTTAATATTTGTTAGTACAATATATACATTTTTTTTATGGTTTATGCTAATATAATATAATTTTATTAGATATGTATGTAAACGTGATATTAAAACTATACTAAAATAATACGTTAATAAAAATATCGGGTGCATGGCACGGGTTCTGGACTAGTTTTAGTAAACTTTTTGAGGTATAAGTGGAGTTACTCTACACAGAGTATAATTAAAATTTATAATTTCTTACAAGTTTGAGGGAGTTTCACATACATTTGGTCCTTATTGTACAATATGAGAAATATTATGGGTCATTGGATCAAGGAGATGGAGGGTTGAGATTAAAAGAGGTGAAAAAGAGTGAATAGTGATGCGGTGGCATAATCGTAAATACGGCGAACTTTAATTATTATTATTTTCGGTCAACAACTTTTTCTTTTTTTTAATATATTTTTCGTCTCTGATCGTTTTGGAATATACGATTATTGATGTTCACATATAAGTACTACATGTTCATTTTTCTATGCGGTAAGGTTCACATCTAACATGTTCATGTTCAAACACATGTCTTTGTGCATTTAGAGGTTATTTGTGAACTCCACTGCACAAATAAATAAACGTTAAAAACTTATTTGTGAACCTTCTATATAGGTTATTCCAGAATGATCAGGAGACGAAAATAAAAATAAAAATTATTGATAAAAAAACGATGGCCGAAATTGCTTCACATATTGTACGAAAAGGACGTGTTGTACAAGATCCTCAATCATGATTACAATACAAAAGATGGATTCTACCAAAAAAAATTACAATACAGTATAAAACATGGATAAAAGTATGAAGAGTTTAACTGTATTGAGGTTGATTAAAAAGTTGGACTACGTATTATCTAAAAGTTAAATCTCGAAAGCATAAATAATTCGAACATCAAATACTCCAAAAATCAAAATCGATGAAATTTATTAGACCTATATTTTAATACATTCTATCTCTTAAGTGAGTAAATAACTCGAACGCAAAGGTTATACACCGTGAACTTGATGTATCAGATCCATTTAAGGTTGTTAATTATCACTCTTTTTGTTTTTTCTTGCCCATCTAGTATCCGGTCCAAAGATTATACACCATGAACGCAAAGATTATAGGATTCTAAGTGGGAGATGTCTCTGTTGGGGGGTTATGGAGCTTGATGGACTGTACATCGAAAGTCCAACTTTCGTCGATCCAACTTGGTGCTGAGTTGGCCGCATGCCCGTGAAAAATTTTGGGCCCATCCGTACAAGGATTTTTTTAATCTGATTAGGATTTCGCTAATTAGGTTAAATACTTGTTTGATTATTGTAATCGTTATCAAAAAAATAATGGAAAAAATATGGTTTGGCAGCGTCCCCAAACGTAGTCAATTTCTTGACAAACCGAGTTAATAATTCTCGTGTTCTTTGTTTCAATTTATCTCATTACTGCGTTTGAATCCTAACACTTTCAACCTAGTTTGCTTCATTCATAACATAATTAGGGTTCAAAACCTGAACATTGCTAAAGGGATTTTACTACTCGTCCTGTTAAAGTTAGGGTTGAGCACAGTCCAAATCCGGACCGACCCGAACCGGATCGGAACCCGGAACACCAAAAATGGTTGGCCGGAACCCGGACCGGAAATATCCGGACCGGGTCTGGACCGGTCCTATTTGGACCGGTTTAGGGTTTTGTTAAATTTAAATATAATTTATTTACATTTAAACATGAAAAAAACCCTCAAATTTAAATATAATTTACTCTTAAATATAATTTACCCTAAACCTCAATCCTAAAAAAAACCTTAAAATATTAAGATTTTTAAAAAATACCGGACCGGACCCGAAAATCCAAAAATCCTTGGACCGGAGACCGGACCGGTTAGGACCGGTCTGGTCCGATCCAAATTTCCAGGCCGGACCGGAATCTACTCAACCCTAGTTAAAGTGTTAAACCAAGTGATATTTGGCACTGTCACTCTTTCCTAATTAACCTTCCTATATAATTAAAAAAATATTAATTAGGAGTAATTAAATGGAGAGAGAGGAATCTCCAAAATCTCAAAGGACCTCGACAACTAAATTGTTTTAGCTTAGAGCACCCCTTATGGGGCTCATTCAAGGGTTTATGGAATATATTTTATAAAAATATTTTATAGTTAGTTTAAGCCTCTCATTGGGGCTCAAATAAATGGAAAAATTTAAGCCTCAACCGAACGGACTTAAGTTAGTTTAAGCCCCGATTGGTTAGGGTTAAAAAAAATTTGCCCCCATGCCATTAAAACGCAGCGTTTTGGTCCAAAAAGGACCAAAATGCCGCGTCTTTAGTAAGCAGTCAAACGGCTGCTTACGAAAGTGAGCGCCATGCGTCGCTCCATTACTGGAGCCGCGTCGCTCGTTCGTTGAGCGACGCGTGGTGCTCCAGCGGACGACCAAGATTTATTCTTGGTTGTCCGCTATTTTTTTTTACAAAATTCTTTCTTTTAAAAATTAAACATCAAAATAAAAAATACCATAATTCTAGTTTTATTTTTCTCTATCCATAGACACCCATTTTTAATATATTTAGTATATTTTAGATTTTTTTGTTGTATATTATATATCATTAATTGAAATAAATCATTTTAATATTATCTATGGTGGTTTAAAATATAAATATATACTATTTTCAATTCTTTACATTAAAATGACATTGTGGGATTTTTTTATTAATTTTATGTGTGAATTTAGGATAGTTATATATTTTATGTATGTATTTAGGGTAGTTATATATTTTATGTATGAATTTAGGGTAGTTATGTAACACCCCCAAATATTCCCTTGAAAGTATTACCGCCAGTGACCTCAGACGTACTGTCCGATGTCACCCAAGGCTTTCCAGTTGATATAAATCATCGAACAACAGTTATGATACAAAATACCATAACTTTCATTAAAACCAAGTCTCGGAATTTCAGCATAATTCCAAATACATCAAAATACATAATCAGAATCATTACAGCGGAAGTCTTTACACAAAACATATTTAACACAGCGGAAGACTTTTAAATAATCAACAAAAGGGTCTTGATCGCAACGATCACCCGCCAAGGATCTCAACCTGAATAAACTTGTCAAAACACCGTTTGCCTCTATAGTCGTTCTAGCCTTCACGGGATGACAACTTATCTGATGTGCCGAATCGAACGGATGACATCAGCCAACTATGCAAAGAACAATTACGGTTGGTTAGTCTAATGAAAGACTAAGCAAGGGTACAAAGCAGAGTGGTTCGAAGTAGACGTATTAGGTTAGACTCATCGCTTCTCGAATAACAGTCGATAACGATAGTCAACCACCATACTCCTACTAGAATACATGAAAAGACATGATCAAAAGAAGATTCTGGAGACCGAGTCTCACAGCAATCAATCCCAAAAGAAGACTCCAACGAAATGAGTCTTATCGGAAACATGACAAATGTTGGGAAACATAAACTTTTCACACAATCGTTCAAAAACGACTTGATATTTCGGCTCACGACCAACCTCACCGCTCAAAGCGAATCCAGATTAGAAATAGAACTTTACTCTGATCAAAGTCAAGACGAGCTTTCCTAGCTGCACTACTTGCCCAAGGGTATATTAATCATGTGCACTAAAGCACTTATCTCATTAAATTCCAAAACGCACAACAAGTTATAAGCTTTTAGATTCTCTCATCCCACAGGATAAAGAGATACCGTCGGTAACTAAATCCCTAAGGCGGAGTTGACTCGGGAACTAAATCCCTAAAGTCGAATCGGGAACTAAATCCCTCGGGAACTAAATCCCAAACAACGAAATCGGGAACTAAATCCCTCAAAACGAAATCGGGAACTAAATCCCTACAAGCGGCACCAGCTGTGTGCACAGACCTAGAGTAAGGAGGACGGTAGGAACTAAATCCTAACCACCAGGTTATCAAGAAACGACTAGCACTCGCAATGAGATACACAGTAGCGTTCCTACGAATACTCGTGCTAACTAAACAGTTCAGCACAGTAATAATCCACATCAAAGCCATCATGGCCAATAACAGATAAAATAGCGTTGTTCTAACAATATACAACCTATCATAATATCTGTATTAAATCATATCAAAATATATATAATAGCGTTGTTCTAACAGATATACAACCTATTATAATATCTCTTTTTTTAATCATATCATTTAACAAAATTGTTCCCAACGCAAACAGTAAATCACCCTAAATTAATTAACAACTAACAATTGATAATTAATTGAAATATGGAATGATGAGCAAGAGCAAACCGCCACTTGCCTTAGATCCGCAGAAGCTTAAGCAAAGCTTAGAGACGACGAGTTCCTGGGTCCGAAACAGGGACAGATCTGAGACCACAAATTCCTTCGGATCGACCCAAAATGAAACTCTAAGTTAGATTCGATATCCACATATATGAATCTAAAAGAATACGGAAAGAATCGAAGGAGTCAAGCCTCGCCCAAGACCACACACCCACGAGCCACAACACGAACCCAACTCACCGCGGGTGCGGTGGGATCCTTGCCGCGGGTGCGGCAAGCTAACAGAGGCAGAGGACTTCACAGCGTCCATGGAGAAAACTTACCCAAATCGATTAGTTTGCCTTTGACTCGATTATGGCTTGATCTCCAAACACCTTAAACCTTCCAACACCACTTGGGAGTACTTTCTCCACTCAAGGGAAACTCCGGCGAAAGCTTGGAAGCTCAGACAACAATGGAGAAAACAGAGGAGGAGGAAGAAGACGTTCAACACTCTCCTCTTCAGCTTTCTCTCCCTTTTATAGGCCCAGCTAAGAGGGGAACAAGCAGGGGACAAGCCCTCGACCAAGGGAGGCAGCCACTTGCTGACAACCGGCGCCACTTGCAGTGGAAGACGATCACGCTGCACAAGAAAAAATATCCCACCGCGGGGTGCGGTAGGGTGCGGTGGCCTCCTCTGACCGCCTCACAGATCGGCCTTCGCCGCGGGTGCGGCCACTTGACCGCGGGGTGCAGTCACGGCCATTCTTCACCCTTTTTGACTGTTTTGACTTTGGGTTAATCTTCTTAACCCCGGGTTAAATATATTCGTACACGAACGACTATTTAACCCCGAAAATACGTCAACTGTATTTTATATTACTCAGAAAAATATTACAGAGATCAAACATATTATCGAATGTCTGAACTTCTCTGAAATTAATCCGACTTGTAATACGGGAGTTGAAATAATCCAAAATATCCTTATAAAATGAGGGATATTACAAGTTATAACTAAAATTAATTATATATAATTAATATTTTCACAAATGCACACCTCCAACTTAAGGAAGATTTGAAGGAACACATTTGGCAACGATTTGGAGAAAATTAGGATCCTTCCCGTGTTTTGTGTTTTTAGTTATTGAGTTATGCATTGTCTAATGATGTTTTTCGTTAAATTCGGTAATTTGCTTCAGTTTATGTTGTTTCATTGTAATGTTTTTTTTTCAATTTATGTATCCATCGTTGTTGTTTGTAATATATATGTTTGTCGTTAATATTTGTTTTATTAATTTTCAATTAATACTGTAATTAACACTTGAATTAAATTTTATTTAATAAATTTTAATAAAATCAATTTTTTTATAATTTAATATAAAAAATATATTAATAATTTAATATAAAAGATATTTTGATAATTTACTATAATGACATAATTATAATTTAATATAAATATAAATTAGGACTAAAAACCCCTCTAAAAATCCTTCCATTAAAATGCTATTTTAAATTGAGATTTAAATAAAGACTTAAACTCAAAAAATCTCCATTTAACCCCCTCTTTAAACCCCCATAAGAGAATATTATGAAAACCACGAGAGTACAACCGCTAAAATCCACACACTATATACCAATTAATGAAAAGCCTATAAAGCAAACACCATCATTCCACTATGATTGTTCATGTTTTATTTATTTTTATTTTAAAAAACGGGGTTTAAAATATCAGTATAATTCAGCCCAAAATCCACTGCCGTTGTCAGTTTGCTGTCGATCTTCTCCAATTTGCCATGTTGATTAAACCGATCCAACATAGTATGTAATACGGAGTATGTTTTTACCGAAAATTGTCCAAATATTATACAGTAAATTCGGTTTTCTTAATACATGCTCTTCGTACTTATATTAATTAGGTTAAATATCTTGTTTTAGAAAAAATAATATTAGAAATTTTATTTTATTTTATTTTATTTTGACGGATATATGCATATTTTTTCTTATATAATAATTATTTTTATAAAATGAATTATTAATCTATACCCTTATAAATTATAATTAGTTAGAAAGGCAGCTATAAAATTAGATCAATTGTTTTAGTAGACCTAATTTGGGATTAGGTCAAATGTCAGTCGGTTTTTTCATCTGGTATCCATGAGGTATGGCAAAATTCACGGAGTGTCTCAAAGTTTTACCTATTTCGCGCTCTGAGTTTTTTTTTTTCCGTCAAATGTCCATTTATTAATTTTTTAATTAAAAAATTCAAAAAAAAGACTAAATAAAAAGGAGAAAAAGCACAAAAAAAAAATCTCATCGTCTTCTTCACGCCCAATCCCTTATATTTCTCCCTTCGCCGCTCACCATGCCCAAAGCTCCGCTCTCATGGATCATCGTCGTCCTCATCATCTACGCCTTCTTCTACTTCCGCTGCCGGCCGCAAACACTGCCGATGGATCCGCCGCCTCTTCTGCAGCCGTCGCCGTTCCCGTGTTGCCGCCTCTTCTGATGCCCCTCCGCCGATTCCCTCCGATCGTGCTCGCCCTCGCACATCGCTGATTGTTGGCTCATGCGAAGAAAAAAATCAGCAAAAAAAATATTTCAATCAGATCGAACAATTACTTGCAGAATGCCAAATCAATGTGAAAAAACTAATTGCCTTGAAATCAAACGATTTACCTAACAAAGAATTGCTGAAAGTGGATGTGGAAAGCGATAAACTGATTCGAACAATGAAGAAGTGAAAGGTTACGAAATTGAATTGAGCAGCGAACGGACAATTTGGAAGGAAGCGGATTTGAACAAGGAAAGTATGGAGGAAGTGCTCAACAGTTACACCGATGAAGACAGAGAACAAGGAAAGTATTTGTTTTAGTCTTTTTTTTTTTTAATTAAAAAATTAATAGATGGGCATTTGATGAAAAAAAAAAACAAAACTCAGAAATACCTCGTGAAATAGGTAAAACTTTAGAACACCTTGTAAATTTCACCTTATATTAGAAATATCAGTCCGAGAAAAAACCGAATATCAGTCCGACTCAATATATAGCTGTAGTAAGCTTGTAACCCAGCTAGACCTAATAATAGATACTCCGTACTAAAATGATTTAATCAAATTCAACTCAAGTGAGTCTGCTTGTTGTCTTGAGTTCTTGATCTCGTCATTAATAATAAACATATTTAAAAATAGGATACGAATCCGGTGAGAAAGGAAACTTAGATGGGAAATAAGAATGAATATGGACCATTTGATCTAAGAAAACTAAATGCCCAGATTAAACAAGTCAAAAAACGCAATAATTCAACACGGCCGAATTTTATTTGAAAAAAACGCGTATTTTTTTTTTTTGGGGGGGGGGAATACGGGCGGGTGCACATGTTGAAAGTTTAAACTCGTTTCCAATGTTAGCCTTTAAATCTGTAGCATGCGTATGTTCCCTTTTGTTAGTCTAAGTTCAGTTAAGTTTTCCTTTGGGACTCTAAGTGCAGTTAATGTTTTGGTGGCTTGAGTTCTTGTAAGTTGTGGTTTCTCCTCTATAAATGGAGGCCATTTTTTATCCAATAGGTGTAAGTCTTATGCATACAAACACATTCAAACACAGAGCAAGACTTCTTATGTTTGCAACGGCCCTTGTTCCAACAAAGTGGTATTAGAGCACAGAGAAAGAAAACTGATCTTTGGAGTGTGAGAGACGCGCCACCAGTAGCAAAATCGAAAGCAATAACCATGGCCATCAGCTTATCCTCCTTCCAAGTACCCTCTCTCAAACCCAGTTTCTATGACAACTGGGCCATAAAGATGAAGGCTCTACTGGGAGCACACGATGTCTGGGAGGTCGTCGAGAATAGACTAAGAGAAGTCACAGACGAGGCTTCTCTGACCGCTGCCGAGAGAGAAAGCTTGAAGGAGTCAAGAAAGAGGGACAAGAAAGCTCTGTTTCTTATCTATCAAGCACTGGATGACGATGGCTTTGAGAAGGTGTCAAGTGCCGTCTCAGCTAAGGAGGCATGGGAGAAGCTTAAGACTTCCCACAAAGGAGCCGAGCAGGTGAAGAAAGTCAGACTTCAAACTCTGAGAGGCGAGTTTGAGTCTCTTCACATGAAACCTTCTGAGTCAATCTCAGATTACGTCTCCAGAGTCCAGGCCGTCTCGAATCAACTAAGGAGAAATGGAAAGGATCTAGGTGATATAAGAATCATGGAGAAGATTCTTCATTCCTTGGACTCCAAGTTCGAACTCATTGTGGTGACCATAGAAGAAACCAAGGATCTCACAGAGATGACGATTGAGCAACTTGAAGGATCGTTGCAGGCATATGAAGAGAGACATGTGAAGAAGCAAGAGACCATTGAGCAACTTCTCAAGTTGCAACTCAAGGAGAAGGAAGAAACCAAAAACCATGAAGGCTATGGAAGAAGCCGTGGACGAGGAGGAAGAGGACGCGGCCGTGGACGTGGACGAGGCTGGAATTCTGGAAATCAGAATTACAACACTGAGAAAGGAGATGTTTCATCAAGAGGTCGTGGAAGGGGACGACAGTCAAGGAGTGACAAGTCCCAAATCCAATGCTACAATTGCCAAAAATGTGGCCATTATGCTGCAGACTGCTGGACTTCAAAGAGCAAAGTAGAAGAAAAATCAAATCTTTCAGAGGTGAAGGATGAAGAGAATGCCACATTGCTGTTAGCATACAAAGACAAGAAGGGAGAAGAAGCAACCTCATGGTACCTGGACACTGGTGCAAGCAATCACATGTGTGGAAGAAGAGGTATATTCACAAACCTTGATGAGACAGTAACTGGAAAGGTCTCGTTTGGTGATGATTCACAAATATCTGTGAAAGGGAAGGGAGACATACTGTTTCGTGCAAGAGATGGGAGTCATCAGCTAATCTCAAATGTTTACTTTGTTCCTAATATGACAAGTAACATTCTGAGTATGGGGCAGCTCCTGGAAAGAGGCTATGACATGCATATGAAAGATTATTGCAATCTTTTCATAAGAGATCAGAAGGGCGATTTAATTGCTAAGGTGGAGATGACGAAGAACAGAATGTTTCTGCTGAACATTCAGAACGATGTTGCAAGGTGCCTCAAGACCTGCTACAGAGATGACTCATGGCTGTGGCATCTCCGATTTGGGCACTTGAACTTTGGAAGCCTTGAGCTGCTATCCAGGAAGGAGATGGTGCGAGGGCTCCCAAGCATCAAACATCCAGAGCAGCTATGTGAGGGCTGCCTAATAGGAAAGCAATTCAGGAAAAGCTTTCCTAAGGAGACAGATTCAAGAGCAAGGAAACCACTCGAGCTCATCCACACAGATGTTTGTGGTCCAATCAAGCCAAGTTCCCTAGGTAAGAATAGCTATTTCTTGTTGTTCATTGATGACTTTTCAAGAAAAACCTGGGTATATTTCTTGAAGCAGAAATCGGAAGTGTTTGAAATCTTCAAGAAGTTCAAAGCTTGTGTAGAGAAAGAAAGTGGTATGTCGATAAAAAGAATGAGATCAGACAGAGGTGGAGAGTTCAGTTCCAAGGAATTCATGGAGTTTTGTGAAGCAAATGGAATTCGACGATCACTCACAGTTCCGAGGTCTCCACAGCAGAACGGAGTGGCTGAAAGGAAGAATCGATCAATTCTAAACATGACTCGGAGTATGATCAAAAGCAAGAAGCTGCCAAAAGAATTTTGGGCTGAAGCAGTTGAGTGTGCAGTGTACCTGATGAATCGATCTCCAACAAAGAGTGTGTGGGGAATGACGCCACAGGAAGCTTGGAGTGGAAGAAGACATGGGATCTCTCATTTGCGTGTCTTCGGAAGCATAGCTCATGTCCATGTTCCAGACGAAAGAAGAACCAAGCTCGATGATAAGAGCCAGAGCTTCATCTTCATTGGTTATGAAGCAAAGTCTAAGGGGTATAAGCTGTACAATCCAGACACGAAGAAGCTTGTGATCAGCAGGGACGTGCTCTTTGATGAAGAGGGAGATTGGGACTTCAATTCTTGCAAGGCTGATTATAACTTCTACGAACTAGAAGAACAACCCCCTTCAGGACACACTGGGAGTCCTTCACATGAACCTGCAACCCCTACTCCTTCGCCAGTAGCAAGCACCAGTGAGGCTACATCTCCCTCAAGCGGAAGCTCAAGTGAAGGAATGCAACGAATGAGAAGTCTGGAGGAGATTTATGAGACCACTGAAGAGGTAGAAAATCTTACTCCGTTTTGCTTACTTTCTGACTGTGAACCAGTGCATTTTGAAGAAGCAGTGGTTGAAGAAAAATGGAGAAGTGCAATGGATGAAGAAATAAACTCCATTACAAAGAATGATACATGGGAGTTAACTTCACTTCCAAAAGGACACAAGGCGATCGGTGTCAAATGGGTGTACAAAGCAAAGAAGAATGCTGAAGGGAAAATTGAAAAGTACAAGGCCAGGCTGGTAGCAAAGGGGTATAGCCAAAAGGCAGGAATCGACTACGACGATGTGTTTGCTCCGGTCGCTCGACTGGAGACCATCAGACTCATCATCGCCATGGCAGCTCAGAACAAATGGAAAATTCATCAGATGGATGTCAAGTCGGCTTTCCTAAATGGAATTCTAGAAGAAGAAGTTTATATTCAACAGCCTGCAGGGTATGAAGCTCACGGACAAGAAGGCAAAGTTCTGAGATTGAAGAAGGCTCTCTATGGCCTAAAACAAGCACCGAGAGCTTGGAACAATCGAATTGACACCTATTTTCAGGAAAATGGGTTTGTCAAATGCCCATATGAACACGCACTCTACATGAGAGAAAAGGATGGAGATTTTCTGGTTATATGTTTGTACGTGGATGATCTAATTTTCACAGGAAGCAACCAAGGTTTATTTCAGGAGTTCAAAGAAGAGATGATGAGAGAATTCGAGATGACAGACATTGGCCTCATGGCCTATTATCTTGGAATTGAAGTGAAGCAGGAGAAGGAAGGGATATTCATCTCTCAGAAAAGCTATGCCAAGGAGATCCTCAAGAAGTTTAAGATGGAGAATTGCAAGCCAATCAACACCCCTGCCGAGTACAGTGTGAAGCTGTCCAAACATGAAGATGAAAGCAATGTTGATTCAACCTTGTTCAAAAGCTTGGTAGGAAGCTTGAGGTATCTGACTTGTACGAGGCCCGACGTCCTATATGTTGTAGGACTGGTCAGCCGCTACATGGAGGCTCCAACAACAACTCATTTTTAAGCTGCAAAAAGAATTATGCGATACCTGAGAGGTACTCTTGATCTTGGACTGTTTTATTCAGTTTCAAATGACTTCAAGTTAGTTGGCTACAGTGATAATGATTGGGGTGGAGACATTGATGATCACAAGAGCACATCCGGGTTTGTGTTCTTTATGGGGAATACAGCTTTCACTTGGATGTCAAAGAAGCAACCGATAGTGACTTTGTCAAGCTGTGAAGCCGAGTATGTTGCTGCAACCTCGTGTGTTTGTCATGCAGTTTGGTTGAGGAACTTAGTGAAGAAACTGATCATGGAGCAAGAAGGGCCAACTGAAATCTGGGTTGATAACAAATCAGCCATTGCTTTGGCCAAGAACCCAGTCTTTCATGATCGATCTAAGCATATCGACACCCGTTATCACTACATACGGGAATGTGTTGCAAGGAAGGATGTGCAAATGGAGTATGTGAGCTCTCAAGATTAGCTCGCAGACATTTTTACCAAGCCACTGAAGTTTGATGTTTTTGCGAAGCTAAGAAATGCCTTAGGACTGGTGAAACAAGTTTAAGGGAGGATGTTGAAAGTTTAAACTCGTTTCCAATGTTAGCCTTTAAATCTGTAGCATGCGTATGTTCCCTTTTGTTAGTCTAAGTTCAGTTAAGTTTTCCTTTGGGACTCTAAGTGCAGTTAATGTTTTGGTGGCTTGAGTTCTTGTAAGTTGTGGTTTCTCCTCTATAAATGGAGGCCATTTTTTATCCAATAGGTGTAAGTCTTATGCATACAAACACATTCAAACACAGAGCAAGACTTCTTATGTTTGCAACGGCCCTTTGTTCCAACAGCACATGCGTTTTTTTTATTCGCTAGCACATACAACACAAAACTCATGCACATAGAGACTTATTTTTATGCACATATATGCAAAATCTGTGCACTTTTAACTCGTCCACATAAAGTCAAATGAAATACAAACTTGTGCACATTTCAAGGATAAGTTTTTTGCATGTATGTGCATGAGTTTCCACTAAACAAAGACAAACAAATATACATGCACAAACTTGTGCACATTCCAAGAAGTGCATAAATTTTTGCATGTATGTACATGAGTTTTCACTTAAACAAAGTCACACATACAATCAAAACCTATGCACATACAAGCACAAACTTGTGCACATTATGGGAAGTGCATAAGTTTTTGTATGTATATATGTACATGAATTTTTACTTACACAAAGTCACGTACATTTTTATTTCTAAAAAATATGTAAGTGGAAACTCATGCATATATAACTGGTACAAATTACATGCACAAACAAGTATAAAGGCATGCACTTCAAAATGAATGCACATACAGTTCAAAACTCATGTATATTTTAACCTAGAAAAGCGATGTACAGAAGTAGAATTTAGATGCACATACAAGTCCAAATTCATGCACACACAACCCAAAATCTATACACGTCCCATATTCTGTGCGCACACGCATCCTTTTGAAGTTTTTTTAAAAAATATGCATTTTTTTGTTAAAAAAAATGGCACGAACGTTTTTTATTCTCATTCTTACTCTAATAATCTTTCTCATTTAAATCTTTTTCTTTAAAATATGCCATTTATTTTCATCAAAAAATGCCCTTTTAAATACAGCCTGCAGCTTGAGAGTCGATCTCATAAGTCATGAGTACATATATGCACGCATGAAGCCTTAATTAACTTGCTTGCAAATCTTATCACCATGTATTTCGAATAACTTGCACAATGAGTGCAAGACCATATGCTACTGAAATCATATATTAACCTTGAATTAACTTGGTGCGGATTTATAAATAATTGGTAAATGTGACTGTAACTTGAACTGCCCATTTAAAATAAGCAAATATGAGAAAACTTTTCACATTAAATTATATAATTTATAATTAGATGGAAAGATATATATCATGAATCTACACTTGTAGTACCCCACCCACCAAAAGCATAATAAATACTGTATTCCGTATTAGAGAAAGATAGCAACTTTCATGCTTGCTTAATTAGTGCAATAAAACCTTATAATAAAAGGGGCCCCTCCAATAAAAAAAGGTTGCAACTTTCATGCTTGCTTGGTACAATAAAAACTATATAACAAAAGATTTCCCCATATTGACAAGTTTGATGGGGTGAGCACCCACACCATGCATATAATATAATTTCACTTGAACTTATAAATTGTCATATGTATAATTTATATTTTATATGGATCCTATGAGAGGAGTCTTAGGTACGGTGAGGAATACTATGAGAAGTGAAAAGTGTCTAAATTAAAGAGTACATTGTAGTGTATAAATTATGCGTAAAAATTGATAGTTAATAAGTGATCATATTTGTGGTTTGAAAAATACAATGGAATATAATGTGAGCTTTTTAGTGTATAACTATATACAACTTTCGCGTATGTTCAACAGTTAAGCTCAATACATAAGTTCAATAAGATTCTATCTTAAAACCATTTAGCAATAAGAGGAGATTCATAATTGACATCCAACAATATTCCCTCTTTCACTTAGAAATCTTATTGTATCTTAAATTTGAACAATTATATCTTTAAAGTTGAACAATTTCATTTTTATAATTAGATAATTGTTTTCACTATGTATATAAATTTGAACAATTATATCTTAATATTGTACAATTTTAAAAAAAAAAAGTGGATGGTCAACTTTTTCGGTTTTACTATTCTTGTTTCTACACGTTTATGTTCAAATCTATCTTTGTTATAAGTTTGAACTTTCATGCAATATATTTGAACATATGTTTGAACAAATCAAATTGTTCAAAAATTGTGTTCGTTCTTTTAGAATATTGTTCAATCTTTAAAATGTGTTTTCATCAAGTAAAAGGAAATAAATAGTTTAACGAACAAAAAACTTGTTTGAAGGGGGAGAGGAAGTGATTCGGTTTTTTTTATAAATTGTTCAACATTAAGATACAATTGTTCAAATATATATACATAGTGAAAACAACTATCTAACTATTGCATTTTCCACATCTTTCGGGAAATTAATACTGTGGCCGATTTTATAACAAAACCGTACCACATATCAATTTCACCAGACAGTGCAGCCAATCCAGATCTTTACGATCTCATCCGCAATGATGCTCTAGGGCGGTCTACCTCGAGATAGAGGTGTCCCTAATTCCTTTCATAATAAAAAAACTATCTAACTATAAAAATAAAATTGTTAAACTTTTAGATACAATTGTTCAACTTTAAGAGGCAATGTTCAATTTTGTAAAAATAATAATTTATGATGAAAACGTATAGGAAACCAAGAATAAATAACTGAAGAAGAAAAATTAGTCCAAAAAAAAACTGACCCGATAAAAAACTGATAGGTAACCGACATGCAGTCAATGGTCAGACCTTGACCATGAGAATGGTTGGGCGTGAGAGTGTGTATGTGTATTAGAATCAATCTTTCATCCTAGACTTTCATTGCCTTAAAATATATAGCTCACGTTTCTCCTTACATTTCACCGTAAACATCATTTTCACCAGAACCTATCTCTTTCTCACTTTGTCTCCTTCTCACTTTGGGTACACATATTTGTACAAACACCAATTACGTACTCGATCAGCTATGAATAGAGTTGTCAATCGGGTCGGTCAAGTCGGGTTCGGTTCGGTTATTTCGGGTTCAGGTTGAGAACGGGTCGGGTCATTTCGGATAACAGGTCAAGTCGGTCGGGTCATTACAGGTCAGCGGGCGGTTCGGGTCAAGAGCGTCATTTTTTAAATATTTTGTTCATTATTTAAATATTATTAAATAGTTAAAAATTAATTTAAATATGTCAAAATAAGTTGAAATGAATTAAAATAATAATAATATTATTAATTATTTTAATGTAATTGATATTAGTAGACCAAAATCATAATTTATTTTTAATTTTTATTATATTAATTTATAAATTTCTACATTATAAAAAATTATATAAGTACAAAAATGTTCTTACTTTAGGATATTAAGCATATTATCATTATTTATATGTCATTTATCATATATATTTTATGTTGTATTTTATTAATACTCCACATTTATTCGTTAATCGGGTCGGGTTCGGGTTGGTCGGGTTCGATCTCGGTAAATTTGGGTTCGGTAACTTCGGGTTATTAAAAATTCCGGTCAGATCGGATCGGATCCAAAAACGGGTCGGTCAGATCGGTAAAACAGATTCTGTCACTTTTTGATAACTCTAGCTATATACGCATGTACAATTGCCATAGAAAAATATAGAATAGCTTAATTTATATGCTAGTTCGAAATATGTTCATCTATTGAAAACTGACGTGCACGAATCCACATCATGCATTGCTCGCAAGTCCAACGACTTAATTTAAAATTAAGCATGATGCATATAGTGATATAGATATGGTTCAAAGTTCAAACGCACATTAATTTTACGGCAGTAGCAATGAATTTACTTTCTTTTTTTGAGAAAGCAATGAATTTACTACTATAAACATTGGGGTAATATTTACTACTATATATATACATTGGGATAATAAAAAAATCAAACGAATAGAACAAAAGGTAAGAATAATACTCCATATATTTAATAATATTTGTTATTTTAGTCTTTAATATAACTATTAAGAAATGCAATTATTAAGTTAGAAAAACTATAAAAAAAATTCAAAAATTCATGAAGTAATAATAACTCATCTGACCAATAAGGAAAGAGATTTCACATAAAAGTGACAATATGTGTAATTTCTAATAAAAAATATTGTAATTTATTAATAAATCATTACCTAAAATCCTAAAATGATAATATATTTCTTAACAAAAATAAACAGTTAAAACGACACTTATTACCGAACGAACGAATGGAATAAAATCAGTAAAAATAATCAAATCATGGGGTAATAATCCCAAATAGCTAAGGGGATTATTGCTAGCTAGCTTTCTTAACACCTCATTATAGGAGTCCACATGCAACTTTTGTTAACTTCAACTTTTCACCGCCTCCCAAAGACACACGGTCACCTAAATAAGCTATCAAACCATTGCAATTAAAACTTTAGTCTAGCTCCTTAGTACTAGCTATATATATATATATATATACAACTACACTAATATATATAATAAGGTCCCCCTAATCCCATTTTTAATAACCTTGTAACGTGAAAGTACAAGGGCAACAGAGAAGGGCTAGCTAGCTAGAGAAGAGAGGAAGACAAAGGCTAGTCTTGTATACAAATTAATAATCTCAAGAGCTACTAATTAAGCTCTGAATTTGAATATATCCTACTTCCCAAACTTCAGCATTAATCTATATTAACTCATATAAAGGTAAACATTTCTCCCATCCTCCTCCTTCGTTAATTATATATGTAAGATTACATTTATACATCTTAATCTGTTGCTCCTTCAATCCCCAAGCATGCTTCACATTTCTATAATAATGTCGATCAGTCCATAGATCCGGTTCCCTACCTATTTTGTCATGATGATATACATATGTTAACAGTGAAAATTAAGGAAGATATGGCTCAAGAAGATTCAATTCCAATTCCAAATGAGTTACTCATACACACACCAGCTTCTGGATCTAATGATCTTCCTCCTCCTAAGAAGAAAAGAAATCTCCCTGGCAACCCAGGCAAGTTCTCTCAAAACCCATTTCATAACCCTTATTTATTCATAGAATACATCCTCTCAACTTGTTCGGGTTATGGGTGTGTATATCTTACCCCTCATATCCTGCTCGTGTTGGACTACTGAGTTGATGGTTGTTATTGTTATTTAATCATAGGATACATTCTCTAGATTTGTTCGGGGTATGGGTGTGTATATCTTGACCCCTCATATCTTGCTCGTGTTGGGTTGATTGTTGTTGTTGTTATTTCTTCATGTGATAATTACTTAATGAAGTTTGATAAGTTGTATATATAGATCCTGAGGCAGAAGTGATAGCCTTATCTCCGAAGACTCTCCTAGCAACCAACAGATTCCCATGTGAGATCTGCGGAAAAGGGTTCCAAAGGGACCAGAATCTGCAGCTGCACCGGCGGGGCCACAACCTGCCGTGGAAGCTGAAGCAGCGGAGCGGGAAGGAGGCGAGGAAGCGGGTGTACGTGTGCCCGGAGGAGACGTGCGTCCACCACCACCCGTCCAGGGCGCTGGGGGACCTCACCGGCGTCAAGAAGCACTTCTGCAGGAAGCACGGCGACAAGAAGTGGAAGTGTGAAAGGTGTGGCAAGAAGTATGCAGTCAAGTCTGATTGGAAGGCTCACTCTAAGACTTGTGGGACTAGGGAATACAAGTGTGATTGTGGCACCGTCTTTTCAAGGTAATTTACCCTCCGATCTATCTAAATTAAGTGTCGTTTTAGCACTTAAATTTTAATTAAGTTTATGTGTCGTTAGTCAAGAGTGAGTTATGCATCTTTTAAACATTATGTCTAAAGCTAAAATGACAGTTATTTTAGATCGGAAAAGGATATTAAATGTGGTTTGGCATCAAGAGCCGTCTAGGCCTCGCTTGGGCGCTAGAAGGTCATCCTCGCTTAGCACCCCGCCTAGGGCTGCCTAGGTGAGAAGAAACGTAAGATGTTTTGGAAGCAACAACATCTTAATATATTAAAAGCAAGTTTTAGATTAGGCTTTGTAAAATAAAACTTATAATAAAATATCAAATATTGTTCTAACATAGTTTTATACACATCGATGAATTTCAGAAAACATAGTAAAATATCACATGGATTAGGCATTAATTTTTACTTTGCCTAGGCCACCCCTCACCGCACAGCTCCTGCCTAATAACTTTTAGAACATTGATCAAGAGTTGATCAAGAGGTAATTACTAGTCTCTTAGTCTCTAGGCAAGTTTATTTGTAAGACTTGGAAGGAAGGGAGATGTGCTTAGAAAAGCTATGGAGTAGCTATGTATCAAATCACCCTTTTTGTACTCTCAACTATAATCCGATGTCCAATTGATCACCTAATGAAGTAGCTATGTATCAAATACCCTTTTTGCACTCTCAATTTTGGGCCCCATTTGGTTTGAGCTTATAGAAATAATAACGGAAAATAAATGAATCTAGGCGACTTTGACATGATGATACATTGATCAAAATTTTCATCTTGGCTTGGGGCTCTAAAATTTATGTGCCAAGAAAAGGGAGAAATGAAATGATTTCATCATTTTGATCAATAAATAATGACATTAAATTGGAATAGATTCATTTCTTTTCCTTACCGTTTTCATTTTCATAATTTAAAACAAAATGACCCTTAATCTGATGTTCAATTGATCACCTAATGAATGAACTTGACATGAATTTTTCATTTCCATGTAACTGCAGGAGGGACAGTTTCATAACCCACAGGGCATTCTGTGATGCACTAGCAGAAGAAGCTGCCAGGCTAACTGCATCTTCCCAATTCAGCTTAGCATCAGCAGCAGCCAGCGGCAGCTTCAATTACAGCTTCATGGGTGGACTCATGGCGGCCCCACAACAAAACCATGACACTATTACAAGTAACAATATTGACATTCAAGCTGAAAAGGGTTTCATTCCCCTATGGATGAGCCAATTACCCCAACAAACCCATCTTCACCATGACCCAACTACCATGGCTAACAACAATGTGAGTTCTGAGAGTTACCCACATTTGAGCTGGGCTTTTGGGAACACCAGCATGATGTGGTCAAACGTTAGAGATGAACAAATGACAAGCACTACTTCAGCTCCAATCATGAGTGCTAGTACTAGTACTGCAAATGACAGAGAAGAGCTTGTTGGAAGCTTGCATTCTCTATATAGCAATCAGAACCAGATATCAGCAGCAGCACACATGTCTGCTACTGCCCTCTTGCAGAAGGCAGCTCAAATCGGCGCGACGTCGACTGAGCCATTAGTCATAGGAAGTGTTTGGGGAGTGGAAGTTGCCAGAAATGGCAACATCAGTGATCATCAAGTGGGAGAGCTAGTAGGTTATGGTTCAAATTCCACAACTACAACAACAAATCTTGTAGGAAGTGACGTGGAGAGCACAGCAAATGAGTTTTCACCAATGTGTAGCAATACCCAGATGGAGATCAACCCCTTGGATGCCAAACGCAGGAGAGTGATGCAGAAGAATCAGTATGGGGATGGTGGGCAAACTAGGGATTTCTTGGGTGTTGGAGGTGTTGAATCCATCTGTCACCCTTCTTCAGTCAATGGGTGGATTTGAGTTTGGTTGTTCAAGGAGTAAAGAGAAAGTGAAATCAAGAACATGATGATGATGATGGTGGAAAGGTGAGGATTTGGCCGGAAAAAGTTCTCATAGGAATATACACAAACAGTTTGTGTGCAGTAGATAAAGTGGCATTGAGTGCTTCAAAAGTAGCCATGGAAAGAGGAGAAAGGAGGGTGACCAAGCATATTCTGATGAAAGATGAAAATGGAAGCTTTTTTGTTTAATACATAAAAAGGATGGAGTTGGTGGGATGTAATATATATAGCTTATGAAATTAAACAAAGGATCTGAAACCCAACTCATTTTTAATTAATACAAAATGATTTGGAGCTGGGCTATATTTGCTTTATTTTCCAACTAAAAGGAGTCTTTTAAATGGCACAAAAAGCTTCTTTGATTATCATAATAATACTGTACAAGTAGAAATTGAGACATAATACCTTCCGACAAAATACTCAATCTAATATGCAAATACAACACAATTTTACAGTCTTACAATGCCTTCTTTTATCTTCCCCTAATATGCAAATACAGCACAACAAGGTATATGATCTAATATGCAACACAATAGGCAGTTGTCAAAGAGTGGGCATTTCTTATTTCCTTTTTTCATGAAAAGTTTGAGCACTTCAAATTCTCTGTTTTACATTTCTTGACATCCCAAACCAAAATGGAAAAACAAAAGAAAATGCGAGTAGCATTTAACACAAAACCTGTCCCTTTATATTCCTAAACCCAGTAATTCCAACCTGATATTAGGCCAGGACTCATGAAAACTACATTTCACCCACTATCATGCATTCTCTAAAGCCTCCTCAGATATAAAATCCTTTACACCCAAAATGTTTCTGCCAAGAGATTTTTTCAAATTGATCTCATGAACCCAAAAGCTTCTTGATACCTGATTTCTGTTCAGCTGTAAGCCTAGACGGGAACTTGACGTCGAACTTGATCCTCAGCTTTCCTTTCCTCGAAGGGTCTTTAGGAAGTGGCATCCCTTCCCTTGGAACAACCTCCTCGTATCCCGGGCTTATGACATTGTTGATCGGAATAGTGAGCGTTCTCCCGTCCAATGTGGTGAGTCGGACCGTGTGTCCGGTCAGGGCCTCAGCCAATGAGATTGTCTCGGTCACCACCAAGTCGTTCCCTTCGCGGGTGAACACCTTGTGTGGCTTCTCGTCTATGACAAAGACAAGGTCTGCCGGTGTAAGGCCAGGCTGCTCGTTGCCCTTCTCTTCGAACGTGATCTTCGTGCCCTTCTTCCACCCGGGTTTTATGTCGATTGTTAGGATCTCTTCAACAGGTACAGTCTTCCTGAACCAGTGAAATGTTGATAGAACAAATATATGAGCAGGTGCACATACATAAATCTAGTTAAGGGAAGAATCTATAATATGATGTGTTAACTGGATTAATGAGCTGGGATTATAGTTTCTGAGAATCAAAACTAGCTGTAAGCACTCATGACATTAGAATCAGTGTCAATATGATCACAAGGGGACGTTTGTGTGACTTGTGTCACATTAGTGATTCACATGTATTGTTCTTAAATGCAACAATTGCAACTGATCATTGTGATGCCTATTACACTAACACAACACATGAATGTCAAGTCAAATATGAGTACCTCATGTAGCAATTCAATAGCAGAAAAGGAAAGATAATGTACCACGACTCCGTGATGCCAATTGTCTTCCACTTCATTTCTATCAGCCTTAAAGTAACATACCTAAACTATAAAGTCCAAGCATTTCTCTCCTAACATATATGTTTTAACAGTAACAACTCAATCCATTGGAACAAATCCACATGATTAACCAATTATGCCAGTGATCTTAACCAAAACAATTACACTAATGTATGCAGAGTAGACAATTTTGCAGCAAACAAAATGCACATCCATTGTATAACCGAAAATTCTCAGATCATTTATCCTGATTGCCCTGTTTAGACTCAGTAGCACCTCTAAATCAGAATTGCAAGAAATAACACTAGAGTTTTCCCAATCTAAACAGTCTTCAATTCCCCATCTTTCAACTACAAGCATCATGTCACAAATCATCTAAAATAACAACATAGCATGAAAATTAAGCATTCAAGGCACAAAATGGGGAATAAACAGCATTAACACTTACCCACTGACATCGGCTATCTCTCTAGATATCTTCATTTTCTTGGTCGTGCCCTTATAGAGTTCTTCCAAGGAGCAAGACAACTTGTTCTCAATTGGAGGAGATTTTCGTATCACTCCATGGTTCATTGCTTCACCGCCACCACCTCCATTCTCACCAAAGGACGAGAAAATGTTGTCGCCAAAGATACCGCTAGAGTATCTTGTACCTCTCATACCACCCATTCCACCACCACCACCTCCACCGCCACCCATTCCTCCGAACGGGCCTGAAAACCCAAAGAACTCGGCAAATATGTCATCTGCACTTCGAGGATTGAACCTAAACGTAGTGGGTCCATCACCAGTGGAGAAGAAGGTGGTTCCACCACCAGCACCGCCAGCACCTGGTGGCGGTACACCGCCTGCACCTGGTGGCGGTACACCGCCTTTTAGGCCTTCTTCTCCATATTGATCATACACTGCTCTCTTCTGGGGATCACTTAGGACCTGCAATGGATCAAAACGAAATTTAAGGTCTACAATTGGCAAAGAAAGAGAAAATTGATGATGCGAAGTTCAATATGATTGGGTTTAGGCGTTTGGATAAGATCCGGGAACAAGTTTTAGGCTAGCTGCTTTATTTACAGGGAATTAGGGAAAATCACAGGATTTTTTTTATGCTCAAAATCACTCAATATCATACTTTCTAATTATACAATCTCCAGTTCTTAGATGTTAACAAAACCATCACACCCATTTTTCATTAACTGAACAACAAAAGCATGTCAAAGTGGAAATCAGTTCGATCAACCCGTTTCCAGCACTGATTCCCTAATTTTCATATCGGCACTTCAAACCCTAACTGCATTAAGCTTGTTTACCCTAAACAAATACTCGTCAAATGAAAAGAACATTAAACAGCAACCGATAAAAAAACAAAATTCAAAATGGAAACACAACAGAAAAAGGAAAAGGAAACCAGCAGTTAGCAGAACAAATAAACCAAAATTGAAGAAAGAAACATACATCATAAGCCTCAGAAACCTCCTTGAACTTGGCCTCGGCTTCTTTCTTGTTATTAGGGTTCTTATCGGGGTGCCATTTCATGGCCAGCTTCCTATAAGCCTTCTTCAGATCATCATCATTGGCACTCTTATCGACCCCCAAGATCTTGTAGTAATCGACACCCATAGTCTCGTCCTCTCTCTTCCTCTTCCTCTTCCTCTCGTTCGGCGTCGTCTTTTCTTCTTATGTATTTCTCAGGAACTGAGAATCAATGGACAGTTTTTCTGGGGTTTATCTACTGTAATGATTTTTTGCAGCTCAATTGGTGTAGGCAGAGGAATCAGAGCTCTAGCTATAAAAATGCGCCAAGGGAAGTTTTGGTATGGGAAGGATGTGTGAAGATTTCTCTGGAATTCGCGGGAACAGAAATTCGTGAAGGTTCGAGAAATTGCCCGTTAAATTGACGCCGCTGTGACGGATCAATGGTCACAGCCGGGTAATGAATTTGTGAAATCTATGGTGATGAGGAAAAATCTATACATGATGTCAAATCGAATAATAAAAATCACAATGAATTTGTGAAATCTCAACACAAAGGTTATGTTTGGCTATACTTGTTTATTATTTATAAATATTTTATTTTAAAAAAATTATTTTTATATATTTTGATAACATGTAATAAAATTATTTTTATTTTTTTTCCATTACTCATAATTTTTAATAAACTACACATGTTCAAAAAATTCATCTTTTTACCAAACATAATTTTTTACATATCCCTATTTATCAACTATTTATAAACAAAAAACTTTTTATAAACTTCATCACCTAACAAACTTAAAATATTGATTGAGATTATGAATTCGGAACGTAGTTTGGGTTTATTAGTGAGTCGAGTTACATTAAATGTTATATATTTGAATCTATTTGGATAGGTGCATTCTTTATTATTAGTGAGTCGATTTATATATATTTAATTCATTTGGGTATACAAATTAGTGCATACAATATTTCGTTTTCGCATTGTATTGAGCTCGAATTATATTAAGGGTTTGTTAGGTAAAATAGTTTATAAATAGTTTTTTGTTTATAAATAGGTGATAAATATGGTTGTATAAGAAAACATGTTTGGTAAAAAGATGATTTTTACGGGAATGTGTGTAATTTATTATAAAAGTGTGAGTAGTAAAAAAAAATTATTACACGTTTATCGAAATGTTAAAAATAGGTTTTTGAAAAAAAAGTGTTTATAAACAATAAACAAAAAGAACCAAACAAAAATAGATGTAACCTCATCGATATTCCATCAACTGGAAACTCATACACATGGCAAAGAAATCAAACGGAAATTAATAGAACGAGAAAACCAATTGGATTCCATATTTGTCGAAACGCTCCACGAATCCCGTTTCTTGCATTTGCAGATGATATCATGATCTTCTCACCTGCAAGCCAAACACATTGCCATGAGATCAAAAAAATAATTGATAACTATTGCCTTATCTCCGGACAAAAAATCAACTTTGACAAATCTTCGTTTCAAGTAACGAAAAAAGTACCAAACACACATAAAACTCAAATACAAGGTATCATCACCATAACTAATGTTATTTCCCTTGATAAGTATTTGGGTTGTCCAATTATTAATGACAGAACTAATGCTAATACCTTTCAAGAAATCATCATTAATTCGAAAATACAACTATCCAAATGAAAAGCCAATTCTATTTCACAAGCAGGACGATCGACCCTAATTCAATCAAATTTGGCAGCAAAACCAAACTTCATAATGCAAAGTTTTATGCTGTCAACATCAACTCACAATGAACTAGATAAGATTAACAGAAATTTCTTCTGGAACAAAGGGGATACCCATAAACCTTTGATTGGATGGGATAAAATTTTCAAACCAAAAAGACAAGGTGGTTTAGGCATTCGAAAAAGAAAAGATATCAAACATGCGCTCCAATATAAATTAATCTGAAAAATAATTGCAGAATCAGAAAACTACTGGGTCAGAACAGTTACAACAAAATACCTAAAAGAACGTCATATACTAAACTACAAGAAAAAAGGTAGTGTTTCTTGGCAATGGGGTAACCTTATGAATCTTAGAGATGACTTCTGTCGTGGAATCATCTGACAAGTCGGAAACGGTGAAACAATACGATTTTGGAAAGACAAATGGATCCTACAAGAACCACTATCAAAAATACAAAATTGTACTCCAGATACTGATCTCAATGAAAATGTGTAATTATACTAATATTGATAAAACCTCGAATCTCGACAAATTAAATGATGTGTTACCCCCACACATTGTAGCAAACATTTCAGATATTCCTATTCCTTTAGGAAATATCCTGGATAGACTTTATTGGGAAACTAGTCGTAATGGCTGGTTTGCCACAAAATCAGCAATGGAACTTATTAATAAGCAGAAAAACTACACATCGTACGATTTCAGTTGGATTTGGAATCTGGACTGCTATCCGAAATTTAAGAACTTCTTATGGAAAATAACCAAAAAAGGAGTACCAACAAAAGAGCGATTATTGGCTAAAGGAATTTCAACCCCCTCGGGTTGCGTGAATTGCAATTGCCAAAGTGAAAATGCAATCCATTTGCTCCTAGGCTGCAATCTTACGATGAGTACCATTGACAAAATTGACCATGACATCGCCAACGTTATTACCAATATCAACTGCAACAATAGAGGAATTACAGAAATAATTGATGAAATAAGGAATAAATTGAGTAAACAACAATTTACAAACCTCGCAACAACTTGGTGGAGTTTATGGTTCGTTAGAAATACTAAAACGTTTTCTTCTGCCATTGATAAAAGTAACCATATTACTGACATTGTTGGCTACACAAAAAAAATGACCTCCGCGTGGAAAAAAACTAAATATTTTGACCTAGACGTCTTACACAACACACCAGGGAAGAGAAGAGATTTCGAAAAGAAAAAAACCTAAAAACAGGACAATATGGACGAAACTCAGTCTTAATGTTATCAAGATCAATGTGGATGGATCAACTAAAGTTAATGGAGACTTAACTTTTGGAATAATCATGAGGAATGATAAGGGAGAAAATATCTGTATACATGCGGGAAAATGCGAAAAATCCACGACATTGATAAATGAAACATTGGGCTTTAGAAATGCGCTACAGAAGGCTAAAGAATTACAACTAGAACATATCGAAATTGAATCCGATAATCTGACAATTGTTAACATTCTTAAAGGTATCTGGGCTTGTCCTTGAAATATTAAAATTCTTATTTCGGATATCCTTTTGCTATTAAAATCTTTTTCGACAGTCCAGATTCGTCATGTCTTTCGTAAAGCAAACTCGGTGACTGACCATATTGCTAAATTGAGCCACGACTCTTCATTGACAGACATCATCAACAATCATAAACTTCGTGTTCTCGTCCGTTTGGATGATTTGGGAAGAGTGTTAGGATCTTTTTGAAACTTATCCAAATTCTTATCTAGATCAAAAAAAAAAAAAAAACTAATTTAAGATTATCCTAATTATCTGGTTTTGCCTGGTGTGAAAGAAAGGTTGTATTTTATCATCTCTCCCAGACCCGTAACTAGCCGGAGCCCGACCCGCTATAATGTCTGGTCCAGGTATTTTAAATCCTACCGGTCTTGACCAGACCGGACTTGTTCGGGGTCTCATCTGGTCCTAAACCCTGACAGGCTGAAACATTCTGATCCTCAGAACCCGACCCATCACCTAGTCCACCAGACCAACAAAATTCGGGTTGGTCAGTCGCCCATGGATAATTTTCAGTCCCAAGTCCGGACCAGAACGGCAAGAGAATACACTAGTAGTGAAATTGAACCAGAAAACCGTGTTTCCTTTCTTTCGAATTACTAGCAAATCATTCAAGGGGGAAAAGATCTTAACTTGAAAGGTTGTCTGTATGGTACAATGACATTTTTTAGGAGAAAAGCTATTTTTTCCTCCCAGACAATTCTATCAAATCTCCAACATGCCACTACGTCAAAAGGGAAACAAATGGAACAGAAAAAAAGGACCAGAAGCTCAGTTATCCTCCCTGTAATCTGGGTTCTCCTTCAATATCACAAACCCTTCGAGTATGGAGGACAACGGAATGTACCTGGTTGTGGAAAATTGAAACGTTCAGAACAAGAATTCAGAAAAGGTATAACATTAAAATGAGGAGAAAGGAAGGAGGGGATTACTTTTCAGTGGCGAGCTCTGCCCTGTCACCAGCTGCCAGTAGAACAGGGGTCGAGTGAGTCTGGAACCCGGTGATGGTCTTGGGCCTACCCGCCTGGCCTACAACGTCGACTGCTTGGCCCACCCGAACAGGGACAGAGAGAGGTTTCATGTTTTCATCAACGGTCATCAACATCCTAGGCTGTGACATTATGGACATGGTGAGTAGGATTGGAAGGAGTGAGCAAATAATATACAATTGTAAGAGAATTTGATCTTGGCTCTTGACAAACCTGCATAGCCAAAACAAGGAAGTAGAGGATGTAATGATACTTCCCCAAGATGATAGCTTTCATGTCAAGGCAAGAGTGCAGCACAATTGTGAGTCCCGCAAGAGCCGTTCTGCAACAAGGAGAATCACGAGCATGAGTCGTGTAGGAGTATGTGCTCATATGAAAGGACGGTAATAGAGGTTATACACTGCTTTAACATATGACTTTTGTCCTTCCATTTCAATCCAAACCCGGCCCATTGAAGCCCAAGAGATATCATATGAATGGAAGAACAGTGGGGAAACGGCAGAACTTACGGTGACAGTAGGAATCGGTCAGAGTGATATGGATTAAGTGTTAATAGGCCTTTCCCTAGGTGTACCAGCCCTTGGGCAATCCTTACCTGCACCATTTTGTAAATGTGGTTCATAACAATAGGGAGTCAATCAAAGAAATAAAGGGAAAGGAGGTAGCAAGAAATAATACACAAAACAGAGATGCAGCATCTTTATAGTAGTAGCTGGAGAGGTTTCTAAGCATGGCGGCGATTCTTGCGTTGTTGGTTCCAGCACCTATAAGACCTAATGCAACAATAGCAGCCTGGAGGAAGAAGATTTTTTAGCGAATTCAAAACATTTTAAGGACAATCAACATAATGCAGATAAATATGTAATCAAGGCCTGTGTATACCAGTGCTACTTCAGAATCAGAATCATGGCTCAACCTGCTTAGAGTGTCCATTACATTAACCTGCAGAATACATCATAAGCCTAATCGTCAGACTAAGAACTGTCAGACAGGGGCAGAAAGAACAAGGGTCAATTATATTTGCAAAATGTCTTCTCAGTTCATGACTACTATATTCATCAGAATAATAGACAAATATATAGAACCAAAGATGACACTTATTCTGCAGAAACTCTACCCCTTTTGATCCAACCGTAAGCAATGACATATATTAAGATGTTCAGACCTTAGGGTTTGATATGCATAGAAGACCTAAAGCCAAAGGAACTGCTCGTCGAATGTTCTGCTCTCCATATTGCAACATGTGTTCCAACGAACGAATAGCCATCTCAAGCCCTAGTTCCTCAGCCATAGCTACCATTGCAATACCAAGTACAGCTGGTCCTTGATGAGTTTCGGTTTTGTCAAGATGCTGGGCACAATGTCCTAACAAGCTTTGTACCTGTACACCATCCAGTAAGGTAAGTACAAGCAAGTTTCTGATAGTCATTAAAATAATGACAACTTTCTAAGGAGCAATCTAAGACCTTCAGAACATTTCCTGTTCCAGCATAGGCACAGGATAGCAGAGTCATATCACAGTATTTCCCGATTTTTTCATTGAAGGTCTTTGAGACTTCAGCTGTAGCCTCCACATTTTCCTGTAGGACATCAGACAAGTGTTAACAGATACAAAAAGAAAAATAATATCAGAAACTGAAAATGTCAACTTGTCCACCTACAAGCATCTGAAACTGGTTAAAGCTTTTCGGCACAACATGGAATATTGATTTCATAACCAAAACATTAATCAGCAGTTGCAGTATATCTTCCAACAGATTTAGTTATCCAGAAAGCAATTTACCTGCTTCCCAAGGTACAAAAGACCTAGACCAAGAGGGAGAAGCTTTGATAGAGGCTCCCCCAATTCGGATTCACTTCTATCCATCAAAGAGAAAATGATTGCCTGAGCAACATCTTCATTGCAGGAACCCACATAGACTAACCCCAGCGAAATTGCAGTGAAGGCAACCACATCGAGAGGAGCCTTAGGATCCCCAAGGATTGGAGTTAATTTACCACGGACCTTCAGGAAACATCACAGTTGTGAAATCTCAAGTAAGATATAAATATATAAGAGTGGAAAATTAAGCCAACAACACAATTTCACCAGACTTCAGAAAGCAATTAAACTATTTTCTATTAGATTGAAGGTCCTCCACAAACCATCTTGCTTAGACATCCTTTCAGTCGGACAGGAAATATCCTATTTATATGTATTTTCTTTATTATAGTCACCAAGTGTTATTTTTCAAAATGATGAAGTCTCTTAGTAGTTCAAATTAGTCAAACAGATAGTTCTTAATTCTTCAATTAAACTCACTAAAATAATCCTTATTTCCCCTCTCATGAATGAGACAAAATAAACAAGTACACAACACTGAGATTTACAAGGAGCAATTTAAGATAAAATGTTTACCATCTCATTCTGGGTGTTAGCGTATGCAATTCCTAGTCCCATAATTGCACCAATTCTAATAGATGGATCTTCTTTATCAACATAATCACTAAGCAGTGCCAAAGCCTGAGAGGATAAGGACAAAGGATGAATTAAATTGCAGTTAATGAAGTGAAGTTAAAAATCTGCCTGACTATAGTTATCAGCAATAACAATAAGTTTAGTCACGTAGAAATTGGACGTACGGGATCACAATCATTTTTTATGCCAGAGTTGACAATTCCAACCCCTAACAATGCACCAGCTATAACATGGTTATCATTACTGTGGAAGTATTTGTCAAGCTGTGCAAGTCCAGAGTCAACATCCCATTGCAAGATCATACCCTAAAATAAAGAAAGATGTCAGAATCCTGAAGAAAGATGAGATGGAAAAAAAAGCTATCACAGTAGTGAAGAATACAAACCAGACTTGCTGCAGCACTAGTCTTTCCATGTTCCTTGTTTTTAAATAACCAGTTTCCTGAAGCACTGCCACCTGAAGCTTCAGATGGGATTGTCATTAACTTATCCTGCAACATAAAAATTTGCCATAATATGAGGATACTTGCAACTCTCCTCGCAACAAGACCACAAACAGACAGTCTGTTACCTGCCCAAAGCCAGCGTTTACGAAGGCATTCACAAAGGTAGCAGCTAAGTTTTGTCTAGCAGAATCAACGGTCGTACCTGCACTAGCTCGACTATCAAGCAAATGTGCCTGAGGTAAAGAACATAGCATTAGAAACACAAACATTCTGCTTAAACAAAAGCATAAGCATATTACATTGGCGACAATAAACATTCCAGTATTGAGGGAAAAAGAAGAAACTCATCTCATAGCCAGAAATAATATAAAAAACCAAGAGAAACAATAAATGAACCCAATGGTGAATACAAGTAGAGCAAATAGTAAGGCAAACACCATAATAACAATATGCAAAACATCAATCCATCAATCGTCTTGGCTTCCAACTCAGCAAATTTATGCTGATCCGATACATAAATTTGTTTTCTCATCTAATGATAGGAAAACCACTATAAGAAATGGCTCTAGGCTGGAAATACTAGCACAGTAGCTCTGAACAAGGATAACCAAAACACAGGATCTAAGAGTATTTGCCAGATTTACAAACCTTATAAATATCCTCAGGAGACTTGGCCTCCATGACCTCTATATCACGAGCAAGATTTAAATAACCTTCACTAAGTTTGGAATTATTTATAATATCTTGCAATTGCTCTCTATCATCATCATCTGCAACCATGTCATCATCAAGCTCAAAGGGAACCCCCTGCATACAGGAAGAATAAATGCAAAATTAGTCACAACGAAACATTATCAAAAAAGCATAAAAATGTGTATGGTATCTATTCTATCTCCACTGCAAAGGTACCTCCTATGACAAATCCTAGTTGGCACCATACGGACATGCATTCATGATTCATGACATGATTACAAAATTCCAGTTAGTTTGATAACAGGATCTAGAGCCAAACTTGGCAAAAAGCAACAACAAAAAACTCAGCCCTGCTCTCCCTTAGTATCGTCTGCAGCTTCACATTTTAGTGAATTAAGTTTACCTTATTTAATGAAAACAGCAACACAAACGAAAAAAATAATACCACATACAATTTCCTTAGCAAAAAAGAATCCTCCCACCCTCAACAATTTCCTTGACAGAGATACAGGCAGACAAAAGCATGCAAAAAAAATGTAATAACGAAAAAAAAATCCAAAATAAATGGTTAGAAAAGCTAATATGACTATAACAGCTGAGAAATGCAAAATAAGAACCAAAAGCTACCATTCAGTGATATTAAAGAGGCAAAGTGAGGAGGCATAGAGAGAATTGCTTCAAGCAAATAAAATCAAGCTATCACGGATATAAAGCAAAGTAGAATGGTTGCTGAGGAAACCAGCAGAAAACTTACATGTCGAGCAAGGATGCAACAGAATTGCTTCTTGCACTGAAGATCATTGCAAGTTGTGAATAGCTGCTTCACATACTGCAAGAGAACGGGGAAATTAGATTCTCTAATTGATCTCCAGATGTAGCAAGTTCATTAGAACAAGTAAGGTGACTTAAAAGCTTTTTTATGAAGAAGTGCTGATTTATAAATATAAAAATATGCAATTTGTAAATAACTGACGCAGGAAGATGTCCCAAACCAAGATTGCAAGGACAACACAAGGAGCACTATTATAGGCTTATAGCTGTAAACAGAGGAATACCCAACAACAAGGTATTATCGAGTTATTTTCTATCCTTGTTTTTTATAGGTACATTGATATTTTTAATTAAAACAATAAGAATACATTCATTAATCAATTACGTAAAAAAAATAATTAAAATAAGAGAACATTGAGAATAGATAACTAACTACAGAATAAGCATTAACTGCCCGAGTCCAGCAATTTGATCAAATTGTATCAAAGTAGGCATATCTCCTAAAAGGTTTACAAATTCAACCTTAAACAAGCAAAACCCAAACAGCTGATCACCATATTATTAAAGAGCAAGAAAGATATTCAACCTGTAAATTGTCGAGAAACAAAGCAATTTGAAGTGCGCTAGCATACTCATTAAATTTGATATAAATTCCATAAGCTATGTCCAGAACCAACATATCATCAGGGCCAGGAAGGTATCTGCAACATGGCAAACATGTTTCAGTAAATAAAGCATGAAAACGTAATGACAAAACAAGAAGGGTCCAGGTGAATATGCACTTAGCAGTTGAGACAACAAAAAACAAGTCTTCTGTATAAGTAAACAGGAAACAAGAACAATAACACGTCTTCCGGTTCTTCCTCAAAGAGAGAGGAAACTAAGAAGATTAAATAAGCAAATAAATACATTTATCAGCTATAAGTCTATAACACTCATTCTCATATTCACTCATTCGATTTACTCTTCAAAAAGAAAACTATAGCATGCTGCCAAAGGAATCACAACAGTAACCAAGCAGAATATAGTGATGTATATTGAAGTCTTATCTTCACGTAATGTTAGAAGAGTGGGATAAAAGTGCTTCTAACACAAAAGAGAGGGAAAAAAAGGGGGGATTAAAACCATACAATGGAAAATAGCATGCAAGCCACAGTCTACACATATATGCAAGGCACTTTATCTATCCAGGATGAAGCATGAGCCTTGGAAATTGGAAGGCATCCGAAAGAGGTTTATATCATTGTTGCATGGATTTCATCAAGGAATTTTTGCCCAAGTTCAGAGTTGCAAACACCATCTGCCCAATTAGATGATATAAAAAGATTGACATGACAAATACTATCTATTTTTGCCCAAGTTACGAGTTGCAAACACCATCTGCCCAATTAGATGATATAAAAAGATTGACATGATAAATACTATCATTTGCTTGGATGTCTACAGCTCGATGAATCAAAAAGTGCATAACCCACATTACAGAGTTTTAATTGATTGAGAAAGTAGGACATTACCTAGCAGCAGCAGTCAAATAAAGGCATGTTCTCTTGTAATTAGTTTTGTCGACATGCTCGGCTAACAAATCAAGATCCTCGACCTAAAAGAAATTATTTATTTTAGACTTCAAATATGAAGCGAAAATCAAAAGACTATGCTCTTGTATATTGACTGGCAATACCTCCATAAGAAGATCCACAGCTTCAGGTTCAGCATTGTGCTGGAATTAAAATAATTGTGGAGAAACAAGTGAGACGTAAAGCTACATTCTGAGCTAAATTAATCACTGGAATTGAACTCTTTAGACGGATGGAGCATACCTTCATGTGAAGTGCAACAATTTGTTGCACAAGGTCCATTAAATCATCAATTGGCCCCTCCTCCAACTGCAAAATATTTGAACTTAAAATATTAAACAATCTATAAGAAAGCATCAACAGCATCACACATTTTATCTTATATAGAAGAATTAAGGGCCTAAATAAGGCTTTATAGAAACTTCAGCACGCAGCCAGCCATGCAATTAATGAAATAACATGTCTGCATTATTGTATCGGACAAACAAACTAAGTTCAGACAGCAATTTATTAACACCAAGACACTGGAAAGTATATCAGTTTGCACGTTCAAAAATCATAGAAAGCATTAACTCATTGCTTATATATTTGACAGTTACAAACTGACATTGATAGTCAATAATCAAGGAAAATTGAAATGCCAACAAATACCAAGACCAAGATGTTACTATGTTAGGCACATAATTAGAATACCCTGTAAAGTGTACAGGCTAGAAAGAGCTAGACACTTGTGGTTAGGCTGTGAAGGGACAGGGGAGGCATGCTACTATCACCCTGTGGTGACCTTGGTAGTGGATATCTTAAAAATATGGGCATTACGCCTTATTGTTAGTTATCCAGAAATTCATATATTTGGAAAGCTTGCTGCCTTGGCCAGAGATGTTGCCTCTGCTGGTGGCCTTAGCCCTTAGGGATTTTGGGCTTGAAATTCTTCTGTTTTCCTTGGTTCCCTAGGGTTGTTTGGGTGCTTTGTGTGTTTGTTAAGGTGATTTGCATGTGTTATCTGTGATTCCCGATTTTAGCTCTATCACATGATACTCATGAGATGTGTGAATTGTGCAAGTCATCTAGTTCCCAAGTAAGTGTACGATACCAATACTAGATGCCACAAAATATACTTACTAACAAGACAAAAGAAATGAGTCCAGTGACTATGCATTTTATAGGTTAATATGAAACAACTCCTATGTGAAATGCATTCTGAAACAACAAGTTTCACCTGTCTTTTGGCATACTCTTCTGCAATCTCCCCTGCCAAATTCCTGAGAGCAAACAAAGTTCGAAAATAAGGCAAATTCATTGCAATTATGTCAATAATTTGACTCAAAAGAAAAAATTGAAGAACAAATGTAGTCTATTGTTGAGACTTTGAAAGGAACCATTATGTCCATAAGAAACACAAAAAAGCATTATGTCAGAGTATAAGTGAATCATGTAGGCTTGACCGGTAGAAATCAGACACTTCATCAGACATGGAGCTTCATATTATAGTTTGAAGGAGAAAAACATGTGAAACAGGTTTCTAGCCAAAAAAAATTGACAGGTTTACATGAAGTTTAGATTATTAATTAGAGAGAAAGTAGTAGATTATTAGTTGTGTGTTCTTACTTTTTCTTACCAGAGGCATATCTTCAGCTCATGATCCAATGAACAGATTACTTTTGGGAAAACTAAATCCATGTAATAAATTATAGGTATTCATATCCAGCAACAAATGCATAGCAGCTAGAATTTAAAGTGATTTTTAAGATCCTTGTGGACAAAATGAACTCCCTACGGCTAAAGTTCTTGCAGAAAATTTGTTTATGCACTTCACGTAACATTGTAACAATACCCTGGGATTACAAAATCATAATATTGTTTGCAGCTGATAGAAGTGTATCTTACCTCACATATTCATGTCCCCATGAACCGATATCCCCTTCAGAACCCAACAGTCTGTACTTCAGGCTCTCCTGAAATATTGAGTTGTACAACAAACTAGTCATATTTTTTGCTGTGTACAAACCTTAGAAGCACAATATTAATACAAAAGTGGCCCAACGAAAAATGGCACATCCAACACAATCCGATAAAGGAACCCAATTATGGAAACTCATAAATGAAAGATAATGTTCCATGAAACAAAGCAATGCTTCAAAAATGATTTCAATAGTGAGAAATAAGTATACAAATAAAACAATAGTAAAGCAACCACATATTTTGACAAACAAGATGATACAAAAAGCTAACTTATGCAAACAATAGCAGGGATGCCATCAACAAGTAGAGATTAAGATAATATCCAGCAGTATAATAACAAATATATAACAAGAACTAGGAACAATTTAAGCTTATTTTCAAATGAAGCTAAATTCAGCTCACCCGTTCCCCTTCTGCTGACATTGTCAGGGCCAAAACCGAAAGGATGTCGGCCAACAATTTCTACATTATACAAACAAACATATGGAGTTAGAAATGACAATGTTTGATGGCTAAGACATTTCATGCAAAAATGAACCATAGATCACTTTATACCTTCACATCAGAATCTGCCATAGTCGCATAATATGCTTTTAGGGCTCCATAGTGTGGACGAAGAAATTTTAGAGGCTTTGGAACAGAAGTCATGGAGCTTGTAGCAGTTCGAATCTCTTGCCTATATAGAAGAAAAGGGAACTCTGAGATGAAACACAAAGAACTAAACTCATAGGGATAAACAATCCACAGCATACAACTGCACATTGATACATTCTTTAGAGAGCAGGATACACTGGTTTCTTTCTTTTGCAATCACCTTGAGCATATGGCAAGCCAAGCCCACAACTCTTCTATCTTACATTTTGAATTGGTATCTTACAATGCCTGTATTTAGACATTTATATGCTGGACATGATGAGCTAAAAAATCAGCCATACAAGAGTTGGATGAAGTGCTTTTAGTGCAGTCATAGTATTTCTTGAGCTTACCTAAGTGATTTTTCACCCAAGCTATAAAAATGGCGATCCTCCAAAGAGAGAAAAAATTTATACTGACTTCAATAGCTTATAACTGAAGGCACCGTTGTGACCATTCTATCAAAATGTACACAGAAAAGCTAAATCTGAACAATTCAGCTAATTATTTATGCCAAAGGCTACATCAGATTTCACAGCCAATACTGCCTGAATGTAAGACCGAGTTTGTACCATATATGATTCAATAAGAAAACTCAGAAGTCAACCCAACCAGTTTTCCCTTATGAATGATGTTAGCTACTAAGTAGAACTGGTGCAACCATGAGCCCATTGACCTCAATTCCCAAGACATCTACAATTCTTCAGCTGAAGGGAATACGAGTATATCTAGAGGGGAACTTCAAATATGGCTAATCCTATCAGAAGTTATGTATCAAGCAATTTCAATCTGTCCATAAAGATGCCACATTTGTACTATACGCATAACCAAGCCCAGAAAAATAAAGGAAAAAACATAACAAAAGAAACCTAGAACAGACTTTTAACTTCACCTCATATTCTCAAGCGCTGTCTTCTGCAGATTAGGGTCTGGATCCTGAGACCGCTCCACGTACAACTCCAAGTTCTGCTTCAAGGCCAAATCCTCTTCTGACTACAAAGCAAAATTTCACAATCAAACATTAAAACCGGAAAACAAAAATCAGCGAAAATTTCACAATCAAACATTAAAACCGGAAAACATAAATAAATTAGGTTAAGTGAAGACAGATCGAGAGAGCATACGAGATCTTCGTCCTTCTTATCGTCCTTCTTCTTGGGGTCCTTCGACGGGACCTTTAAAGAGGCCTCTTCACGTTCGGCTGTGCTCTTCGCCGGCGCCATTGCAGCGGTTGTCCGAAGTAGAAAGAGAATACGATGGAGTAAGAAGCAAGCTCCGATGAAAGAGAAGCTCGATGCTGGGGAGGGTTTTTGTTCGGTTTTCGTCTTCAACAAGCGAAACCGGAGCTTAGGGTATATATAGGCTGTTCATTTTCTATGAAAATTTTCAGAAAATGCTTAGTATTTAGTAATTTCATTTCAGAAAAAATTATTTGACAGCCGTCTTTATAAAAAATTATTCGGTTATAATTTATCCATTATGAAATAGTAGTTTTTAAATTTTAATAGTATGAGAAAATGTTAAAAGAGAAAATAACTATTTCTAACTAATAAAGTTTTTATACAACCAAAAAAAACTAATAAAGTTTTTATAATAGTTTCATCAAACGAAACCTACAAATTATATAAAAAAAATCCAAAGTATAATTTTTAAGAAAATAACATTATGAAACTTTTTAAGTATAATAAAAACGAGAAAGATGATTTATGAATAGAAATTTTTGATTTTACATTACATTACCTTCTTTTAAAATTAAATAGAAGGATCTTGTGAAACACTAAATTCAGCATCTATTTTACTCAGAATGTAGTAACTTAAATTCAAAAATGACTCTGAAACCTGAAACTCTCTCTTTTGCTAAACCTATCCCGCCCCTCACCCAAACTCAAACCCTAAGCTAGCACCAGCCGCCGTCTACCACCAACCCAATCACCCTCAAGATCAAGCTCAAACAACTCCACATCAACATAGTCATCCTTCGTATACGTTTAATTTTGTGTACCATCTTGTCTCCTGCAACCCATATCCCCCCAAAGGATGAAGCGGAGAGAAATTCTTCGGCTAAAGGGCGATATCGCACTCGGTATTTTCGACAGGCCGATCGGACTCTCTTCTGGGCTTGGACAAGTAGGCGGTGTTGGGATCTAGCCTTCCCTGTTGATGCTAACCTCCTTCCTCCGGACTGTGGGGTGTTTTCCTCCTTTCTCTCCCTCGTCTTCTGGATCTGGGAATGGGGTGGGGACGGCTCCTCGTTCCAATGGAAACCTCCGTTTTTGCAAGATCTGCAGACTCCCGAATCTATCGCCTGTGTTGGTGCAGTACACCTCCGAGCTCTTGAGCTCGCCGACGACGGAGATCACCAGATCCGAATTGACGAGCAGACGCGATGACCCGCTCGGCTCGGCACAGTTCAAGTCTTCTTCACTGCTTTGTGTCCTCTTCTTCACGAGTCAAGGTTTGTTCGCTCTGTTCTTCCCTCTTCTAAACCTCTCTACGAAATCTGTGTTGTGGATGAACCTTTCTATTTTGTGTGTGATGTTTGCTTAAAAATGTTGCACACTGCAGACCTTCATTGCTTGAACCCTAAGTTGAACTCTTACTACTTGATTCTTATTGTGCTAACCTGCCTGATCTAGAGTAGATGTCATTGTTTGCCTACTGCTTCCTTTCTTATGGTCAAAGATATTAACACCTTGTTTGGGATCTTTTGTTTTGCCTTGAATCCCAATGTGAACCTTACCTATTTTAATTCTCCTGAAAATGAGAGTAATCATGTTACTGTGGTCGAGGAGACCTCTAATCTTGATATTATTGATAACCAGACTAGCAACAAGTTGTCAAGCTGTTTCCATATACTTGTATTGTTAAAGGGATGGACTTCTTTGATTTCAATTCCTTAGTGTGGAATTTTCACATGCCTTTGAAGCTTCTGACTTTTCCTTACCACCTGAACAAACACATATGGATTCTATTCTATGGCTTCCACTATCTCATTCTTTACTCTATGACTTACAAGATTGAAAAGCATCAACACGACAATTTTTTTGTGAAACAACAAAATTTTTGTTGGATTATTACTTGTAATACCTTCATCTTGACTCTTTGTTATAGTGAGAAAACTATGTGGTGCACCATGTCACATAATCAGTGGAACAACCAAAAGTGGAAATCTAGAGTTGACTTCATAGTCAATAAACTAGCACATTTCAAAATCCTAGAAAATAGACAAAAGCTTACTCTCGAACACATAAACAAACAATATCTTGGAGGTTAACCCATATGGCAAGGTTTGCTATTTGCTTATTTTTGAACAATTTAATAATACATTATGAAAATTGGGTTGGGGGGGGGGGAATCTAGACTTGTTTGCTATCAGGTATGGATGGGATCGTCTGTGATGTTGAATCTTGAATTTATGAAAAATTTGAACTACTGGTTTGCATGGTTTGCTTTGTGCTCTTACTTCCTATTATCAGATTCTTTTACAAATCACGATCCTTACAATCTGAGCTGCCTTTATTCCAACGTACAGGTTGTCTGGATTATAAATGGATCAAAGATATCCTACAAGGAAATCAAGACCAACTCTTACAAGCAGTCTACACACAAATTGAGCAAAATGAACAACTACCAAATTCTAAACAAACTGCCTATGAACAAATATCATCAAAAATATGGGTGTTCATCTGGTCCAGATCGGACCGGATTTTTTCAAAAGTCTGGACCGGAGACCGGACCGGTCCAAGACCGGGTATTATTTTAAAATAAAAAATAAAATTCTTATTTAATATCTAAAAAACATTTATACTCCTAACTTTTTAACTTAAGGAAAATATCTATAAAAAACAACATTTAAACTCCGAAACTGTTTTTTTTTAATTTTTTTAGGTCCGGACCGGTTTTTTCCGGGTTTGGACTGGACCGGAACCGGATTAAGGAAAAACCTTGGACCGGAGACCGAACCGTAATTTCACCGGTCCGGTCTTTTCCGGTCCGGTCCGGTTTTCCGGTCCGGGCCGATTTTGAACAGCCCTAATCAAAACAACACTTCGGTACCATGAAACGGGGTTGTTCACTCTTGGAGGATGAACAATTCCGAACAAACATTCTGGATACTAAAAATGGTTGTACACACAAGTCCCATTGAAAGGGGCCTTATAAGATCTCATCTTAGAATGTATTTTGGAAAAGGGTGTCTTCTCTCTCAGAAAATGCTTATATTTTCCTCTAAATCTGTCCACCATTTTCACTCTGTGAATTATTGTGACATTACTGTCTACTATTACATCTCTGAAACTAGATCAAATATACAGGATAATATAAACTTGTCTATATTCATTGCTATCTATTATAGCATCCCGCCAGAATGCTGGTCTGGAGGCTTATTATGGGGTGATGTATATAATTACAGGCATATTTGTGTCAACGATTTTATCAATTCCTCCAACAGAAATCAATGGAAACCGGAACCCGGTCTAAATAAAACAATAGCAAAAGCAAAATCTAAACAACCACAACTTGGAAAAATTATAACAATCAAGAGCAAACTGTATCAGCACACTAAGGGTTTATTTAAGCCAATGATTATGTCAATATGGACCAGGACTAAAGAACAACAAACCAAAATTAAGACCCCTCAAAGTGTTAGGGGCAATACAAATTTTGGTTTTTTATGAAGATTACAACTTGGAAAAAAAATAATTTGGTTGGATATTAAATCATTTTACAAGATTGAAATGATTCAACTACTTGCTTTATTTGAAACAAGAATGAACAAAGAGTCGAGTGAAAAACTTTGGAAAAAAGCAGGGTTTGATAATTTTCACTGCATACCGGCAATTGGTTTCTCTGGCGGTATTTGCGTTATGTGGAAATCCTATCAACTCACAAATGAAATTCTTGAAGTTGATCGAATAAACACACGTTTTGTGAGCATTAAATACAAAAATATGTGTTCAAACATTACAACACTGCTTATTCTTACGTATGCTCTTCCCAACGAAACGGGCAAAAATGAATTTTGGGATACTATTATCCGCTTTATCAAAAATAGTTCTTATCTTTGTATAGTTATGGGGGACCTTAATGAGATTCAATACCATACTGAAAAAATGGGTGGCTTAACCTCACCACTGACAAAATTCACTAGATTAAAACATTTCAAATATGAATGCGAATTAATGGATATCTCATTTACAAGGAATACTTTTACTTGGCGAAAAAATAAAACCGAAATAAATAACATATATGAAAAACTTGATAGAGTTCTGGTACAACACCAAATCTTACAATGATATCCTGACATATGTACCAAAAATTATGCCTTTTCTAGCTCTGATCACTGTCCTATTTCAATTGAGCTCACCTCTGCAACTAATTTCAAAAACCAACCATTCAAATTCGAAAAAAATTGGATGACAAGAAAGGATTTCAGAAATGTTGTTAAACAAGCATCAAGGACAAATTATCATGGATCAAGAATGTTTGATCTCATTTCAAAAACAAAACTATTAAAAAAACATGCAAAATTTTAGAATAAAAACACTTTTGGTAATGTTTTTACCCAACTTCATAATTTAGAAAACACAACTGTCTGACATTCAAATTGAAATTTGTACAAATGCTAACAATATCCTAATACAGAGACAAATGAGGCTTATTGAAAAAAAGGAAAAACTACTCAGCTTCCAAAAGATTTTCTGGAATCAAAGAGCAAAAGTTAAACATATTAAATTCGTGGATGCTATCTATTTTCATAAAATAGCTAGTGGACGCAGAAATAGAAAAATTATAAAAGAAATTGTAACCCAAGAAGGAACTAATATAATTGGAGAAGAAAATATCATAAATGAAATTAGAAACGATTTCATTAAAAGATTTAAAAGTGAAGAAATGAACGAAGGACTCTTACGGGGAAATCTTGATTTAATTCAAGATGAAGGGTCTGTTTGGATTACGCATTGACATTATAATGTCATTTTTGACATTATAATGCCAGTTTTTGACATTATAATGTCATATAATGCGTAATCCAAACAGACCCGAAATCACCCCCAAAGATAATGAAAACCTAATAAGGAATGTATCAAATGAAGAAATTAAAAAAACTGTCTTTGAGATTGGTTCAGATAAATCACATGGACCGGATGGAATGACAACAGAATTCTACCAGAAATATTGGGATATTGTGGGACCCTCGGTTACTCAAGCAGTGAAAAGTTTTTTTCTTTATGGAAAATTACTCAAACAAGTTAATCATACATTTATAACGCTGATCCTAAAATGTGACAACCCTAATTCAACAAACCAATACATGCCTATAAGTCTGTGCTCTATAATTTATAAGATTATCTCAAAATATTTGACAACAAGATTAAAACAAACTATGGAAAAACTAATCCACCCTTTACAACGAGCTTTTATTGCAAATAGAGCTATCCAAGACAATATTTTAATTGCACATGAAATATTTCACTCTTTCAAAGCAAAACAAGGAAATGAAGGCTTCATAGCCATTAAACTAGATATGGAAAAAACTTATGATAGAATTAAATGAGATTTCATTCTTAAAACTATGGAGAAGTTTGGTTTTCACCAAAAAATCATTAATTGGATCAAAGAATGCATTACAACAGTCTCCTTTTCGGTTCTTGTTAATAATGGGCCTACGAAGATCTTTACACCAACTAGAGGATTACGACAGGGAGACCCCCTATCTCCGTTTCTATTTATTTTAGGATCGGAAATCCTAGCCCGAAAACTACAAGAAGCAACTACTATACCGCGAAAACCAATTGGTTTCCAAATTTGCAGACAAGGAACACAGATTCCTTTTTTGGCATTTGCGGATGACATCATGATTTTTTCAAAAGCAAATCCAGAAAATTGTAAGGAAATTAAGGATATTGTGGATGATTACTGCAAAATATCTGGACAAAAAGTTAATTTCCATAAATCAGCCTTTCATGTAACAAAGAAAGTTACAAGCACCAAAAAATTGTTAATCCAAGGAATTTTTACAATCACAAACATGACTTTCCTTGAAAAATATTTGGGATGTCCTATCATTAATGATAGAGTTAACTCAAATACCTTTGTTGACCTTTTAACAAGCACACAAAAACAATTAACAAAATGGAAAGCTAATTCTCTATCCCAGGCAGGAAGAACAACATTGATTAAAACCAATCTTGCTTCTAGACCAAATTACCTAATGCAAAACTTTATGCTTCCTACAAATACTCATAATGAACTTGACAAATTAAACAGAACCTTTTTCTGGAACAAAGATCCATCATATAAACTCCTTATAGGATGGGAAAAAATTTACAAACCTACACAACAAGGAGACCTAGGACTAGGGCTGAGCACGGACCGGAACCCGACTCGAACCGAACCCGAAAAGCCCGAAACCCGAACGGCCAAAAATCCGGGACCGAAGACCGAAGACATCGGTTCGGGTTCGGTTCGGGTCGGGTTCGGGCTAAACAACACTTTTCATTAAAAAACAGGCTAAATTACACTAAAAACCCAAACCCGAACCCGAACCGAAACCCGAAACTCTAATTTGGTCGGACCGAAACCCGAACCGAAGGCATGTCGGTTTGAGTTCGGTTTGGGTTTTTTGGGTCGGGTTCGGGCTTCGGTTTTCTCGGCCCGTGCTCACCCCTACTTAGGACTATGAAAATCAAATGACGTGAACAAAGCATTACAATTCAAATTACTATGAAAAATTCTGACAGAACCTGATAATTGTTGGGTTAAAATTAGAAATGAAAAATATCTAAAAACACAACACATTCTACACTATGAAAAAAGAGGCATATGCTCTTGGCAGTGGTCCAAAATGATCGAAATCTTTGATGATTTCAAAAAGAGACTCATTTGGCAAGTCAGAAATGGGAGAACAATAAAATTCTAGACTGATAATTGGTTATCAAAAAGTCCATTAAACAACATAATCAACACACAACAAATTCAGAACATTGATGCCTTGGTTGCAGATTACATTCTGCCAGACAAGACATGGAACAAAGAAAAGATTACACAACATGCACCAGGTGACATAGCTAAACAAATCACATCCATACCAATCCCAATTAATAACATTGAAGGTAGGATGTACTGGGAAGTCAGTAAAAACGAGTGGTTCTCTACAAAATCTGCGATGAACATGATTAATGAAAATAAACGATATAAAGCACATGATTCCTCTTGGATATGGAAACTGGACACTTACCCTAAGGTTAAAAAAATTCTTTGGAAAATCATGAAAAATGGACTTCCATCAAAAGCAAGACTAGCTGAAAAAGGAGTCTCAATTCCTCCAGGTTGTATTCGATGTAGGGCACAGATTGAAGATACTAATCATATCTTATTCTTTTGTAACCATACTATGAAAACCATTGAAAAAATTAATCGCCATACTCATGGGATTATCAAATCACTTAACATTGGAAATAAAAAAACATACGAACTAATTGAGGAAATCCGACAAAAAACTGATAATTCACAGTTTATAGAGCTACTTATTTCCTGGTGGGGAATATGGTTCTACCGAAACCAACAAAGTTTTGGAAGGATAAACAATGGCATAGACCCTATTAAGGATGTACCAACTTACATACAAAACCAAATTCATAATTGGAAACAAACAAAGAAATGGAATCCAGACTGTTTGAGTACAGATCAAATACAAAAAAAATATCAATACAAATAGAAGACGACCAAAGAAGAAGTGGAAAAAACCACCAGATACCATCATAAAAAATAAATACGGATGGATCCACTAAGACTAATGGAGAATCTAGTTATGGCTATATCTAGACCTGTACAAATGCGGGCCGGGCCTGAGCCAAATTTCGAGCCCATTTTTTGTGGGGCCGGGCCGAGCCCGTTTGTCGGGCCCAACATGCTAACCGTGCCCGTCCGGAAGAGCGGGCCGGGCCGGCCCGGCCCGCATGTAGGGATGCACAACCGGGTCGGACCGGTGGACCGATTTTTTATAAAAAAGTGACCCGTGGACCGGACCCGATCTATCCGGTCCGGTCCTTTTCCGGTCCACGGCCCGGACTAGAAAGCCCGGATTGTCATTTTTGGAGGGAGATTGGAGGCCGGTCGGACCGTCGGACTGAGAAGGTAGAACGGAGGGAGATTGGAGGCCGACGACGAGGCTGCGCCGCTCCGGGAATGTAGGGAGAACCGGAGAGGAAGCGACGACGAGGTTGCGCCGACTCGCCGGAGAGGAAGCCACATGAAGCGACGATGAGGTTGCGCCGACTCGCCGGAGAGGAAGCCACAAGAAGCGACGACGAGGTTGCGCCGACTCACCGTAGAGTGGAGGGAGATCGCGTTGTTTGAGAATTGAGAGAGGTCGAGAGTTGGAGTTCGAGTTCTGTTTCACTGTTTAAGAATTCAGAATTGAGAGAGGTCGAGAGGATTTAGGATTAGGGCCGGCTGTTGAGACTTTGAGAATTGAAGTATTGAACTGGGTATATATATATATATTTTTTAAAGATCCGGTTTAATACGGTCCGGATCGGAATTTTTCGGTCCGGTCCAGACCCGACCCGAAACCCGATTTTATGAAAAATCATGACCCGTGGACCGGACCGATAATAAATCGGTCCTAGACCGACCCGAAAAATTCCGGTCGGGTCCGGTCCGGGTTTCCGGTCCGGTCCAATTTTGTGCATCCCTGGCCGCATGTCATATAACATATTTTAAAATTATGTTTTTACTATATTTAAAAAAAAAAATTGGTATTTACCGGACCGGCCCGTTGAATTATTTTTTTTAATGTATTTTTTAGGCTATATTTATTTTTTTAATGTATTTTTTAAATATATTTTTATATAATTAAAATTTTATACGGGCCGGGCCGAGCGGCCCGTACGGGCTTGACCCTGTTACCGAGCCCGGCCAGCCAGTCTGAACGGGCCGGAATCCTTATCCGGGCCCGTAATTCCTGACGGGCCGGCCGACCGGCCCGCGTTTGCACAGGTTTAGCTATATCATCCGAAATAGCAAAGGAGAACCCTTATTCATCTTTGGTGAAAAGTGCGGATTATCAACCCCACTAAAAACATAAACCATTGCTTTCAGGAATGCTTTGTTTAAAGCTTATGAATTAGGCTTTGACAACATCCAAATTGAATGCGATTACCTTACAATTGTAAACGTTCTGAACAAAATCTCGCACTATCCTTAGGATATTGAAATTTTAATTTCTGATATCTTTTGTGTATTACAATTGTTTTCTTCAGTGCAGATTTTCCACATCTTCCGAGAAACTAACGATGTTGCGGACTACATTGCGAAGCTGACGCAACGAAGTCCCTTGTAAGACTTTAGAGATAATTTAGAACTTGTTGTTATCATCCGCAATGATGTTATAGACTGAAAAATCGTTCCTTCTGTGATTTCCTGTCTAATTTTTACCTTATCAAAAAAAAAACATCTACTCTACTCTGTAAGACACAACAAATTGATTATTGTTTTTTTATTTTACACACTACACTATTTAGATTGGACGAATTATGTTTGACCTAGGTTGCACATGGTTATTTTTGGATTAAATTATCCAAATCATATGTGGAATTATATTTTTTCTTTTATGAATCTTTCATTTTCCTATATTTTTTGCTTGCTATCCTAAATTGAAGTGATGTTCTGATTTTGGCCAAACCCAAAAAAAACATTATGACCTTTAGAAAGGAAAAATGTTAAATACTAAAAATGAAAAGCAAAAAGAGAAAAAGTTTCTAACATTGCAAAACATAATCTATTTTGTAGCAGTATATTTGGTATGATAAATGTTTTTGTTAAAATTTTAATAATATGTTTCATACCATCTCGACTTTTTTTTTATGGACAGACTTCAATACCATTTTTTCAAATGTGGGTCGAGTCGAGAAATATTTTGACAAGTTTAATTATATCATTTGTTTGTTTGTTATCAAAATTCTTCGACAATCTCCCATGCAAATATTTGTGCATAGAAGTCTAGAACAGCTTGATCACACACTATATAGAAGTTATTCTTTGTAATTGTGTTATTCCAAGTTGAGTAATTATATATTAAATCATTTCAAAGCTAATTAAAGTCTAATTATTTTGAAATTCAAATAACTTGCTGATTGAAAAACAAGGGTGAACTACCTCTTCAAACACGAGCTTGAGATGGACATGAGCCGAGCTAAAATTTAAAAGTTGTCTAGATATTCGAGCCGGGCTCGGAAAAATGGGATGATTTACCTGTCCAAGTCCGCCCATGGTGACGGGGCAGGCTGTCCATTCGGCAGCCCGCAATGCATTTTATACTACTATTTAAAACATGTCTAATATATTCAAAACATGTTGCTGCTACAAATTCAATACAAACATGTTTAATGAATCATTCAAAAATTAATATGCAACCTATGAACTTGAACATTTAAACACGGTTTAATGAAGCCATAACTTCAAGTCTTCAATGTAACATCTGCATAAATGTCTTATGAAAACGTGTTAAACTATCGATATTTATGAGAAATGAGCACTAGATTTGAGGATGGAGATCTGAGGGAGAGAATTAAAGCTGACGAAGAAGGAGATCTGAGCGGGATGGAGTGATGGAGATCTTAGCGGGATGGAGTGATGGACAATTTGGTTGGATTTTGGAGAATGGAGAGGGAGAGAGCTAGATGTGTGTGAGGCTGTGAGCCTTTGAGGGAGAAGGTGAGAGAGACTGAGGGTAGAAATTAGGTTACAAATTTATGTGATGATTTATATATGTAATATATATAATATTTATTTTAATTTATTATAAATAATATGGGTAGGCGGGCCAGTCCGACGGGCCATATTCCTTATCCATACCCGTCCTATTTTTTTCATGGACGGATGAGTCAAATCTCTTGTCCAAACCCACTCTTATGGTCGGGAGAGTTGGGCGGTACGGGCAGACTAGCCCGCGTTTGAACGAGTCTATATCAAATGATTCATAGATTTGCTTATTGGAAGCATTTATGTTACCGCGTTTGAACGGGTCCATTACGTAATTAGAAAAAACTAAAAAAATGTGATTTATCTGGCTGATTTATAATATTTTTTTATATATATTTTGCTGAATTATTTCATATATTTATTTTAACAAAAAGTTAAAATATCAAAATTATTTTTTTTCCTTCGTTTGATCTCATATCCCCCTTCGAGACACCAAAACAATCATGGATCAACTTTGCTTACGTGTTATTTTGCGATTAATCCTATTTTTAGTTTACTTTTTTTCCTTAAACTAACTAAATTTATAATATAAAAATCTTCAAAATTTCATCAAATAACTCAATTTTTTTGTATGAACAGTACCTTTGATCTAATATAAATATTTTCTTTTATTTGGATATTAATTTTCACATTTATATTCTACGATAAAATTGTTATATAAATATTTTAACTTAATATAAGGGTCAAATATATTATCCATTGTGAATATATGCATGGAATTTTAAATTGAGTTTGCCTTTTATTTTATCTTTTTTGAGTAATTAAAATGAAAAATACTTTTTTAATAATCATTGAAATAAATATATTCAAATATTGAGTTCCACCTTATTTTTCAATAATTATTTTTAATATTCATTATAATAAATACATACGAGATAATATCATGTTTATTAGGTTGATGTCACTTCTTTAGTTCTTTTCCATATGCAAATGAAATATCTACAACATAATATTTTATATCATAAAGTAGCTTGTTATGATAAATATTGGTTTCGTAACCTTACGTATATTATTATTTTCGTAAATATTAAGAAATCATTGTTTTATATTGTGATTTTTACAAGTATCGTTGAAGGTGTAACAACAATTTTGAATCCTCATTGTTTAACTACATATATTTTCTTGAAAAACATAAATCTTATTTTAATATAAATATTTTATTTTTAAATTTACATTGGCCTTATTCATTAATTATACATATATAATTTTATTTTTTAAAATTTTAAAATCTTCAGCTTACTTTATTTTATCCATGTTTAACCAAAACTTAGTTTGAAGGTATAATATAGTAGCTAATATTACTAATTACATTGAGTTCCACCTTATTTTTCAATAGTTATTTTTAATATTCTTTATTTTATCCATCATATTGATTCCGGCCCCGCAAATTCTACGTGTCATTTTGAAGTTAATTCACGTTTTTTAAATATTAACAATTCTATTTAATTTAAATAACAATATTAATCATAACTACCTTTAAATCTATAAATTATATATATATAACTTTATTGAATGTTTGTATACATGAAGGTGATGAATTTTTTATAAAAAAATACAAACAATAAGCTTATATTTATATAACTAATATATCTTATATATTTGAACTTTGACCACCGTATAAGCTTATATAACTAATAGGGGTGTTCATCCAGTCCGGACCAGTCCAGATTTTTGAAATCTGGACCGGAGACCGGACCGGACCTATTCGGTCCGGTCCAATTTCGGTCCGGTCCAGGACCGGTTAGACCGGATTTTTTATAATTTAAAATAATTAAATTCTTATTTAAAATCTTAAAAAAATATCTAAAAAACATATATACTCCTAACTTATTAAATTTAAAAAAAATCTATAAAAAAAATACATATAAATCTCCCAAAAAACATATAAATTAAAAAAAAAAAATCTGGTCTACCGGTCCGGACCGGATTTTTTCTGGGTTTGGACCGAAACCGGATTAAGGGAATTACCTGGACCGGAGACCGGACCGTATTTTCACCGGTCCGGTTTTCTGGTCCGGTCCTCTTTTGAACACCCCTAATAACTAACTTTGAATCTATAAATCATATATATATACAACTTTGTTGAATGTTTATATATATGAATGTGATAAGTTTTTTATAAAAAAATACAAACAATAAGATTATATTTATATAACTAATATATCAAAGCTTATATTTATATAACAATAAGCTCATATTTTTTTATTAAAAAACAAACAATAGGATATGGTTGATTAATGAAATCTCACAACAACCTTTAAAAAAAAAGTAAAATCTCACAATAATCTTTCATAAAAAAAAAAAAAAAAAGTGAAATCTCACAACAACGTAACAAATCGGTTATGTGATTTGAGTACAAAACCAAACCCGATTATTTGTGTAGCTTATGATTATAATAACAAAACTTAATGCCTCCGATTATTTACTAGCATTAACCAACTTTTGAATTTGAAATTTTATCCTACGTAGCTGAAGTTTTTTTTAATTTTCATGTAAAGCCCAATTAGATATTGTTGTTTAATGAAATCTCACAACAATAACTGAATGGAGCCCATCTATAAAATCTCACCACATTCTAATTTTTTTAAGAAGAACTAATCATTTAACTGTCTAACAAATCTTTGAATTAAAACCTACGTTGATGAACTTTTATCCTAACAAATCTTTGAACTTGAAATTTTATCCTACATTGCTTTTTTTTTTTCAATTAAAACCCATGTGATTTACATATCTGTCCACAATTATTAAAACCAAATCTGATATAATTATAAAACTGAATTATGTCTAAAAATTCGGTTCTGTTATTTGAGTTCAAAACAAAACTGAATTCTTCAAAAAAACTCTGTTCTTTGATTTGATTTACATATCTGTCCACAGTTAGTAAATCATATCTTTCCTTTTTATATAAGAAAAAAGGAAAAAAGGTTCATATTCTTATATATAGATTATTCTGGTCTATGTAGTGCATTACGTATTGGAGCAGAAGTTTGATATTTGAGAATCGGTGTATTCATCTCTATTTACTTTTTTAAGCTTACATTATGATATTTATATGTATTGCATCCTGCTCACATATATCTAAAAATGCATGTTTACATTATCTAGGTATTCTAATGGCCAATTATATTGAAGAAATTACTGAAGTGAAAGGTGTTTTGACACTCAAAGTTCGTATTGTTGGCATGTGGAAGAAAACAAATTATAAAGGAAGAGACAAAATTCACATGGTTATGATAGATGAAAAGGTTAATATATTTCAGAGACACTATATTATATTTTCATTTTCAGCAATTAATTTTTATTATATACATTACTAATGAACTATTATTTTTTTCATGCAGAATTTGTGGATTGAATCTACCATCCCAAGTTGATTTGTCAACAAATTTTCACAAATGATCAAGGAGTATTCCATATACAAAATATCAAATTTTTATGTTGAAGAAAATACTGATAAATGGAAAGTTACTCAACATTCATATAAAATAACATTTACTTTTATCATTGCAATAGGAACAATATCGTTGAGTCAATAAATTCAATATATATAAAATTTTATATATATTGAATTGATAAAACATGGTTTTTATTAAAGAGATCATTCTTACCACAAAAATCTACATTTTTTCATCAAATATTTTTTTTTGTATGCTCAATTAAATATCTTCTAATATTATATATTGATGTGATAATATATCCTTTATCATATCATTTTCCGTTTAGTTTTTACAAATTTATCATGATACATGTGAACAATATTATTCAAACTTTCTTCTTTTTTTACTAATATTGTGAGTTTATGATTAATATTTCTTCATAAACTATATACAAATACATCACTTTAACATAAAGTTTTATTAAATATACACATAAAAGTGATGTTAAAGCTATACTAAAACATCACCCTAATAAAAATATGCGTGCATGGCACGAGTTATGAACTAGTCTATATTAAAGCCAGCTCTTTTTAAGTCACCGGAGTGTTTTAGGCTAAGTTGTTAAGGTTTTTTTTTTCCTTCTATTTATTATTATTATATTAAATAATCAGCAAAATATAAATTAACAAAAAGATCTTAACAAGATTTTTCAAATTAATTAGCTCTAAATTTTAAAATCTTATCAAATCTTGACCAAAATCTCATCAAACTAACTTATTTTTGCAATAAATGTTAACGTAATTTTCTATTTGATGAAAATGTAAATGTGATACATATATTTTTGTTAATGCAACAATAATATTAATTGGCATTTAACATCATCAAAAAAATATTTAATTAATTAATTTAAATATTAAATATTGTATAAGGTTAGGTTATATACTTAACTTTAGATACCATATATTTTAATGATTATTTTGGTAAATGTCACGAATTAGTGACAAACTATTAGCAAATTAAATGAACTCATGTAAGTTAATTAATATATTGACAACAAGATTAGTGAACCCACTTAAGTTAATTAATATATTGACATAGCAACAAGATTAGTGAATCCACTTAAGTTAATTACTAACAGTCTTTAGATAACATATATTTTTAATGATTTTTTATTTACTTACAATGCATTCACATTTTAAATTTTAAATAAACCCACGTAAATTTGATAGAAAAAAATCCACTTGATAGATTTCACATTTTCAAGATTTAATTACAAATTATTTATGAACTTGAAATAATTGACGATGAATAAAAAATATGTATGAAATTATCAATATACATATTTGAAATATAATTCAATTGGGTTTTATTTGATTATCCAATTGAGTTAATTTAGTTTATTAATAATTGCGATAATATAAATGCCCAACACATATATATATATAATAATAAAACAATGAGTAAATTAATATAATTTTATTTTCAATAATATCATCTCAATGTCTAAAACCTGAATTGAATATTACAAAAGGTTAAAAAAAAACTAACAAAAGTATTATTCTATCAACAAACTTAAGAAGTTTTAAAAATAATATAGATCTAAACATATCATCAGTAACATATTGTTGAAAGATTGACAAATAACATCGTACTAACCTATTGAATTGAAGAAAAAAATAGTATATTTTGATTCATAAATTCAATATCGGATACTATTTTACTCTAAATATACAAAAAAATAATTCTTGAGAATTGGTTAAGTAACATGTACAATCATAATTTTTACATATATTTCGAGTGATTTTTTTCCTATAATGTTATATTCATATATCCAATCACTTTCTTTCTATTAGTATGTAAATGTTTGGAAAAAATCTAATATAACTATATGTCAGTATATTATCATTTCATGTATATCTTATCTTTTATAATCACGTAGTCATTAATTTGTATACATGTGACGTTTATTCGTATGCTAAAATTTTCTTTCATACATATAAATCGGCTCGTGCATGGCACGAGGGTTTAAACTAGTTGGTTTTTTTATTTTACACACTACACTATTTAGATTGGACGAATTATGTTTGACCTAGGTTGCACATAGTTATTTTTGGATTATGTGCTTGTTTGATTGTCAGTCAAAAATCCATGAATTTGAAAATCCTATAAAGTTTATTTCAATATATGTGTTTGGTTGTGTTTTTTATATTGGAAAAACTCAGGAAGTTAAATTATCAGGATTTATACTTCTTCCGAAATGGGGGATTTGCACTTACCATGATAGGGGTGGGTAAGATATACTTACAACATTTTTTATTTCAATTTTTTTTTCTTTTTCATTACAAATCTCTTAATTACCCATGACTCAAATTATTAAATTTAATGAATAAGGGTTATAAGAGTAATTTTATATAAATTTCCATGAATTTTGACTTTTATCCAAACAAAATGTAGTAATTTAATTGATGAGAATTAAATTTTAATCAAACACATTTATCAAAATCCTAGAAAATACAATACTATGGAATTACAATTCATGGGAATTAACTTCATAAGAATTGTACTTTCCGTGTTTAACCAAACGAGCACTAAATTATCCAAATCATATGTGGAAGTATATTTTTTATTTTCTGATTCTTTCCTTTTCCTATGTTTTTTTTCCTTGCTATCCTAAATTGAAGTGATGTTCTGATTTTGGCCAAACCCAAAAAAACATTATGACCTTTAGAAAGGAAAAATGTTAAATCCTAAAAATGAAAAAGCAAAAAGAGAAAAAGTTTCTAACCTTGCAAAACATAATCTATTTTGTAGCAGTATATTTGGTATGATAAATGTTTTTGTTAAAATTTCAATAATATGTTTCATACCATCTCGACTATCAATTTTTTTTATGGACATACTTCAATACCATTTTTTTCAAATGTGGGTCGAGTCGAGAAATCTTTTGACAAGTTTAATTATATCATTTCTTTGTTTGTTATCAAAATTCTTCGACAATCTCCCATGCAAATATTTGTGCATAGAAGTCTAGAACAGCTTGATCACACACTTTATAGAAGTTATTTTTTGTAACTGTGTTATTCCAAGTTGAGTAATTATATATTAAATCATTTCAAATTTAATTAAAGTCTAATTATTTTGAAATTCAAATAACTTGCGGATTGAAAAACAAGGGTGAACTTCTATTATATAAGATATGCATACTCATATTAGACCTCTTCAAACACGAGCTTGGGATGGACACGGGCCGAGCTAATTAAATTTTAAATTTTGTCTAGATATTCAGACCGAACTCGAAAAAGTGGAATGATTTACCTGTCCAAGTCCGCCCATAGTGACGGGTCAGGCTGTCCATTCAGCAGCCCGCAATGCATTTTTACTATTTATTTTTTCAAACATGTCCAATATATTCAAAACCTGTTGCTGCTACAAATTCAATACAAACATGTTTAATGAATCATTCAAAAATTAATATGCAACCTGTGAACTTGAACATTTAAACACGGTTTAATGAAGCCATAACTTCAAGTCTTCAATACAAAACACCTGCATAAATGTCTTATGAAAACGTGTTAAACTATCAAGATTTACGAAGAATGAGCACTAGATTTGAGGATGGAGATCTGAGGGAGAGAATTAGATCTGACGAAGAAGGAAATCTGAGGGATGGACGATGGAGATCTTAGCGGGATGGAGTGATGGACAATTTGGTTGGATTTTGGAGAATGGAGAGGGAGAGAGCTAGATGTGTGTGAGGCTGTGAGCCTTTGAGGGAGAAGGTGTGAGGGACTGAGGGTAGAAATTAGGTTACAAATTTATGTAATGATTTATATATGTAATATATATAATATCTATTTTAATTTATTATAAATAATATGGGCGGACCGGGCCAGTCCGACGGGCCATATTCCTTACCCATACCCGTACTATTTTTTTTCATGGACGGATGGGTCAAATCTCTTGTCCAAACCCGCTCTTATGGTCGGGAGAGCTGGGCGATACGGGCAGGCTAGCCCGCGTTTGAACGGGTCTATATCAAATGATTCATAGATTTGTTTATTGGAAGCATTTATGTTACATTATCTACATGCTTTGGAGCATCGATGGATGCACAAAACATCATTTGCAGATATAAATATCACCAGCTGCAGTTACTTCTGCTCACAACAAAGCCAACTACAGAGAATTGGCATCCAACACTGAAATTGTCAGTCCCCCCGTCTGCATAGTGAGAGAAGAGGTTTTCAATGTTTCTTCGCGTGCCTTTGGTAGAATGCTTTGACCCTTTCAAATGCTTCTTCCAGCAGAGTTGGTTCAATGGCAAAGGTTATTCTAAGCCAATTCTTCATCCCCACAGCAACACCTACCAAAATCAAAGCCGAAAGAGCATGTGAAAGGCGTTTAAAGTGAAACAATGGAAACTTAGAACAAGAAGAAGAAAAAAAAGGCTTTTGGCTTTTTAATGCTATGATGACATGTAAGAAGCTGCAGATTTACGGCCTTTTCACATAGGTGTTCATGAAATTAGGCCGATTTCCAATTCTACAGAAGTATTTTCACCAAGAGGTGAAGAGATAGCAAAGCACAAATGCTGGCTATATATTTTGTGAGATCTTTACCAGGTAGGATTATCACAGATTCCTCCTTGGCAAGCTTGTTGCAGAAATCAATATCATCTTTGATTCCGTCCAACATAGAAGTATCTAGCTTGACCTGCAAGGATATGCATTGCATCATGCATTTTATGTTCATCTTGAACTTTATTCTCTACAGATAGTGATGAATGTAGAAAGTTTATTCGCTTACCATTGCAAACATTCCACCTTGAGGCTTGAATGAGGATGTAATGCAAGGAACCTCCTTTATTTTTTCCCAACAGATATCCACGTCTTTACGCAGTATATCAAGAATTCTTGAGAAGAAATCATCTTTCGTCTTCTCAAGGAGTTGAGGTATTGCTCCCTGAGGAACCATAGATTTATTTATTCGATAGAAAATGGATAACCAAAAGCATCTTGTTCTCAAGTAAGTGATGTACTAGAAAACTTCCATCCGAATATAAAAAGCTATGCACCAGTGTATCAAAAGGAAGCCCCAACAACACCATGTTCAGCTAACAACTTATTTGATTATTTTAATCGCAAACATCAATACTCTTACATAAAGCTATTTTGGACTCTCAAGCTACATTTTAACTGTAAGTAGTATTCTGGTCCTTCTGCATACATACTTTATTTTAAATAGAAAAATTAGGGCTAAGGATTCCATTAATTGGTACATTTAGACCTTTTTCTTATACTACAAGCATCATTCATCGATTTATAGCACAAACAAGTTGCATAAATCACATAAACCCCAACATTCTTTGAATAGTAACCCACGTGTCAAATAACCTAAGAAGAGAAGAACGTGGTGAGTAATCATCTAAAACTTAAGAAGATTTTACAGCCTACATTTACAAACATTTTCTTAAATTTGAATTCAAACCATTTGTTAGCTTCCTAACCTAAACATTCAAGTCATTTTCAAATAAGCTTGGAAAATATTATGTTGGTGGAGCAGTGCTGTCTATTCATCAAGAAGAATCACACACTGGTTTATTATATGTGCTTCGTGAAGAGTAAATGATGTGTCATTAACATATCTTAGCACCATTTTGCAAGGGATTTGGTTTATGCTTCTGCAGCTATGTGTTCAAAGAATATTTGCGAAATTAACACTGACCTGAATGAAGGTTGGAGGACTAGAACAACATTCGAGGTAACTCTTAATGCACTTCGTAAGCTGAAAAATATAGCACCAGTATGTCATTCATAAAACAATATCATGTAACTTAAGAAAAGTAGTATCAGATAATTAGCAATATATCATTTCTTAAATGTCTTCCAAGTTCCAACTATTGCCATTTCAACTTTTTTATAATGGTGAACCTATTCATCAACATCTTTTGGATCAACCATATTTCGACTGAAGAAAGGAAGAGATAACACCAAGATCAGAGGGAGGGATCATGGCATCATTGTATTAAGATTAGAAAGAGAAAACCAAAGATACAATACCATTACTATGGTTAATGTTAGTCCTTTCAAAAAGGGAAAAAAATCTTATATCTATTTTGCGAACCATAGAATTTAGTGCAATTCTTCCATATGTGGAAAGAAAAATCATATGCATTGCAAATACACTACTAAATAAAATGAAGAAAAATTCACATGGATAATTAATCAAATTAATGTAAAGATACTAAATTATTCAGAATGTTATGTTAGCTTTAAAAAATATATATATATATAAGTTCAAAGATGGCTAACCCGAAATTCCTTCAATATGCCATTTGGATCAGTCGTCACAAGCCAACCAAGCCTCCAGCCAGGAACAATCCATCGCTTGGAAATGGAACCAAGGGTAAGAACTGGTGCAATGGATCCAAAAGTACCCATTGGAATAAATGGGTTGCTCCCAAATGTAAGATGGTCATACACTTCATCAGAAATTACAAGGATTCCAAGCTTTCTAGCAGTCTCTGCCACCTATTAAATGTTTGGATTAGAGCATTCATTAATAGCACTCAGATCACAAATGCTCGAGAGAATTTGAGCATGATAGTCTCCCCTCTTATGTAAGCATACAAGCTGATTACTTAATAGTCAAAGCAGATATTACAAAGGATAACAATCAAAACAAGAATATCAAACTCAAGAAAGAAAGAAAAAATAACTCTTAAAAAGTTTCTGACTAGTCAAAACCTTTTGGAGATGCTCATATGTGTAGACATTTCCACAAGGATTGCCAGGGTTTATAATGACCATTGCTACAGTATTCTCATCAGCAAGGGCTTCAACAGCATCAAGGTCAACCTCCCATCCTTTTTCAGGAAGAAGGTCAAAATGGCGAACCTCAAGCTTGCAAGAACCAGCCCGAGATTCGTAGTGTGGAAAACCTGGCCTTGGCAACAAGACGTTGGCGCCAGGACTGGCAAGAGCTGATAGTGCAACTTCTATTGCTTGGTTGCACCCGAGGGTGAGATGAACATCATCTGGCGAAATCTTATATGGAAGATCACGAGAAAGATACTCTGCAACAGCCCTGCAAATAATAAGAGAACATCATTTAGCAGCCAAAAGAATTGCAAACAGACACTATGCAAAACCGTCATAATCCAACCAAGCATCCTGGAACCTTCAAATTCCACAGCACTTCATAAAATATCCATCGGCAAACAGTCACCTTAATATCAAGAACTGATAATGCCGAGTCTGGTGACAAGTGATATATGCCAGATTAGGTGATGTAACAGATAGTTATTGCTAATCTGACTCAATTAGGGGCGGTTAAATGTAATTTATCCTTTTGTATAAACACGCTGAAGGTAAGGTATCCAATGAGAAGAGTTTAACCTCATTAGTTTTCCATGTAGGCAAGGCAGAAATGGAAATCTATGAAGAGATGAATTCGCACCATCAATCTTTAAAATGCGAGAGCAGATTTTAATAGAGCGAAGTGATAAGTAGAACTAACTGGCGAGCAGGGAGGAATCCTCCGATAGCAAGGCAATAGCCGTCGAAGGAGCCGGAGCGTAGGGCGTCAACAACGGCGTCTACGGCGGCGGGGGTGGTGCGAAAGCAAGGGAAGGAAGAAGGATCACCGTGGCCGATAGGAATGACACGGCGGTTGTCTGCGGGATTGAGGCTTAAGAGAATCTCGGTAAGCACGCTTCTCACTGATATTCCGGAGGCCGCGCAGAGCTCCTCGTTGCCCCTAATCCGCCATTTTTGCACCTCCTTCTCCATCTCTCTCTGATGAATCTCGCTGCTATGGCGGATTGTTGGAGCGCTGGCCTTGTGGGAGTCGTTGACTCGTTGCGTGCGCCACTGAAGCATTTTATAATGAGGACAAAATCCAGCCGAAAAAAATTGTAATAATCCAGGTCTTTGTGTGGTGGACCGGTAGGTTAGTAGGTAGACTGCTGCTAGTGCTGGTGAGTGGTGGGTTTGATTTGAATACATCTTAATCATGATTATGACCCGTGGTTAAGATAATCATATGTTTGAATTATAATACATTAAATTGAATTATGCATTCTCTTAGTTTAAATTTTATTATGCATTATGAATTCGTTCTGTTGGGAGTGAGTTAAATGGACACTTCAACTCTCACTTTAACTCCATTTCCCTTAATGTTATGAGTAATATTAAACAAATTGTTTAAACTTCAACCAAGTTTAACCAACTTCATCTCCTCCTTCATACCAACAGAACGGACACTATGTGAATTTTAAACAGCGAGTATAGATGTAATAATCCAAGTCCACTTTAAACGACACATTAACGGCTTAAATGGAGTCCAAATTGAGCAAGGCATGTGGTTATGGACTCGTGACATTACAAGATATTATCGGGGTTGATGCTTGGTGGCGGCGGAGGAAGACCACTAGTGTCAGAAAAACACCACAGCAATAGCTTCAAGAAAACAAAAGAATTGTGATGATTTCCAGACTTTTTGAATGAGTTGGGTGTCGAAAATGCTACTCGTAATTTCTTAGCACAATTGCGCAAATCTGCCTTCTCAATTAGTTCAGAATTGATTGAATTCCGTCAATTTTGTGCGGTTAACTCACGAACGTGTCATCAAATTCTCGGATTGATTTTGAGCAATCTTCACATTAATCAACCCCAAAATTTGAGGGATTTAATAGAGGATTGATAGATCTTGAATGCCTCATCACTTATCAATTTGATCTCAAATGCTCCAATTTCGGCTTTGAAATTCGAAACCCTAACTCGCAAAACAGAGAAAGAAGAAGAAGACAACTCACAAATTTGGCTTAACACACGCCCCTCTTGTTAGGATAAATTGCACATTTTTTCCCAAACTTTCTAAAGTGAGGCAAAAACGCCCTATTTAAATTACAAAATTATTATAAAGTTACCCACATTTTATTTTATAACTATTGTTACACTTAATTATTAATTTCTACACTACGTTGTTGTAACATTTTTGATAATTTGTACAAAAATATTCTAAACTTAATTTTTGGACTTAAGTTTTTGAAAATTTAAATTACTCTTTTATAAAACTACTATATTTTTATTATATTAATATTTCCAATTTTTTTATAAAACTACTATATTTTATTTCTTTTATAAAAGAAATAAAATAAAATTTCCAACTTTTTTATTATAAAAAAGTAATTTTATAATAATACCCTTATAATATAAGGTGTGTTATTACAATACTAACCCCTTTAAAATATTTTCGACCACGAAACTAGCACTACTTAGATAGAAGGATGAGTTTTCACATTGATCTCGCTACCTGAGGTTAATATCCTTAAATAATTTGGTCCTCAAAACGGATCTCATATAAGTTTTCTCGATCTTCACATTACCTCTTATATGTCGTCTCCATTTATTATACAAAGTAATAATTCATAAATCCATCCTGAAGATTATGACTATCTTAGAATAATAGTCTCCAAGATTATCTCACTATTATGTGCTACTCACCATAAAGTTCTTGATATATCTTAAGCAAAAGAACAACACCTTTCTTTTTAATTTTCCTTTTGATGATCATATCCAAAAGTACATACATCATAACCCAAATATCAAATCTTTGTAATTCCCCTGTAAGCGCTCTATGAGCCATTGGATCTTCCATGTCCTTGGACTGGGACACCATCCCATCACCCTAAATTTTGCAAACCAAACTTCAAATCTTAGTAACTCCCAAGTATTATATCTTCTTATTCCATAATTATACATCTTACAAATTCCATTATTTATCTTAATAAAAATTTGGTCCTGATGCCTATCTCTAACTCAAAATTTTCCTAAAAATTAACTCATTCAAATAATTTATCTTAACTTAAGAGTTAAGACCCTTAAGATTCCTTATTTTTGCCAAAATAATTACACAATAGTTTATTCCTATTATCCTCAAAACATGATTTTGATAATTGATTTAACACCATAATGATCAATCATTTTATTTCATAATACAAGTTATAAGATAACTGTAATAACCCACCTTAAATTAAAAAAAATATTATTTTAATTTTATTTTGATAATAATAAAAGTTATAATATTTTTTTATTTCACTCATAGAACTATAGAATGGTAATTTAAATTTTTATTTTAACTTAAGTCCTGGAATTATGGCAAGATAATTTTTGTGCAAATTATCAAATGAGTTACAATAATATAGTGTAGAAATCAATAATTGAGTGTAACCATAAATGTAATTTTGAAAATAAAGTCTATGAAGTTTATTACGAATAAAATGATTCTTAACCTAAGTATGTTATTTTTTTATATTATAAATTACTAAGTTATGTTATCGTTATATTAATATTAATTTAAATAAATTTATGATCGGGAAAGTACGTAGTAATAGATAATATATTATAAATATTATAATCACTCACTTAGGAGCTTGGGCTTCCTTTGCAGGAAGGCTCATCCCAAAGCCCAATAGAAAGCCCACTTAGGAGCTTGCATTGTTGCGGTGGACGAAGCGGAAGCGAGAATAGCTCGTCGATGTGGGATCTCTGAGCGTGTTTTCCTGATTTAGTTTGAAGACTCCAAGCGGCCAGACTCGCTTTTATCAGCCTTCTGCCGACTCGCCGCCCAGCGACTACGCCGACTCCTTCCGGCTTGGCAGCTTCATCCTCCTTTCCGCGACGCGGCGACTCCTTCCCAGCTTCACCTCCTTTCGAGTTTCGACTCCTTCAAGCATGTTAGCCCCGATATTTAGTTTTACTTCCTACTCTCTTAATTGTATTTTAGATGGTGAATTCGTTTAGATGGTGAATTAGCTGATGTATTGCTAGAATTGTTAATTAGTAATTTCTCAGTTAGTTCTTGGGATGAATTTGGATGATTTGTTGATTTAATGCACAATTGTGATTTCAATTAGGATGCTTGTTAATCAGTAATTTTTCCTGTTATTAGATTACGGCTGTTGAATTGCTCTTTGTTTGGATCTCTAGTTTCCTTATTTTGTTAGTTTGCAAGATGTTGTTTGAATTGCTCATTTCTTAGGCTGTTAATACCTTGAGTGTTGTCCCTTAGTATGCATCCTTTGATGATATACTTATTCTACAAATTTTAGATTGAGGTTTCCCCCTATTCCATTCCCGTTTATTCTCATAAATTCACAGGTTCTTTTATTCTCATAAATCTGGACTGCTTCTGATTCGAGTTCATCCTTGACTGTTCACTTGCTTATATTTGAACCATCTTCTTCTTTCAGGACAAGTTTCGTCGTGGTTTTTTGAAAGAGAGACAAAATTGCCTTTGAGTGATTAGTTGGTTTTGAACCAGTAAGCTGAGCATGATATAAGTATTTGAACTTGACAATGAAGCGGAATGTTTATATCAATGACGACGAATCAACACAAGAGCTTTACCTTGACAACTGCATATCAAACAGAAAATACACCATACTTAATTTTCTCCCAAAAAACTTATGGGAACAATTCAGGTAATCTGAAATCAGTACATTTCAAATAAATTTTTATTTGATTTGAACTTGACAAGATTTGTTCTATTTTAATCCCAATTGGGTTTCATAGCGCTGGAGGTATTGAGACCCAATTCATTTTCTGTCTCATTCATGCACTAGCGGTAGATTAATAGCTAATATATTTGTATTTGTTTACTTCTTTCTCCAGCCGATTTATGAATCAGTATTTTCTGCTGATTGCTTGCCTTCAGCTATGGCCACTTATCACTCCTGTAAACCCTGCCAGCACTTGGGGCCCACTAATTTTCATTTTTGCTGTCTCGGCAACAAAAGAAGCTTGGGATGATTATAACCGATATCTTTCTGATAAAAAAGCCAATGAAAAAGAAGTATGGGTTGTGAAACAAGGAATCAAGAAACATGTATGTGTTTTTTCCCCCCTATCTTACTTTTACTAGCATTTTTTATGGTTTAACTATATTTTAAACCTTATTGCACATACCACATGGCTGAAGTATGATGATAATATATATATATAAAAAACCTTAAATACTTGATCTGATAGCTGAGATTTGGATTTTTTAAAATCCAAAAAACAGGTCACGCGATACCTTATGTGAATTTTGGGGTATTGGGTGAGTTTAAGAGTAGGATATCCTATATCTAACCCAATTTATCAATTCACACAAGTGTCTACAAGACTACAACCTCAATTTCTCACAGCTGAGTATGTTTTCCTCCAGATCCAAGCGCAGGATATCCATGTGGGTGACATGGTGTGGCTTCGTGAGAATGATGAAGTTCCATGTGATCTTGTTCTTCTTGGTACGTCTGATCCTCAAGGCCTCTGTTACATAGAGGTAAGTGAGTTAGTTAAAGAATCATTTATTTGTATTCCTTTCTCTAACTTTGACATGCTAATCATATTATTTTTGTGTTGTCATAATGTGTAAACCAGTCAGGAAACTGGTTAAAGTAATCTCTTTATTCAAGTCAAAATAGGGATTAAAGTTAATCTTCTGCAGTAAACTCATGTGACCTCGAATTGAAGTTTATTTTTGCATCATTCTAATTTTAATATTATGAACATTGCCACATTGGACAGGCTTTTAAGTACTTCTCCTAGAGTAGTGAGATGATTGTGTGCTTATTAGTTTCCATGACCAAGTGGGATGATTTTTTCTCATGACTTGCTTAAACCTTTTGCAATATATTGCAGAGTAAAGGATATTTGTTGATGATAAGGTGCTAAGTGTCTGTTCCATGGTCAGTTTTTGCTAAGCAGCATAAGATATAATGTGGTGTAAACATTGTTGCTTTGTTGACCTTTCTTTTGAGATTTATTGTATGCATGTATCAGTGATTTTTGTATATATCATTTATTGACTGCCTTGAAAATTGAAATAAAATGACAGTTGTAGGAAAGCAACTATTTCTATGCTCATATTTCTTTTATAGTGTTTTTATTCTGTCTGCTATGGTTGTTGAAGTTATAAATATTTCCAGTTTTTATCTACTAGCCAGATGCCTAGAACTATTTTCAACTTCCTTTTTTTAATGGTATAAATATCATTGTTGCTTTGTTGACCTTACTCTTGAGATTGACTGTGTGTCTGTATCTGTGATTCAGTATATAGCATGATTGATTGCCTTAAAATTAAATGACAGTTGTCGCAGAGCAACTATTTCTATGCTCATATATCTTTTGTAGTATTTATTTTGTCTTTTTTTTTGTAGCTGAAGTTATAATAGTTCCAGTCCTTGCCAATTAGCTAGATACCTGTTTCTATTTTCTACTTCCTTTTTCTGTTTTCTATATATAAGTGACTTAACATGCAGACATCTGCTTTGGATGGTGAAACTGATCTGAAAACAAGAGTCATACCCTCAGCCTGTACGGGAATAGATCCTGAATTGCTCCATAAGATAAAGGTATGCCATTTTTGTAATTTTTGTCTCAAGACCTTTGACCTCTGTTACTTGAATACATGCATTCTTCTTCCTATACTTTAGCTCTTTTCCCTCCTTTTGATTTCTGTGCAATGCTGATTTTGACAGGGTGTAATTGAATGCCCTAGCCCAGATAAAGACATTAGAAGATTTGATGCTAATCTACGGCTATTTCCTCCATTTATTGATAATGATATATGCCCTTTAACCATAAAAAACACACTTCTTCAATCATGCTATCTGCGCAACACAGAATGGGCATGTGGGGTTGCCATCTATACTGGTAAGTGCCACTTGTAATGGGTTAACTAATATAGGTATAATAAAAGCTGGAATATGATGTCCATTCATGTTCAGTTTCTTGTGCATAACTTATTGCATTCTCTATTGTAGGGAACGAAACTAAGCTTGGTATGAGTAGGGGCATCCCAGAGCCAAAATTAACTGCAGTAGATGCCATGATCGACAAGCTGACTGGAGCAATATTTGTTTTCCAGATTGTCGTTGTCACTGTTTTGGGCATAGCTGGAAATGTGTGGAAGGACACTGAAGCAATGAAGGTATTTTGTTCTCTTAAAGTATTCATCTGATGATTGGTCATAATGAAGCTTTTGAGCTTTGATCTGTATATACTACTTCATGCATACGTGGCTCCACATATGATCTAACTAGGTTGGTAGCATCGATTTTATATGTTTGCTGTGATCTATACTACCTTTAATACAACATCCACAAAATATACGTTTTTTCCTTCCTTTTTTCGAAAATGATCCTATTTACTCCTTCAGTTACTTTCCTTTTCCTTGTTGACTTGCTGCCAAGTTTCTGTTCCGTCTAATAAACTTCATCAAATGGCTGTCTAGAATTCTATGTTTTCTTATTGTTTGCCACAATAAGAAACTATTTGAGGACCTCAACTAAGTGAGCCTTTCTTGTTCTACTAATCAGCCATCTTGTTCTTCCAATTTAATATAAGCATTATAATGAATCTTTAGTGGTTTGTTTATCTTTAGTTTTCAACTTTTGTCTGCTTGTTGCCTAAAGCACTAGCCAACATTATTAATCACTTGCACTTTCTTCTATTCATCTTTGAATGTTGAACTCTGTGTGTCTTTCCACAGGTCTATTGACAGTTGTTTTCTTTGAGAAATCAGGTCAACATTTTCTTCAAATAAGATTCGCTGAAGAAGTTATGCAGAACACACTAATTTATAGATGCCAAAATGATAAAATAATTAGTTTTGGATTCCGTCATTTTGGGTGAACTTATTTCCAATGTATCGTATTTGGTTTAGTCCACTTCACTTGTTAAGGGTTAGTTCAACTTGGATTCGGATTTAGGAATTAGGAACAGAACAGCGACATCTCTAGCGACGTTAGATGAAATGAGGAAAAACTAAATTACCCTCTTTTCTTATTGGGAATACAGATACATGCCACTCAAACATTTGCTGTATGCCTCGTTTTCTGTGTATTGTGTAACATACTCATTCTTGAAAAAAAACAAAATATGATCTGTACGATTAACTTAAATCATGAGATTTACCTCGGCTCTATCAAAATTCCTTGTGGTTCTTCTGCCACTGCCTTTTTCTTATGCCTTTTGTGATAGTGTTTCTGTTTAAACTGATATATCTTGGGTTCATTCTCACTGTTCTCCATTTTTGGCAGCAATGGTATGTTCTGTATCCGAAGGAAGCTCCCTGGTATGAGCTGCTGATTATTCCCTTGCGATTTGAATTGCTATGTTCCATCATGATACCCATATCTATTAAGGTAAGCACTTCTACCTTCCTGGTTAAGATCCACGTGCTTTAATGAAAATCTGGTTTGAACTAAACTCTCTAGTCATATTTAATCATAGGGTGTCACAAAATCGATTTCAGCCTTTAGAAGTTTTTTTTTTTTATGTTGCTCTTACTTTTTGTTGTTCTGCTAGGTGTCTCTTGACCTTGTAAAGAGTTTATATGCAAAGTTTATTGACTGGGATCGTGAAATGATGGACCAGGAGACAAGTATATCTGCTCATGCAGCAAAGTAGGACATAAATTACTTACGGCAAATGAATTTTATGACTACTATATGGAGTAGACATGCAGAAGTATTGATAATTTTTCTTGTTCTGCAGCACAGCCATCAGTGAGGACCTTGGACAAGTTGAGTACATTTTGACTGATAAAACTGGAACACTAACAGAAAATAAAATGATTTTCAAGAGATGCTGCATCAATGGGACTTACTATGGCAATGAGAGCGGTGATGCCTTGAAAGGTCTGGTATGAGCATTATATTTCTCAGTTTAGGCTTCTTGTTACTTTAGCACATTTTAAAATCTAATCTGATAAACACATTACAACTTTGACCTTTCCTTTTTCTTTTCTACCCAATGAGATTTCGATTAGATGATGAGTCTGTTTACTTCTTATTTTTTATGACACTTGGTTGATCTACTCTACTCTCTAGATATGAAGAAAATATTACTCTTTTTTGGTGTTTGATCTATGATTTCTGTTGCTACAAAGAGGCGTCGGTTAATTTCGTTTGGTCTCTAGCAGGAAGCTGGACTCTTCTTGGATAGTTTCTATGACCTTTTGTGTTCAATATATGTCTTGAGCCTTTGTTCTCATATCATTACTTTCATGTGTATTGCCTTCTAATGCCCTTTATACATCTACTGACAGATTCTCTTCTATATGATGCTGTTGCAAATGATTCCCCTGACATTATTAGATCTTTAATGGTTATGGCAATGTGCAATACCATTATCCCAACTCAAAGGTGATTCTTTCTTCTTTGGCTTTAATTTTGTTTTGCTTATGTCATTGCATGCCTACGTCCAACTAAGAGGTTTGTTCACATGCCAGAGTCTCTTATACGTTTTTATTGTAAATTTGCCTTATCGATTGTGTTTCAGCAAAAGTGGAGAAATTTTGTACAAGTCTCAATCTCAGGACGAGGAAGCTTTAGTTCAAGCTGCAGCTCGCTTAAATATGGTTCTTTTCCAAAAGAATGCTAACATACTAGGTACCATCCCCATCCTGTCTCAGTTAGGTTGTAGGATCTATTTTTGCTGTAAGTTTCTCATGAGCTTCAGTTTTCTTTTGTCAGAGTTAAGATTCAATTCTTCAACTCTCCATTATGAAGTGCTAGACATTCTGGAGTTCACTTCTGAAAGGAAGAGAATGTCAGTGGTATTAAGAGATTGCAAGAATGGAAAGATTGTTCTTTTGTCGAAAGGTGCGGATGAAGCTATTCTACCTTATGCAACTACAGGTACTTTCTTTTCCTTTGCTTTCTTTTCAAAATCCAGGAAAATTATAGTATTTTCGGCCAGTTCAGTGCATTTTTTTTTAAATTGTTTAAATTTTGTGTTCTGCTTCCAATTTGTACCCCTTATCTCCTAGTAAAATTTTATCCTGGATGGAAATGATATTGAATGGTGTGTCTGTTCCAAGTTATGCTTATCTTCTCTTTCATTGATCTTGGTAGCGATCCTGTATTTTCATGATAGACTGAAATCGGGATTCACACACAACATACTCAAATGCACGAACACTAGGTAAAATTAAAAGCTATATCAGATCCTTAGGTTAAATTCACTAAGCCACCAGAAGAGTGAACCTCCATGGCCCAAGGCAACGAGCCTTACAAAACTTATAGCCAAATAACATGAATGGGCTATCAGTAGGGTTATTTCCATTTATAGGTGAGATATAGGCCACCAAGGTGACTCTAGACTAATTTCCCTCACAGCCTAACAAATAAAATCTAGAAACTTCTAATTTCTCAAAGCCCCACATGGCTATTAACAGTATTTGACTCTAATCGATTCTTTACCGACTTTACGTTACAATTAGGCCCAAAAGGTTATTGAAGTTCCATCCTGTAGACTTCGCTTGTTTCTTGTTGAATCCAGCTTGTCCATATTCACGTACATTACATCTCAGGTCAGCAGATAAGAGTGTTTACTGAGGCTGTTGAACAATTTGCGCAATTGGGACTGCGAACTCTATGCTTGGCCTGGCGTGAACTGGAGGAAGATGAATATCAAGAGTGGGCTTTTCTGTTTAAAGAAGCTAACAGCAGTTTAGTGGACCGGGAGGTAGTGTTCACATATAATAGTCATAAATTTTGATTACTAAACAGAAAATATTTTTAGCTCTTCTGAATCTCATGATAATTGCAGTGGCGGATAGCTGAGGTATGCCAGAAAATAGAGCATAACTTTCAAATTCTTGGGGTAACTGCAATAGAGGACCGGCTTCAGGTAAGTAACTTTTGACGACAGGAACTCTGCTTCATAATAATTCTTTTCTTTTGTGATCCATTGCTCTAAGATATCAGGTGGTAATTTTTGAATCTTCTTCCGTCTAAACTTTTCAGGATGGAGTGCCTGAAACCATTGAGATGCTGAGGAGAGCGGGAATAAATTTTTGGATGTTAACTGGTGACAAGAAAGATACAGCAATACAAATTGCTCTGTCGTGTAATTTCATATCCCCAGGTATGTTGATAAATGAATGGAGTGCATTTTGTTCTATTTTGATCTGGTATATGAACTCTTAGCTGGTTTTGATTGTCCCTTGTTTGATTTGCCCTGGATTCAGGTGACATAAAACCTAACTTGTATTTAACTTTTGCATTTTTGATATTACTCAGTAACTTTCTTTTTTATCATTGCGTTTTTGTTTGAGGCGGACAGAACCTAAAGGCCAGCTTTTGTTGATTGATGGAAAAACGAGAGATGAAGTTTGCAGGAGCTTAGAGAGGGTTTTACTTACAATGAAGATAACAACAGCAGAACCTAAGGTACAGAAGTTAGTTACGGAGATCATAATTTCTAGCTCTATTGCTTTCCATGCAGCATTTTTCTTGTCATTTTCCTGAGCCAGTTACAGTAGCATGATAGCGTCTATGGACTGTGATTGATAAATGAAATTCTCTGGTGCATTTAGATATGGGATCTTTTAAGAGTTGAAGGGTCCGTTTTAAAGACATGCGAGGGCTTAATTGGTATTATTTTTAAAGTAATGATGGATTTAATGATCAAATCGGTTAAATTTTTGGATAAGGATGTATGATGAGTTACAACAATTTAGGAACCGATGTGAACTGTCTGCCAGTGTCTAGTGATTTATCACGAGTGTGTTGGCAGAATATGGAAATATATTCCTTGAATATGGATATTACAGCAAGAAGTAGTTCTCAGACATTTCTGTCTCTTAAACTTTGAGCATTTCAAGTTCCCCTCTTGCCTTCTGTTTTGGACAAAGCAACCCCGTTTAGTTTGTATACAATGACTTTCACTTCAATTCTTTTTATTTCTGATAGGACGTTGCATTTGTTGTTGATGGATGGGCACTTGAAATTGCAATGAAGCATTACCGAAGAACATTCACAGAACTGGCCGTACATTCAAGAACTGCTATATGCTGCCGCGTAACCCCATCTCAAAAGGCACAGGTAGATCTTACCATCATTTGTTGTGCTAGCTCCTTTCTAGATATACGAAAGAGTTTTATGTTAAAGATGGTTCTATAAACTAGAAGAGTTACTTTGAGGATGTTATGGTTGATCTGTTAATTCTTACCCATATTCACAATGCAGCTTGTGGAGCTGCTGAAGTCGTGTGAATATAGAACACTGGCAATCGGCGATGGAGGAAACGACGTAAGGATGATACAACAAGCAGATATTGGTGTTGGAATAAGTGGAAGAGAAGGACTGCAGGCTGCAAGGGCAGCAGATTATAGTATTGGAAGTACGTTTTGTTTGAAGATATTATTTTGGGCATGATATTTCGCCTAGTGAAATATTATGTGAAATCCTGACCTAAATATCTTGTTGCAGAATTCAGATTTCTACAAAGATTAATACTTGTGCATGGTCGCTATTCTTACAACCGTACAGCATTTTTATCTCAGTATTCCTTCTACAAGTCCCTGATTATCTGTTTCATACAAATTTTGTAAGCACACACTCTTTCTCTCTGTCCTTCTCCCTTTCTATTGTTAATTAACTACTATGCACAACACCATACTCTACTATATTTGATACCATATGGAAGTTATCCATCTGGCTTCTGTAGATTTTTTTTTGTAAAACCTTTTCCCCTTTCTGTGTATGAAATATTGCAGAATCATATATATAGATGTTTCACATGAGAGATTTTTTCAGCATAGTGTAAGCTGTGTGCCTGTGTGAATGATACTTACAATATTTTGAGTGCTTGTCCGATCTTTCAATAGGTTTCAGTTCCTGCAAATGCCCTAAGCTTGTCTATGAAGTCTGCATTGATGAATTTGATGTTTATGCAGATACATTCTTTTTGCGTGAGCTTTTTTTTTTAGGTATCGTGGATTAAGCATTAATGCTTGGAACTTTCAGTTTCTCTTTTATTTCAGGTGTCTCTGGAACAAGCCTTTTCAATTCTGTCAGTTTGATGGCTTATAATGTTTTCTACACCAGCATCCCGGTATTAGTTAGTGTCCTGGACAAGGATCTGAGTGAAAGCACTGTAATGCAGCATCCTCAGATTTTGTTTTATTGTCAGGCAGGGAGGTACGTGAATCTGTTGTCAAACTTGACTTATAACACGACTCACCTTGTGGGAATTAGCTGATTAGATAATCGGTACTAATTTGAGCTTTCTTCATTGGACAGGATTTTGAACCCAAGCAGTTTTGCTGGATGGTTTGGACGTTCTCTTTTCCATGTAAGCGCATACTAAATGGTTATTATTATTCCACTTTCTGGTTTGCTTTATGGTGAAATTTTGATTTCCTTGAGAAAGATGCTAATCTATGCAATATTGCCACAAGTTTTGAATTCTAATGTATTCTGTCCATCTTTTGAAATGCTAACTAGCTAAATTGGCAATAAAACTTGCAGGCAATGGTTGTATTTATCATCACTATACACTCCTATGCATATGAGAAAAGTGAAACAGAGGAGGTAGCAATGGTGGCGTTATCTGGATGCATATGGTTGCAGGCTTTTGTTGTAACATTAGAAACAAAGTAAGCCTCCATTTACTGTCATAGTTATGAATATCTGAGATGTGAGTTTGATTACTTGAGCTATTGAAGTACCTTTTCCATCAAGAATTCTGTGTTATTACACTTCATGTGGAGATTTCGCCGATGTCTTCTATTTGTTTATATCTCGGATCTCTTTTTTGGTGGTTGCAGTTCCTTTACTGTATTGCAGCACCTTGCTATATGGGGAAACCTTGTGGGTTTCTACATAATTAACTTGATAGTCAGCACAATACCAGCATCAGGGATGTACACCATCATGTTTCGTCTCTGTCGGCAACCATCTTATTGGATAACAATGCTTGTAAGTCCAATTATTCCCGTGCTCTCCTTTCCATATTTTATCACGTCGTTCATCGCTTCAAAAATTGAGTCCTCTTATTGCTTATATGAAGGGGGGAAAACATTGCTTTTGCCAAAGCCAACCAATAGTTGCCTGGAATGCTAAGGGTCCGTTTGGATCGCTACCAGAATGCATTAAATTACATTAAATAATGATATTTTTAATGTAAAATAATATAATATAATGCATTCTGGAATGGAATCCAAAAGCATCCTAAAACAACAATTTTGCTAACTCCAATACTTTATCGTCACAACTAACCGATTCCCAATACTATTTCAGCTTATTGTTATAGCCGGGATGGGGCCGATATCAGCCATAAAGTACTTTAGGTACACATACAGGTCTAGCAAGATAAACATACTTCAGCAGGCGGAACGCTTGGGGGGTCCCATCCTGTCATTGGGAAACGTGGAGCCACAACCACGGGCGATCGACAAAGACATGATTGCGCCTCTGTCTATAACGCTGCCAAAGAACAGGAGTCCAGTTTACGAGCCTCTGCTGTCGGACTCCCCAAATTTGGTCAGGTCTCCTTTCGGGTCAAGGGCGCCGTTCGACTTCTTCCAGTCGCAGAGCAGTAGATTGTCGTCTAACTATACGAGGAATTGCAAGGATAACTGAGCGTTCTAGACTTCTATAGTGTCTTTGATAGGAAGAGTATACGTATCTAACTTTTTGTCCGTGTAACGGTAGAGTGTAAAATATAGTATGCTCTTGCTTATTGTGTCAAAATAGAAGTCCAGGACATGTTACCGTACACAAATTTTACGATGTTACAAACTATTTTCACCATTAGATTTGAGATAAGGCATCTTACAAAGATTACGGAGGACATTTTGTAAGCTCCTATTGTCAGTTTGTATGGAAAATTTCACAGGCGTACGTTATACTATTGTGGAAACAGCTAAATGCGATTTGAAGTGGTTTATTCCATATGAAGGATAGGTACACAATTTTTTTTAATATATAAGAAAGAAATTAGGATAGTCAGCTACCTATCAAACGGATAGTAGACTCTTAAAAACCTCGCTAGGAAAAAAGAAGGCCTTCTAAAAATACTGGGGACAAAGAACCAAGCATAAACATATATCTATGACATACACTGACAACAAGTATTTCCACCGAATAGCTACAGGAAGAAACCGGAAAAATATCAAACAAATCAATAGCATGGAAGACACACTTATCATTGGACAAGACAACGTCAAAAAGAAAATACAAAAAGACTTTGAAAAAAGATTCAAAAAACAAAATATAAATCAAAGAAAGATTGATTGTTGAGTATGCTTGAATTCATCTGAGGGTCGCCGCCGGGTCGCGGTGAGGCTGACGCCCCGCGGTGATCGCCGAGTCTACAAGGCAGGGCAACTGAGAGTTGCCGTCGGGTCGCGGTGAGGCTGACGCCTCGCGGTGGAAGGGCCACCGCCCCACGGTGAGACATGGACCGATAACGGGTATTAGCTATGCCTTGAATCCCAAGGCATGGCTAATGGGCTTTTGGGCTTATAGGCTTAATTAGGGTTTTGTGTGGAGTATATATAAACTCCTCTTTAGGTTAAATCTAGTATGAGAGGTATGAGACTCTCATAACCGTCACAAGTAGCATAGAGAATTTCAGAGCGTTTTTTCTCTCGTGACTCTTGTAATCTGAAATTCTGTCTCCTAATATAATCTGATCTCCCTCTGTCCTTGGACGTAGCCAATTTGGTGAATCACGTAAATCCGTGTTCGTTTGTTCTTGTTCTTTCTTGTTTGTTTGTTTGTCTCTCTCTCAATCCGCACAACAAACTGGTATCAGAACTTGGTTAATCGGTGTTTGTTTTCTGGAGAGAAAGATGTCTGCTTTGAACATCAAGATCGACAAGTTCACGGGGAGGAACAATTTCAGTCTATGGCAGATCAAGATGCGGTCTTTGCTGAAGCAACAGGGTCTATGGGGGCCGCTGAAAGTAAAGGCAGGCGATAACGTCACCGCTGAGATGGCCATTCAGGAGGAGAATGCACACTCAACGATTATGCTGTGTCTCGCAGATGATGTCATCACCGAGATCTCAGACGAAAAGACTGCCGCTGGGTTGTGGTTGAAGTTAGAGAGTCTCTATATGACGAAGTCTCTCACCAACAAGTTACTTCTGAAGCAACGTTTGTTCGGCCTGCGTATGCAGGAAGGTATGAAACTCAGGGAGCATTTAGAACAACTTAATACTATTCTGTTAGAATTAAGGAATATTGATGTTAAGGTTGAAGATGAGGATACTGCCTTGATTCTGTTAGTATCTCTGCCCAGTTCGTTTGAGAACTTTGTTCAGTCATTCATAGTTGGGAAAGATACAGTAACTCTGGAAGACGTCAGGTCTGCCCTTCATTCAAGGGAACTGCGTCATCAGGAGAATAGCACAAGTTCAGATAATCAAGCCTCTGGACTGTTTACCAGCGGAGGCAAGGGGCAGGGAAAAGGGAGGAAGAAGGAAAAGAAGCCGTCTTCTTCAAAGGGTCCTAAGCCGAACGATGTCTGCAACTACTGTAAAGAGAAAGGGCATTGGAAGAACGAATGTCCTAAGAAGAAGAAATCGCAGGATTCTGGTTCTGCAGCTGTTGCAGAAGATGATTTTGCACTTGATGAGGATATAGCTCTGGTTGCTGGTGGACACACTAATCAGGCTGATGTGTGGGTTCTTGATTCCGGGGCTTCCTATCACATATGTCCTAAGAGAGAGTGGTTCGAAACTTATAAGCAGGTAGATGGTGACAGTGTTTCCATGGCCAACAGTTCTGTCTGCAAGGCGGTTGGAATTGGCTCGATCAAGATCAGGACACATGATGGCAGATTCTGTACATTGAACGAGGTCAGGCATGTTCCACTTATTACCAAGAATTTGATATCTCTGAGTCTGCTGGACAGTAAGGGGTTCTGTTTCAAGGGTGAAGGTGGAGTTCTGAATGTCTGCAAGGGTTCTGATGTTATCCTAAAAGGTGTCAAGAAGGGCACTTTATATTTCCTGCAGGGTTCTACTATTTCTGGATCTGTTTCTGTTGCATCCTCAGAGATTCACAAGGATGATATGACTAAGTTATGGCATATGAGACTTGGTCATATGGGTGAAAGAGGGATGCAGATTCTGGCAAAGGAAGATCTTCTTGGTGGTCACAAGATCACGAGTCTTGACTTCTGTGAGCACTGTGTCCTTGGGAAGCTACACCGCAGCAAGTTTCCAAAGGGTATTCACAGGACAAAAGGCACACTTGATTACATCCATTCGGATTGTTGGTGTCCGGCTAGCGTTGAGTCTCTAGGAGGTCAGAGGTACTTCTTGACTGTCATTGATGATTACTCAAGAATGACTTGGTTGTTTGTCATGAAGCACAAAGGAGAAGCTTTCAAGAACTTCAAGGAGTGGAAAACGTTAGTGAAGAATCAAACAAGGAAGAAGATCAAAAGGCTGCGAACTGATAATGGTCTGGAGTTCTGTTCGTCTGAGTTTGATCAATTCTGCAAGGATGCTGGAATTGCTCGTCATCATACAGTCAGGCATACACCACAGCAGAATGGTGTAGCTGAGAGGATGAATCAGACTCTACTAGAGAGAGCGAGGTGCATGCTATCAAATGCAAAACTGGATATAAGATTTTGGGCAACAGCAGTGACTACAACATGCTACTTGATAAACCGCGGACCTCACACTGGCATAAACTGCAAAACACCTTACGAGGTGTGGTCTGGTAAGCCTGCTGATTACTCGAGTCTGAAAGTTTTTGGCTGCACAATTTATTATCATGTAAGTGAGGGTAAACTAGAGCCACGAGCAAAGAAGAGAGTATTTGTTGGCTATGGAGATGGTGTCAAGGGATATAGAGTCTGGTCTCCATCTGAAAAGAGGGTTATTATGAGTAGAAGCGTCATCTTTGATGAGAATTCTATGCTTAACTCTACTGTGAAGTCCATAGAAGAAAGTAGCAGTGTTGATAAACAGGTGGAGATTGTTGAGTATGCTTGAATTGTCAACTGAGAAGTATGGTTCATCTGGCACTGGCATAGTGCATCTGGTACTTCTGTCTGAAGTCTGGTATATCTGGCACTATCATAGTACGTCTGGTACATCTGTCTGAAGTCTGAAGTATGGTTCATCTGGCACTGGCATAGTGCATCTGGTACTTCTGTCTAAAGTCTGGTACATCTGGCACTGGCATAGTGCATCTGGTACATCTGTCTGAAGTCTGTACATCTGACACCGCCATGGTGGATCTGGTACATCTGGGAGAATTCAAGTCAAGGTGGAGATAGTACATCTGGCATTGCCTAATGCATCTGGTACATCTGGAAGAATTCAAGTCAAGGTGGAGATTGTTGAGTATGCTTGAATTCATCTGAGGGTCGCCGCCGGGTCGCGGTGAGGCTGACGCCCCGCGGTGATCGCCAGGTCTACAAGGCAGGGCAACTGAGAGTTGCCGTCGGGTCGCGGTGAGGCTGACGCCTCGCGGTGGAACATGGACCGGTAACGGGTATTAGCTATGCCTTGAATCCCAAGGCATGGCTAATGGGCTTTAGGGCTTATAGGCTTGATTAGGGTTTTGTGTGGAGTATATATAAACTCCTCTTTAGGTTAAATCTAGTATGAGAGGTATGGGACTCTCATAACCGTCACAAGTAGCGTCGAGAATTTCAGAGCGTTTTTTCTCCCGTGACTCTTGTAATCTAAAATTCTGTCTCCTAATACAATCTGATCTCCCTCTGTCCGTGAACGTAGCCAATTTGATGAACCACGTAAATATGTGTTCGTTTGTTCTTGTTCTTTCTTGTTTGTTTGTTTGTCTCTCTCAATCCGCACAACATTGATGAACTTTTGAATGTAATACAAACATAAGTGAATGAGAGGAACTTGGACACCTACCCTAAAGTGAAAAATTTCCTATGAAAAATTTGTCATAATGGCCTACCAACAAAACTAAGACTAGCACAGAAACAAGTAGCAGTTCCACAATTATGTGAGGCTTGCGATAACCCTCAAGAAGACCTTATCCACTTTCTTCTAAAATGTCCTCTCTCACTGAAACATATTAAAACCCAAAAAAAAAAGAGTTGAACAAATTATTAGGGCAACCAACACCAACAATGTATCACCAAAAGATATCCTAACTATTATACACACACAACTAACAAAAAAAGAATTCATCTGTCTTGCTACCACTTGGTGGGGACTCTGGATAAACAGAAACCAAAATGTCTTCAACTACAATAATAATGATAAAATCAAGAACCTGGACTCCTATATCCAGTCCCTGATTAGCAATTGAGAAAGAACAAAAAACAATGAATTGGAAGACACCATCCCCACCCAGAAAATAAGAGCCCCTGCTAGGAAAAAAAGGAACATTATATGGGATCGCCCACAAACTAACTTTTACAAAATTAATTTCGACGGAACTAAACTGACAAATGGCGAGGCCGATAGTGGATATATTATCCGTAACGATAAAGCAGATATAATCCACATGGACAACCAGACATGTGGACACAACACAATAATCCTGGCAGAAGCATTGGCTCTTAAAATGAGTATTAACAAAGCTAAACAACTCAAAATCTCTAGAATTGAAATCGAAGGAGACAACCTTTGCCTTATTAACTCTCTTAAAGGCATTTGGGTTTGTCATTGGGAAATTGAAATGGTTGTCACTGACTTACTCTTTGACCTCCAATCTTTCCAAGAAGTTTATATCAGACACATTTTTCGCGAGATGAATCGATCTGCTGACAAGATTGCCAAACTCAGCTTCTCACCAAATGTGACTGACCTTTCTCTTGTTTCAGAACTCCAGGTTCTCATCCGGCAGGATGCTCTAGGCAAACCTATGCGTCGTCATTAGGGTTGCCTAATCTCTTTCCTCATCAAAAAAATAAAAATAAAATAAGTGAATGAGAGGACAATGATCACCTCACCAAACCTGTAACAAACGATGAGATCAAACAAGCACTGAATGGGATAAAAGAAGACAAATCACCGGGCCCAGACGATATGCCATCAGGATTCTACAAGAAGTACTGGGAAATTATAAGCCCATACATCATCAAAGTAGTAAAAAGCCTTTTCCATTCTGGAAAACTATTGAAACAAATCAACCATACTTTCATAACACTCATACCCAAATGCGACAACCTAGCTTGACAAATCACTACAGACCAATCAGCCTATGCAATACCATATACAAGATAATTTCGAAAATACTCACCGAAAGACTGAAGACTGTCATCCCAAAACTAATACATCCACTACAAGGCACTTTTACCCAACAACAAAGCATCCAAGACAATGTACTAATAGCACATGAAATTTCCCACTCCTTTAGAGCCAAGAAAGGAAAGGAGGGGTGGGTGGCCTTGAAACTCGATAGGGAGAAAGCATATGATAGAGTCGACTGAGAATTCTTAATCCAAACCCTCTCAAAATTTGGATTCTGTACAAATTTTACAAACTGGATAAAAGAATGTACCCAAACAGTATCCTTCTCGGTGCTGGTAAACAACAATCCCACAGAATAATTCTTCCCCAAGAGGGGACTAAGACAAGGAGACCCCCTCTCCCCAATTTTATTTATCGTAGGAGCTGAAATCCTATCACGGCAACTACAAAATGCATCATCAGATGTAAACCAACCTATAGGGATCAAAATCAACAGACAAGGCACGGAAATTCCATTTCTTGCCTTTGCTGATGACATCATTATATTCTCATCCACCAAACAAACAACATGCACCAAAATAAAGAAAATTATAGATGACTACTGCGAAGTATCAGGACAACTCGTTAATTTCCACAACTCAGCATTTCAAGTCACAAAGAATACAAACTAGGCCGCCATTTCACAAATCCAACAAATCTTCAGTGCAGTCCCCCACCAATGGACTTGATAAATATCTGGGATGCCCAATCATCAATGAAAGAGTAACAAAGTACACATTCCAATCTATCATAGATAAAACAACGAAATAACTGACCAAATGGAAGGCAAATTCACTATCACAAGAAGGAAGGAAAGTCCAGATCAAAGCAACTCTATCGGCCCAACCAAGCTATATCATGCAAACTTTTATGCTACCAGCAATCACCCATAAACAACTCGACACAATTAACCGATGCTTCTTTTGGAATAAGGACAATACACATAAACCCCTAATAGGATGTAATCAAATCTGCAAACCACTCACAATGTAGGACTAGGAATCAGAAAAAGTGAAGATATGAACAAAGCACTTCAAATGAAATTACTATGGAAAGTACACGCCGAACCCACCAATATATGGGTTAACATCATCAAAGAAAAATACCTAAAAACAAACTCAATTCTAGAATACGAAAGGAAAAAGAATACAAATTACTCATGGCAATGGAGTAACCTAACCAAGCTACTCCCAAAATTTAAAAATGGACTCCAATGGGAAATAGGAAACGGAAAATCTATCAATTTCTGGAAGGATGCATGGACCCCAATAGGGAAGCTAGCCCACCTAGCGAAAGATAGAAACCTCATCAATACTTCAGAAATAGTAGACCGATATATTAACCAAAATAGAACCTGGAAAAGAGAAGAGTTGGGAAAACACTTTGACCACGATACACTCACTATTATCATGAACAAAACACTACCAAACAACAACTTTGAAGATAGACTCTATTGGAAACATAGCCGAAATTGCTGGTTCTCCACTAAAAGTGCAATGGATATGCTTTATGAAAACAAAGGATTGACGATATCAAACATAAAATGGATTTGACTACTCGATATCCCGCCCAAAATAAAATACTTTATCTGGAAAATAAGTAAAAATGGATTACCCACAAAAGAGAAATTATATGAAAGACATGTTTCCATCCCACTAGAATGCACCTCATGCAATGACACAGTGGAAAACCTAACACACTTCCTGCTCAAATGCCCACACACCAAAAACATTCTACGAAGTATTGACCAACACACGGAATACCTGATAAGCAGCATGAACACAGTAAACAAAAACCCTATAGAACTACTGGACGAAATCCTTGAAAAAACAAGTATAAAAATAATGGAAACCCTCTCGATATGCTGGTGGAGCTTATGGTATCAAAGAAATCTAAAAGTATTTGACAACCATAATAAGAATACTATACCAGATATGACTGAATTTATCAAACAACAACAACATAACTGGAAAGAGGCCACAAAGGAATATGACAAAACGGGAAAGCTAAATAATAAAAGACATACCATCAGAAGGAAACAAAAGATCATCAAATGGGTCAAACTCATCGATGTCTATAAACTAAACTCTGATGCATCAAAAAACACCCAGGGACCAGCTACCTATGGTTACATAATTCGGGACCATGATGGCCAACAATTTCAATGGCCAATGGTGGTTTGGGGAACATCTCCCCACTCCTAGCGGAAGCAATCTCAATGCGCTCCGGCATTCGAGAGGTAATTCGGTTAGGGATCTCTGATATTGAGATCGAAAGTGATAACCTTTGCCTTATTAATGCCTTAAATGGCAAATGAGACTGCTCGTGAAAAATTGAACTTATCATCTCTGACATCCTACTTGACCTGTGACAATTCTTATCCTGTCGCATTTCCCACATCTTTAGGATCATTAATAGTGTAGCGGACTTGATTGCAAAACTTTACCACATGAAAATTTCACCTGATTGTGCAGCCATTTCAGATCTCCGCGATCTCATCCGCAATGATGCCCTAGGGCTCTAGAAAAAAATCGGATAGTAAACCCTTCTAGAACATCTGACGGATGAGCCGAAACAATAATGAATCCTCATAGAATTCAGCGGCAGGGCTTTAGTGAATAGTAGACCTGGGCATATCCGGACTCGGGCCGGATATGGTCCGGGCCTAAATTAATTTTTTATCCGTTTATCCGGACCCGGGTCGGGCTCAGCCCGGGATCCGAGCTTGGACAGTTGTCCAAGCCCGTTCGCATTCCCGGACCCGGGTAGCCCGCCGGGACCCGGATTCTCCTAATTCCTGTGAAAGAGTATCAAATTCTGAAATTCTACAAACATTTAATTAAAGGATTTAAAGGTAACAACACACTCAAACATCCTGTTTACTGTAACAACACATTCAAAAACAATATTTCAATATCAAATTCTACAAACATTTAATAAAATAACAACACACTCAAAGTCTCAAACACTCAAAGTCTCAAACACACTGAGATAGACGCATCTACTTCCTTTCCAATATTGCCTGGTTCATTGGCCATGCTATTGCAATCTGCAAAACAAAACAATAAGCTCAGGTTTAAAAATCAACAAGTCAGCAATTAGAATCGACACACAAAAGTGACAGAACAATCGGCCAACAAACTAAACTGCATAAATTTCAGATCTTGCCATTTAAAATCGAATGAAGGTTTATTATAGGTCAGGCTGAAAATCACCCATTCGAATCCGAAAGCATATTGTTCTTAACACATCTTGGTTTACGACAGATAAAAATCTATCTCAGATTTAGGAAACAAGAGAAATGAGGGACGATCGGAGGAGGAGGGCGACTTACCGACGAGGAGGATGAACGAGAGAAAAGGGGAGGAGATCGGAGTTGTTTCAGACGGTCTGATCCAACCTCTCAGTTGAAGGAGCGGCGTGAGCGTTGGAGAAGGAGAAGGAGAAGGAGGAGTGGCGTGAGCGACGACGAGGCGGGGTGAAGGAGTGGCGTGAGCGACGACGAGGCGGGGTGGAGGAGAAGTGGAGATCTGGAGAGAAGAGAAGTGGAGATCTGAGAGGCTGGAGAAGGAGGAGTGGAGGCGGGTTGGGTAAACAGGTAAAAAAGATAAAGAGAGAGAGGGAGGCTGGAGAAGGCCGAGGGTATAAAACCCTAAATAAAATTTATAATTTTTTTTTAAGATAAATAATAATTTTATTAATTTAATATTATATATAATTATTTATATATTGTATCCGGGCCGGGCTAATCGGTCCTACATGGCTTAATTCTTTGTCCATATCCGACCCTCCCGATATCCGAATCGAGTATTTTTGGCCCTTTAGGGCCTATGAGTTTGTCCATATCCGTCCATTTATACGGGCGAACGAGACGGGCCAACCCGAATTTGCCCAGGTCTAGTGAATAGGTACACAATTAGAATGTTTTTTCAAGAAGAAAAAAGAAAAACACGAAATAGCAATTTTTGATCGAAATCAGTCGTGGCGTACTTTGTACGGGGCCTCGTACTCAGTGGGTTTTTTCACACAAATGTAAAAGGAAATGAAAAAAAATGCAAAAATTGTATGGAGCGTATCAGACCATTCACAACACAGCAGAGTTCTTCCAACCATTCTTCATCAAAATTGAACGCACCTTCTTTACTTTAGTTGACTTTGGTTCGCATGGCGCAATCTGAGCCACACGCCCGGAGCACTAGTATGCCACGTACGTATCCCATGATAATTCTACATTTTTATTGTTTTCTTACAAAATTACATAATCCAAGATTTTAAAACTTTTTTATAATTTCTTTTTATCTATCCATAGACACTCGTATTGTCTATTTTTCTCACTTACTTGATTTTTCACATTTGAACGTAAAGTAATATTTCTTTACGATAAAAGCTCAGAGAATTTTTAACGTAAAAAATGTTATTATATGTTACAAGCTTTGAGATTCTTTAACGAAAAGTAATATTGCTCTACGTGCGCTGAAATTCGAACATAAAGTAATATTCAATGTTTCGTAATTTAGATTATCTTGAAAACAAATGTTATATGTAATCTTCTATGTGTGTAATAATCAATGTATCCTCCTGGTGTACACACACAGGTAAGCATATCCTCATTTTTTTTTTCACAATCTTAATATATGATTCTGACACCTCCTTTGCCTCCATGCACTCCCATAATAGCTCCGAGGCACTCTATCTCTTCAAGTCTACAAACACCATATGTAGGTTCTTACTTCTCTATCAGTATGCCTCTATTAGCCTTCTAGTGAATGAATGGCTTTCATAATCGACCTCCCCGACATAAATCCAAATTGGTTTCCAGACACACTACTACACTTCCTCAACCTAGTCTTGATAATGCTTTCTCACACATTCATTGTATGACTAAAGAGTTGGATATCCCAATAGTTATTACAATGTTGCACATCACCTTTGTTCTTGTGTAGCGGGATCAACTTACTAAGCCTCCACTCGCTAGACATTTTAGTTGTCCTCACATTGAAAAAATATGTGAGCTAATCCAAACCCTTAGCCCCCATGTACTTCCAAACATCAACTGAGATATCATTTATTCAACTGCTTTCTTTCCTCATTTTGCGAAATGTTTCATTCACCCTTCCTTAGAGATGCGCCCGAAGTAATTGTATGAAGCCCGACCTTTTGAAACCTGAGCTCTAGAGTCCTGTGCACCTCATTTAATAGCTTGTAGAAATACCGTTGTCATCTCTTCTTGATCTGATTATCTACTAACACATGTCTTCTTCATCCTTAACACATCTTAATTTTTAAATACAATAGATACATGATAAACACTACTTTGTAGGGCTTAAGTAAGAGTCATTAGAGGGTTTATTGATGTCATTCGGGTAGATTTAGACACATTCATATGTATGGCGTTTGGGGGCGAAGTTTGGTGTTTTTGGAGGTGTTTGAGCTGTTTTGGAGATCATAGGAAGCCACAAGGAGAAGACGCCAATGAAGTGAAGAGAAGAGTAGAAGAACAGTGTGCTGAATTCAATTGGTTCGTTCTCTCTACTCAGATGTCCAAATGAAGTGATTCTAATTCGAGGAGTTAGATCTTGAAGTCTACTGCAAGTCCTCAAAAGATGAGCGCAATCCGAGTTGGGAATCAAAAGCTATGTGGTTTCTACGGAAGTGTCGCATGAGTTGAAGTACTGGAGTTTCTGTTAAATGGCCGCACCCGGCGGTGGAGTCTGGCGCACCCGCGGTGGGACGCGCTGAAGATCTTCTTTGCGAGTTTTTAATTCCGTGTTCTTTTAATTCCGAACATTAGTTTCCAAGTTTGTTATTTTCCTTTATTTTATTCCTTAGTATTTAAGCTTTAGTTAGACTCTTTTAGAGAGCAGATCATTCTCTAACCCTAGTTGCCACCTTTCTACGTTTTTCTCTCACAAACCCTATTGGAGAACTAAACCTCCATTGTTGCACTTGACAGTTTGAAGCCAGCAATTGATTGGTTGTGAGTTTTCTACTCTTGTTCGTTTTCCTATCTAGTTGGATTAATTCTCTTGTGCTTGAATGTTTATTGGTTTATGTTGATTTATCTAGAGTAACTACCTAGGTTTATTGATATCTTCCTAATTGCTAGGACTTGTGATTCCGGGTTCGGGTTGCATATCTAGTGGCGAGCACGATTGTGCGTATAGGGGATCCGAGCGCATAATTGTGAGAGAGAGTTAATTGCATGCTTATAGTAACGGGTTGTTTCTATTGCATGTATCTTGTGAATCCTTGGTTGAATGCTATTACTTTATTGAGTCTTGAAGGTTTTCGGATTTGATTTAGTAATAAGTACTATTAGGGCTGGTAGAACTAATAGTTACCTATGATCGGGATAAGAACAACTATAGGAATATTAAGAACTTGAGATTGATAGAATTCCGTGATCGACCTTTCTATTGTTGTGTGGATCTCTGTTGAGTGTGGCGCTTTTCCTCATCATATTCACAACCTTTACTTGCAACCTTGTTTACTTGCTTTCTTGTTACTTTGTTTCGATATTTCTACAAACCCCCCCTAGTTCCTAGTTGGTGACGTAAATGACAAGAATAGATAATCTGACTCTCTGTGGGATCGACCCTGACTTGCTTGCTATACTCTGTAGTAGGTACTTTAGGATTTCTTTGATAGGCATCACGACTTTAGCCCTGTCAAATTTGGCGTCGTTGTCGGGGAGTCAAATTTTCTGTTTTTGTGATTTGTTTGTTACCAACCTTGGTGTGGACCTATCTTATGGTCCACACTCGTGCTACTAATTCACCTCTTCTTGATTTTGATCCAGAGATTGATAACTTTGTCCCAGGATCGCAGAATCAACCGTACTTTGGTTTTTGACAACCCTGCATTTGAGATGGGTGACGCAGATAGGACGTTGAGACAATTGACTGCGCCGAACTTGCAACAGCAACCCTTGGCCGTGGTGATCCCTGCTGTGGGAGAGAATGTGAACTTTGAGTTGAAGCCGGGGCTGATTCATTTGCTCCCAACTTTCCATGGACTGGCTGGCGAGGACCCAATCAAACACATGGGTAAATTCCACACAGTCTGCATGAGCATGAAACCGGCGAATGTTACTGAGGAGCAAATCAAGATGAGAGCTTTTGGGTTTACCCTGAAAGACACTGCTGATGACTGGTATTATCATCTTCCTACTGGGAGCATTGACACGTGGACCAAGCTACACAAGGCTTTTCTTGAGAAGTATTTCCCTGCAAAGAGGGCAAACGATTTGAAGAAAGCTATTAGCAACATTGAGCAGGAAGCTGACGAGAGCCTGTATGATTATTATGAGTGGTTCAAGAGACTTTGCTCAAGCTGTCCGTTCCACGGGTATTCCAATCAGGATTTGGTACTTCATCTCTATAATGGGCTGCTGGACAACGAAAGGAGGATTGTCGACGCTGCATGTGGTGGCAATATTCTCAACACCACACCGGCAGCGGCCATGGAAAAGATTCAGGAGATGGCAGAGGGCACGAGAAATTTTGGTAGATCTTCTACCAAGAGAGGAGTCAATGCTGCTGACTCTGGTCGCTCTTCATATGCCAGTGATATTGCTGAGTTGAAGGACATGGTGAGGAGACTTACGCTGCAAGGAACTCCTCAACAACTGAAAGCGTGTGGGGTCTGTGTCGATCAATTTCACCCCACTGACGCATGTCCTCAACTACAAGATGATTTTCCTGCTGAGGTAAACGCTGTAGGAGGTTATGGAAACCCAAGACCTCAGCATGATCCCTACTCCAATACTTATAATCCGGGGTGGAGAGATCACCCTAATTTCAGATGGAGGGATCAACCGAATCAACAACAACAACCCCAGTATCAACAACAACAACAGCCAAGACCTCAATTTCTACAAAAGACGCAAAATCCTCAACCTGAGGCGTCTCCTTCAACTGAAGATATGCTCCAAACCTTGACGAAACATTTCACTGCTCATGTTCAGGCCACAACGTCAAGCATACAGAATTTAGAGACACAGGTGAGCCAAATGGCTGAGGCGATTACGAGAATTGATGCCAAGATGTCGGGAAATCTACCATCTCAAACGATAGTTAACCCACGAGCAAATATTAGTGCTATAGCCCTTAGAAGTGGAAGGCAATTACACGTCGATCCTAGTGCTGAAGAGGACGATGCAGAAAAAGAGGGTGTTCTGGAGGATGGCCGCACCCAGCGGCATGGTGACCGCACCCGCGGTGAACACAACGAAGGAAAACATAAAGTTTCTGTAAATCGGCCGCACCCGGCGCTGGCACCTGCCGTACCCGCGGCAAGCGTTGATTTTTTTCGAAATATTTCTGGGGATTCACCGCACCCGGCGGTGACTTCTGGGCGCACCCGCGACGAGTCTTCTGGGACTGCTAATGAGCCTTACGTCGACGATTACGTTTGTCCATACTTTCCTCCTCTCGGTTCCGAGAAGCCACCCGCCCCTTTTCCAGAGGCGCTCAAGGAGAGAAGGGTAGTTGATGACAAGGACCTCTTTGAGACGTTTAGCAAGTGTGAGGTTAACATCCCTTTGCTCAAGCTTGTTAAGAGTATTCCCAAGTATGCTCGGTTCTTGAAGGAGCTTTGTACGATCAAGAGGAACCAGAAGAAGAAACAAAATAGGCAGGTCCAGGTGAGCGAGCAAGTATCCGCTGTATTTCAAAGGCGTATGCCCAAGAAGTGCAGTGATCCAGGTATGTTCTCTATCCCCTGCGTCATTGGTGAGACAAAAATTGATAAAGCTATTCTAGATCTTGGTGCATCTATTAATGTCTTACCATTGTCATTTTATGAGTCTCTTGGCCTGCCACCATTACAGGACACTAGGCTAGTTATTCAATTAGCTGATGGAACCAATGTCTACCCGAAAGGGGTTGTTGAGGATGTCCTTGTTATGGTAGATAAGCTAATTTTTCCCACTGATTTTTATGTTCTTGATATGGGTGGTGGTACAGGTGCACATATGCTGTTAGGTAGACCTTTCATAAAAACTGCTAATATCACAATTGATGTCAGAAGTGGGAAATTAACTATGGAATTTGATGGGGACGGAGTTGAATACAACATATATGATATAAAACCCATCATTAACACCTCTTTGAACTTTGTTGATGTAATGAGTCCTAACCCTTTGGATGAATTGCAACCTATAATAGAGGATCCCATAGTTGACTTGCCTATCAGTATTCCTTTATCTTCTAATCTGCAGGAAGTCATGGCTTTATTGGATGAGAAGGGTGAGTCTCCTGCTTCTCTTTTGGGCAGTGGCCCCACCTTACTAACTCCACAGGGCAAGAAGCTGTTCCCTTTTATTGTGCAGGCCCCTAAAGTTAAGGCTAAAACCCCATCTGATCGATCTAAGTATGGGGGAGCGGCGACTAAGAAGGTCAAGATGGAAAAACCGCTGAAGAAGAAGAATGGTCTAAGGTTCAAACCTTTCCATGATTGGTTCAGGACGGAGGTGCTAAATGAGAGGGTACCTAAGGAACCCGATGCTGTGGATTAAGGTTGTTCGAGTAGTATGTCGAGCCAACGAAATTAACTAAAGACGCTGCTTGGGAGGCAACCCAAGTTAGGTAAGTTAATTTTTCGTATTGTTTTAGTTCCATTTAATTGTCTTTTAGTTTTCCTGCAGGAGCAAGAATAGGTTTCTGGAGAGCTCACCGCACCCGCGGTGGGCATCCTTTACTTTCTGTTGTTCGTAAAAGAAAAAAAAAATCCGAAAAAACCTTAAACGAATTTCTAAAAAAAAAAAAAAGTTCTATCGTAAGCCAGCTATCCGGAGTTTCCCATGAAGAGTGCGCATCATGTTGTCAAAGGATGAGACATTCGCCCCACACATTATTTGGCAACGATGATGGCCCTATAGTCGACAACTGAGGAGGAGGACCACTCATGGCCCACACCACGATCATATCTGGGCCCATTTTTAATGGCATTTGAAGGCCGTGTAACCCTGTTATCATTGTTCACCACTATTCACCAAAGTGGTTCCCTTTGGTTGCACGGTAGGAAGAAGAAACTGGAGTTGATGAGAACACCCAACACCGGACCTGCGCATATTGAGTACACCGCCAGCGACACCTACAGTGTCCAAGCAGCTTGGCGACGTTTGTGAGTTATTTTTTGCTTTTCCCTGTGCTTTATTCTTTTGTCTTTCATTACATTGAGGACAATGCAATGTTTAAGCATGGGGGAGAGTTCTATACTTGCTATGTCGTTGAGGAGAAAAATGAATATAAAGAGAAAAAGCCAAAAAAATTTGAAAAAAAAGGCATACATGAAAATCCTGGGATAGGTCGAAAACCCGAAAGGGCGGCCTAGGTAAAAAGCAGGTGGCTTGTACCAGCATTAGGCTGGGGTAATATGAGGTCAAGAGTGACGTGAGCTTATGTGAGCACATCTATAAAAAAATATGAGTGGCTTGGTGAAAACCCGAAAGGGCGCCTTGGCAAAATGAGCGAAAAAGAAGAAGAGTGATTTTAGGATTTCTCATTATTCTTGGCGAGGCGACATAAGAAGGGAGACAAAGAAGGATTGTCAGGTAGGTCACTCTGGGAGACATAAGGAGACATAGATGGAGGCTAGGATTAGAGGTTACTCACACTATTGGATGTCCGGATTAAGCTTGGGGGAAGTACTCTGCTTGCCCCTTAAGCTTGTTGAGTTATGGATGTGTTGTAGATGAGATTGGTGCCAGGAGCCTTGACATGGGTTAGGTGACTCTTAGTTGGAGGATATGCTTCCTGAGACCTTGGGTGCTGAATTGGAGGAGTATACTCTTTATTAGTTTACTCGAGGACGAGCAAAGGTCTAAGCATGGGGGAGTTTGATAAGCACTACTTTGTAGGGCTTAAGTAAGAGTCATTAGAGGGTTTATTGGTGTCATTCATGTAGATTTAGACACATTCATGTGTATGGCGTTTGGGGGTGAAGTTTGGTGTTTTTGGAGGTGTTTGAGCTGTTTTGGAGATCATAGGAGATCATAGGAATCCACAAGGAGAAGACGCCAAGGAAGTGAAGAGAAGAGTAGAAGAACAGTGTGCTGAATTCAGTTGGTTCGTTCTCTCTACTCAGATGTCCAAATGAAGTGATTCCAATTCGAGGAGTTAGATCTTGAAGTCTACTACAAGTACTCAAAAGATGAGCGCAATCCGAGTTGGGAATCAAAATTTATGTGGTTTCTACGGAAGTGTCACAGGAGTTGAAGTACTGGAGTTTCTGTTAAATGGCCGCACCCGGCGGTGGAGTCTGGCGCACCCGCGGTGGGACGCGCTGAAGATCTTCTTTGCGAGTTTTTAATTCCGTGTTCTTTTAATTCCTAACATTAGTTTCCAAGTTTGTTATTTTCCTTTATTTTATTCCTTATTATTTCCTTAGTATTTAAGCTTTAGTTAGACTCTTTTAGAGAGCAGATCATTCTCTAACCCTAGTTGCCACCTTTCTACGTTTTTCTCTCACAAACCCTAATGGAGAACTAAACCTCCATTGTTGCACTTGACAGTTTGAAGCCAGCAATTGATTGGTTGTGAGTTTTCTACTCTTGTTCGTTTTCCTATCTAGTTGGATTAATTCTCTTGTGCTTGAATGTTTATTGGTTTATGTTGATTTATCTAGAGTAGTTACCTAGGTTTATTGATATCTTCCTAATTGCTAGGACTTGTGATTCCGGGTTCGGGTTGCATATCTAGTGGCGAGCACGATTGTTGCGTATAGGGGATCCGAGCGCTTCATCGTGAGAGAGAGTTAATTGCATGCTAATAGTAACGGGTTGTTTCTATTGCATGTATCTTGTTGAATCCTTGGTTGATTGCTATTGCTTTATTGAGTCTTGAAGGTTTTCAGATTTGATTTGGTAATAAGTACTATTAGGGCTGGTAGAACTAATAGTTACCTATGATCGGGATAAGAACAACTATAGGAATATTAAGAACTTGAGATTGATAGAATTTCGTGATCGACCTTTCTATTGTTGTGTGGATCTCTGTTGAGTGTGGCGCTTTTCCTCATCATATTCACAACCTTTACTTGCTTTCTTGTTTACTTGCTTTCTTGTTACTTTGTTTCAATATTTCTACAAACCCCCCCTAGTTCCTAGTTGGTGACGTAAATTACAAGATTAGATAATCTGACTCTCTGTGGGATCGACCCTGACTTGCTTGCTATACTCTGTAGTAGGTACTTTAGGATTTCTTTGATAGACATCACGACTTTAGCCCTGTCAATACACAAAATCATATAATGGAGAAAGAAAAGTAATAAATTATTTGAAGATGTAAAAACAAATCTTTGATGTGATAAAAAACAAGATGAGATCCCGATATTATGTGAAAGAGGAAAAAGTTGAAAAGGTGGTTGAAGAATATAAAAACCAAGCTTTTTTGTGGTTGCTCTATTTTTTTTTTATGAACTAAACCCTTAGCTCTCGTTTAGTTTGTGCTACACTTTTCAGGAAGTTGAGTTTTCCCAGAAAATATATTTATTTTCTGTGTTTGGTTCAAAAATAAAACGTGAGAATTTATTTTTTAAGAAGTTGCAATTCCTCCAATTAAAGGAATTGCACTTACCTTGAAGAGGTAGGTAAGATCTACTTCATACGTTTTTAAACAAAAATATATATTACTTTCTATGTTAATATAAAAATAACAATTTTGAACAAAACATGATTTCACAATTTCAAGCAATTTACAATTCCTAGAAAGTAGCTAAATTTTCAGGAATTTAATTTTCAACGTTGAACCAAACAAGGGGTTAGTTTCTGTGTTTGCACTTAACCTCAGTAAATTTAGAACGTTCATTCTTTTTGTCGATTGTTGATACTTTCGAACAAAATTTTCAAAACTCTTTATGTAAGGTATTCAGAATGTGTTTGACATAACACAATTTACTTTATAAGATTTATGTATGATCATATTACTCCCTAATAGATGTTGTTTTAGCCTTCTATTTCTTATAAGAAATAATTATTATTTTAGAATTTTAGATAATGATTTATGGGAAATTCCTGTTGGTGCCACTGAATTTAGAGTTATTCCTGTTGGTGTCCCACAATTAAGTTTTTTTCGATTGATGACCCTAAGGTTTGAGTTTGTTTGCTTCGTAACCAAATTTTTTCATGTTTGTACCATTCCATTTTAAATTGATTAAATTCAAGTTCACCATTGTGTTTCTCTCCCTCAAATTAGTAAGATTTGACTCCTAAAATACCCAAATTCATGTCCGAACCATGTCGATTTGAATTCCGAAGCAACAACCCGTTTTCAACCTTAAGAATTCAAATCGGAATGGTTTGAGTATGGATTTGATTGTTTTAGGAGTCGAATCCTACTAAGTTGAGGTCAATAAACATAATGATGAGCTTCAATTTGATCAATTCAAACCGAAATGATACGGATATGAAAATTTTTGGTTACAAAGCGAACAAACCAAAACCTTAGGAGTACCAACTGAAAAAAACTTAACCGTGTGACACCAACATGAATAACACTAAACTGAGGGGCACCAATATGAATTTCCCATGATTTATTGTTGAGTTACGATGTATGTTATTGAAAATTGTGTATATTGATAGTTTTTATGCAAATTATATTTAGTTATTGGTTAGAAATGAGGTGTGTAATTTTTTTTTAAAAAACTTATAATATTTAGTGAGTTTGGATCATATGCGGAGTACTCTTCCCGTGCGGACGTGCGGAGCATGTACTTTTGGGTCTTATTTGTGCACTTTAACGTCTTATTTGTGCACTTTTTCAAATTTTTTTTTTCAAATTTTTTTCAAAGCATTTTTCAAAATTTTTGCAAAAGTGCACAAATAAGGCCCTATAGTACATGTCCGCACGTCCGCACGGAAAGAGTGCTCCGCACCGGAACCGCACTCATATTTTAGTTTAATAATTGTGTCAAAAGTTAAAAGGACAAATAATACTAAACAGAGAGAGTACCATTTTATTAGGTGCCTTACTAATACTACTGACTATGTTATTAACCTTAATAATTTACATTATCACCATGGGTTATCACGTAGCCATACAACTACCCTAAAACAACGAATTATACCTGCGATATAAAAACGCCGTGGCTAAATACATTTTCTAAATATACAATACATAGGCACGTATATATAACACGTGTCCGTGCCAAGTTGGCACGTAAATATAACACGTGCCCGTGCAATTTATTTTATTTTTATTTATAAAAAAACTGTAGCACATGCACGTATCTCGTGCTACAGTAATTTTTTTATATATAAGTTTAATCAAACTAAAAAATATAATGAAGGAAGTCAAGATTACATTATATCGTATTATTCTATATTGTAATCCTAAGTTCATCATCCTATTACTCGAATATCGGTCACGCTAAGTGTAATGTAATCCTAACTTCATTATCGTGTTATTCAAAGAACGGTTATACTAAGTGTTATGTAATCCTAACTTCATTATAGTTATTCGATTAATACGATAATAAAGTTAGGATTACATTACACTTAGTATAATCGTTATTCGAATAATACGATAATAAAGTTATGATTAAAATATAATTAGTATAACCGATATTTGAATGATAACGAATAATAATTTAATGAATTCATGATTACATTATACTTAGTGTAATCATTATTCAAATAATACGATAATGAAGTTAGTATTACAATATAATTAGTATAACCGATATTCGAATTATACGATAATGAAGTTAGGATTACGTTACACCTAGCTAGTAGAATCGATATTCGAATAATACAACAATCAAGTTAGGAGCATTACACATAGTTTTTTAGTTTGATTAAACTTAAAAAAAAATAAAAATATTTTTATTATAGCACTGTAGCACGTGCACGGAATACGAACCCGTGCTACATTTTTTTTTAATAACAATAAATTGCACGATCACGTGTTATGTTTACGTGCCAACTTGGCACGGGCACGTGTTATATATACGTGCCTATACACTGTATATTTAAAAAATATATATAATACCTCCCTATAAAAATTCCTCTAGGATTTGTGCAATAGAATTTGGTTCTAGTAAAACGGCTTATTAGAGTAAAACGGAAGTACTATTAAGGGCCATTGAATTACAAATAAATGAATGGTTGTGATTAAAAGTAATTGGGTGCATGTTTATATGGTGGAATTGAACACGCATGATTCCCATTAATTTAGGGATTTTTTTACCTAAATTATAAGAGATCATACCCTTCCTTTTTTATTTTATTCTCTCCCTCCCAGTTAATATCGATCTCGATTGGAATCCTCTTCGACCTCGACTGAAATCGTCTTCAACTTCCGACTGGAATCGGCCACAGAGGAGGGCTTCAACACGCCGCCGGGGTTCAACACGCCGCCGCCGCCTTCGACCTCGACTGAATCGTCTTCAACTTCCGACTGGAATCGGCCACATAGGAGGGCTTCAACACGCCGTCGTCTTCAACTTCTCTCCCTCTATCAATCCATCCCCATCTTCACGTCCTTCACCCATAAACTCATCTCGCTGAATTCCTTCTCGGAAATCTCAGCGACCTCTCAGTTAAAACGCCATATCTTTTTATTTACAACTCCGAAAATTCTACAATTTTGAGGGACGAAATTAGATTTCCATATCTATCTCTGGGAGTTGGAATCACCTAATTCCGAGTCCAGACGAAAGAGAACGAGCCAGTTGAAGTCACGCTAGATTTCTGGAAAGTTGCTGTCAATTCCTTCCCGAAAATCTCAGCGACCTCTCAGTTAAAATACCATATCTTTTGATTTACAATTCAGAAAATTCTCCAATTTTGAGGGACGAAATTAGACTTCCAGATCTAACTCTGGGAGTTGGAATCACCCAATTCCGAGTCCATACGAAAGAGAATGAGCAAGTTGAAGTCACGCTGAATTTCTGGAAAGCTACTATCAATTCTTGCAGAAGTTGAAGTGCAATTCGACAGGGCACTCCGTGGTATCTGGGTTGAAACTTTCAACATCAAAGGAGAATCATGAATGTAAGTTCTTACTACTCTGAAGAAGGTGTTATTGTGTTTAATTGACAGCTTGTTCTAGGAAGTTTCAGTTTTGGTGTTTTGGGGTATTGTTTGTAATTAATATTCAAATTGTTTAATGTGATATTCATACAAATGCTTTTGATATTCATATTGGATGTAGGTCTCATGCATTGAATATTTGATATTTATGATGTGATATTCACCTAAACTTTGAATAATTATCATGTGCGAATTAAACTCTGAATATTGACACTGTTTTTATGAATATCGACTACTTACTTGTATGACTATGTGTATAAAATACGTGAATATCATCACATATGGAATGAATATCGCTATTATAGTATTCAAATTGCTTGTTGATGGTGTTGTTTGTACTGTTTGCAATTGATATTCAAATTGTTTGATGTGATATTCACTATAATGTTGTTCATATTCAGGAGGTTTTATGCGTTGAATAATTGATATTCAAATTTTATGATGTGATATTCAATATAATGTTGTTGATATTCATTATAATAATATTATTGATATTCATTATAATAATGTTCATATTCAGGTTGATCGAACGACTGTACGACCCAAAATCGACGCGACAATATCATTGGTAAACCTTACCGCCATGAATCAAAGCTTCGAAGATATTGAGTGGTGATATTCGTGTAGTTAGTTGATGACATTCATGTACTTGAGTGACTATATTAATGTAATTGGGTGGTGGGCGATATTCACAAAATGAGTAGTGATATTCATAAATTGAGTGGTGATATTCGTGTAAGTAAATTTGATATTCATGTGATTAATTGAGATATTTATGTAACTTAGTGTGATATTCATATTATCAAGTGGTGAAATTCATGATTTAAGTGATGATATTCACATTTTTAAGATATTAAATCTTCACTTATTAAATAGAAATCGATATTCAAACAAACATAAACGATTTTCATTAACAAATGATTGATATTCGTGAACATATTAACGATATTCACGAACGTTTAGAAATGTTCTTCCTATTTAAATTTTTAATATTTGAATGGGAGCAAAATCGATTAGGAAAGAGAATATTGTATTATTTTCTCTCTCCTGTAACAACCAAAATTAATTATTTCTTATTAATAATATCCTTATTAAGTTAGATTTGGTGGTTAGGGCTCTACCATATATCTCCTATAACCCATTAATCCAACCATCCATCAACATCAATCCGACGCTCCAGATTAGTACTTTCGTTTTACCACAATTTTCGTTTTACTGGAGCGTGCCTCTTGTGCAATAATAATGTAACGTATATATAACAATATTCGACCGTTTTTCTTTTGGAGAGAAAATACTTACAAATACAGAACATTTTAAAATTAGTCACGTATTTTTTTGGTTAGGTTTTGTTAGTCGAACCTCCTATATATATCAGGTCTATTATTTATTACTAATGATGTAAGTAGACCTGTCAACTGGGTCGGACGGGTCGGGTCATGTCGGGTTCAGGTCATGTCGGATTCGGGTCAAATCGGGTTCGAGTCGATCAAATTTTCGGGTCGGGCGGGTCGGGTTCGGGTTGACCCAGCGGGTTGAACATGTCCTTTTTTATGATTATTATTATGATTTTTAACTTTAATAAAATAATTATAATAATATAATTAATATTATATTATTATTTAATAAAGTATATTAAAATATTTAATATAAATGAAATAAAATATACAAAATAAAGGGGACCCGCAAGCTCGGATTTGCGTTCAGGTCGAGTCGGGTTCGGGTCCTTCTTGACCCAGTGACGTTCGGGTCGGATACAGGTCCTTTCGGATTTTTGGGTTGGGTCAATTTTTGACAGGTCTAGATGTAAGGGATTTGACTAGTTATTAATTAACCATTTTTCCTATTCAAATGAATAGTGATGTTAATGGGGCGGGATTCTCCGTTATTTGTGGGGATTCTCTGTCATGAGGGTGAGGATGCGGATTTTAAATGGAGATGGGGCAAAAAACACATCCCTACGTGGGGATGAGGACGGAGATAGAGCCCCCACCCCACTCATCGCCCTGTCCTGTCCCCGTCGGGATTCCCACGAATATCTCCATTAGTAATTCCCGTGGTATCGTCTATTGAGTTTTTCCACGGGATTACCCATTGAATATCCCCATTTAAAAACTCGATGACTTTCCCATGAGAAATTTTCATGGGTGAAGTGGGGAGCTTACGGTATTTTTTCATATTTATAATTTATAGTTGGTAATTGATTTTTTTATTTGAAAAAACAGTGTAATAGACATTTATAAGTATTAATATGCATGTACAATGAAATTTTAGGGACTTGTTTTTTGTTGAATTCAATTCACGTATTATATTGTTGTATTTTGTTTGACAATGTAGATTAATTGGGGAATCATTAAATAAAAACGAGTAAAAAAAATTTCACGGGGGTTAAATGGAGATATTTATGGAAAACTTGTTTGACTATAAGTGGAGAAATCGTATAAATTTCTACGGAAAGACCTGAGACAAATGTTAATTGAGAAAAATTAATGGAGACGAGAATTTGTGGGGATGGGGACGAGAACAACTTTAGCTCCTCACATGGAGATGAAGACAGAGATATGGAGTGCTTTTCTAAACGGGGATGAGACGAGGATACTACTTCCCATCCCGAACCCGCTCCATGAAGCTTAGTGTAAAATCATTTTAAGCCTAAAAACGACGTAGTATCAGAACCTTAAAGAAAATGAGTTATAGTGGGAAACAATGAATTATTTAAACCAAAACGACGTAGTATCTACTATCTAGCCGCTCCTCCTCCCGATCCCTAAACTAGCCGTTACATCATCCCCGTTGGCAGACACAAATCCCATTTCTCATGAGACAGCACAGCACATTCAAATAAAATTTCCGACCGTTGGAGATCGGCGCTCTCATTCGCACCCCTTCTTTATTCTCCAAAACAGTTCCTTGTTCTCTTTCTTGCACATAAAACCGCTTCAGATCAAACCCCGCGTTTCTCTTATTACCCCCCTTCTCTCAACACACAGAAAGATCCTCTCTTTCTGCTCCCATGGAAGACCTCGGTGCAATGATAATCGACGAAACCTACGAGTTTACCGCTCCAAAATTCTACGACTTCACCAATGGAGAGACCGAGGAGGAGAAGATGAACGCTGAGCTCTGGTTTGAGACCGCAATCAGCCACGCCCCGTCACGTATGCGACTCTTCTCTCTTGATCGTTTCTCGACTTTCTTCGTTTTTTTAGGGTTTTAAGATTGACTGGATCTGTGATTTCGTGGTTTTGGGTTCGAATTTGATCTGACTCTGGCTTCTGAGTTGCGAATGACTGAAATTAGTGGGATTGGGATTTCCCGGTCTAGGGTTTTGCAATTCTTTCTTGTGTTATTGGTTATTTTTCATTACCATTATAGAATCAATGCAAGCCGTTGGATGAATTTATGTGTGATGTGAAGCTACAGTAAATTGAAGATAGATATTCTCGAAAACCCTATGCTTCTTCCCCATTTAGGCTTAGTGGAATATAGAAATCTGATGACTTTTTACTTTTTAGTGTTGAATATAGGAATCTAATGAGTTTTATGACTTGAGAGTGGAGCTTTTATTTACTTTTATGTTCTATTGCCATATATCCACAGTTGTTTTGGGCATTTTCCCACTAATTTTTGGAGTTTTTCCAGAAATATTCAGTTATCTTGATTATTGATGAATCCTTCTCTTTGTGCATCTGGATAGTTTACGCACGCCAAAGGATTATTTATATTTAGGCTTAGTTGCATAGAAAACCATAATGTTGGTGACTGTTTCGTACTATTTTGAAAACACCTAAATTTTTTTCTGCAAATAATTAGCTCTAGGTTGAACCATGTGCAAATTTTGGCCATCAGTCCTATGAGATATATTGTATGTGAATATGTGATTTTGATCTCCAAGTTGAACCATGACAGCTCTCATGGCGAGAATCAAGATCGGAAGAGATGTTCGGATCAACATAGAATTCAATGATGCAGATCAGATGTCAAAGGTAAAAAGCCTTCTTTGTGACCCCTAAAAAACTGCTGATCAGTTTATTTCATTATCCTTCGAGAAATTTGATTGTGAGTTGGAATTCTTTTGACTTTACCTTCTTATCGTCTTCTTACGCCTTTATCAGGAAGTAGGATCCTCCGCATCAGCAATTACTGCATCCAATGGCACGGGGGAGGAACCAAAATTGACCATAGAGCAGAGTTTGATAAGGTAAAGAATCAGAATATTTGTTAGAATACCATCCCACATTTAAAGTTGGGACATAACTTGCCTAATATATAAGCTTAGTGGACTATTCCTCTTATTGCCAATTGGTTTTAGGATGGAACCCCACTGGGCTTATGTACTAGGCCCATACGCGCAAGTTGCGCCATACATACCCACACGCCCCCGGCCCATTGTCTAAATTTGACCATATTCAATTGATCTTTCAACTTTCATCATGATATGTGTATGAACTAATACAAGTTCTTGCATTGCAGAGACATACCCTCCACTGAGATCGATCAAGAAAACAAATTAAATGACCAATTAAATCAAGCACTTGAGGTACTTCAATCTTGCCAAATACTCGCCAGGAAATCATTCAGCAGACTCACTATCTAACTTTTGCGTGCCTAATCATTCGAATATTTAGGTTTATGTAGAAGAAAAATCTTGCGAAACCGCTGAGGGGATTCGTACAGGAAAACGAAGGTTAGTTTGATAGTCAAAGAGTGATCCTTCTATAACAAGAGACTACATTGCTGGTTTTTTCTTATATTAGCTATGCTCTTCTTTGTTGGATTTGCAGCACTTCAATCACTGCATCCCCTGAAGAGATGGTGAAATCAGTAGAACTTACAACGACAGCTCGAATTTCAGGTTTTGTCATTTTGCCTCGAAACCTATCAATCATCTGGCCTATATACATAGTAGTCACTCACTGAAAGATGTGCAATTTATTACAGAAGCTGTGTGCACACCAAAACCACCGGTGTTAAGTGCGAAGAAAGATCCAACACTCACCCTGACAAAGAGGCAGCAGACGGCCAGAAAAATAGCCAGCTTGGTCAAAAACCCCTCAGCACTGAAAACTAAAGGCCAATTCCAGCAATCACAAGCCAAAAGCAAGAAACCGGCAAGTATAAGGAGGTAGGAGAGGAGCATGCTCAGCTGTAACAAAACCAGCATTAATCATCTTAAGCTTGCCAATTTCATGACTTTCCGTCTCGTTTTTTTGTTGTTAATAGGGACGTAAGACAGAAGAGTTCTGTTGGAACTCCAAGCCTGGCTCAGGAAAACCAAGCTGTCAAAAGGCAGAAACTTGAAGGAGGGCATTCTAGAAAGGTATAAATCTTGGATTATCCATCTGATGTGTATTAGAATGTACAATGGCCTAATTTATTGATGTTGAATGTAGATACTCAACATAAAACCTCCAAATTTGGCCCATAAATCAAGATTAGGATCAATCAAAGACACGGCCACCGGCGCTTCAAGTGCCAAGACTCGTATAGAAGACAGAAAGGTTTACGTTCGGGAGCCAGCAGCAACATTTGTTTCAACAGCAGAGATGGTGAAGAGGTTCCAGTCAAGCACTAGAGACTTGTCACTGCCTCAAAAATCTGTTTCACATGTAACTATGCTTCCATTAACATTGACAAGGCCCAAGGAACCCGATTTTGAAACTGCACAGCGCGCTCGCCCTGTCAGGGTGAAGAGCTCAGCAGAGCTTGAGGAAGAAATGATGGCCAAGATGCCAAAGTTTAAAGCTACAAGACTCAATAAGAAGGCAAGTGCAATGAAGTTTTTGCGGAGTTGCTGTCCTTTTCTTCAAGTGTAGCCAAAATTCTTATTTGTAAACCTGCATTTTCTTACAGATTTTCGAGGCTCCGACTTTAACTCCATTACACAAAAGCATCCCTCGTCCACCCCAATTTCAGGTATATACACAGAGTTATAAATAAGTGAAGACACAGGTTTTTCGGAGAAAATGATGAAACATTTTCTCATTGGTTCAGGAATTCCATTTGGAGACAATGGTAAGAGCCAGTAAATCAGAGACAGCTTCAGTTGTTTCAACTGAATCAAATCGTCAGAAGGTAAATAATCTCGCCTTTATCCTTTCCTGTCTTTATATACATACGATCACTGAGCTTGCTGGGGGTACTTCATTGCTTTGTTTCTAATGTTGACTTTGTTAACAGAATAACCACCCATGGAAGCCTAATCATCTTACTGAGCCTAAGACCCCTCTTCTTCAAACATACCTGAGGGCAAGGCCAAATAAGGTCAAGAGCTCTCTTGAAATCGAGGAGGAGGAACTCGAGAAGATTCCAAAATTCAAGGCTCGCCCTTTAAACAAGAAGGTTAGAGAAGACTATGTTGAATAATAATAGTAATCTTCCTTTTTTCTTGCCAAATTCTTATAGTGTTTGGATGTCTTGTAAATCAACACATGGTTTTTTTCAGATATTTGAAAGCAAAGGAGACTTGGGACTTTTCTGCAACAACAAAAAACAGGTTACTATACCTCAAGAGTTCCATTTTGCCATAGATGAAAGAATACCACCACCACAACCTCCTACAGCTATGGTTTTTGACCTTTTTGACAAGGTAAATACCGCAGTTTTCTCCATGGATGTTGTCTTTCTTTTTCTCAGATTATTTTTTCGGGTCCTTCACTCGTGCTTCTTATCTTCCAGCTCTCGATAAGCTCAGATTCCAATCATGACAACATACCAAGAAAAACCAAACCAAATCCTTTCCAACTTCACACTGAGGTAATCTTGCCTATAACACAAGTTGTATAGTTATTAGAGATATTGGATAAAAGATATTGTATATATCTTTAGTTGGTTAGGATATTTTGTATCTATCTTTTTGTATAGATATCTTTCTTATATTTAGATAGATTAGCTAGCTTGGAAAGTCTCTGACTTCTATAAATATTGTAATCGTTCTTATGCTTTAATCAGAGGAGAATATTTTCCATTTGCTTCTTTACATGGTATCGGAGCCAGGAAAGCTCACGTTTTCCTGTGTGATTGTACAGGAAAGAGGTGCAGAAAAGGAGAGAAGGTTCCTAACTGAACTACTGCAAAAGGAATTGGAAGAAGAGAGAGCCAGGGTTCCCAAGGCCAAACCATATCCTTATACAACTGATTTTCCAGTGGTATTGCTCGCATGCCTTTCTACTATTGTTGTTGCTGCTCTCATGATGAGGTCCTTAGTCAAACTCCTTTGATTTCCAATGCAGTTTCCACCAAAGCCAGAGACAAAGCAATGCACGAGGCCGGAGCCCTTCCAGCTAGAGAGTCTAGTGAGGCATGAGATGGAAATGCAGAAGGAGATGGAAGAGAGGCTGAGAAAAGAAAGAGAAGAGGCTCAGATGAAGATCTTCAAGGCACAACCAGTCTGGAAAGAGTAAGGATTTGTTTTGTGTTCTAGAATCTTTTGTAATTTCTGCAGTATATATTGGATGAAATCATCATATTTTTATGAATTTTGTATGTGTAGGGATCCTATTCCAGTTCCAGAGAAGGAGCGAAAACCTCTCACACAGGTTCAAGAATTCAACCTTCATGTTGTGCACCGAGCTGTCGAAAGAGCTGAATTTGACAAGAAGGTGCAAGAGAAGGAGGTAGTCTACAAGAGATACAGAGAAGAGCAAGAAACTGCAGAGATGGTAGGTGTTGTTTGCTCTAATTCTTGATTATTCCAATCTATGCTCAAACTTTAACCAAACACCATATGATTAATTGAAGATGGTAGGTGTTGTTTGCTCTAATTCTTGATTATTCCAATCTATGCTCAAACTTTAACCAAACACCATATGATTAATTGAAGTGGTAGTTAACCCTGTTTTTCTGCTTTGGCTTTATGGTACAGATGGAGGAAGAGAAGGCCTTGAAGCAGCTGAGGAGAACTTTGGTGCCCCATGCAAGACCATTGCCTAAGTTTGCTAACCCATTTGTGCCTCAAAAGTATGCAAAAACAGGAAAAAATAACATATTAGTTCATTCTAACTCCCTTTATATTAGTGAGGTGATTAACATCCATGTTAATGTATGTGCATTCAGGTCTTCTAAGGAATCAACCAAGGCAAAATCCCCGAGTCTGCGCATTTCCCAGAGGAAGGAGAGACGAAGCGCCATTGCAACCACAATAGTAGCTTCTTCTCCTGCATGTCAAATGAGATGATAAAATTCTTAGGTCTTCTAAGGAAACAACAAAGGGTGTATAAAATCTTAGGGAGGGTGTGTTGTTTCATGTATTTTTCTTGCCTCCTTATGAACAGGCAAAAAAAAAAAATTGTAATTCTTTTTCCTCCTCTTGAGGATTTTATTTTGTAAGAATATATGTGATGAAGAAGATTTCTTCATCCGACATTTGCAGATTTTTTGTAGGTGCAACATTTAGTGAAGAACAAGCGAACAAGCTCTCTTGTTTCATTTTCTTGCCAAGATATGTGATGAAGAAGATGCCAAAGTCATACAAATGTTCCGGACAAGATCTCAGGATTGCACCAAACTTTTCCAATGATTTAAAAAGCTATTATTGAACTAAGTTTACATGTAACAGAAAATCTTTCCTTACAACAAGCATGGGTAATTTGGTTCAACACAAGCATCAATATATGATCCGAGTGTTATAAATATGAGCTTGTTTCGTGCTTGCCAAATGAAATAAGTGAGAGGACAGTAGAAAAAGGTGATCAATGGAGTCATTACTAGCATTACAACAAGGGTTGGTGTTGGATTTGCATGAACTCATATATGTATAGGATTGGATACAACGGTCATAAATTTGATCTGAATGGAATTTTGTTCTTTCTGTATGTTAACTTGGGCCAATCTAATAATCCAGATATCCAGTATTTTTTCATAATGCAAAGAAAACCGTACAATATCAGTTGAGCTTTTAACTGTTTTTAAGCAACTGAGTTTCAGGATTGAACCAAGAACTCAAAACAATCACATTAGCAATTCGGGAACATCTCTAACAAATCCACAAGGACACAAAGAACCCTACCTAACAGAAAAATTGAGCATGCTTCTGTGTGCCATCTTCTTCTTGATGTTAGTGATCCCATGAATGATGGACAAAACTCCCGTCTCCATTCTATGGGCATGGTCATTGTTTGAAGCTGAGTTTGAAGGTTACCGTGCATCTGTCTGGTTGATTTTAGTATCCATGAACAGAAGACTGATTCAATGAAAATACAATATTAATCCACATTTTCATGGCAGAGCTATGACAAATGAATATGAGTAACACGCAGGATCATCCTATGTCATTGATGACTAACAAATTTCGTGAAACTCGGCTGAATAACAAGTCTGAAAACTCTTTTATATTCATGACACAATCAGTTTGACATACCAGAAAAAATATAGAAACTTATTCGGCCACAGTAAGCCATAAACAAGGAACACATATGACGAATAGAAGAATAATAAAGAGGCAAACCTCATTGCATCCCGAAAATCTCCTCTGGAGGATCATACACATGGCTTTCTGGGAATATTTCCTCAAAATCTTTCTTCACTTTGTTTCTCAAAAGTGGATGCGGCAAAAGTCCCTTCAGTAATATTCTAAAGGGAAGCTCCTCCGGTGGTTCTGGAGACTTCAACATATCCTCGTATATATTCATAGCATCTGCAGGAGATCCTTGCCTCAAGAAGCCTCTGATAACTTCAGTATATGTTTGTGAATCTGGAAAAAGGTCATCCTTTCTCATGTCTTCCCACAACTGCATCACCTCGTCCATTTTTTTACATCTTGCTAATGAAACGATCAAGTCTTTGTATAAATAAACATCAGGCTCGTACCAGTCCTCTTTTTGGATAACCCTGAACATCTAAATACAAAGATTTTTCATAAGTTTTAAGCTGGTTACAAAGTAAACCTATTTGATAAATAATAAATATAAAACAGGTTACAAAGTTCAATATTTTTCAAACTAGTTCCTATTCTCTACAAATTACATAATCAATGAGTTCCAAGATTCAGGAAAATAAAAAGTGAAGCTATATAGTAAAATTAGTGGGAAATGATACCCCAGTTCCTCCTCATTCCAAAGGAAACTCGTCCTATATGTCAAATCACATTCCTGCTCTAGAATATGCATTTCTTTATCATAACTGGGATCAATAACTCAGTACTTTTAAAGCTAAGCCAAATTGCAGGAATCATCTCTATTCTTACAGGCTGAATGCATCAAATAGTTAGCCATGTGCTAAAGACTTCACTTAAGGAAATGGATAATTACCTACAAAATTAAGCTATTCTTGTACAATTAGAGAGATTTCTCGAAGAAAGACAAGTACTTCTCTTTTGCTTTCATTTACACATGACGTTCCTACAGCGTGTTGATGGATCATATACGGAGTAATACATAATTTAGTGGTACAAAATGAAAAGTCACGAGTCATTGGACTATCTTACTCAAAAAAATAGAGCCCAACTATGTTTAGCTCTTTCAGGAACCTCTAAAAAGCTATTAAGCAATACAAAGAGAAAGACACAACAAGGTAACCATAGAAACCGCCATAAGCAGCAACAATTTATTGAAAGTTCACATCCCAAAACTCAACTATCTACCATCATCCTGCAGATTTTTAAAATGAAATCACAAAATGATACAAATCCCTAGTTTCTTTCTCTGTTCCAAGTTCACCCCTGAATCCAAAATGAATGACCTAAAACCTATAAAACCTTACCAAGTATACAGCACCACATGGAAAGCAAAGATAAGTAACCTACACTAACGATGACCAAGCAGCTAACACTGAAAAAAAGTAGAGAATTCAATGAATCAAATTACAATAGAAAGAAAATCTACGTATTCAATCAGGCTTCAAAATTCAAACCAGTAACAAGAAAATTACAGAGTAGAGAGATGAAAGGAACAACCTTGAGTGCTAAAGCAACCTGCTCCTGCCTCTGAAGTTCGGTGAGGACGGCAATCTTATCCAATTTCAGAAGCCTCAAAACGTGATTCTTCACGAACTTATCAAGCTTCTCCTCGTCATCCTTAAACCTCTTCATCCCTAGGATTACAAAAAGCGCCTCTTTCCCGATCAGCTTCTTCCCCCTCCATAACGGGCCCCTTGGCCTCCCGTCGTGGTACAGTCGCCATGTCGAACCACACCAGCCGCCCAAGGCTCTGTGAGAATCGACCTGCGGTTCTCCAATGGCGCTCCAACTTAGTGCTAGGGTTCCTGCAGGCTCTGCAGCTGCTAGGGTTTTAGTTAGGCATTGAGCAACAATGGAAGCGCAATTTGGGAACTTCGTTCTCGAAATTGCTCGAGCAAACATCGGAGATTTTCACTCATACAAGCAAAGATTGTAACTGGATGAGTTCCACTTCAATGCTTCACGGGAAAAGAAAATCGAAGCTCCGATGGGGTTGAAGATTCGAGAATCAGTGTGGAGAATTTGGAATTCACAGATTGGGCTGTTTCGTTTTGGGCTTTCAAGAGTTTAGGACTTTGTTGGAGGATTTTAGGCATATTTACCCTTTAAGATTTTTCAATTAATAAAATAGATTCTTATTAATTTTTATATATTTTTTCTATTTCTATTAACTTTTTTTTTCTCCATCTTTTTTGTTTTTTCTCTCTCTAAAATATTATTTTTTGAGATTTATGATTTAAGGGATAGGGTTTAGGGATAGAGAGTATAATTTATGGAGAATGATCCATTTTTACTAAGAGTTCATTAATTTAAAAAAAAAATTATCAAATGATTATTTACCTAACTCATCGACTTTGTTGTTACTTGTTAGAGGAAACAATCAGGCCCATTGTCCTTTTTCTCCTTCTAAATCGGAAAAGCGACCCACAAAATAAATCTGATTACAAATTGACCCCTATACGTTCACTTGCTAGTGTCCAGTCTCCTCCCCCTTCCTCTATCTCACTTATTGTCGATTTGTCTCCTCCTTCTCGGAATCGAGAGCCTCTCACCGGCCACCTGCGCACCTCGTCATCCCCCATCTCCGGCCTCGTCCTCCGTCCGTGGCCTCGTCCTCCGTCCGTGGCCTCGTCCTCCGTCCGTGGCCTCGTCCTCCGTCCGTGGCCTCGTCCTTCTCCGTCTCCGGCCTCACCTCTTCCGATTATGCCGACTAGCTGCTGACGCTGCCTTTGCCTCCACCGCCTCCTCCTATTCTCTCCCTCCTCGGTACATATTAGTCGGTTTGAGTATGGTTTGCTCTTTGCCTGACGACTTCTGGCGCCTCCTCCTATTTTCTCCCTTCACCGCTGTCGAGCTCGCAGCCATCGATTTCACACAAGTACTTTATTATTGCTTTAATTTTTTGTTGTCGTATTCTTTGAAGAATAGTTATTTCAGCAAATATTCTTTTCCATTTTGTATCAGAAATTAGATGGATATATACATCTAAGGAGATATCTGATATTGTGACCAAATGTTTGTGATTTGTTGTTTGAATATACAGTGCTTGAAAATTATTTGATGATTTTTGCACTCCATCTGTTTGCTAAAATGCTTCCTTGTCAGACGCTAGTAAATTCAATTGTGGTGCTTTGGAGTCTCTTATGTCCAGTTAGAGCCCTCAGTATACCGACATCTCTGCTTACATCTTCAATATAAATTGTACTCCCTCTGTCCCAAAATATAAGTCCCATTTGATCCGGGCACATCCGTCGAGACGAGTTTTGTATCGTTAATATCTCTAATTACATAACCCTAAAAATTATAATTTTTTGATATTATTAAAGTACTTGTTGAGACGAATCAAACAAGACCCCACATGACTATGTTTTTTCTTATATATTGGAAGAAATCTTAAACCGAAGCTTCAACGGTGAACAGTGACGCGTTCCCAAATGTTGCTTATAATATGGGACGGAGGGAGTAATTGTCATTTGTAAAAAACAAACAAAAGCTTAGAGGACCATCTATAGGCTCAAGTACAATAGCCTCTCCCACTGTTGGCAAGGATGAAAATTGTTCAGGATGCCGCTTGTGGGATCGCACGCATACTTGCATGAAGAAATGGACTTTCAGGTACTAAGTTGCATTTCAAGTTCCTCTTTTAGTCTCTTTACTTAAATGTCAACCAGGACACTATGATGTATTTTCTGAGCACAATATTGTTGCCGAAGTGGCTATTTGTGTTGTATATTGCTGGAGGCCAAGTATAATGGAAGGAGCTATAAGATATCCACTTACTACAACAGATATACCAAACAATGTGGACAATCCGGCTAATACACTAATTATCAAGTTAATTGCTTATGGTGAAATGTATACTTTTATATTGTTGTAGCAGGAATTTGATTATTTCAAGATTCACTTTAGTATAATCTTACCTTACTATCCATATGCAGTTGTATTCGGTATTGCAGTGGACTTGTGCTTACTCTTAGGTTTCTCTGTAAGAATTGTTTGAAAGATGAACATGTAATAGTATTGCTAACTTATAGTTCTAATACCTATTTTTTTTTTCTTGCTAACACCATTATACGTGTTCTTGCAGGATTTTAAAAATTGGGTTACCTCTTTTGCTTTAGAAGGTGGCTGTTTCATTTATGTGTTTCATAGTAATGCTTTTAAAAAATGTCTTAGAAGTATATCTGATCATGCGGTTGGTAGATTGTAGGTGTCATGTGAAGGAATGACATTTTAATGCTTGTATTTGATGGGAATGTTAAGGCTAAATTGAGATTACTGCACATTCTTTTAATATTGTTTACGTAGGTGGAATATTTTTTTTATATATCCTAGAAAAATTATAAAGATTAAAAACCGTTATCAACTAGTCTCGATGACACCTCGAACGTCACACCGACTAGTCTCGGTGACATCTTTGAAAGTGCCACCTACTAGGGTTGATGACACCTTCGAAAGTGTCACCGACTAGGGTTGATGACACCTTCGAAAGTGCCACTGAGTAGTCTCAAAGTGTCACCGACTAGTCTCGATGCCACCTTGAACGTGCCACCAACTAGTCTCTTAATGACACTTTGAACGGGCCACCGACTAACCTTGGTGACATGATGAGTGCTATTTTGTAGCACATATCTAAGGGTTATTACCAGGTTTGAGGCGTCATTTGGTTGGATTTTATGCACAATCGTGGATTATGGAGTTAGAGTGGAGAAGTGAAGAAATTATGGGATTTATAGAGGTTTGAAGTGTATTGAAGAGTAGAAGAACAATATGCTGAATTCAAATGGTTCGTTCTCTCTACTCAGATGTCCAAATGAAGTGATTCCAATTCGAGGAGTTAGATCTTGAAGTCTACTACAAGTCCTCAAAATATGAGCGCAATCCGAGTTGGGAATCAAAAGTTATGGCGTTTTTACTAAAGTGTCACAGAAGCTGAAAAATCACCTTCCCGCGCCAGGAGCCACTGCGACCCGGCGGTGGGTCTCAGATAAAGATGACGCCACGCGGCAATATGCTGAACGAAGCAATTAATTATGCCGCGTGCTGATGCTGCATTGAAGACGGGCCGAGCTGATGTTGCCTTGGGATGGGCCGAGAAGCAGCTGTTCAATTTAGCTGCTGAACGAGTTTAATTGTCCCCGAATTTCGTTAGTTTATTTTGTGTTATTATTTTATTATTATTATTATTTCCTTTTATTATTTTTATCACTTTTAGAATTAGGTTAAAAACCCTTTTGTTAACCTAGTTGCCACGGGACACAATCTACAATTAAGTTTTACAAGTTTGTTCTTCATTCTGCCTCTAGGGTTTCCAACCCATGGAGAACTAAACACCTTTATTCTGCTAGACGTTTGAAGCAATACAGTTGATTCGGTTGTGAGATTTCTATTCCTTGTTCTTATTCTTATGTGTGTTGGTTTGATTCTCTTGGTTATATTGATTATTGATTTATCATTGTTCTTCATAGTCTGGCCAGCTAGGTTGAGTAATATCTATCAATTGCTAGGATTGCATATAGGGGTTCCGAGTGCATATCTAGTAGCAAACACAATTGTGCGTATAGGGGTTCCGAGCGTACAATTGTGAGTGAGAATCAGTTGCATGCGAGTATTAATACGTCTTTCTATTTGCATGTATCCTATATCCTTGTGTGCATTGCTATTGCTTTGTTGGTGGTAAAGTATACCGACAACTGTGAGAATCAGAGGTATTTTACCATTGGCATAGTAATAAGTCTATCGACAATTTGATAACAGGTTTTTGTCGTGTAAAAACTGCTATGCAAAATATCCAAACAAACCTTAAACCGTAGTCCTAGGTAAGTAAAGGTCGAATCCACAGGGAGGCGAATTCTATCTAAATATGCAATTCGTATGTCAATCAAACGTAACCAAAGGGGGTTTTTGTTTGTTTAAGTAATCTAAACATGCAAAAGTAAACAAGCGAAATAGTTGTGAAATCAGTAATGGGGAAAGCACTCAGTCAAACAACATCCACTATTCGTATGACAAGTTGATCATAGATATTCATTCAAAATCTCATGCAATGGTGATTCCAATTCCTTTTCAAATATAACTAATTGCACAACCAGATACTATTAGCACTAACTAATTAAACAACCCTGAAACTATCAAGATTCAGTTTAACAGCAGCTTTATGGATAGGAATATAGTTGGATACAATTCTAGCATAAAACAACCAGCTTTTATCCTAGAATGTAAATCAACTATATTCCTATCCATAAAGCTGCTGTTAAACTGAATCTTGATAGTTTCAGGGTTGTTTAATTAGTTAGTGCTAATAGTATCTGGTTGTGCTATTAGTTATATTTGAAAAGGAATTGGAATCACCATTGCATGAGATTTTCAATGAGTATCTATGATCAACTTGTCATACGAATAGTGGATGTTGTTTGACTGAGTGCTTTCCCCATTACTGATTTCACAACTCTTTCGCTTGTTTACTTTTGCATGTTTAGATTACTTAAACAAACAAAACCCCCCTTTGGTTACGTTTGATTGACATACGAATTGCATATTTAGATAGAATTCACCTCCCTGTGGATTCGACCTTTACTTACCTAGGACTACGGTTTAAGGTTTGTTTGGATATTTTGCATAACAGTTTTTACACGACAAAAACCTATTATCAAATTGGCGCCGTTGCCGGGGAGGCAATAATCTATTTTGTGTGCGATTTGTGTGTCAACTATTGTGTGGACCTAGCTTACGGTCCACACCCGTGCTATTGATTTTTGTTTTTCCTTTTTGATTTTGTTACAGAGATGGATAGATTTCCCCACTTCCATCAGGAGCCGCAATATGACCCATACTCATACGCATACACTCCAGGGTGGAGAGATCACCCCAATTCGAGTTATGGGCACCAACATTATCCCCCTTATGGTCATGATTACCAGGAGTTTTACTCGAAACCACAGTCGTTCTATCAGCATGGTACTCCACCGCAGTACTACCCAGCCTACGAGCATAGCCCACCAGTGTCCAATCCAGATTATTATGTCTCACAGTCTATTGCGGATTTATCCCGGACCTTGGAGAATCAGATGGGGAACAATCCAAGTCCCTCCATGTCATTGGATGACATGTTTCGATCTTTTACTCAGAACATGATCCAACTTGAACAACAAGCGAAGTCCAATATCCAGATCTTTGAGAGGCAGACGGAGCAAATGGTGCAAGCATTAAGCAGAATGGAGGCCATGACGTCGGCAGAACCACTATCTCACCCAGTGGTGCACCGGGAAGAGAATGTCTTCTCGATGACCCTATAAAGTACTGAGCAGCTGCATGTCGTCCCCTTAGCTGAAAGGGAAGAACAAATTTGTGAGCCGGGTGCAGAATGCAGCAAGATATTTGCAGAAGAGGACCGGAGACCGCGAGAGGTATACCTCGACCTTGGTTCACCCACTGAGGAGATGGGTATTCCAGACGATATTTTGGACCGCGTTGTGCTTTCTGAAGAAGAGTATTTTTTGGGACTGGAGGAATTCAGCGACCAAGAGGAGGAGAGCCGCGATCGTGGAAACGATCCTGCGACGCTCGTTCCTCTCGAAAACGCCCTGGCAGCCCCCGACCCTCTCGAGGCTGCCTATGATGAGTATGTGCGTCTAAACTCCTGGCGCCATTGCTTATCAAACTCCTCCCCGCTCGTTGCGCTGCAACCCGTTGCACCCTTCCCTGAGGCATTACAAGATACTCAAAGGCTGAAGAACAACAATGAAATCTATGAGGCCTTCCGTAACTGCGCAGATACCATTCCCTTGATCAAACTGGCAAGTTGCATCCCTCGCTACACAGAGTTTTTAAGGGCGCTGGGCAATATAAAGAAGAAACCAAAGGGGAAGCACAAGAAGGAAGCCTTAATTCAGGTGGCAGATTTTTACATGTTGGATACAGGGCATGACATACATGCATTCCCTGAGATGTTGGGTAGACCGTTCCTGAAGATGGCAAGTGCATTCATAGATATAAACAACGGTCCAACCATCAAAAAGTACACAAGCAAGGGGGAAAGGCTCAATATGGAGCACACAAAGCGGCATCCCCCTGATCGATCTAAGCATGGGGGAGACGAGGAGAAGAAGGTCAAGATGGAGAAGTCGCTGAAGAAGAAGAATGGTCTAAGGTTCAAACCTTTCCATGATTGGTTCATAAAGGAGGTATGGATTAAGAAGGTTCCCAAGGAACCTGACGATATGGATTGAGGTTGTTCGAGTAGTATGTCGAACCACGACATTAACTAAGGCGCTGTTCGGGAGGCAACCCGATGTTAGGTAGTCTATTTTCTTTCCCTTAGTCTTTATTCAGTTGTTTTTCTTTTTGTTTTTCCTTTCTGTGTCGAACTAACCTGCAGGAAGCGCGAAAAAAATGGAAATGGTGTTCACGGCGCCCGCTGCGAAATTTACGACGCCCGCCGTAAATGCCTCGCCAAGCAAGTTGGCTATGACCTAAAAACGGCGACCGCCGTTTAATTACGGCGCCCGCCGCAATTACGGCGACCGCCGCACCCTTCACGGCGACCGCCACACTTTCTCAGTTAAAAAAAATTAAATAAAAAAAAAAAATCAAAAAAAATGGGCCCCGAAAAAACCTTAAACGGGGAACAAAAGACGAAAATAAGATATCCCGAAAAGACCTTAAACGTGGAGAAAAAGTCAAAAAAAAAATAAAAAAATTTATCCAGCTGTCCAGATTCTCCACGGAGAGGTGCGCATCATGTTGTTAACGGAAGATTACATTCACCCTACTTTTACTTGGCAACGATGATGGCCCTGCAGTCGACAGCTGGAGAGGTGATACACCAGGGCCCAACCACGATGACATCTGGGCCCATTTTTGAAGGCCATGCAACCCCGTTCCCTTGATTGACCACTATTCACCAGAGTGACTTCTTATGGTTGCACGGTAGATGAAGATAATGGCGTTGATGCCAGACATCCAGGACATGAGCTTTTATGACTACACCGCCAGCAACAAGGAAGTGTCCAAGACAACTCGGCCACGTTGTGAGTTATTTTTTGCTTCTCCCTGTGCTTTATTCTTTTGTCTTTCATTACATTGAGGACAATGCAATGTTTAAGCATGTGGTAGGGTTGTATACTTGCTACGTTGTTGAGGAGAAAAATTAAAAAAGCCAAAAATTGAAAAAAGGCATACATAAGAAATCCTGGGATAGGTCGAAAACCCGAAAGGGCGGCCTAGGTAATAAGCAGGTGGCTTGGACCAACATTAGGCTGGGGTAATATGAGGTCACGAGTGACGTGAGCTTATGTGAGCACATCTATTGGAAAATGAAATGAGTGGCTTGGTGAAAACCCGAAAGGGCGCCTTGGCAAAATGAGCGAAAAAAAAGAAGAGTGATTTTAAGATTTCTCATTATTCTTGGCGAGACGTCATAAGAAGAGGAGACAAAGAAGGATTGTCGGGTAGGTCACTCTGGGAGACATAAGGAGCAATAGATGGAGGCTAGGATTAGAGGTTACTCACACTATTGGATGTCCGGGTTTAGCTTGGGGGAAGTACTCTGCTTGCCCCTTAAGCTTGTTGAGTTGTGGATGTGTTGTGAATGAGATTGGTGCCAGGAGCTTTGGCATGGGTTAGGTGACTCTTAGTTGGAGGATATGCTTCCTGAGACCTTGGATGCTACATTGGAGGAGTAGACTCTTTATTAGTTTACTCGAGGACGAGCAAAGGTCTAAGCATGGGGTGGTTTGATAAGCACTACTTTGTAGGGCTTAAGTAAGAGTCATTAGAGGTTTTATTGGTGCCATTCGGGTAGATTTAGACACATTCATGTGCATGGCGTGTGGGGGCGAAGAAGCTTAATTAAGCAGGCCCGCGTGCTAATTTTGGTGATGGGCCAATTTGGATGAAGAAAGGCCCATGAAGTCTCGGCCCGCGTGAAGAATTTGGAAAATCAAGGAGCTGGAGCCCACGTGAAGTCCCGCGTCAAATTGAAGCTGGAGAATTGAAGAAGCGGGGCGTGACGTCATGATGATGTTGGCGCGTTGATGCTGTTGAAGATGGGCCGAAATTGGGCCGTGTTGCCGCCGAGCTGCTGGAATCGAAATTGGGCCGTGTTGCAGCGTGGAATTGGGCCAAACGAGGAGGCCGAGAGCAAAGCAAGTGCTCGCCGAGAATTGCGAGATTACGGGATTAATTTCCCCGGCAACGGCACAAATTTGATAACAGGTTTTTGTCGTTCTAAAATCTGCTATGCAAAATATCCAAACAAACCCTAAACCGTAGTCTTAGGTAAGTAAAGGTCGAATCCACAGGGAGGCGAATTCTATCTTAATATGCAATTCGTATGTCAATCCAAAGTAACCAAAATGGGGTTTTTGTTTGTTTTAAGTAACTAAGCATGCAAAGGTAAACAAGCGAAAGAGTTGTGAAATCAGTAATGGGGAAAACACTCAGTCAAACAACATCCACTATTCGTATGACAAGTTGATCATAGATACTCATTCAAAATCTCATGCAATGGTGATTCCAATTCCTTTTCAGATATAACTAATAACACAACCAGATACTATTAGCACTAACTAATTAAACAACCCTGAAACTATCAAGATTCAGTTTAACAGCAGTCTTACGGATAGGAATATAGTTGGATACAATTCTAGCATAAAACAACCAGCTTTTATCCTAGAATGTAAATCAGTTCTCTTCTGCATAAGACTAGCACAACCAGATACTAGTACGATGCAGTTGCTACTCTGAAATAGATATGCTCAATCAGTAACAATCTAGATCTAGCAATCAATCAATAACAACAAACCCTAGATGCGTCCAAATAGAGATTATCAATATCAATCATAAGCAACTTAAGCAAGAGAAAGATAAAAACCATCCAATAGATAAGGGACGAGAATCTCACAACTTAATCAAAACGAAAGCTTCAGCGTCTGACTAAGCCAGGGAGGCTTAGTTCTTCATAACGAATACGTAGAAACTAATTAGGGTTGGAGAGAGAGTTGACGATTGTCAAAAAACCTTTTCTCTACCCTAATATACTAAAGGAAATAAAATCTAAATTAGCCTAAAACGAAATAATAAAATAATACTAATTATTAAACAAACTAAAGCAGGGGAAATTAATCCCGTAATCTCGCAATTCTCGGCGAGCACTTGCTTTGCTCTCGGCCTTCTCCTTTGGCCCAATTCCACGCTGCAACATGGCCCAATTTCGATTCCAGCAGCTCGGCGGCAACACGGCCCAATTTCGGCCCATCTTCAACAGCATCAACGCGCCAACATCATCATGACGTCACGCCCCGCTTCTTCAATTCTCCAGCTTCAATTTGACGCGGGACTTCACGTGGGCTCCAGCTCCTTGATTTTCCAAATTCTTCACGCGGGCCGAGACTTCATGGGCCTTTCTTCATCCAAATTGGCCCATCACCAAAATTAGCACGCGGGCCTGCTTAATTAAGCTTCTTCGCCCCCACACGCCATGCACATGAATGTGTCTAAATCTACCCGAATGGCACCAATAAAACCTCTAATGACTCTTACTTAAGCCCTACAAAGTAGTGCTTATCAATAGTACTTAAGATCAGGGTGGGAACAACCATAAGAATAGTAAAAGAACTTGGATTGAATAGATTTCAGTGATCAACTTTTATCTCTGTATTGTGAATCTCGTTCTAGTGGAACTACTTTCCTCATCATACTTATTTTTTTTCTAAAGCTTGCATCCTTGTTACTTTGCCTGATAATCAAAACCCCTTTCTTGTTACTTTGCATGCTTATAAACACTTAGAAAGATCACTTCCTTCCTGTGGATTCGACCCTTACTTGCCCAGACTATTTGTTTAGGTTTGTTAGGATTATTTTGTTTAAGGTGTCACGACAATGCCTTATCATGACACTTCGAACGCGCCACCGACTAGCCTCGGTGACGCTTCGAACGCGCCACTGACTAGCCTCGGTGACGCTTCGAACGCGCCACCGAACTACCTCGGTGACGGTTCGAATGCGCCACCGAACTAGCCTCCGTGACGCTTCGAACGCGCCACCGACTAGCTTCGGTGACGCTTCGAACACGCCACCGCCTAGCCTCAGTGACGCTTCAAACGCGCCACCGAACTAGCCTCGGTGACGCTTCGAACACACCACCGACTAGCCTCGGTCACGCCTTGAACGTGCCATCGTACTAGCCTCGGTGACGTTTCGAAAACCTTCGGTGGCGCTTTGAAAGTGTCACCGACTAGTCTCGGTGATGCTTTGAAAGTGTCACCACTTCCTAGCCTCGATGAAAGTGTCACCACTTACTAGTCTTGATGATACTTTGAAAGTACTACTAATTACTAGCCTTGATGACACTTTGAAAGCGCCACTAATTACTAGTCTTGACGACACTTTGAACGTACACTTACTGGTGGAGATGACACTTCGTAATTGCACCAACTAGTGTTGGTGACATTTCAACGAGAATTGTCATCAAAACGAGATTTGTCGTCAAAACGATAATTGTCATCAACTAGTTGTGATGACAATTTGTGAGATTAACTAGTTGCGATGACAGTATGTGTCATCAACTAGTTACGATACATTTTTTTATGTTGATGACAGTTTGTGTTTTGATGATAGTTTGTGTTTTGATGATATTTTGTGTTTTTGATGACAATTTGTGTTTTGATGATATTTTGTATTTTTAATGACAATTTGTGTTTTGATGACAATTTGTGTTTTAATGACAATTTGTATTTTGATGACATTGATTGTCATCAAGATGATGACAGTTTGTATTTTAATGACAATTTGTGTTTTAATGACAATAACTGTCATCAAGAATATTTTTTTGGCGGGAAAAATTTTCGCCGGTCAATGGTCAAATGTGTTAGTTTGATTGACTTATGGTGATATTATCATACATAATGATGACATCACCATGAGTCATGAGTTTAGAATAAGTTTATTGGGAGATATTTGTATAATATCACTAGACTTAAAGGGTCATTTTACCTAAACAGGGTTATTCGAGGGTATTTTAGGCTGATAGAGGCCTTGTTTAGCCAAATATATATAAAGTTTTATTTAAAAGATTTTTTTTTCTTTATTTATACTTTTCTATATTTTTCAAAATTTCCAATTAAAAAACTACTTTTTAATAAATAAAATAGCTATTATAAATAGCTCTATTAAATAAATCCTGAGTCGTTGCAATATAGGCTTTATTTAAAAGGTAAACTACATAAAATTACACTAAATTAAAAGAGTTTGATGGAATCACTAGGTATAATTAGATACACAAAATCACCTTTTGAGACATAAACCATTCAATGTATAAAATGCATGTAATAACCTTAAATTATGAACTTCATTCTTCAAAACAATTTTGTTTAAAATTAAATACTAGTAAAGTATTAGGGACATTTTTGAATAATTTTGAAACATTGAAAGGGACAAGGAGAATTAACATGATGAGCAAAATTCCAAAGTTGGATAATTTTCCGTAACTCCCCCCTTATAATAATCTTAAAATAATCACTTGTTTCAAGTATGAAATATTCTATTTTTCAAATATAAAATATCCACAAACGGACCATCAATTAACCTAGCAGTTCACGAAGTACTTAACGTACTAAGGTAAGTAACAAATCTTACCTAATCTTATACACAATCAAATAATCACTTTTTTCAAGTATAAAATATCCTAAGATATGCTGAATATTCTCTCTTTCTTCACGAATTGCAGCTGAACAAATAAGATCTTTCCAAATTTAACAATCTCTCTTCGTAAACGCATCATTCATGTTGCGTTGTTCCCCCTTTTTCTTTTCTCTTCACAGCGCGCGTCTCTACACTATGTTTTGCTCAACGTTATTGTTCCTTTGTTGAGTCGTCGTTCCCTCAATTCTCTATTTTGCTTATTCTTTTGGTTTTCATTTTTTTCTAATTCTTTCATTCAACCTGAAATTCATAAGAACAAAATAAATCATAAAACCTAATGATATTTATCATCATCAAAACTAGAGAAAACGTCATCATTCAACATTATCGTTGGCAATCATTCTCAAATGTCCCGCATTGAAGGGAAAAGTAATTTTTTTTGGAATATGGTGAATTGTATTCCAAAACGCTAAAGGCAGCTACCATTTACAAGGGTACTAACTACTCCGCCAACATGGCTAGAAGTAAAGTTAAATTTGTACAAAAAATATTCTTTTGTCAACAGACAGGAAACAAGTTTAAGAGCACACGACTAGCAACTACGAACCCAAATAGAAGGACACAACATGAAAAAAGGCCAGCAAAGGCCATAGAATCATAATCTAAGTAATGCCAAGTGTAGTAAACCATGGTTGAACAACATGTATTGTTGATATGCCTTGAATATGATCACACGTTGCTTGCGGTAGCAAGGGTCTCGCTGACCGGTCAACGAGTCAGGGGGTCTAGGGGGCGATGCGCCCCCTGGCCTGGGGGTCTGGGGGGGGGGGAGTCGCCCCCGGCCCGACGGTAGAGGGTAATTCCTATTTGGTTTTCAGTTTGGGCTTAGGTTTTCTACTTGGGCTTAGACTTATGGGCCAAGTCAGTTAAGGGTTGATTTAGGGTTACATATATACTCTCTTTCTCCCTTCTCCTCGATATAATATGAAAATCTGAATTGCATGCCTTCTAATAAAATCGGTTCTCCTTCTGCCCGTGGGCTTAGCCAACACAACATTGGTGAATCACGTAAATCTGTGTTCATTGTTTGCGTTTACCGCTTTTCCGTTATTTTTCTCACATCCGTCACAACATGTATATATTTTTTTTATTAGGTAAAAATTAGACTGAAAACCACAGAAGAGACGGTTTCTCAGTCTATAGCATCCTTACGGATGATAATTACAAATTCTAGACTAGCTCGAATATCTTCCAAGGAACTCTGTTGAACCTTCTTTGCGATGAAGTCGGCCACCACGTTTGTTTCTCGGAAGACATGAAAAATCTGCACTAAAGAGAAAAGTTGTAAAACACACATGATATCAGAAATTAACATTTGAATATCCCATGGACAGTTCTAGATTTTATTAAGAACATTCACAATGGTAAGATTATCGCATTCAAGTTGAATTTCGGTAATGCCTAATTCATATGCCTTTACCAGGGCATTTCTTACTGTAAGTGTTTCTGTTTTTAAAGGGGTTGTGATACCATATTTATCCCCAAAGAAGAAGATTGGTTTACCCGTGTTGTTCTTGAAAATGTAGCCGAAGCTAGATTCACCATTAGTTTTGGTGGATCCATCTGTATTAATTTTAATAATGTTATCCGGTGGTTTTTTCAATTTCTTTATTGATCGTCTGACATTGTTCATTCTATGTGTTTTTAGTTTGTCCTCTGCTAAGCAGTCATGGTTCCAACTCTTCGTCTTATTCCAGTCACAACATGTATATTGCTATCAAAGTATCTTGCATATAACCGTGATAAATCGTTACAGACACATAAACCGAGGTAAATGTGCACCTATTTGAAAACCTAATTTTATATTATATACCATACACAATCATCAATTATCAAAATGGATTAAATAATGTCATAATGGTTCAAATAATGTCAAAATACCATACATCATTGTATTGCCATAAATTCAAAAGGTGGAATTAAGTCTCATAATTTGGAAACCTAGTCATTCTATTAAGTTAAGTGCAAAATTTTGCAAATTAGAAAGAAGTATGAAACACTTCACAAATGTTATACGTACTAATTAACTAATCTATGAAGCTCTGCACAAACGTTGCCCATTGATCTCGAATCTCATCTATCTTGTCCTCTGAATATGGTATGGACCCACCGAACTCTGGATAGTACTACCATATATAAACTTAGATTAGAAATGATTTAAAAGATCAATATGTAATTACTTATTAAGAATTAGATATACCTTTTCAGGGATGAAGTCTTGTCCTTTACTGATGATCTCATGTATAAATCGAAGAACATAATATCCACAATCTATATTATTGGTTTGCTTAGGGCACTAGAAAACAAACAATCCTTAAATATATCAGGCAGAGAACAAATTCAAATGAAAGAAGTGATATATTATACATCACAAAATGCAACTAACCTTTATCTCAATCCACTTTGTCGGCTTGTTAGGTTTGTTTGTATTGTTTCCAGCAATCCATATTTTCATAGACCTATGTAGATCGAAACAAGTAAATGATTATCACAATGTCATCAATAACTAGTAATTACATAAAATATAAATACATATATACTTACATTTCAACTACATGTTTTATATCATCCCTTACTTTTCCTCCAACTGGATCAAGCCAAAATACAGTTTGCTTAAAAGGGTGAATAACACATAGCATCCAATGTCTCCTACATGACAAGAAGATATTTACATTAAATTGATTTATGGTAACATTCAAATAAGAAAATGATTAAGTTTAACTTACTTGGAATTATATGGAGCAAAAAAAATCTGATTTCTCTTTGCATTTTCCATTGCCTTCGCAATATATCTTGCTCGTTCTGTTGCACGCTCTTCCTTAAGTCCAACTGGTTGCTCATTATTTGCTTGCTCTTGATTAAATAACACGGGAATTTCAACTATTTTGTGCAGACACAAAAAACCAAACCGATCTAGTTGTTTCTTATCTTGATAAGTGTACAACAAATACCTATCACATGAATTTTGTGAAATCAAAATTAGATTAAGACATAAATAACTTACCCAATATATCAACTACAAAATACAATCAAAATGGAGATGTGTACGCAACCAGCTACTTATGAAGTCCACTTAGTGCTAAAAAATGGATTGTTTCATTAAACACAAGTAAAAATCCATAGGAAGGGGTGGCTTCAACATTAACAGGAAAACATCAAGCATAGTATACCATTAGTATATAACTTACTACATATATATAATCAACAATATAAATAGAATCTCCATAATATAGTAATATAGAACAAAACCAAAACCCTGTAGCATATGTTTACCTTTATCATCAATAAAAAAACATTAAAAAGTTGCACAATTTTAAAATAAGATAAAATAGACATGTGTGAATTAATGATCAATATAACTTACCCAATGTACACGGATATATGTGTTGCTTGAATTTCTTCCTGAAATATCCACTGAAAGATCTCATCCTTAGTAACCCACAATTCACCATCAAAGCCAAAATGTTTATCAACAGCAATGGAGAGAGTTTCCATTTTTCGAGCAATCTTATACATCATCTGCATGGTAACAATTGAGAGTTTCGAAAGCTGTTTTGTTGTGACCAATTCATCGCTTTGTGCCTTCCTTGGGCGACCCTTGTTGGTTGTGTTAGACGATTCTGAATATGCATTCAAGTTGGCACTCTTTCTCTTCTTATTTTCACCATTTGGTTGTTGTAGTCCCTTCAACATTAATAAATCATATAAAAATAGTTAGATAATTCTACCAAATTGACAAGGTCTTAAATTTAAATTAACTTTTACCTTCTCAAGGAAAATAAAATCTTTTGGCCATTGAACATAAGAACCCATTGCTTCAAATACAACACGAAGTTCCCCTGTAGGTATTGGAAAAGGCACTTCTGGTATCTTAGGGTCAATTATACTAACTTTAATATGTCCATTCTGTAATGGTGTATTATGAATTACCACATCATGCATGTCAAGGGCATTAAATACCTCCCCTATGGCCACTATTGGATGTCCGGGGTCTGGAGAAGCCAATTGACATTTAGTCCAACCCTATTAAGCATTGAAATAGTAATGACACATTAGGTAATTAGAAAAAAACAATATGCATGTGTACTATAAAAGAAAAAAAATTATCTTAGATTTTACCTCTGAAAAATTTATGTTTGGAGAACTTTCTTTTTCACTTTGAATTTCAGCTTGTCCTTCATGGTTTTCATGCCTTTTACTTTGACCTGCCAATTCTGCATTCTGCCTCTTTAAGAAATCAATCCGAGCTTTCATTTTTTCAATGATTTCATTCTCTTGAAGATCTTTATCATTCTTTCTTCCAAAGTATTTGGTAATGGTCACCCCTATTCCTGCAGTCAAAACACGACCTGGATGTTCTTTTCTTCCTAGTACTGTAGCTAACAAGTCTTGTCGTCCAGAAAGTGTAATTTTAATCTTGAGATGCTTGTTGTGATACCACTTCCTAATATTAGAACTTCACATATTAAAAAAACTGAAAAGTACAATATAAACTAGTGAAAATAATGTTTCATTGTATCAAAATAACATACTTACCATCTGGGCTACAATTTTCTGAACGAGCTCATCCAAATTTCCATCTCGACCCTTCCTAGCTGCTATCCACAATTCATGTCGTGGTATTTTAATTGAGGATGCAAGTGTAAGAGATGCGTCGGAATTTGGTAATTCATTTTGAACTTGTAGAACCTGCAACACATACATGGAACATTAGGTTAGAATATTGAAGTCGATGACATCTAGTCGTCAGTTGCGGTGAAGTCTCAACCTACTAGTACATCGTCTACAAGTTCAAAACCTACTAGTACATCGTCTTCCTCGCCCCACCATCGTCTTCCTTGGTTGCGGAAGCTCCACTTTGGGGATTAATAACATTCAGATGAGTAGTGATTTGTCCAATTCGAAATTGAAGGTACCCATCAAATTGCTCTTCTCTTATCCAATTACAAGTACATGAACATGTTTAGGGAATTATAATTTATAATTTATGAATTTAGGGATTTAGGTATTTAGGAATTATGGTTGCAATTAGGTATTTAGTTTGAAGATCTAGCTTGAGGATTGAAGCTAATTGACTTCTGCTTCACATCATGAGAATCTGTTGCTAGGCTCCCAGGGAAACATCAAAAATTCTGATTTCTGACTGAGTGCAATGCCTCATGAGGTAAGATTTATGTGCAAAATTCACTTTGGTTAGTTTCTCACTTCAGAAAAGCTTGTAACAAATAGGAATTTATTTGGCTATTTGCATAGGGTGTTAGCATCCTTAAGACGACATTGGATGATATTTGGTCTTGTGGAGTTATACTCTATGTTCTATTGGCTGGGTATCTTCCATTTGGTGAACTTGATCTCACAACATTATAATTTCAATGAGCTTGAGTGAAACTTGAGTGTTACTTTAGAAAATAAGTACTGAACTTGAAAATAAGTACTGAACTTGAAACTTGAGTGTTACTCACGTTGATCAATTTGTTCCAAAGATGTAGGGAGTTTTTGAATGAGGAGAGACTAGAAGTTGTTGCTCAGCTTGATGCTATTTGACTTTTGGATGATAATATGCAAATGAAATGCCTGTAAACTTGAAAGACTAGTCAAGTAATTGATATGGATCAATGTAAAGCTATTTTAGACTTGAAAATTGAAAACTTATTTGTTAGCCTATTAGCTCAAATGGTAGAGCAATGTGCTCATGCACAATGATGTGGGTTCGAATCCCACATAGGTTTTTTAATGTGCATCAGATAGTAGCATAATTTCACATCTTCAATTCACTTGTCCGTTTATTTCTGTTTTATTTCACAAATTGCAATTGTTCTAACCAAAGTTTGAGAGCTTCGACTTTTGCAGACTTACATTCTTTCTTTGCTGATGTTGATGTGGTCTCCTTTTGGCTTTTTCTCTAGTGTCTACTTCAATTTCCTGCTATTTTCTCATGATGATCTCTGACTAGTTTCAAAATCTGGTTGCAGTTTCATGTTCTTTTGAGGTTTTTCTGTGCTGTTGTGCTTCAACCCTTCTTCAGCTTTGCTGCTACTATGCTGTTGTGTTTTGAATATGATTTTGTGTTTTTTAGATTTTTCTATGCGTTTGTTCTTCATTCCTTTAGCTTTGATGCTGCTGCATTTTTCTAGAGAACCTATTCAGCAGAAATAAAAGGGCAGACATCAGATAGACAATAGACAGAAGTATCATTCCCTATTCTATGGACATATTCTCTCTTTACAGACAGACATAAGACTTTCTTAATTGGCCTTTACTATGATTCCACTGCATTTAATTTGTTCTACTATGTTATGGACAAGTAAACTAGTTTCAAAATTTGGTTGCTTACCTTAATTTGTGTTGCTTTCCGTCCCTTTGATGTTATGCAAGTTGTAATTTATGGCATCATATCATATATGCTTAATTAGATATATAAAAGAATGATGAACAAACAAAGTGTTGAACATGTTGCTGAACAAACCCATCCAAATCAGCTAAAAACAAGAAAGTTAAGAAAGAGGAACAATGACAATATCCAACTTCAAAACTTAGAAAGAAAACAACAAAACAAGTTCGCTAAAATAATCAGCAATTTCCCAACTGTAACAAGGACAGACAGTTCACCAAAAAAATCCCCAACAACAACTTGAAGATGATGACATTCGTTGGTAAAAGAAGCCAGCTGAGACGCCAAAAACAACTACCTCCATGCAAAAGATTAGCAAGTCACATGAGTCACAAAACAATCATGAACTTTTAATCACAAGACTCGAAAAAGGAACAAGGAACAACAAATGAACAACACAACTAAAGCATAATGCACCAAATCAGTCACTCAAAAAAACCAAGCGCCAAGGACTCACCAGAACCTTTAAGCTCCCTCATCAGTCATTGTTATTAGTTACCAATTACTTACGACGACGTTTTTTTGATGCACCAGTACCTACTTCATTCACTTCTTGAATATACAACCCTTCATCATGATCATCTCTTACGTAGAACTCTCTATCAATGTCTTCATCATTGAGTGCTGGAACCATAGAGCAAGTATTTCCTTCAGTAATATCCTCAACATCATTTTCAAGTTCATCACTAGAAAATCTTTTTCTCGCAGACAGAACAATTGACCATTTCTTGTTTGATGGATCTGAAACATAAAACACTTGTTTTGCTTGTGATGCAAATATGAATGGATGTTCTTTATGACCTAATTTGCTGAGGTCCACAAGGTTAAAACCTAACTCATCAACTTTGACTGCATTGTTGTTGTCAACCCATTTGCAACCAAACATTGGAACTTTGAAGCTGGTGTATTCCAATTCCAAAATCATCTCAATCACCCCATAATATTGCATGGATGCATAAACTGGATTTTGATCTTTAGCGCTTGCAACATGGAGGGCTTGTTCTATAAGAGTGACCCCAATGTTCTGCATTGGGCTTTTATCATCACGATCCTTTGTGTAGAATGTATAGCCATTAATTATGTATGCAGTGTAATGAAAGACTTCCATCTTAGGCCTATAGGATAACTACTTCAATATTTCAGACACAAAATTTGGCGACTTAACTAATTCTGCAACAATCTTCTGTTCAAACCATGTGGTAAATGTACGGTTGTGCTCATTCAGAATCCACCTTTCAGTTCTACCCCGATTTTGGCAGCTCAAAGTGCACTTGTGCTCCTCTACATACGGCTCGACTTCATCAACATTATGAAGGACATAGAGGTATGCTTGTTGACGGATATAAGGACACATGCTAATTAGTTTGGCTCCTGAAATCCCAACCCTTATGTTGTATCTACTCGTTGAGCTTTAGGGAGACCGATAGGCTCAACATTAGATAAATACTTACTACAAAATTCCACTGCCTCTTCAACTATATACCGTTCAACAATCGATCCCTCGAGACAATTTTTGTTCTTCACATACCCCTTCAACACTTTCATATACCGTTCAAAAGGGTACATCCATCTCAGAAAAATCGGACCATATAATCTCACCTCTCTTACCAATTGAATGACCAAATGGACCATGATGTCAAAGAAAGTTGGCGGAAAATACATTTCAAGCTCACACAAAGTAATAATAACATCATTCTGTAGGGAATTCAAATGAGCGGGGTCAATTACTTTGCTGCAAATTGATTTGAAGAAAAAACATAACCTGGTGATTGCTAGTCGAACACCTCTTGGCAAAATTCCACATAGAGCTATCGGCAAGATCTCTTGCATTAAAATATAACAATCATGAGACTTTAGGCCAACTAACTTCAGATCCTTCATTGAAACAAGACTTCTAATGTTAGAAGAATATCCATCAGGAACTTTAACTTTAGCCAAAAAATCACAAAACTTCAACTTTTCATCTCTAGATAGAGTGTGGCACGCAAGAGGCAAATAAGTGCGTTTCCCCCCCTCCTCTGGATGTAATTCCGGCCTAATTCCCATTTTCACTAAATCACGTCTAGCTTGGACGCCATCTTTTGTCTTTCCCAGGATATTAAGCAATGTGCCAATTATACTATCACAAACATTCTTTTCGATATGCATCACATCAAGGCTATGTCGCACGAATAAAAATCTCCAATATGGAAGGGAGAAAAATATTGATTTTTTTTTCCAACCATTGATAGCTTTGGGTTCCTTCTTCTTGATGAATTCATCCTTCTTGCCAAAACTGCAATTTATATCTTTCACTCTTTCATAAACTTGCTCACCAGTCAAAGGAGTTGAAGCAATCTTTTCCTCTACAGCTCCATAGAAGTTCTTTTTCTGCCTACGATAATGATGACAAGCATCTAGAAATGTGTGATTGCCCATGTAGACTGTCTTGTATGTAAGCTGATCAAAGTAAGTATCTGTCCCACATATAGGGCAAGCATTATGACCTTTCGTACTACAACCAAAGAGATTTCCATAAGCTGGAAAATCATTTATCGTGCAAAACAACATTGCTCTCAAATTGAATGTTTCTTGCTTATGTGCATAAAAAACATCAACACCCTCCTCCCACAATAACTTCAAATCTTCAACTAAAGGTGCCAAGTAAACGTTGATGTCATTGCCCGGTTGCCTTGGCCCCGAAATCAACATCGATAACATCAAATACTTCCGTTTCATGCATAGCCAGGGAGGTAGGTTATAAATTGCAATCAAGACAGGCCATACACTGTAAGTGCTACTAAGAGTACCATATGGACTCATTCCATCAGTGGAAAGTGCAAAGCGTAAATTTCTCGACTCTTTAGCAAATTCAGGATACTTAGAATCTATATACCTCCATTGAGGGGAATCAGCTGGGTGTCTGAGTTTACCATCCTTTACCCTTTCTTCCTCGTGCCACCTCATATTCTTTGTATCTGTTGGAATTCTAAACATACGTTTCAACCTTGGTATTATTGGAAAATACCAAAGAACTTTAGCAGGAACCTTGTCCTTCTTATATTGTGATGCTTTACAACTCGGACAACTCTCCAATAAGGCATACTCCTTTCGATACAAAATGCAATCATTAGGACAAGCATGGATCTTCTCATAACACATTCCCATATGTGACAAAATCTTTTTTGCCAGCGGTTGCTGTTGCAGATCATCAGCCCGGATTTCAGCTCAAAGTTTACGTCATCCGCCAACTCAGGGAACTGCACAGCCATCGGTTGCTGTTGCAGATTCGGGGCAGTCAACTGCCTCAACGTCGGTTGTTCGTCAACCATCTCGAAACACGGATTGTCAAAGCACAATGATCTGTTTGTCATGCGGTTCCTAGAAAGGGTTCTCTCAATTTCTGTATCACAAGCTAGAAGCGGAGAGTCAGTAGCACGGATGTGGACCATAAGATAGATCCACACAAAAATTGGCACACAAACACACACAAAGAAAAATCAAAACTTGCCTCCCCGGCAACGGCGCCAATTTGATAGGGGTTGTCGTGACACCTAAATAAAATAATCCTTAAAACCTAACTAAGTAGAATAGGCAAGCAAGGGTCGAATCCCACAGGGAGGAGTTATCTTTCTTAATGCAAAGTAGTATGCCAAAGTAACAAAGGGGGTTTGTTGGTTTGATTGCAAGTAAACAAAGTAAATCAAAAGCAAAGGGTTATAATCAATTGGGAAAAAGTACTTAGCCAGACAAATATCCACCATTCATTTGATTGATTGATCCTAGATTATTTCTATTCCTTCCTATGAATATTCCTGTCCCTATTCTGAAATAGTTACCAGTCCAACTAGTCCTGATAACCCTAACTATCGAACGCACAAGAAACTATCAAGATTTAAAACAATAGCAGCAAGAAGCATATGAATTAACCAGGATACATGCAACACCACAACTCACAACATTTAACACATAATCAATTCTCTTCACAATAAACTAGTTCAACTAGTCCTAGAGTATCATGTTTGCTACACAAGATAAGGGATTTCAACTCGAAATATCCAAACCCTAGCAATAGACAATAACTAATATCAACTAGGTGATCAATCCAGTCAAATCAGCAAGAATCAATAGGAATAAGCACAAAGAGAAGAGATATAATCAAAGAAAAAGAAATAGAGTTATAATCTCACAACCATATATCAAATGAAGGCTTCAATCGTCGGACTAAGCAAAGGTTGCTTAGTTCTTCATAGTCTTGAAACAAAAACTCAAAGGGAAAAACTGAACGTAGAATGGAAAATTCGATAATGAAAAGGCTGCTAGGAAACTAGGTTATAAACCTAGTAAAACCTAGAAAACTAAAGATAACAATTGAAATCTAAAAGGAAATAAAATAACTAACGGAATAAAAGAAAAGAAAAGTAAAAAGTAAATCTTCGAAGGAAATCTTCGGCGCGTCTGACGAACAGGTTTCCGCGACCGCGGAAAATTCTCTGTAAAGGTCTCGTGTCTTCAGTTGCCGCAATCGCGGCTTTGGCCCCCGCGACCGCGAATTCTTCACTGTTGCTCTTCTTCGCCTCGTAATGTTCCGCGATCGCGACGGTGAATTCCACGACCACGGAAAAGCTCCTGTAGCTCTTCTCCAGCTTCTTTCTTCGTCTTCTCTGGTCTTCTCAAGTGGCTTTCTCCTCCATCTTCATAATCTTCATTTAAGCTTCTCCAAACCACCATAATCATACTTCTACTCCTCGACTCCATACTCCACAATAACGCTCTAAACACATCCAAATGGTACCTAAAACTCCGGTAACAACTCCTAGTTAAACCCTACAAAGTAGCACTGATCACTTGACCGTGTGTTTCTGTTGTTGCTCTTAGGCCTATTCTCCACTTGTCGATTGTATTGGGCCTCTTCTTGTTGTTGGGCCTTGGCTCGCGTTGTTGGACGTGGCCCCTTAATTCAGCCTGCGAGATGGCGTCGTTTGAGGCATTTTAAGGCTGCCTTATAAGGGTCTCCTTTACCCTAATCTGGTAACCTCTCGCTGTCACTGTTGAACCTTGCTGTTTGGAGTTTTTCTGAGAATGGCTCCTTGAGAGCGAATCTCACCTACTCCTTGGTGGATTCCGATGGTGCCAGAGATTGAGAGATAGAGAAAGAAAGAGACGAAAGAAAGAGAGAAAGAGAGAGTGCTCGGAGCACTGTGGTTGTTCGACTGTGTGAAGCTTGCTTGTGCTTCTTTGTGTCCTTCCAGGGGACTTGCTTCTTCTATTTTCTCTGTTCTTGTCTTGCTCATGTGCCTTGTTTCTTTTCCTTTGCCGCCTGTGTGCTTGCTTTGTAACTGTGAGACTCTTGAGGCCTGTGTTGCCTAGTGGATTTGGTTGAGTCTCCCCTCTTGAGACTCCACAGACGTAGGACTTTGTCTGAACTGCGTTAACAACTCTGTGTGTCCATTATTGCTTGTTTCCTCTTTCTGTTTTATCGATGTTTGTCAAACGTTTTTTGGATTAGTACGATCGAAGCGAAAGAGTAGAATATTGTATAGGGATATAAAGCAAATTCATACATATAACATACAGTACGTAAGATTTGGTGAAGGAAGATGAGTTAATTAAATACCTTACCTAATTGAATTGACAATGAATTGGAGGCCAGGATTCAACCAACACTACGTAAGCAAACTAGGGTATAAATCAAAATTTAGCTTTAAAGAATTGTGATCAAAATTTGGGAGAGGAGCCTATAGGACATACATACAGCTAGCAGAACTCAAAGTTTGGGTTTTAAAAAATTATATTTTGGTAGTTGATAAGATTTGGTGAAGGAAGATAATAAAGATTATGAATAAATATCTAAAATACATATATAAATATATGAAATCTTATATATGTTTCCAAAATTAGTGATATAAAAGAATTATAATATATATGCATGCTATCTATCTTTGTCAACACAATTTCTCAAAGTAATTGTTAATTTTTATATAAAAATAATATTAATAATTTGAACACAATTAAAATATAAACTGTAACAACAACGGTTGGACAATTATCGTACCTCGGTTATGATTTAAACCGTATTAAAAGATAACCGAAGTATCAAAGACAACGGTTCTGCATAACCGTATTAAACTTTTACTACGGTTCATCAAACAACCGTGGTAAATGATTTACAATATTACCACGGTTATGAGGGAACCGTGGTAATTATACAAGTATGTTAAATTACCTCGAGAGAAATAAGAACCGTAGTAAAACACAATGCACTTTTACTTCAGTTATGTTAATAACCGTGGTATAATGATTGTCGTGGTAAATTGGTATGTGGTTTTTACCACGGCTATTGACTTAACCGTGGTAAAAACACGAATTAATTACCTCGATTGATGTATAACCGTGGTAAAACCTCCAATGATGTAAAATTATAACGAAAGTACACGGACCGTGGTAATATAACCATAACGTTTACCTTGGTTATTTTCAAAGCAAATTGTACAAAATTATCACGAAATAACGCGGAACCGTGGTAATGTTACCGTCGCCAAAGCCCTCTTTTCTACTACTGTGCAAATAACTTTTTCTAGTGCACATATCATAGTCGTATATAGATCCACAATCTAAATTTCAATATTGAACAACCAACCAACTTTCAATATTGAACAACCAACCAACTTTCAATATTGAAACAAACAACCAACCCAATTAAATATATACACAGTACATTACACTTATTGTTGCGAGTATATAAGTTGGCTAAGCCTGCAATGGAATTACAATAATTAATTTGAAGTGTGAGTAGATATACCATTGCCTCACTGTTCAACGTACACACAAGAAACATTAATATATAGAGTGATGGAAAACGAGTTGAAGATAAAAAACCACGTTTACTTTTTAACGCATAGGCAAGGAGGATAAAGGTGATGAATGAGCCTGTGAAATAGTATACGTACCCATCATGGATTAACCTAATCGATCTCTTTACCTTTACGAAATAGTATACGTACCCAATTCTGTTTATAAATAGGACAATACAATATGTGAATCCTTGCTTTTTAAGGAACTAGTATTCACTAATTGGTAATTTCACCATGTTACTATATACGTCTCATATTCATGGGTAAATAATATATTACAGAAAACAATATATAGAGGTAAATTTTTTTTTTTTGAAAAGGTTAAATATATTAAATGCAAAGGAAAGCATAAGCTCGAGTTCTGTATAAGGCAAGATGAGCTATAAAAAGCTGTACATCAGACAACAATGTAAAAGTGGTGCTAGATCACCAAATTTTCAATTGACGCAGCCAAAGCATGTCGAGAGTATCATGTTTTCTCTTCCAGCTAAGCAAACGTTTGGTGGTAGTCAAGCGATATATCTGATCATTGCACCAATATATAGAGGTAATTACTTGCATATAAATCCATGTTTTGAAATAAATGTGGATATCTATGTTTAAATTTATGTAGACAAGTAAACACTATCTAGGTTTGAATGATTGTTTTTTCCTTCATTTTTTTAATAAGTTAATGAATTCAAGTGTTGAATTGTTGGCAGAATAATATGGGGAAATTAAGATCTCATTAGGATGGGTCTAGGAGAGGAGTGAGGATGGCCGTGTGTTGGATCAAGAAAATTGACATCTAAGATCTCATTAGGATGGGTCTAGGAGAGGAGTGAGGACGGCCGTGCGTTGGATCAAGAAAATTGACATCTAAGATCGCGCCTTCAATAAAAGGCAAAGGCAAAAATTCGGAAAAAATTATGTACGGCCAAATTTTATGTGCGAAAACGTGTAACATGTGCACACATATGTTGCTTCATATGCACTGATGCACACATACGTTGTATTCATATGCACACATAAGTTTTTTTTATGTGCACACATAGGTTATTTTCCTAGGTTTTTATACATATACACACATGTTATTTCGTACGCACTCTTAGATTATTTTCATATGCACATATAGATTATTCTCATATGTGTTATATTTGTAGTTTTTATACACATGCACACGTGTTGTTTCTCATGTACACATGTATTATTTCATATGCACACATAGCACATAGTTAGACTTGTACAAGTTCGGGCTCGAGCCGAACTTTTGGGACGATATCAGCCCGGTTGACCGAGCCGGGCTAAGCCCGGCCACCTGACCCAAACGGGCTGAAATTGTTGTCCAAGCCCGTCCGGGAGACCGGCCCGGCCCGATTTTGTATTATATATAATATGTAATAATGTTTTATAGTATATAATTATGTTTTATATTATATAATATATGTAATTATATATATGTTATAAACTATATTAAAAATTTGAAATATTATATAATAAGGGCTGGAAATTTAATAACTATACATATTTAGACTACTATATAATATATATATAAATATATATTTGTATTTTAAAAATTTTAACCGGGTATTGGGAGGGGCCTCTAGGCCCATTCGGCCTAGAGGAGTGTCTGTGCCCGGCCCGACGGGCCGCTACTACTGTCCAAGCCCGATTTTAAACCGGACCGGACGAGCTGGCCCGGACTTATACAAGTCTACTTGTAGTGCATTTCACATGCAGAACGATGATATTATATTTCATATGCACACATTTGTTTATTCCATATGAACGTATGAGTTTTTATACATGCACATGATAGTGCACTTCACATGCACACAGATGTGTACTGTGTGTACAAAAATCTATTTTTTGGCGAAAAATTCGACCGTGTCAATTTTTTTTTTCAAATTTTGACACGCGAGCTGAACGCTTCATTTTCTTTCGATCCAACGGCCTACGACCGTCTTCACTCCTCTCCGAAATCCTCGTTATCATTGGAACTTTTCCGGAATAATATACATAGAATTGAATTCGGGTGAAAATGCCCACGGATACAATTTATATCCATTGGATTCGCATAAATCTGTCTAATTTGCACTTGTTAATTTGTCCCTAGCCTCCATTTATTCCAATCCGACGTTTTACATTAGTATACAAATTTTACCCTAATTTCCATGTATATGTGTGTGTGAGGATCGAGTTGTATTTCAGAATTATGTTGTTACAAAGTGAGTCCGCATCTTTAATATTCGATAAAATATTTATCATAATATAATCTGGTTATCATAATATAATGTAATGTGTGTGTGACCACCTACCCTTCTCCGAAAGCTCTGCAGGACCACCTACCACTAGTCTTCGGCCGGAGAGGTTTATTGCACAAAAAGGCCGGGACGCGGGCTCCCGAAGAGGGAAGCCCAACGAATGTCAGATGCAAAGCCCTGCACCTCATTAAGATCATATTGGCATACTCTCCTAAAAAAAAAAGAGCAGACCCCATTGAAGACGAGAGTGAGGTACAACAAGGCCATTTCTGTCCATCGCCCTTCTCACGAAGCCGTACGTGGACGTTACCGCTCATACAGCTCCCAACCAGCAAGAAGTTAGCCTTCCTCTAAAAAGAATGGAAGTGTGGATGAATCGACATCAAGAATTCGGGTTTTCTTTTCAGAAATAACATGATAAGAGCACCCATTTAACAAAAACCTAAACATCTCCTCCCCCTAGAATACCAGAAAGAAAGATGATCATAGAAAATTGGAACTTCAACTGCGGTATAGGTAGAAGGAGTACGCGATTAGGGTACCTCATCACTAAACCAACCCCGCATTAATCTTTGGTAGCATTCGCTACCTGCACTCCTTTGTTGAAGTTCGCGTATGAAATCACGATGCTCTTCCAGTCATTCTTCTTCGGAATGAATAAAGAGCATCTTTGTCATTCTTAAGAGAACCTCATTGCTTATCTTTGGGCGCTTATTCTCTTCTGCCTCATAGATCGCCTTTATCCATCGTTGGATGGTTTTTCGCGCTTCGATTTTCGAATCGATGGTTCTTATTTCTTCTAAACGTAGTTAAGAGCTCACTTCAGCTCTGGAAAGGGATTAAGATTTCGATTTGCCAGCACACCACCAAAGAAATTAGGGACAAAATTCGCCCCCCAAAAAAACAAACAAAAAAGTAGTCAAGTTAATAATATATTCATTTCAGATATTTTTCGCTGCAATCGCTTTGATCCACCCCTTCGGTGAAAAACCGTAATAGGCCCTGAGGAATTCCTTTGCAGGTTAGTGGCAAAAATGGAGAGAAACAATGGAAGATAGTGGAAGTAAATCTGGAAGACCATCTCATCATTCCAAGATTCCAATCTGACTTGCCACTAGAACACTACGACAATCATTTCGAAGAGTATCTAACTAAAATAGCAATGGAACCACTGCCTCAAAACAGACCATTGTGGGGAGTCCACCTCATCAAGTATCCGACGAGCAAGGCGGCAGGACACGTCATCTTTAACCTTCACCACGCCTTCGGTGATGGCTACTCTCTCATGGGCGCCCTTCTCTCGTGCTTGCAACGAGCAGACGATCCCGGGCTTCCATTAACGTTTCTGATGTCTCGTAGAAAGACGAAGCCAGTTGGGTGGTACACAAGAACCATCACAAGTGTACCGAAAGCAATGTATATATGTAGGCTATAATACACTTTGTTGTTGGATTATAACAGAGGAAGAAGACCGTTTTTACAGAGGAAAACAAAGTTCAGAAAAAGAACAATTCTTTGTATTGCATTATAGAAATGATGAACGAAACAATACTTAAATAAGCTAAGAAATAAACTGAACTTAAGCTCCACTACCCACACTAACATCATGCCTAAGATAGTGGATTAATTCTGTAACAAATTAAACAAATCATAAGCTAAAGAATAAGCTGAATAATAGGAACTGCATTTGACTAATTCTGTCTTGACTTCTTCTTCTCCTGAAGACTTGCTTAGCTGAGGTATTGAATCACATTTCAACACCTCCCCTTGATTCAAACTCGCGCATTCCAATCTTCTCCATGAAGAACTGATGTTTTGCTTGACTCAATGCTTTAGTGAACAAATCTGCATCTTGATCATTTGTTCCACAGAACTTCAGAACAATCTTCTCCTCAGACACCAATTTCCTGATGAAATGATGTTGCACATCAATGTGCTTTGTTCTGGCATGAAAGGCTGGATTCTTGGTCATTGCAATTGTTGATTTGTTGTCACACCACACCTCTGTAGCTTCTTCTTGTGCACCACACAAATCCTTCAACAATTTCCTTAGCCAAAGTGCCTGTCTTGCAGCTGACCCTGCTGCAACATACTCTGCCTCAGAAGAAGGCAATGCCACTGTGTCTTGCTTCTTTGAACTCCATGTGATTGCACCGGAGCCAAGACTAAATACTGAGCCAGAAGTGCTCTTCATGTCATCAATGCACCCTGCCCAATCACTGTCAGTGTGGCCTCTTAATCTGAAATCATCAATGCTTTCATACCAGATTCCTTGATTGATTGTTCCTGCCACATATCTGAGTATTCTCTTTGCAGCTCCAAGATGTTGCTTGGTTGGACTTTGCATATACCTCGACACCACACTCACACAATAGGCAATGTCAGGCCTTGTATGTGTAAGATAATTCAAGCCTCCCACCAAGCTTCTGAACACCTTCACTTCAGCCTTCTTTGTGCCATCTTCTCTTTACAGCTTCTCATTAGTATTCATTGGAGTAATTGCTGCATCACAACCTTCCATGTGAAACTTCTTTAGCAAATCTGAGGCATATTTTCTTTGACACATGAAAATGCCACTCTTTCTTTGCTTTACTTCCAGACCAAGGAAATATTGCAGAATTTCCAAGTCTGTCATCTCAAACTCCTTCATCATTGAGAGCTTGAATTCATCTAGCAATTTCTGGGACGAGCTAAAGTAGATAATGTCATCAACATAAAGACATACTACAATGAACTCTTGCATACCTTGCCTCTTGATGTATAAAGTTGGCTCATTCTCACTTCTTTCAAACTCATTATAAAGGAAGAATGCATCAATTCTGCTATACCAAGCTTGTGGAGCTTGCTTCAAGCCATAGAGAGCCTTTTTCAGCCTGTAAACTTTGCTCTCTTCTCCATCCTTGACAAAACCTTGAGGTTTCTCAACAAACACTTCTTCCTGCAATTCTCCATTGAGAAATGCTGACTTCACATCAAGCTGAAACATTGGCAGCTTCTGTTGTGCAGCCAAAGCAAGAACAACTCTCACTGTTTCAAACCTTGCAACTGGTGAGAATGTCTCTTCATAATCAATTCCCTCTTGTTGAGCATAACCTTTAGCCACAAGCCTTGCCTTATGCTTCTGAATGCTCCCATCAGTGTTGTACTTGGTCCTGAAAACCCACTTCAAGCCAATCACATTCTTCTCTTTAGGAAGATCCACCAGCTCCCAGGTCTTATTCTTCTGAATAGACTTCATTTCTTCCTCCATTGTAGCTTGACACTCAACCTCATTCACTGCCTCATCAAAGCATGTTGGTTCTGTAGCAATTAAAGCAAAATCACAGCTTTCATAAATTTCTGCTAAGGACCTTAACCTTATTGGTGAAGAACCAGAACCACTTGATGAACTCGGGGAAGAGGAGATGTGGTTGCTTGATGGTGTTGATGGTGTGCTTGGTGAAGCCTGTTGTTGATTTGGTGAAGCCTGGTCATGATCTGTCATGGGTGGCTGCTCCACTGAACTATCAAAGGTGATAGTTTTCAGATTGCTTTCACCATTCTCTGCTTGTTTCCAACTCCATTCTGCATCCTTATTAAACACTACATTTCTACTAATAATAATCTTGCCACTAAGAGGATTATATAGCCTATATGCTTTAGATTGAGTTGCATAGCCAATGAACACATATTTCACAGATTTATGATCAAGCTTGGCTCTTAGAGTAACTAAAGCATATGCTATACAACCAAAAACTCTTAAGTGACTTACATATGGCTTCTTTTCTCTCCAAGCTTCGAATAGAGTCTTGTTCATGACAACTTTTGTTGGAGAGATGTTGAGGATGTACACAGCTGTAGCCACTGCCTCACACCAAAACTCATTTGGCATCCCTTTGGCTTTCAACATGCTTCTTTCCATTTCTACCACAGTTATGTTCTTCCTCTCTGCAATACCATTTTGCTCTGGTGTGTAAGGTGCTGTCAACTCCCTTCTTATACCTTGCTCTTCACAGAATGCAGTGAATTCATGTGATAAGAATTCTCCTCCACGATCTGTCCTCAAAGCCTTCATAGACTTGCCATTCTGTTTCTCCACCAGGGCCTTGAACTTCTTGAAGTTCTCGAATGCTTCTGACTTTGCCTTCTGAAAGTACACCCAGCTTATCCTACTGTAATAATCTGTGATTAGCAAGAAGTACTTGCTTCCACCGAGTGATTCAGTCTACATTGGCCCACACAAATCTGCATGTAAGAGCTCGAGACACTTACTGGCTCTCCAAGATTTTCCACTTGGAAATGATCCCTTGAATTGCTTCCCAAACATGCATCCTTCACATAGCTCAAGCTCACCAATCTTTGGCAAACCTTGCACCATTTATTTTGTATTCAACAGCCTCAAACCTTGCACATTCAGGTGGCCGTAACGCAGGTGCCACAGCTTTGCATCATCATCTCCTTTGACTATCAAAGCTTTACTCAGATTTCCAGACAAATCCAAAAGAAAACATTCTGTTTCTTCCCATGGAAATTTTCATCACAACTTCCTTGGATTTCTTATCACTTATCAAGCATGATTCATTCTCAAACAGCATAGAATAACCACCACTCAACAGTTGTCCCACACTCAACAGATTATGAGCCAAATGTGGTACATACTGCACATCATACAAGAACTTGATGTTACCTTGCTCAGTTTTGATTGCAATAGTGCCTCTGCCCTCGACATCCAATTGCTTGCCATCACCAAGTCTGACTTTGCTCTTCTTTGAATCATCCAGCTCCTTGAACATGAATCTTGTGCCTGACATGTGGTTAGAGCAACCACTGTCAACATACCACACACTCACTGCATCATTGCCAGATGCATTCTGTGCTAAGAATAACTTTTCTTCTTGCTCCACAAAGTTGGATCTCTGATCATTCTTTTGCTCAGTTTTAGAATCTTCATCCTTCTTCCAACAACTTGCTTCCTTGTGGCATGTCTTCTTGCAGTAGTAGCACTTGATTGGACTTTTGTAGGATTGGGAATTTTGCTCCCTTTCTTCACTACTTTGTCCTCTTCCTCGACCTCTTCCTCTGAATCCACCTCTTCCTCTTCCATTGGATTGCCATGACCTTTCCTTGTTGGAAGACACATCTCTGACTTGAAAGGCCTTCTCCTCCTTCTTCTCACTTGATCGGTTAAGTCTTTCTTCATGAGCCTGCAGTGACCCCATCAACTCTTCAAAGGTATATGTTGACATATCCTTTGATTCTTCTATGGCAGCCATGACATGATCATACTGTCTAGTAAGGCTTCTCAGAACCTTCCCAACTATATGCTCATTGCTTATGCTCTCTCCATAGGACCTCATCTGATGCACCACACCAGATACACGTGACAAGTAGTCTTGCACATACTCTTTGTCCTTCATAAGAGAAGTCTCAAACTCTCTTCTCAGTGATTGCAGCCTTACTGTAATCACCTTCTTGTCTCTGAGATACTCTTGCTTTAGAGTATTCCATGCCTCATTTGATATGGAGGCTAATGCAATCCTTGGAAAGATCTCATCATCTAAGGCTTGTTGGATTGTGAACAAAGCCTTAGAATCTTTCTTCCTCTTCTCTCTGAGTTGCTGATCAGGCTCTTCAGTTTGATCATCTTCAAATCCATTCTGTACTAATCCCCACAACTCTTGAGACTTGAACAATGTTTTCATTTTCAAGCTCCAGAAATGGTAGTTTACCCCTTTGAAAATTGGCAATTGAGATGATCCGAGTTTGCCTAATCCATTGTTCTGCATTTTGAACAATTACTCTCTTTTTACCCGTGTTTCCCTTGTGTTTAAACACTCACTTTCTTCTCTCAATTCCTTGGATATGAACCCGGAAAATGTGTTTGCTCTGATACCAATTTGTTGGATTATAACAGAGGAAGAAGACAGTTTTTACAGAGGAAAACAAAGTTCAGAAGAAGAACAATTCTTTGTATTGTATTATAGAAATGATGAACGAAACAATACTTAAATAAGCTAAGAAATAAACTGAACTTAAGCTCCACTACCCACACTAACATCGTGCCTAAGATAGTGGATTAATTCTGTAACAAATTAAACAAATCATAAGCTAAAGAATAAGCTGAATAATAGGAACTGCATTTGACTGATTCTGTCTTGACTTCTTCTTCTCCTGAAGACTTGCTCAGCTGAGGTATTGAATCACATTTCAACATTTGTGAATATGGATGGAGCATGCTCAAAAGTAGTGTGATTGAAGATGATAAGACGCCGATAAGGTCTGCACATGAGGAATTGGAGCACAAGCCAATCACAATATCTACGGTGGAGTTCGATCTTGAGAAAGTCAAACAAATTAAAACTCAGCTTGGGGTGGTAAGATGATCATTAAGTTTTTTCTTATGCATTTTCACATGTATATCTATGTTTTTTGGTTGAAGAAGAGGCAGCACTCTTCGAAATTTATTAAGATAAAAGCAAGGCTACACAGGGATCGGGCGTGGTGTACTAGCCCTTCCCCTAACATCATCCAACATCAATAAAACAAAATTAGCAGGAGGTTCATCTAAAACATGAAAACATAATGGAAAAGAATAAGCAAAACTAGCAAGGTGGTCGGCAAAACAATTTGCCTCCCTATAAATATGACGACAATGGGTAGACCAGTCTCTACGTAGGAAGCCTTGGCATTGAGCGAGCATGCTATTGAGGGGATGGCACCGGAGTAAGTTCTTCGAGAGGAGCAAGATAACCAATTATGGGTCGGACTCCACCATCACCTGCCGAAAACCTTGAGCCCAGGCTAAATGCAACCCCTGAAGGATACCCCATAATTCCGCCATAGGGACCGTAGCAAGACCAATATTGTGAACAAAACCACAAGTCCACTTCATGTTTGAGTCATGAATGGCACCTGCCACCGCCGCAACACCCTCCTGATCCACTGGACTGTCCGAGTTAACTTTGACCCACCCACTAATTGGTTTCTCCCAACAGACAAAACTCTCTACCCTGCTAGGCCGATTATCCGGCACAATAACCCGAGAAAAGGGACACAATATACTCCCTCTGGGCGCCCTTAACAAAATCAGCCCTATTCCCATAGAAACCCTCACCATTAAATACCCGCGAGTTCCTCCATTTCCATAGATGCCATAGAGACGAAGAAAACAAGGCAAGCCAATCCATACCCGATGAATCAACATACGAACTGCACAAGTTTCTTACGCAGCCACACCGCGAAATCCTCCCCCAAAAACTCAGTAGAAGAGACCATACACGAAACCAAACTCCAAAAATCTCTAGCAAAGCCACAATCTCGAAAAAGATGCCCAAAGTCTCATCCTCCCCGCCACAAGAGGTGCACACATCAAAAGACGCAATATGGCGACAAAATCTCTCTGAATTAGTCAAGATACGACCATGTATCACAAGCCAGAAGAAAATACAAACACGTTCGGGCACCCAAAGCTTCCAAATAATCTTGAAAATAACCACATCCATCTCACCCCCCGAGGATGAGTTACGTAGAAAATCGTATCCTGAAGCAACAGAATATAACCCCGAAGAAGACGATGCCCAACTAATCACATCCATGGCATTCAGATCCTCATTGATGGCCACAATAGCCAACTTCAGCAGGGCATAAGACGGGAGGACAGAAGCGATCATGTCCCAACGCCACCCCGATCCCAAGAGCCAGAGATCCCGCACCAATAGCCGATAATCAATCTCAGAAATAGGTTGGATAGCAACCTTAGCAAGAGGCCTATCAATGAGCCAAATATCATCCCAAAAATGGAACACCCTACCATCACCAAGAACCCAACGAACACCTGGGATCATACCCCACGCTTTAAACTTCGCCCATTATGTGAACCAGGAGGATCACGTCTGTCACCGTTACGCACATATTTGCTTTGAACAACGTCCACCCACAGATTGTTTTCCTCGGTCAAAAATATACATCCGAGTTTCTCCACAATCGCAAGATTGAGCTCTCGCATCGTACGAATGCCCAAGCCACCCAACAATTTGAGGCAACACACCCGATCCCAAGCCACCAAATGCGTAATCTGACGATCACCCCAACTCCCCCAAACGAAAGAACAAATCAGCTGATCGATGCGAGTGCAAACCGACATGGGCAACTCAACCGTAGCCATAGAAAAGACTAGGATTGAGCTGAGAACCGAGCGAACCAAAGTAATGCGACCAACAAGACTCAAATCCGCCCTTACCATCCAGTTAACTTAGCCTGAATCTTCTCCAACAGAGGATCAAAACCAGCCTTACAAATTCTATGGTGCAAAATAGGGGTACCCAAATATTTACCCAAATCAGACGTAAGCACAAACCTGTAAGCCGGCTGCAGCCGATGAACCAAATCCGGGGACACATTAGGAGACACAAAAATGCAGAATTTCTAGGCATTGATCCTTTGACCAGAGGTATGGCAGAAAGCCTCAAGCACCCCTGAATAACGTTGATTTGATCCAGGGAGGCCTCTGCAACAAGGGTAATGTCATCGGCAAACACTATGTGAGATATGGGAGGCAATGTTGTTAAAATCGGGATTCATGGATCAAATCGTAAGAGGGGTGCATAATCGGATTGTAAAATCGGATCGTAGGATTGTAAGATCCTACCGAATCAATGAATTATAGCAATTCTTATTTAAGTATGTCATATATTAGTCAATATTAAGGTTATATAAGGAAAAAACATTCTCATTAACCATCATCTATCTCATATTATCATCCATAAATGATAAATTTATCCATAATTACATCTTAACAACAACAAAACCAAGTATAAGGTAGTAATTTTAGAATGATTACATTTCAAAACAATAAAGTTATGTAGGAAAGGAGAGTCAAAGGAGAGTCATCACGATTAATCCTAATGTTGTCTTCACCAACGAACACATGCATCATCTGACATAATATTAATATCATATTCATACATCCTCATTTTTATTAGATCCAACACTTCCATCCTTGGTTAATAAAATGTGAAATCTTAGGCTTGATAAATTAATAAAAACAAGTTAGTATTAATTGGAAGATCTAAGATCCAAAGTTATCCATAATAGAGAACGTCCAAACGCTTAGTAAGATATATTTCACATAAAAGCTAAGCAACTAATAACTTATTAAGATATAATATCAACTGAATATAATAAATACGCAATTAATATCCACAATTAACTATGTGATGTAAGATTAATATTAGAAACTATGTGATGTTTTGATAAATAAAATCTATGTGATGTAAGATTACTTGAAAAACTATGTAATATAAGATTGCTTAAAATATTATGTGATGCAGAACTTAAACATTTTATGAATTAGAAATATTAAAAAAGTATCTTACGTATCATCCTCATCATTTTAATCCCTTCCAAGAACATTGAAAAATCCTTCATTGGTGGAAAGAAGAGGGTTTTCTACATCAACGATAAGACTCAATTCCGTGTTTGAGAACCTAGCTAACGGTAAACCTGTCACTGGATGGCTTGTGAAGTGGCAAAACCTTCCTACTAATGAGGCTACATGGGAATAGGGCTGAGCACGGGCTGAGAAAACCAAAAACCCGAACCGACCCGACCCGAAAAACCCGAACCGAACCCGAACCCACATGACTTCGGTTCGGGTTTCGGTCTGATGTTATCAGTGTTTCAGGTTTCGGTTCGGGTTCGGTTCGGGTTCGGGTTTCGGGTTTTAGCCCAATTCAGTCTAATTTTTTATTTACGAGTGTTGTTTAGCCCGAACCCGGCCCGAACCCGAACCGAACCGCATGACTTCGGTTCGGTCTTCGGTCCCGTTTTTTTGGGTTTTCAGGTTTCGGGCTTTTCGGGTTCGTGTCGGTTCGGGTCGGGTTCTGGCCCGTGCTCAGCCCTACATGGGAACCCACAAGTCACCTGCTTCACCAATTTCCTGCTTTTGCTCAAGACTGAACCTTGTGATCAACGTTCTTAAGGGGGAAGTATTGTTATGACCTTAGAGATGTATAATAACCCTCATTTTTAGGTAATGGCATAAATGTAATTTTACTTTTAATAAAGGGAATGAATTTTTGTTACATTATTCCAAGGGAATAAGTTAAGCATTATTTTTATTCCATAAAAGTATGTTACATTTTAAGTCATTGGCACTTAAAATTATCTTAACATTATGTTAATGATAATCTAGTTGGACTTATCAATTTTAACCTAAAGTATTTAAATTAAGATTAACAAAAATGTTAATTGAGATTTAAATAAGGTTAAGTTATAAGAATGTACAACTTAAGCTTGAGTTAATTCAAATTATGAGAATTAAATTCAAACTCAAATTTCACTCTTCATAAATTTGGTTTAGAATGTATATATAAACTTTGGGTAAGATTATATATTTGGACAAATTTCGTAATTTTTGAAAAGTGAAATAAGGGTGCTTTGACCATGTACGAGGGTGCTTTGACCAGGCTCGTATCAACACTACGGTAAATATATTTAGGAGTGCCTGGAAGCGAAGCAAGTATCAGGCTCGTATATTAGAATCCTAAAAGACATGTACGAGGGTGCTTTGACCAGCGTGTATACCCCTGGAGGAGACACAGAGTACTTTCGGGTTGACGTCGGTTTGCACCAAGGGTCGGTGTTAAGTCCGTTTCTATTTAACGTAGTGTTGGATGTGCTATCAGGGACAATACAGGGTGAGGTACCGTGGTGCATGTTGTTTGCCGACGACATTGTGCTAGTAGATGAGACTAGGAATGAGATCAACAATAAGCTAGAACTTTGGAGGGAGAAGCTCGAGTCCAAAGGCTTTAAGTTGAGTAGGACTAAATCAGAGTATGTTGAGTTCACCTTTGGTAGAGGCGATGTGACGGGGGCAGAAGTGCAGCTTGGTGGGGAGGTCGTCCCGAAGAAGGAGACTTTCAAGTATTTGGGGTCCTTCATACAAAGCGACGGTGGTATAGACGCAGATATTAAGCACAAAATATAGATGGGTATAACACCCCCAAATATATCCTTGAAAGGTATCACCGCCAGTGACCTCAGATTCCACATCCGAAGCCACCCAAGGCTTAACCAGTTTATACAAATCATAAAACAACATTTATAATACGAAATGTCATAGTATTGGATTAAATCAAAGTTTCGGAATTACATCCATAATCCAAATACAACCAAAATATATTACATCGGAAGTCTTAATACAGCGGAAGTCTTTTTAAAATAAATGACACAAAAGTCTTGATCTAGCGATCACACGCCTAGGATCTCAACCTTGGTAAAACACTTCAAAAATTCCATCTGCCTTCACCGTCGTTTCTAGCCTTCATGGAATTACAGTTTACCTGATGTACCGTATGAGACGGATGACACCAGCCAACCATACAAGGGAATATAACCGGTTGGTTAGTCTAATGAAAGACTATGCAAGGGTTAAATAGAAAGGTTCTAAGTAGTCGTATTAGGTTAGACCCATCGCTTCTCGAATGAAAGCCGATGACGATAGTAAACCTCAATACTTCTACTAAAAATATCCAAAGAATAATGATCGAGAGAAGACTCTGAAAGATTGAGTCTTACGGAAACAATATGAAGAGAAGACTCCAACGAATTGAGTCTTATCGGAAGTATGACAAGTGTTTGGGAACATTAAAGTTTCACACAAACGTTTAAAAGCGACTTGACTATTTGGGTCCACGACCAACCTCACCGCATAATGCAAATTCAGATTCGGAAGGTGGACTTACTCTAATCGAAGCCCAGACGAGTTTCCACGTTGTACTTCTCGCCCAATGTTCATTAATTGTGTGCATAATCGCACTTGTCTTATTTAATTCTAAAACGTATATTCACGTTATAAGCTTTTATCATAATCATCTCATTCCTCAGGATATAGAGATATATAGTCGGGAATAAATCCCTAAAGGTTTGACGCCGGCTAAGTGCACCTCCCCTATATTCGGATAGGGGATAGTCATGACTAGAGAAACGATGTTAGGGCTTGGACATCCTATCCATCGGGTTATAAAGAAACGGCTACCTCTCAAGGTAAGCAGCGTTCCTACGAATACTCGTGCTAACTATATCTCAAGTGCACATAAAATCCACTGCTAACTATATTTCAAGTTTGGATAAAAATCCACAACAATACCATCACGGTAATAACAGATATAATAGCGTTGTTTCTAGCAATATATACAACCTATTATAATATTCATTTTTAATCGTATCATTTTAAGAAAATTGTTCCCAATGAAACCAGTAATTCATCCCAATTTAATTAACAATTAAACAATTGATAATTAATAGAAATATGGAATGATAAGCAAGAGCGAACCGCCACTTGCCTTAGATTAGACGAAGCTCAAAGACAATGGGTTTTCGGGTCCAGAACGAGGACAGAACTCGGATTTCAGATCCCTACGGAACGACCCATAACGAAACCCTAAGTTAGATTCGATAATAAAATATACGAATCTAAGGAAAGACGAATGAAATCGAAAGAACGGAAATCCCAAACGAGATCACAAAGCCCAAGCCACAACCACAAGCGCCCAGGCACACCGCGGGTGCGCCGGCCCTGCCGCGGGTGCGGTCGAGCTACAGCGGCGACATGACAATGACGAAAACTCACCGTGATCGACGCGTTTGGATTCGATTAGGATGGGCTTCGACTTCCCAACTCCTTGCACTTCCAAACACTACTTGGAGAGTACCTTCTCCTCCTATGGTAGCTCCGGCGACACTCCGGCGAAAGCTTGAGCTTTCCGGTAACAATGGAAATGAGAGATTTGAGAGAGAGAGAGAGTTTGAGAGCTGTGATTCAACTCCACTCCAGCTCCTTTCCTTTTATAGCCCAAGCAAGGAGGTCAAGCAACCAGGTGACTCATGGTAGGCGCCTACAACGACCAGATGGGACAGTTGCAGAGGCGAAGACGACGCGACGTCTGAAGTCCGGCACTGCAGAGAAGAAATGATGACACCGCGGGGTGCGGTGGCCTCACCGCGGGTGCGGTGAACCCCCACCTGACCGCCTCAGAAATTGGCCTTTCACCGCGGGGTGCGGTGGACTGACCGCGGGTGCGGTCAATGCCATTTTCTGTGCCTTTTGTCCGGGAAGAATTATGGGCATGGTTTTTAACCCCGGGTTAAATATATTCATATCCGAACAAATATTCTAAACCCCAAAAATACGTTGAATGTATTTTATTCCACTCAGGGAAATATTACAGAGATCAAGCATTTTGCAGAATGTCTGAACTTCTCTGAAATTAATTCGACTTCAGTACGAGTGTTTGGAAAATTACAAAAACACTCTTTACTAAAATGAGGGGTATTACATCACCTCCCCCTTAAAAGAAGTTTCGACCCGAAACTTGGCTGAATAACCTAAAAAAAAGCGAGGCGTTACAACACTACCCCCTTAAAAAGGTTTCGACCGCGAAACTAGGCCGAAAACAGCTCGGGAAAGCGTCTAAGCATATCCTCCTCAGTCTCCCAGGTTTCCCATGTAACTTCTTCAGTTCCTGACTTGGACCACAAAATCCGTACCAATGGTACCAGCTTGTTCCGTAACTGTTTCTCACGGCGTTCGAGAATACGCACCGGTATCTCCTCATATGTACCATTTGTCTGAATCTCGATGTCGTCATAACTCAGTACATGAGACTCATCTGGCACGTACTTTCTCAATAAGGATACATGGAACACGTTATGCACTAGATGCGCCGATGGCGGCAATGCCAAACGATACGCTAGAGACCCCACTCTATCAAGGACCTCAAATGGTCCCACGTAGCGAGGGTTAAGCTTCCCACGCTTAACAAATCTAAACACACCCTTTGATGGCGATACTCTGACAAACACTTTGTCACCAACCTCAAACTCAACATTCCTGCGCTTCAGATCTGCATAAGACTTTTGTCGACTCTGAGCTGTCAACATCCTCTGTCTTATCAAAGCAATGTCCGAGGCAGTCCTTTCGACTAACTCTGGTCCGAGCAGAACCTTGTCGGCATTCTCATCCCAACAAATTGGAGATCTGCACCTTCGACCGTACAAAGCCTCGAATGGAGCCATCTTTATTGTAGCATGCCAACTGTTGTTGTATGTGAACTCAATCAGACTCAGGCTGTTCTCCCAGCTAGTCGGACGGTCGAGTGTACAAGCTCTTAGCATATCTTCCAAGGTCTGGATGGTCCTCTCAGACTGTCCATCCGTCTGAGGATGAAACGCAGTACTGAATCTCAACTCGGTTCCCATGGCCTTGTGTAATTCTTTCCAGAATCTTGACATGAATCGGCCATCTCGATCCGATACAATGGTCTTTGGAGTACCATGCAAATGGACAATCTCGTGTAGAAACACTTCAGATAGCTTCTGGGTTCCCCATGTTTGCTTGATAGCCATGAAGTGAGCACTCTTCGTGAGCCTGTCAATGATTATCCATATAGCATCCTTTTGACTTTGAGTCTTTGGTAGCCCTGTGATGAAATCCATAGCAATATCCTCCCATTTCCATTCTGGCACTGGGAGAGGTAGCAACTCACCACCTGGTTTGCAGTGTTCTATCTTGACCTTTTGACAAGTCAAGCATTTCGCCACAAACTCTGCTACATCCCACTTCATGTTGGGCCACCGGAACTTCTTCCTGAGGTCCTTGTACATCTTGCTAGAGCCTGGATGTACAGAATAAGCTGACGAATGGGCCTCCTTCATCACTAACTGGCGAAGACCATCAACGTCAGGCATACAAATCCGGTCCTGAAACCAGAGTGATCCATCTTCCTGAATCACGAAACCGGGAGCTTTCTCGTCCATTACTTCACTGCTTAGCTTTACCATGACCACGTCATCAACCTGCTTCTCCTTGATTTGATCAAGTAGCGTAGCTTGAATCTCAAGCATACTCAGGTATCCTTGATGTTGATCGTACAAGACTTCCATCTCGCACAACCTTTGGTTCAGCTTGGTCTGAGTAGTAAGTAGAGCCACTACAGTCTCGTGCGGTGTCTTCCAGCTCAATGCATCAGCTACTACATTAGCCTTGCCCGGATGATACTGCAACTCGATGTCGTAGTCTTTGAGTAGCTCTAACCAGCGACGTTGTCTCATATTCAGCTCCTTCTGAGTGAACACGTACTTGAGACTCTTATGATCGGTGAAGACTTGACATCTTACACCATAAAGATAGTGTCTCCAAATCTTCAGCGCAAAAACTACCGCTGCTAATTTCAGATCATGCGTCGGATAGTTTGCTTCATAGGTTTTCAATTGTCTAGATGTGTATACAATAACCTTGCCTCTTTGCATCAACACACATCCCAAACCACTCTTCGAAGCATCACTATAGACCATATAACCATCATTTCCTTCCGGTAGTGCTAACACTGGTGCAGAGGTCAGACACTGCTTCAACTTCTGAAAACTGGCCTCACACTTGTCATCCCAGACAAACTTCTTGTGGACTTTACAGAGCAAAGCGGTCATAGGTAGAGCGATCTTAGAAAATCCCTCCACGAACCGTCTATAATATCCAGCAAGTCCAAGAAAACTACACACCTCCTTCACATTTTGAGGCCGCTTCCAATTTGCTACCGCTTCAATCTTTTGGGGATCAACCATAACCCCATTCTCATTGATCACATGGCCTAAGAAAGCCACTTCCTTGATCCAAAAGTCACACTTAGACAACTTTGCATATAGCATATTCTGTCTAAGGACTGACAAAGTAATCCGAAGATGTTCCTCGTGAGCTTCCACGCTCGGGGAATAAATCAAAATGTCGTCGATGAAGACCACTACGAACTTATCCAAGTATTGGTGGAAACATCGATGCATTAGATCCATGAAAACTGCTGGAGCATTGGTAAGTCCAAATGGCATGACTACGAACTCGTAGTGACCATATCTCGTTCGGAATACAGTCCTCGGAATATCATCCTCACGAATCCTGAGCTGATGGTAACTGTTGGGCCTAGCATCCCCCTTGGAAGATGGATCGAGCAAAACGGGCCCAGGCCCAAGACAGATCGGAGGAACAGGGGAGAGTCCAGAGGAGGCGTCGAAGCTTCTCTGGTCGAACACTATCCGACAGGTCGCGAAGATCCCGCAGAGCATTAAATGCTTAGATTGAGCAACGGCCACAACATTCAAACACCACCGTAATAGCAGCAATTAATGGCAGAATCCCTACAATCACTCCTGGCGTTGAAGATACGATAGGATTAAATCATAAACGGTAAAAAGGAGAAGGACTTACCATATATGGGGGAGGAGAAGATAAAGAAGGGACACTCATACGATTACGTTACACACTCACTCGAACTTGCTCTGAAAGAAAATGGAGACACACTTGCTCTAGCCTAGCTCACCAGGAGTCAATCATGCCTGTTTTCCGTCGGTCGAAACCTAGAAGTCACCGGTCGAGTTCAATAAAATCCTTTGTCTTACTACGATAAGTTGTACCTCCATTCGATTCGATCAATACTATATCTAATAAAATCATCTCGCTATTTCATATTTTCTTTTTACTCGTTGATTATCTACTTGGTTTGGATTGATTTCTATCACCCGATCGACTAGTTACCCCGTCTAAGGCGATTTAGGTCGTCTGATCTTTTTGCCCCAAAACAATTTGGCGCCCACCGTGGGGCAACTTGCCGATCACCCTTTCGAAACTTTCCAACCATGACTATCGACCCACCTACCAACACTGAAGAACCGCGTCTCGAAGACGAAACCCAATTCCAAGAGCTTTCCCAGAAAATGACCGCCCTCCAAGAGGAACTAGCCTAGCAACGCCAAAAGACCGAAACCCTAGCCGCCCTATCGACCCAATCCGAGGCCGAAATCGCACAGCTAACTCGTGAAAATGAGTCTCTTAAGTCGTAGGTACAATCAATGGCCTCAGGGTCTAGGAACATGCCCATCCACAACAGCGTCCGAACGCGCCTCGATATGGATAGCATCGAGCCGACACCTGCGAGCATACGATGGCCCGGACACACAGAGGGTACATCTCGAATTCCTTTTGCTAATCCGTTTTCGACTAACAATGTCACCTTTTCCACACCGATCGGGTCAACAGGGGCCCGAATCGACGAACCACAGGTTACCAATTTGCCAGATGTCCTAGCTTTTTTCCAGCAGACGCTCGACCGACACATGAAGACGATCGACGATCGCTTCAACAGACTTCCAGGAGTCCCACAACCAATCGAGAGAGAAGCGTCCGACGGATTCAAAGAATCCCCGTTCGTCGAAGAAATCGCTAGGGTCGAGATCCCCAAGAAGTTTCATCTCCCCAACATGGCGACATTTGACGGCACCATCGACCCAGATGACCATATCTCTCTCTATAAACAAAAACTAATGGCTGTATCTGTTTCAAGGGAGAGCCGCGAGGCCGTCATGTGCAAAAGCTTTGGCACGACCCTCGCGGGTCCCACACTAACTTGGTTTATGCGTTTGCCTCAGGGAATGATTGCATCATTTGCGGATCTGGTCAACTCTTTCAAGAGTCAGTTCGCCAGCAGTCGGAGGCTCGAGAGATAATCGAGTGACCTCTACCGAGTCACACAAAGGTATAACGAACCTCTCCGAAATTACCTCAACAGGTACAATAAAGAGAAAGTGGCGATCCTCCATTGCGACGTCACCACCTCCATTGAATCCTTACGACAAGGTCTGGTCAAAGATAGCAATCTCTACAACGAGATCACCAAGTACTCGTGTAGAAGTTTCGAAGATGTCCAGGCCAAGACCATGGCCGAGGTAAGATTGGAAGAGGACCGTGAGTCGCGTAAAGCCTCACACGGACCCGATCCGTCTGATCGTAAAAATCCCTTCGACAACCGTCGAGACAGACGTCCTCACCCCTATTCTCGTAATCGAAACGAGTCGAACCAGGTAAACTCTTTCCAAGACAGGTCACAGGATTGGAGAGACGGTCCGGCGTTGCCTCCTAGGGTCCAATCTTATAACTTCAATGTTTCCGTGTCGGAGCCCGTCAAGAGTTTCGACAAGTATGGAAAAGAGGTAAGATGACCCCGAAAGAGCGATCGACCGGACGTCAAGAAGGACATGAGTCGATGGTGCGAGTTCCATGGCGACCACGTTCATTCGACCGACGAGTGCATCGCCCTACAAAAGGAAGTCGCTAGGCTGCTCGCACAGGGGCTCCTACGCGACATAATCTCGGAGCGGGCAAAAGCCACCATGGAACGACGAGATCAGGTAAAACAAAACAAACCCCCATCTCCCATCCATACAAAAGTTGTCAATACTATTTCAGGTGGTTCAGACATATGTGGAAACACATACTCCGCGACTAAACGACATGTAAAGGAAAGCAAGGGTGATAAACCCGAGGCATCAGGATTCAAGCTAAGAAAGACATCCGACCTTTCGACGGTCACGTTCGACGAGTCCGACTCCGACGGGTCGGATAGCCATCACGATGGTTTGGTAATCTCTTTGTCGATTGGTAATTGCTTAATACGAAGAGTACTAATCGATACAGGGAGTTCAACCAATCTTTTAACCCTCGACGCCCTTAAAGAAATGGGTCTGACTGAGAACGACTTAATCAAAAAGTCGACCCCACTGGTCGGGTTTAGCGGTGAGGTTAAGCATACGACCGGCGAAATCATTCTAACCACCTACGTTGGAGGAATCAACCAACAAGTGAAATTCTTAGTCCTGGATTGTCCGTCTCCCTATAATTGTATTCTTGGCAGGCCATGGATACACGCTATGAAGGCGGTACCCTCGACGTATCATCAAGTCATCAAGTTCCCCACTGAATGGGGAGTCCAAGAAATCAAAGGAGATCAAAGGACCGCTAAGGAGTGCTACGTCGCTTCTATGAAGAGCACAGTCGAACACAAGACCGCATAGCAACCACAGAGCGGCGAAGGACCTAGTCGGTATGTCGAACCAGAAATGGAAAAGCTCGACGAGATCGTACTAGATCCTTCAAAGCCAAACCAAACGGTAAGGGTCGGGTCGGACCTGGACGACTCGACCACACAACAACTCCTCGATTTTCTCAAGACCAATGCCGACTGTTTTACATGTTCGCATGAGGACATGGTCGGAATATCTCCAAATATTATTACTCATAAATTAAATGTAAATCCATCTCATCCCCCTGTCAAGCAGAAACGCAGGAAGTTCGCCCCCGAGCGGAACAAGATAGTCGACGACGAAGTCAAAAGCTTATTAGAAACAGGGAAGATAAGGGAGGTCCACTACCCCGAGTGGCTGGCCAACATAGTCGTAGTCCAGAAGAAGAATGGCAAGTGGAGAGTTTGCATCGACTTCACAGATCTCAACAAAGCTTGCCCTAAAGACTCGTTCCCACTTCCCCACATTGACGCCATGGTCGACGCTACGGCAGGACATGAAATGCTTACCTCCATGGATGCTTTCAGTGGCTACAACCAAATCCTCATGGAACCCGAAGATCAAGAAAAAATGGCATTCGTCACTAGTCAAGGTATCTATTGTTACAAAGTAATGCCTTTTGGTCAAAAAAATGCAGGGGCTACCTATCAACGACTAGTCAACAAGATGTTCAAAGACTAGATTGGGGACACGATTGAAGTCTACATAGACGACATGTTGGTCAAGTCAAAAAATAAAGAAGATCATATAGACCATCTTCGCGACAGCTTCGAGGTGCTAAAAAGATACAACATGAAACTAAACCCTACTAAGTGTTTCTTCGGAGTGTCGTCAGGAAAGTTCTTGGGGTACATGGTGACACAAAGAGGAATAGAAGCCAACCCAGAACAGATCAAGACTCTCATCAACCTTCGATCCCCCTGATGCATCAAGGACGTACAGAAACTTACAAGTCGGATAGCAGCCCTGAATAGATTCATTTCAAAGTCGTCCGACAAGTGCAAACCCTTCCACGACGCTCTCAAGAAGAACAAGTCCTTTCAGTGGACGGAAGAACACGAGGCAGCGTTCCAGAACTTGAAGGAATACCTGGCCAGTCCCATGCTACTAACCAAACCTAAAGGCGATGAGCCCTTATTTCTATATCTAGCAGTGTCAGAATCAGCCGTAAGTGCAGTACTAGTCAGAGAAGAAGATGGCAAACAGTCACCGATATACTACGTTAGTCAGACACTGTTACCAGCAGAAACGAGGTATTCGTCACTTGAAAAGCTCGTACTATCATTGGTGATGGCCTCGAACAAACTCAAACCTTATTTCGAATTCCATACTATTACTGTTCGTACTAATCATCCCATGAGAGCCATCATGAGGAAACTTGAGTTCACAGGACGAATGACCAAATGGGATATACACCTCAGCGGTTACGACATCGAGTATGAGCCCAGGACAGCGATCAAGTCACAAGCCTTAGCTGACTTTGTGGCCGATTTCAGTCCGACCCTAGAGCAAGAAGCCACAAGAGAGGCGACACAACTGCTCGCGACAGAAGAAACAGGCACATGGGAACTCCACACAGATGGTACGTCAAACGCCAAAGGATCAGGGCTAGGGGTCGTGCTGAAATCGCCACAAGGGGACAAGATAGCTCAGGCCGTAAGATGTGAGTGGGATGCTACTAACAACGAAGTTGAGTATGAAGCGCTCATATTCGAACTCATCCTGTCTCGCGACCTAGGGGTCTGAGAGATCAAAGTCGTTTGCAACTCCTTGCTGGTCGTGAACCAGATACAAGGGTCGTACAGCGCTAAGGACGTCAGAATGATAGCCTACCTAGAGGTAGCCAAGAAGCTGATCAGACAATTCCAAACATTCGACATCAGACAGGTACCCAAGGATCTTAACTCCCAAGCTGACGCACTTGCCAACCTAGGATCCGTCTTGGACCCGAAAGAATTTCCATACATACCATTAGCACACATCATGACGCCAGCCATCCCAAGAACACCCGTCGAATCTACCACACCACTAGAAGAGCTCGTTGCCATGGAGATAGGCGATCGACCAGAAGAAGACATCGTCAACACCGACGACGACTGGATGCTACCCTACATCAGGTGGTTAAAGGACGGCAACCTGCTTGACGACAAAACGGAAGCAAAAAGGCTCAAGGTACAAGCACTCTCTTTCGATATCATAGATAATGTTTTGGGGCGAAAAGATCGGACGACCTAAATCACCTTAGACGGGGTAACTAGTCGATCGGGTGATAGAAAACAATCCAAACCAAGCAGATAATTGACAAGCAAAGAGTAAATGTAGAATAGCGAGATGATGTTATTAGATAATGTATTGATCGGATCGAATCGAGATACAACTTATCGTAGTTTAGACCGAGTGGTCGTGTAGGACTCGACCGATGACTTTTAGGTGGCGACCGATGGAGAGTAAGCGTAGATGATTGCTAGAGAGCTAGGCGGGGAGCGTAAGTGTTGTTCTGATCCGTTTGTGAGCCAGAATGCTTGTGTCCTCAGCGTAATTGTGTGTCTTCTCGTCTTATCTTCCTCGTCGTCCAAAAATGGTAAGTCCTTTTTATTTGTTACCATTATATTTTTTGCCATATATTTTATCTTCAATGCTGGGAGTAATTGTGAAGATTATGCCATTAAATCTCTGTAATTACGGTGGCTTAAATGTTGTGGCTGTTGCGTGATCTGGTCATTTAATGCATGGCGAGATTGTCGTGATCCTGTCGGAGGGCATTCGACCAGTGAAGTCTCGTCGCCTCCTCTGGGCTTTTCCTTTGTTCTTCCGATCTGCAGTGGGCTTGGGCTCGATTCTCCCGACTCATCTTCTCCGGGGATGCCAAGCCCAACAATAGCCCCAAGTTGCCTTGGGCTTTCGGTTTAAGCAAGGAAAGTGGAATCCGAGGCAACTTCCGAAAACACGATCTCCACCATCCTTTTTTGGCGCGTTTGCTCAGGGCTACGTGGTGCGTGATTTGGGGCATGATGCGACGCCTCTGCAAATCTTCACTTCCCTCCATAAATTCGGAGCAGAGGGAATCGATTAGTCTTCATCCCATCTTCCTTTGCAAGTTTCTTCTGGTAAGCTTCTCGGTCTCTCTCGCCATAGTTTTCTAATTTCTCTAGTCATAGCTCTTTGATCTCTCTCTCTTTCCATTCTCGAAATGGTTTCCATCGAGGCTTCTGAGTCGTCGAAGACTCTTTCCGATTCTCGTGAAGGCTAAACTCCTCCTCGTTTCATTTTGAAGGAGTCGGATGCATTGACTAGCACTTTGTCCCAGGCGGAGCTGGATCAAGTTCTCCAAGTGGGGGGCTTTCCACCGGAGACGGTCGCCAGGTTGCCTCATCCAGACGAGAGGGCCAATGCGCGTTACGAGGGTTGGATTTGCTTCTACGCATACCCGTTTAGAATAGGGCACAAATTTCCTTTCTCTCCCCTTGTCAGGGATTTTTTAGCCACTTTGGCGCTGGCGCCATGTCAAGTAATGCTTCAGGCGTGGAGAGTTCTTAGGGTTTTAGACCTTGTGAATGTTCAAACTGGGGCCGATTTTGATTTTAACGCTCTGTGGTATAACTACTTTATTGGGTCGAAGAGTTCCTGTCGCGTTCAGTTGTGTATCCGACATGGTCGGAAGCCCTTGGTGTAGAGCCCTGATGTCAATGACCGCGGATGGGGGTCGAAGTTCTTTTTCATCGAACGTTCTTCTTTGGAGAAGGAGGGAGAGTGTCCGTTTTTGTTGACGGAGTGGCGAATTGATAGTATGTATTTGTCTTCTCTTTCGCGTATTTTATGTGTCTTAACTCTTGCTTTAACTTTTCTTTTTTGTAGTCCCCGAACCAGAAGATCTAGAAGTGAGTAGTCGGTCGGAAGGCTTGTCGAAGATTGTACTTGAAATTCCCGCATCTGAAAGAAAGTTTGTGAACGTCAACCTACTGTCGACGACCCCTGCCTCTCAAGACGACATGTCGAATGTCTCATCGTCTCGTGTAAAAGGTAGATTCTTGACTCTAGGCGTCTTTTACTGTTTTTCATTTTGTCGTGTACTTTAGGATTTCTCCCTTTCTGTTGTTCTGTACTGTCAGGTTCCCCTGGTGGTCGATCGAGTGCTCGTTTGAGGATGGCGTCAGGGAAAAGTCTGATCGAGCAGAGAAAGGCGGCGGCCAAAGCCGCGTCAAGCAAACCAGATCTGGTGGATCTGACGGTTCCAGTCAAGACTGGCTCTAAGAGGAAGGCGAGCGCTCGCCCTGAAGACGTCAAGGTGGAGGACATCCCTAGGAAGAAGAGTGCGACCGCTGAGGGGGTCGGCAAGATCGGTGCCGTCGGACAGTCGATCGCCGACCTTTTTCGCGCTCAGGACCCGACTTTGAAGTCGGAAGTTAAGGATGTCTCCCCTCTAGACTGCATTGGTGAAGCGGGATGCTCCGCGTGGAGGGTGAGTTGCCCTTTGTTCTTATTTTTATGTTTCTTTTTGCTCGACCGCGTTTCTTGATTGTGTTTTTGTGTTGTTGTGTGTCTTTCTGTCAGGTCTTCCAGTATTTCTTGGGAGCTTACTCCGGTGTTCAGGTGATGCTTGTCAAGGCCGAGGACAGGGCTGCTAGGTCAGAGTCCGACCTTGCGTCTTTGAGGACCAAGCTGGAGGGAGCGGAGAGTCGCTGCCGTGAGACCGAGCGTCGCCTCACCAGGGAGCTGGAGAGTTGTCAAGAAGAGCTGGTCGCAAGTCGGAGGGGGTTTGAAGAGTGCCGATCAGGCGTTGAGGAGGAGGTGAAGCGGGCTCGGATTACCGATGGCCAAATTGCTGGCGATGTTGGGGCCTTTTATGCTGTGAAGTCGCGCGTCGAGATGATCGAAGAGTTCAACGAGGGCAAGCATGAGCTCTGGGACTTGAAAGCGGAGAAGGAGACTCTGGACTCCATGTTCCCAAAGGGCGATCCTGGTCAGGAGCTGTTTTGCTTGGCCGGCGTCGGAGAAGAGGTCGTGGATGAAGGCGCCGATGAGCACGAGGCCCATCCCGGCGATGTCGAGCCGACTGACGAGATAACTTCTCTGGAGCCAGCCCCTGCGGAAGGTAATGCCATTGCCCCCGACGCTTGATTTGTTTTCTTTGCGTAGTACGACTTTGTTTGCCCCACCTGTGTATGGGTTTGAATATTATGTGTTTTGGCGACCTGTCTACCATCGCAGGTCACAGGATATTTCTGAATGACTGTCGTTAAAGTCCTATAGATGTGTAGGCTGACAATGTGTTTTGGCGACCTGTCCACCATCGCGGGTCACGTATTTGTATAAAAATGCTTTTATTTCGATGCAATTGTATTTTTACATATAGAATCGTATGCTTGTTTGTTTCGTACATGTTCGTTGGACCTTCAAGGAAGTTGTCGACGACGTTTTGTATTTCGTGTATGTCGGTTAAGGATGGGCAAAATTGGACCGGACCGGACCGGAAATTTACGGTCCGAAAAATCTCCAATTGCGGTCCGGTCCCGGTCTAGACCGTAATTCGAGATCCTGTTAAAAAGAGGAGAAAGACGAAAGCTGAATATTGGGTTGCTTATGAAGAATATTTTGATGAAAACAATCTTCGAAGGGCAAAGTGCAAATATTGTAGCGTTACTTACGCTTGTGATTCTAACAAGAATGACACGAAGAATGTGAAGAATCATTTTGAAAGCTGCAAGAAAAATCCAGCAAATAAGGGAAAAGGTACACAAACTCAACTTATCTTTGAAAACTTGGGTGATAGCATGAAAATGAAAAATTGGAGTTTTGATGCTAATGTGGTGAGACAGGCTGTTGTTGAAATGATTATTAGAGATGAGATGCCATATAGATCTGTAGAGAAGGATGGCTTGAAAAATGCATTTTTTGCTGCTTGTCCTCAGTTTGTTATGCCTTCACGTCGTACAGTTCAACGTGATTGCTTCAATCTTTATACCAGGGAAAGAGAAAAGTTGAAAGAGTTTTTTATAAATTCATGTCAACGGGTATGTGTGACTACGGATGCTTGGACATCCTCACAAAGGGATAGTTATATGTGTGTCACTGCCCATTTCATTGATAATGACTGGAATTTGCAAAAGAAGGTCATTAATTTTGTCCCATTTCTAGTCATAAAGGACATGATCTTGGTAGGGCTATTGATGATTGCTTAACTTATTGGGGTTTGGATAAGAAGCTCTTTACTGTGACGGTTGATAATGCTTCTTCAAATGATGTTGCTTGTGCTTACTTGACTGAAATGGAAAAAGAAAAGGGCTGCATTAGTGAGGGCAAGTTTTTGCATATGAGATGCATGGCACACATTTTAAATTTGATTGTTCAGGATGGTATTGCAGAGTGTGGCAAATATGTTGATAAGCTTCGAGTTGTGGTTAAGTATGTTAAAGTTTCTCCTGCTAGAAAGCTTGCTTTCAAACAACTAGTTGAGAAATGCAAGGTTGATTGCAACATTGCTTTGAAGCCTGATGTGTGTACTAGGTGGAATTCAACATATGAGATGTTGAATAGTGCCCTACCTTATAAAGGTGTCTTATCTCGAATGGAAATTCCACGTTTGGATGATTCAGATTTGGGTCCTTTGAGCTCTTCTGATTGGAGTAAGATTGAAATGCTTGTCTCTTACTTGAAGGAGTTTTATGATTTGACAAACCGTATTTCAGGTTCCTTGTATGTCACAAGTAACTACTTGATTTTCCATATAGCTCAAGCTGTGAAGGTGCTAGATAGATTGGCTGCTAGTGAGGACACTACTCTAAAAAATATGGCGAGTGAGATGAAAAAGAAGTGTGACAAGTATTGGGGGTTCTTTTGATAAGTTGAATGTGGTGCTGTTTATTCCTGCCATTCTTGATCCTTTTTATAAGCTTCGTGGGGTGACTGCTGCTCTTAAGATGATGTTTGGTCGAGATAATGTGGAACATTTGGTCTCCTTAGTCAAGGATGTTGCTTATGAGTTGTTTTATCGTTATGCAAACTACTATGCTGCCTCGGAAAGTCAAGATGTTGGGTCGGGATCAAATCTTTTGCTTGAAGATGAAAGTTCAAGTTGGATGCAAGAATTTAATGAAGGAATGACAAGAGATAATTTAGATCGAGATGATGCTTCAAGATCTGAGTTTGATTTGTACTTGACTGAAAGAAATGAACCAAAAGAGGGTGATGTATTAAAATGGTGGAGACTCAATGGGATTAGATATCCTATCCTTTCACGTATGGCTCGTGATGTTCTTGCCATTCCCATAACTACAGTTCCATCTGAATATACATTTAGCACAGGAGGACGTCACCTCACGAAGTATAGAAGTCGTTTGTCTTCCAAAGTAAGCTCTTTTTTAAGTCATTTTTAATACTTAAATGTACTTTACTATTATATACTAAATACTAATATTATGTTATTATTGTCAAAAGAATGTGCAGGCACTTGTATGTACTCAGGATTGGTTACGACTATGCACAAGGACAAAGAAAAGTAAAGATAATGATGAATCAGAAGATGAGAGTGATGAAGGTAAAAAAATATTTGATTATAATATTTTATATATATATTGAACATTGTTTCTTCATTTGATATTCTTAAAATTGAAATTCATGTCTTTTATTAATTGATAGATGATGAGAATGATGAAGGCACATTTTATGCTTGATGAGGCCACATTGCTTTGTTAGACCTATAGCCATATAGGTATGAGACTTTTGCTATTGTGTATGTTCAAAATGATCCTATTTGATTTATAATTCTTAGTAATTGAATGACTTTGTTAACTTTGTTTGTACTTTGTCAATTGTAGGCGGGCGTATATGCATGGGATTGAAAGAGTTGCACTAGTTATCAAACAAGTCACCTATCAAGTCATGAAGTTTAATCACATTATAGTTTTATAGACATTACTAAAAATTAAAACACTATTGTCTATTGTTTTTTTGTTTAGTTGGATGTTTAAGGTATTTTTGTTACTTTGCATGAGATTGTCGAATTTTAGAAGTCATCAATTCGTTATTTCGTTCCCTCAACTCAGGTAATGAATCAAAGGCGGCCATTGTCTTGTTTTTTTAGGTTCGGTTCGGTCCGGTCCGGTCCAGACCGGACCGTAAACAAGCAAATAAATGGCAAAATGCCAAAATATGCAAATCCGGTCTTTACGGTCCGGATCATGGACCGGACCGTAAAGGACCGGACCGATACGGTCCGGTCCGGTCCACGGTCCGTATTTCAAAAACTTTTAGGTCCGGTCCGGACCGGATGCCCATCCTTAATGTCGGTTTCACCCGTCGTGGCATGCGATTTGTATACGACAGATAGCAATGTATATGCGAGGTATAAGATTTGTGTGATGTTTTACCTCATTGGTTCAGAAATGGTAGAGTTTTAGATGTGCTGCGTTCCAACTCCTCGGGATCGGTTGTCCGTCTTTATCCTTTAACTGATATGCTCCCTGTCCGACCACTTCGGTGATCAAGTAGGGTCCTTCCCATTGCGGTGCTAGCTTTCCGTCGAATGGGTTCTTGGTGTTCTGGAAAGTTTTCCTTAGGACCCAGTCTCCGACCTTGAATGCCTTGATTCGAACGTTCTTATTGTAGCTCCTTGTGACCTGTTGTTGGAACCTGACCATCCTGATTCGGGCTTTCTCCCTGATCTCGTCCGCTGTGTCCATATTGTGTGTTAGTTCGATGTCATTCTGTTCATTTGTCTGAAGGTTGCAGCGAGCGGTCGGAACCAGTAACTCAGCCGGGATGACCGCCTCGCTCCCGTAGACGAGAGAGAAAGGCGATTGCCCGGTCGCATTCTTTGGAGCAGTCCTGTCGGACCAGAGAATAAGTGGGAGTTCGTCTGCCCATTTGCCTTTAGCCCTTGTGAGGCGTTTCTTGAGGTTGTTGATGATGATCTTGTTGCTGGATTCGGCTTGTCCGTTGGATTGCGGATACCGAGGTGTGGATGTGACCAACTTGATGTTCCATTGATCACAAAAGGCTCGAGTCTTATGACTGATGAATTGGGAGCCGTTATCGCACACGATTTCTGACGAGACGCCAAATCTGCACAAGATATTGCGTTTTATGAATGAAATGACGTGTTGATCTTTTACCTCTCTGTAGGCTTCGGCTTCGATCCATTTAGAGAAGTAGTCCGTCATGGCAAGGAAGAAGACTCTTTGACCCGACGCGGGGGGGGGGGGGGGGAGCTTTCCGACGATGTCCATTCCCCATCTCATAAAGGGCCATGGAGCTAGGGTCGGATGGAGGAGCTCCGAAGGCTGATGATGGACGGGTGCGTGCCGCTGACAAGCGTCGCATCTCTTGGTGTATTCCATGGCGTCTTTGTTCATTGTTGGCCAATAGTACCCGTTTCGTAGGGCTTTACCCGAGAGGCTTCGTCCGCCGGTGTGGTTGCCACACTCCCATTCGTGCAACGATTGCAAGATACGTCCGACTTCTGGAGTCTTGAGGCATCGTAGGAGTAGTCCTGTAACAGACCTTTTGTATAAGATGTTATCTATGATATCGTAAGAGAGTGCTTGTACCTTGAGCCTTTTTGCTTCTGTCTTGTCGTCGGGTAGAATGCCGTCTTTCAACCATCTAATATAAGGTAGTATCCAGTCGTCATTGGTGTCGACGATGTCTTCTTCTGGTCGGTCGCCTATTTCCATGGCGACGAGTGCTTCAAGCGATGCTGTTGATTCGACGGATGTCCTTGGGACGGCTGGCGTCATGATGTGGGCCAATGGTATGTGTGGAAATTCCTTCGGGTCTAGGATGGATCCTAGATTAGCGAGTGCGTCAGCTTGGGAGTTAAGATCCCTGGGCACTTGTATGATATCGAATGTTTGGAATTGTCCGATCAGTTTCTTGGCTACCTCCAGGTAGGCTATCATTCTGGCGTCCTTGACATTATACGCCCCTTGTATCTGGTTTACGACTAGCAGAGAGTCGCAAACGACTTCGATCTCTCGGACCCCTAGGTCGCGAGCCAGGATGAGTCCGAATATGAGAGCTTCGTATTCATCTTCGTTGTTAGTCGCATCCCACTCACATCTAACAGCTTGAGCTATCTTGTCTCCTTGTGGCGATTTCAGCACGACCCCTAGCCCCGATCCTCTGGCATTCGATGCCCCGTCTGTGTGGAGCTCCCATGTACTTGCCTTGTCCGTCGCGAGTAGTTGTGTTGCTTCTTTTGTGGCTTCTTGCTCTAGGGTCGGACTGAAATCGGCCACAAAGTCGGCTAAGGCTTGCGACTTGATCGCTGTCCTAGGCTCGTATTCGATGTCGTAACCGCTGAGGTGTATGGCCCATTTGGTCATTCGTCCTGTGAACTCAGGTTTCCTCATGATAGCTCTCATGGGATGATTAGTGTGAACAGTAATAGTAAGGGATTCGAAATATGGTTTGAGTTTGTTCGAAGCCATTACCAATGATAGCATGAGCTTTTCAAGTGACGAATACCTTGTTTCGGCTGGTAACAGCATCCGACTGACGTAGTATATTGGCGACTGTTTGCCATCCTTCTCTCTGACCAGTACTGCGCTTAAGGTTGATTCTGACACTGCAAGATAAAGAAATAAGGGCTCGTCGCCTTTGGGTTTGGTTAGTAACATGGGACTGGCCAGATACTCTTTGAGATTTTGGAACGCTGCTTCGTGTTCTTCTGTCCATTGAAAGGACTTGTTCTTCTTGAGTGCGTCGTGGAAGGGTTTGCACTTGTCGAATGATTTGGAGATGAATCTGTTCAGAGCTGCTATCCGACCTGTGAGCTTCTGTACGTCTTTGACGCATCGGGGGGATCGATGGTTGATGAGAGCCTTGATTTGTTCTGGGCTGGCCTCTACTCCTCTTTGTGTCACCATGTATCCTAAGAACTTCCCTAACGACACTCCGAAGGAGCATTTAGTAGGGTTTAGTTTCATGTTGTAACTTTTGAGCATCTCGAAGCTGTCGCATAGGTGGTCTATGTGATCTTCTTTCTTTTTGGACTTGACCAACATGTTGTCTATGTAGACTTCCATCGTGTCTCCGATTTGGTCTTTGAACATTTTGTTGACTAGTCGTTGATACGTAGCCCCTGCATTTTTCAGACCAAAGGGCATTACTTGGTAACAATAGATACCTTGGCTGGTGATGAACGTTGTTTTTTCTTGATCGTCGGGTTCCATAAGGATCTGATTGTAACCGCTGAAAGCGTCCATGAAGGTAAGCATTTCGTGCCCCGTTGTGGCATCGATCATGGCGTCGATATGGGGTAGAGGGAACGAGTCCTTGGGACAAGCCTTGTTGAGGTCTGTGAAGTCGATGCAGACTCTCCATTTGCCGTTCTTCTTCTGGACTACGACCACGTTGGCTAGCCATTCAGGATAGTGGACCTCCCTGATCTTTCCTGTTTCCAATAAGCTTTTGACTTCGTCGTCGACTATCTTGTTCCGCTCGGGGGCAAACTTCCTGTGTTTTTGCTTGACAGGGGGATGAGATGGATCCACATTTAATTTATGAGTAATAACGTTTGGAGATATTCCGACCATATCCTCATGCGACCATGCGAAACAGTCGGCATTGGCCCTGAGAAAGTCAAGAAGTTATTGTCTGGTTGAATCGTCCAAGTCCGACCCGACCCTTACCGTTTGGTTTGGCTTTGAAGGGTCTAGTGCGATTTCATCGAGTTTTTCCATTTCTGGTTCGACGTACCGACTAGGCCCTTCGCCGCTCTGTGGTTGCTATGCGGTCTTGTGTTCGACTGCGCTCTTCATGGAAGCGACGTAGCATTCTTTTGCGGTCCTTTGATCTCCTTTGATCTCTTGGACTCCCCATTCAGTGGGGAATTTGATGACTTGATGATACGTTGAAGGTACTGCCTTCATAGCGTGTATCCATGGCCTGCCAAGAATACAATTATAGGGAGACGACAGTCTAGGACTAAGAATTTCACCTGTTGGTTGATTCCTCCAGCGTATGTGGTTAGAATGATTTCACCAGTCGTATGCTTAACCTCACCACTGAACCCGACCAGTGGGGTCGACTTCTTGATTAGGTCGTTCTCAGTCAGACCCATTTCTTTAAGAGCGTCAAGGGTCAAGTGGTTCGTCGAACTCCCTGTATCGATTAGTACTCTCCGTATTAAACAATTACCAATAGACAAAGAGATTACCAGACCATCGTGGTGACTATCCGACCCGTCGGAATCGGATTCGTCGAATGTGACCGTCGGAAGGTTAGATGTCCTCCTTGGCTTGAATTCTGATGTCTCGGGCTTGTCGCCCTTGCTTTCCCTAACGTGTCGCTTAGCCGCGGAGTATGTGTTTCCACATATATCCGATCCACCTGAAATGGTATTGACAACTTTTGTATGGACGGGAGATGGGGGTTTGTTCTATTTTACCTGATCTCGACGTTCCATGGTAGCCTTTGCCCGCTCCGAGATTACGTCGCGCAGGAGCCCCTGTGAGAGCAGCCTAGCGACTTCCTTCCGTAGGGCGGTGCACTCGTCGGTCGAATGACCGTGGTCGCCGTGGAATTCGCACCATCGACTCATGTCCTTCTTGACATCCGGTCGGTCGCTCTTTCGGGGCCATCTTACCTCTTTTCCATATTTGTCGAAACTCTTGACGAGCTCCGACATAGAAACATTGAAATTATAAGACTGGACCCTAGGAGGCAACGCCGGACCGTCTCTCCATTCCTGTGACCTGTCTTGGAAAGAGTTTACCTGATTTGGTTCGTTTCGATTACGAGAATAGGGATGAGATCGTCTGTCTCGACGGTTGTCGGAGGGATGTTTACGGTCGGATGGATCGGGTCCGCGTGAGGCTTTACACGACTCACGGTCCTCTTCCAATCTTACATCGGCCATGGTTTTGGCCCGGACATCTTCAAAACTTTTGCATGGGTACTTGGTAATCTCGTCGTAGAGATTGCTGTCTTTGACCAAGCCTTGTCGGAAGGCTTCGATGGAGGTTGTGACGTCACAGTGGAGAATTGCCACTTTCTCCTTATTATACATGTTAAGATAATTCCGAAGGGGTTCGTTATACCTTTGTGTGACTCGGTAGAGGTCACTTGATTGTCTTTCGAGCCTCCGACTGTTGGCAAATTGACTCTTGAAAGAGTTGACCAGATCCGCAAAGGATGTAATCATTCCCTGAGACAAACGCATAAACCATGTTAGTGCGGGACCCGCGAGGATTGTGCCAAAGCTTTTGCACATGACTGCCTCGCGACTCTCCCTTGAAACAGATGCAGCCATTAGTTTTTGTTTATAGAGAGAGATATGGTCATCTGGATCGGTGGTGCCGTCGAACGTCGCCATGTTGGGGAGATGGAACTTCTTAGGGATCTCGACCCTTGCGATTTCTTCGACGAACGGGGATTCTTCGAATCCGCCGGACGTTTCCCTCTCGATTGGTTGTGGGACTCCTGGGAGCCTGTTGAAGCGATTGTCGATCGTCTTCATGTGTCTGTCGAGCGTCTGCTGGAAAAGAGCCAGGACATCTGGCGGATTGGTAACCTGTGGTTCATCGATTCGGGTCCCAGCAGACCCGATCGGTGTGGAAAAGGTGACATGGTTAGTCGAAAATGGACTAGCGAAAGGAGTTCGAGACGTACCCTCAGTGTGTCCAGGATGTCGTATGCTCGGAGGCGTCGGCTCGATGTTGTCCATGTCGAGGCGTGTTCGGGTGCCGCCATGGACGGGCACGTTCCTAGATCCTGAAGCCACTGACTGTACCTGCAACTTAAGAGACTCATTTTCACGAGTTAGTTGCGCGATCTCGGCTTCGGATTGGGTTGACAAAGCGGCTAGGGCTTCGGTCTTTTGGCATTGCTGGGCTAGTTCCTCTTGAAGGGTGGCCATTTTTTGGGAAAGTTCTTGGAACTGGGTTGGAGTAGGATTTTTGGTACACGAAGGAGAATGTGGAAACCATATCGGTGGACGAAGCCTCTCGGGGAAAGCCCTACGAAATGGATACTACTGGCCCACGATGAACAAAGAGGCTATGGAATACACCAAGAAGTGCGACGCCTGTCAGCGGCATGCACCCATCCATCATCAACCTTCAGAGCTCCTCTACCCGACTCTGGCTCCATGGCCCTTTATGAGGTGGGGAATGGACATCGTCGGGAAGCTCCCGCCCGCGTCGGGTCAAAGAGTCTTCTTCTTGGCCATGACGGATTACTTTTCCAAGTGGATCGAAGCCGAAGCCTACAGAGAGGTAAAAGATCAACACGACATTTCATTCATAAAACGCAATATCCTGTGCAGATTTGGCGTCCCATCAGAAATCGTGTGCGACAATGGCTCCCAATTCATCAGTCATAAGACTCAAGCCTTCTGCGATCGATGGAACATCAAGTTGGTCACGTCCACACCTCGGTATCCGCAATCCAACGGACAAGCCGAATCCAGCAACAAAATCATCATCAACAACCTCAAGAAACGCCTCACTAGGGCTAAGGGCAAATGGGCAGACGAACTCCCATTCATTCTCTGGTCCGACAGGACTACTCCTAAAAATGCGACCGGACAATCACCTTTCTCTCTTGTTCTACGGGAGTGAGGCAGTCATTCCGGCCGAGTTACTGGTCCCGACCGCCCGTTGCAACCTTCAGACAAACGAGCAAAATGACATCGAACTGGCACACAACCTGAACACAGTGGACGAGATCAGAGAAAGAGCCCGAATCAGGATGGTCAAGTCCCAACAACAGGTCGCAAGGAGTTACAACAAGAACGTCCGGATCAAGGCATTCAAAGTCGGAGATTGGGTCCTCAGGAAAACTTTCCAGAATACCAAGAATCCATCTGACGGAAAGCTCGCACCACAATGGGAAGGACCCTACCTAATCACCGAAGTGGTCGGACAGGGAGCATATCAGTTGGAAGATAAAGACGGACAACCAATCCCGAGAAGTTGGAACGCGGCACACCTAAAGCTATACCATTTCTGAGCCAACAAGGTAAAACATTACATAACTTCACACATCGCTCATTATCGCATATGCATCTCTATTCTTTAAACAACTAGCATGTGACACTAAGTGAGGACTTCCTCCTTACAAAAACACGAATGCAGAACAGCATTGACGTATACATTGGATCCAGTCATCCGTAAAAAGTGCTTACATTACATCTACACGATCGATCGGAACACGGGGAGATGAACAACACAGGCACGTCGGCACACCGCCTGCCTTATACAAAACATAAGGTACGACACCTTATTACATTTACGCAATAGAAACATATTGCTTACCTCCCCGGCATAAAGTCATGACTAACACATACATCAACATTTACAAGCCTTCTCTACACACATACATACGGCGAGCCCCACTCGACGGAGCACACGGGTGAAACCGACATACAAAATATGCAACGTCATCGACGATCTCCATGAAAGTCTGATGACATAAACGAAACAAACGGACATACAATTATATATGTAAAAGCAGATCGCATCAAATAAAAGCACGAACATTTTTATACAAATGTGCGACCCGCGATGGTAGACGGGTCGCCAAAACATATTGTATGCCTACATACCTGTAGGACTTCATCAACATTCACTTAAAAATATTCTGCGACCCACGATGGTGGACGGGTCGCCAAAAACACCAAATATCCAAACCCACACACAAGTGGGACAACAAGTCAAACTACGCAAGAAAAATAAGCCAGGCATCAGGGACGACGACACTACCTTCAACAGGGGCTGTGATGCGATCCTACCAAGCCTAAGTGCCGAAGAAGAGGACGAAGCCTTGCGCGCACCACATGAAGGCCCAATCACAAGGGCACGCGCTAAGTCCATTGCGAACGCGGTGAGTTCTCTAATTCAACGCGTTCAAGCAAGCCAAGGCAACAGGGGGCCCAATCAAGAGAATGCGTTCTCCCTTCAAAGGCTCCAAGAGAACACAGAGATCGCGTTCAGAGTGCGTCTTCTTTCAACCATTGAATGAACGCAATCATTTCAAACCAGATCACGATCTTCGGCATTGATGAGCATTAATTGAGATTATTCGGCATTAATGGCTGAATCCATTTTTGAATTCAAACGTGATCTGTGTAATTAATGTAATCTTATCCTTATCTTTGCATTTACTTCAAAGATTTGGGTCATTAAGACCCTGATTAGTCTTGTATAAATAGGGCCCTCTGGCCATTGTAAAGGGTTTACGTCTAAATCATAATTCAGAGCTTGAGTTTGAGTCATTGTCTCCTCCCTTTGAGTTTTGGGCGTCACAATCTGCTTCTCACCTCCTTCACCGCTTGAATCATCAAGCAAGTCTGCTTCTAATCCCCTTTCTCCAACGACACCGCCACATCCATCTCGCCTCCATCGAGACAACACCATTCCGCTGCCACCCTAAATCCATATCACCCACTTCGCTCCATCACCAAAACACCGCGTTCCACCCATCTCCATCAATGCGTTCTTTCGCAGAACGCATCAAATCGGTGCTGCGACTCCCATTGCAAGATCTCGGTCCTCCAAACCCAAGTAGGAACGCATCAGGCTGGCTCCAGAGAAGCTACGCCATCAACCGGCTCGACATCGCCGGAATGGGCCTCGTCCTCGCCAACGCCCCCATCCGCAACTTCCTCTCCGACGCCAGCCAAGCGGAGGAGCTCCTGACCAGGATTTCCCTTCGGGAACATGGAGTCCAAAGTCTCCTTCTCTGCCTTCAGATCCCAGAGCTCATGCTTGCCATCGTCAAACTCTTCTATCATTTCGACACGCGACTTCAATGCATAAAAAGCACCGACGTCGCCTGCGATCTGGCCAACTGCGATTTGAGCCTGCTTCACCTCTTCCTCGACGCCTGATCGGCTCTCTTCAAACTCTTTCCGGCTTGCGACCAACTCCTCTTGACAACTCTTCAGCTCCCTGGTAAGGCGGCGCTCAGTCTCTCGACTGTGACTCTCTGCTCCCTCTAGCTTGGTCCTTAAGGACGCAAGGGCGGACTCCGACCTGGCATCCCTTTCCTCGGCCTTGACGACCATCGTCTTGACACCGGAGTATGCTCCCAAGAGGTACTGAAAAGTCTAAAGCAAGAAAATATAACACGATCAGAAAACACAGTCGACGAAAGAGAAAGAGAAACACGAACGGAGACAACTCACCCTCCACGCGGAACACCCCGCTTCACCAATGCAGTCCAGGGGAGAGATGTCGTCGACCTCCGATTTCAAAGACGGATCCTGGGCGTGAAAGAGGTCGGCAATCGATTGACCGACCGCGCCGATTTTGTCGATCCCTTCAGCGATCGCCTCTTTCTTCCTAGGAGGCTCTTCTGCTTTGACATCACCAGGGGAAACGCCCGCTTTCCTCTTTAAGCCACCTTTGACTTGAGGCGCCGGATCCGTCGGAACCGACTTACTCGATGCGATTTTGGCTGCCGCCTTCCTCTGCTCGATCAGGCCCTTCCCAGACACTCCCTTCAAACGAGCACTTGCTCGACCACCAGGGGAAGCTAACACGACAGACATAAAAAGATCATAAAGCATGCGACAAAGTGAAAAAGTACAGAGAAAACTCCCAAGGTCGAAAGCTTACCCTTGATGCGAGATGACAAAACAGTCGACATGTCGTCTTGAGCGGCATGGGATGTCGACAACAGGTTGACGTTGACAAAACTCCTCTCCGACGCCGGAACAGCAAGAACAATTCTGGACAAACCCTCCGACCGAGTGCTCACCTCCAAATCTTCTGCCTCATGAACTACAAAAAAGAAAAGTTAAAGCAAAGAGTTAAGACGCATAAACAAGCAAAGGAGAGAACAAACACATACTCTCTACTCGCCACTCCGTCAACAAGAACGAACACTCTCCCCCCTTCTCCAGAGACGAACGCTCGACAAAAAAGAACTTCGACCCCCATCCGCGGTCGTTGACATCAAGATTCTGCACCAAAGGCTTCCGACCCTGTCGAATGCGTAACTGGACACGGGAAGAACTCTTCGACCCAAGGAAATAATTGTATCACAAGGCATCAAAATCAAAATCAGCCCCAGATCGGACGTTCACAAGGTCCAAGACCCTGAGAACCCTCCATGCCTGTGGCATCACCTGACATGGCGCCGCCAAAGTGGCCAAAAAATCCCTAACAAGGGGAGAAAAGGGGAACCTGTGACTAATCCGAAATGGATACGCGTAAAAACAAACCCAACCCTCATATCGGGCATCGGCCCTCTCATCCGGGTGAGGCAATCTGGCGACCGTTTCCGGGGGAAAGCCTCCAACTTGAAGTATTTGCTCGAGCTCCACCTGGGACAAAGTACTTGTCAAAGCATCAGACTCCTTCAAAATGAAGAGGGGAGGAGCTTCACCCTCGTGCGAGTCAGAGAGAGTCTTCGACGACTCAGAGGCTTCACTAGAAACCATCTCAAGAACAGAAAGAGAAGGAAATCGAACAGCTATGGCGAAAAGGGTTGAGAAACCTACCAGAGAAGCTTGCAAGAGAAGAAGAAGTGAAGTCAAATCGCCAAGCGTCCGCTCCGAATTTATGGAGGGAGATGATGATCTGCAGAGATGTCGCATCGTGCTCTAATCTCCTGCCACGTAGCCCTGGACAACCGCGCCAAAAAAGGATGGTGGAGATCATGGCTAAAGAAGTTGCCTCAGATTTCACCTGCTCGCCTAGCCGAAAGCCCAAAGCAACTTGGGGCTATTGTTGGGCCTAGCATCCCCCTTGGAAGATGGATCGAGCAAAACGGGCCCAGGCCCAAGACAGATCAGAGGAACAGGGGAGAGTCCAGAGGAGGCGTTGAAGCTTCTCTGGTCGAACACTATCCGACAGGTCGCAAAGATCCCGTAGAGCATTAAATGCTTAGATTGAGCAACGGCCACATCATTCAAACACCACCGTAATAACAACAATTAATGGCAGAATCCCTGCAATCACTCCCGGCGTTGAAGATATGATAAGATTAAATCATAAACGGTAAAAAGGAGAAGGACTTACCATATATGGGGGAGGAGAAGATAAAGAAGGGACACTCATACGATTACGTTACACACTCACTCGAACTTGCTCTGAAAGAAAACGGAGACACACTTGCTCTAGCCTAGCTCACCAGGAGTCAATCACGCCTGTTTTCCGCCGGTCGAAACCTAGAAGTCACCGGTCGAATTCAATAAAATCCCTTGTCTTACTACGATAAGTTGTACCTCCATTCGATTCGATCAATACTATATCTAATAAAATCATCTCGCTATTTCATATTTTCTTTTTACTCGTTGATTATCTACTTGGTTTGGATTGATTTCTATCACCCGATCGACTAGTTACCCCGTCTAAGGCGATTTAGGTCGTCTGATTTTTTCGCCCCAAAACAGTAACCAGACCTCATATCGATTTTGGAAAAGACCTTTGCTCCATGCAGTTGATCGAACAGATCATCAATCATCGGCAACGGATACTTATTCTTGATCGTGACTTTATTCAACTCTCGATAGTCGATACAAAGTCAGAACGATCCATCTTTCTTCTTGACGAACAAAACCGGAGCGCCCCAAGGTGATGCACTCGGTCTTATATATCCTTTCTCAAGAAGATCCTCGAGTTGCTTCTTCAACTCTTGCATCTCAGGAGGAGCCATCCGGTACGGTGCCTTAGAGATCGGCGCGGTACCAGGCTCTAGATCAATGGTAAATTCTACGTCACGATATGGGGGTAAACCAGGAATCTCCTCCGGAAAAACATCCGGAAATTCACGGATGACCGGAATATCAGGAATTGAAGGTTCATCTTTCTTGGGCTTGTCCAGATAGCACAGGTACCCGACACATCCTTGTCGAAGTAGCTTAAACGCAGACATCGCATTGATAAGCCTGCCGTTATCAGCATCATTCCGACCCTTGAACTTGCATACTGGCCCCCAGATGACACCGTCACAGTCCTTGAGCTAAAATTGATTATCGCCCCACGACGCGTCAACCAATCCATACCGAGAATAATGTCGTATGGATCCATGGCTATACAAATCAAATCTGCTTCGAATTTCTTACCCTGGATGGTAATCGGAAATTCTGACAAACGCTTGGTGCCCACTAAATGTTCACTATTAGGAAGATTCACAACAAAAGGTTCACAAACCTCATTGCATACTAAGCCTAACTTACTGATACAACTCTCCGAAATAAAGGAATGAGTAGCACCCGAATCAAACAACATACATACAGAAGTAGAATGAAGGTATAGAGTACCTTGAGCAATCGGAGCATTTGGTCCATTAGCCTCACGCATCTCGTAAATGCGTTGACCTTGACCTCCAGAAGCAGCTGGGGCTTTCCCCTTGTTTTGTGCAGTCGTCTGCGCTGAAGGACTAGGAGTCTCCACTGGTCTAAACCTAGGTCGATTGTTCTGACTAATAGACCCTTGTTGTGATTCAGCCCCTTTCTGCCTTCTCTGCGGACATAACGTTTGTACATGGCCCTTCTTTCCACAACCATAGCACGTCTTCTTCTCCTTCAGACACGCATTGCTCTTATGCCCGGGTGTACCACAATTGTAGCACTGGATCAGATTCTTGCCTTGACCCGATTGTTGCGTAGACCCTCCATGAGTGATATCCGTTTTTGCTTTGCCAGACTTGGCAAAATTAGACGGTGGCGCGGGACGCTTGAATCCACTCGCCTGAGACTGGTTCTGCATTGACCTCTGGCGATTGAGCTTTTTCGTTGACTCCTCTAGAGTCACTTCCAGTTTGTAGGCAGCATCCACGTACTGATCTAAAGTAGAGCATCTATGACGTACCATCAATGGCTTAATATATGGATTCATCCACTCATGGAAATGCCAGATCGTTTGCTCTTCGCTGGACACCTCCGGCCCAACATACTGTAGCAGGTGATTGAACTTGGCCGCAATCTCAGTCACTTTCAATCCATCCTTCTTTGGATAGAGGAACTCCTTGTGTTTTTCTTCCCTCACAGCTTGGGAGAAGAAACGATTTGTCATCTTGGCCTTGAACATCCCCCAGTTCAAACCAGGGTGACCAGCAAGACCTGTACCTTCCCACCATTCACCGGCTACTTCCTTCAGCTGAAGGGAAGCAATGTGCACCTTTTCAGCTTCAGTGCACTCAACATTTCTGAATAATCTTTCCATGTGTGAGAACCAATATGTCACCCTAACTGGCTCTCCTTTCCCGTCATAGCTATCAGGCCTCATAGAACTTTTGGCCTTCAGTGCTCGGCCATAGTCGCCTCTATTCCTGACCGCGTCTTCTCGGGGTACATGGATATCTGGCTCCTCGAATCTAGGAACCACTGGAGGAACTGGTACGCCTTGTGCCTGAGGCGCGTTTGGTCGTATAATGTCTGTGAATGCTTGCATCACAATTTCCCGAATAGCCTTTATTGCTACTGCATCAAATACCATTGGAGCGTTGACCGGAGCTTGGTCATTGCCCCCTAGATTGTTATTAGAAGCAGTCTCGTGTTCATCCACGGGGTTTGCAGTGTTCCTCACATTTGGTCTGGGGTCATTGCTTGGCCCAGCACCAGCACGAATGGTGTTCCTTGTGTTCACCATCTGTTTACCGATCAAATTCCAAGTATTTTATAACATTAATATCATTTCAATGTACTCAATGTAATAAAATCACTTAGAATAGATCAAACTTGGTAATTTTCATTGATAAGCTCAAACTGAGCTAATAAATTCTACAAAAGGATCTCCCGAGCGTCAAGACAAAATTGCTCGGAGACTTAGGTTCTTAACAAAATGAACACTGAAATACAAGAAAAGAAACTGCTAATCAGCACTGGCCCAATCATGGCGCCCTGAAACGTTTCCTGTAATCACAGCTCCTCATACATGGCTTCTTCGAACGGGGTTTACCATCGGAATCTGGTGATGGACTTCTCACCCTGCTCGGTCCTAGAGCACATGGCTCATTCCTTGGCCTTGCCCTTCTTCAAGCATGCTCTACCGCCTCATCCATCTGACGACGCTCTTCAGGGGAAATCATCTGACTCAGGCGAAGTGCCTCTCGCGAGTCAGGGCTCAACCTCAGCCCCCTTTGAGAAGGAATAGGCTGTGAGTCCTCAGATGCATTTTGTGGATCACTCCTTCTTCTGATGCCAAACTCAACATAGAGTGTCTCCCAATCGGCCAGAGTCAATGGCGAGTACTCTTGATCAGGTGGCAACTCTGGACTTGGATAGATAAACTCCATCCCTGGGTCCTCGCTACCCACCAATAAGCACTCTAAGCCATCAGACTCGTGGCCCTGATCCTCGAGGTCCTCTTCGGGGTCCTCCTCTGGATCCTCTTCTGGATCTTCTTTAGGATCCTTTTCCTCTGGATCCTCCTCGGGAATTGACTCGATCATAAAGTCATCGTCGTAGTACCCTCTTGCGTACTCTGACGGATAACCCACATCCTCAGTGTCCTCCCTTGGCTCCTCTTCGGGCTCTACCACAGGAACCTCGGTTTTATTGGACACTAGCACTACTGACTCAGGGAGTACGGTCTTCACCTCCTCGGGTGGACTACTAGATTCTCCGATCTCAAAGCATCGCAGGGGAACTGGAAACTCAAGCCTCATTGGAGATGGCGGAGCCACCTCGGCTTCTTCCGAGTCCCTCTGAAGAGAAAAACATGCACCCATAATCTGTGGGTGACGAGAAGAGAGTTTAGTCTTTCTAAATATAGAAGCGAACTTACTATATTAGACTAAAATGAAGGCACGACTAGAACGGTTTGAAAAAAAAGCTCTTTTTCATTTCAAAACGAGTAAACGGTTTATAAAAGTTTTGTTTCCCGCAAAACATTTTAAAACCCAACCCGAAAAAAAAATTCGGCTCTGATACCAAATTTGTAACACCCCCAAATATATCCTTGAAAGGTATCACCGCCAGTGACCTCAGATTCCACATCCGAAGCCACCCAAGGCTTAACCAGTTTATACAAATCATAAAACAACATTTATAATACGAAATGTCATAGTATTGGATTAAATCAAAGTTTCGGAATTACATCCATAATCCAAATACAAGAAAAATATATTACAGCAGAAGTCTTAATACAGCGGAAGTCTTTTTAAAATAAATGACACAAAAGTCTTGATCTAGCGATCACACGCCTAGGATCTCAACCTTGGTAAAACACTTCAAAAATTCCATCTGCCTTCACCGTCGTTTCTAGCCTTCATGGAACTGCAGTTTACCTGATGTGCCGTATGAGACAGATGACACCAACCAACCATGCAAGGGAATATAACCGGTTGGTTAGTCTAATGAAAGGGTTAAATAGAAAGGTTCTAAGTAGTCGTATTAGGTTAGACCCATCGCTTCTCGAATGAAAGCCGATGACGATAGTAAACCTCAATACTTCTACTGAAAATATCCAAAGAATAATGATCGAGAGAAGACTCTGAAAGATTGAGTCTTACGGAAACAATATGAAGAGAAGACTCCAACGAATTGAGTCTTATCGGAAGTATGACAAGTGTTTGGGAACATTAAAGTTTCACACAAACGTTTAAAAGCGACTTGACTATTTGGGTCCACGACCAACCTCACCGCATAATGCGAATTCAGATTCGGAAGGTGGACTTACTCTAATCGAAGCCCAGACGAGTTTCCACGTTGTACTTCTCGCCCAAGGTTCATTAATTATGTGCATAATCGCACTTGTCTTATTTAATTCTAAAATGTATATTCACGTTATAAGCTTTTATCATAATCATCTCATCCCTCAGGATATAGAGATATATAGTCGGGAATAAATCCCTAAAGGTTTGACGCCGGCTAAGCGCACCTCCCCTATATTCGGATAGAGGATAGTCATGACTAGAGAAACGGTGTTAGGGCTTGGACATCCTATCCACCGAGTTATAAAGAAACGGCTACCTCTCAAGGTAAGCAGCGTTCCTACGAATACTCGTGCTAACTATATCTCAAGTGCACATAAAATCCACTGCTAACTATATTTCAAGTTTGCATAAAAATCCATAACAATACCATCACGGTAATAACAGATATAATAGCGTTGTTTCTAGCAATATATACAACCTATTATAATATTCATTTTTAATCGTATCATTTTAAGAAAACTGTTTCCAATGAAACCAATAATTCATCCCAATTTAATTAACAATTAAACATCTGATAATTAATAGAAATATGGAATGATAAGCAAGAGCGAACCGCCACTTGCCTTAGATTAGACGAAGCTCAAAGACAACGGGTTTCCGGGTCCGGAACGAGGACAGAACTCGGATTTCAGATCCCTACGGAACGACTCATAACGAAACCCTAAGTTAGATTCGATAATAAAATATACGAATCTAAGGAAAGACGAACGAAATCGAAAGAACGGAAATCCCAAATGATCACAAAGCCCAATCCACAACCACAAGCGCCCAGGCACACCGCGGGTGCGCCGGCCCCGCCGCGGGTGCGGTCGAGCTACAGCGGCGACATGACGACGATGAAAACTCACCGTGATCGACGCGTTTGGATTCGATTAGGATGGGCTTCGACTTCCCAACTCCTTGCACTTCCAAACACCACTTGGAGAGTACCTTCTCCTCCTATGGTAGCTCCGACGACACTCCGGCGAAAGCTTGAGCTTTCCGGTAACAATGGAAATAAGAGATTTGAGAGAGAGAGTTTGAGAGATGTGATTCAACTCCACTCCAGCTCCTTTCCTTTTATAGCCCAAGCAAGGAGGTCAAGCAACCAGGTGACTCATGGTAGGCGCCTACAACGACTGGATGGGACAGTTGCAGAGGCGAAGACGATGCGACGTCTGAAGTCCGGTGCTGCAGAGAAGAAATGATGACACCGCGGGGTGCGGTGGCCTCACCGCGGGTGCGGTGAACCCCCACCTGACCGCCTCAGAAATTGGCCTTTCACCGCGGGGTGCGGTGGACTGACTGCGGGTGCGGTCACAGTCATTTTCTGTGCCTTTTGTCCGGGAAGAATTATGGGTATGGTTTTTAACCCCGGGTTAAATATATTCGTATCCGAACAAATATTCTAAACCCCAAAAATACGTTGAATGTATTTTATTCCACTCAGAGAAATATTACAGAGATCAAGCATTTTGCAGAATGTCTGAACTTCTCTGAAATTAATTCGACTTCAGTACGAGTGTTTGGAAAATTACAAAAATACTCTTTACTAAAATGAGGGGTATTACAATGGGCTGGCAAAAATGGAGATACGCGTCAGGCGTTTGATGCGACAAGAAAGTGCCACTCAAACTAAAGGGTAAGTTCTACAAGGTGGTAGTTAGGCCGGCGTTACTGTACGGTGCAGAGTGTTGGCCGACGAGAAAAGATCAAGAACAGAAGCTGATGGTGGCAGAGATGAGGATGCTACGCTGGATGTGCGGACATACCCGGTTAGACAGGATCCGAAATGAATCAATAAGAGAGAGGATTGGCGTGGTAGACGTTAGAGACAAGCTGCATGAATCCAGACTCTGATGGTTTGGGCATGTGCAGAGGAGGCAGCCTGATGCACCAGTGCGTAGATGTGAAGGGTTATTGTTCAGCGAGTTTCGTCGAGGTAGAGGTAGACCGGAAAAGAGTTGGAAAGAGGTAGTCAAGTATGATCTGACTCTTCTGACACTGACAGAGGATATGGCTCAGGACAGAAAGCTTTTGAGGGAAAAAATTAGGGTAGAGGATTGATTTTGGACATGAAGCGTTTCTTTGGTTTGGTTTTGGTTATTTATTTTTGCTTGTGTGTCAGTCTCTTTTGGGTCTATCAGGAAACATCCTCTCGAATTGCTTCGGGGTATGGGTGCGTACATCTGGACCCCCCAGACCCCGCCGTTGGTGGGACTATACTGGGTCGATTGTTGTTGTTGTTGTTGTTGAAAAGTGAAATAAGGGCATTTTTATCACAATTGGGAAAGTTGGGCAAAAAAATGCAACTAAGCCAAAAATGGGGATGGGCCATGCCCACCTTCTTCCTCCCATGGCAGCCAAGCTTTCAAGCTCCATCCATGGAGTTTTGGTTCGGTTTTTTGTCCCGTTTTCTTCAATTGGTTCATGTGCTTTGAATATATACTTATCCTAAATCATATCCCACCAAAATCGGGATTTATAACCACCTAGATTGATAGAATTTTATCCCCAAAGGTAAACAGCCCGGTAAAAATGATTTAAGGTTGGAATCCAAATATCGATCTCGTTTGAGATCGGTTTGGGCCGAAACTTGCGGGGTTGGAAAGCTATCTCTTAGAGCTTTAATTCCCCTATAAATACCCCATCATCCATGAAGAAATTTATCCAATTTCGAGCTTTAGGGTTTCAACAATCCACGGAAAATTTTAGGAACTTCCAGAAGGAAATTCTCTTTCGTTAGGGCACCTTTAGTTACGATTCAAGTACCAAAATCTTTGTCTTGAAGTCAAGAATCCATAGACAGTTAGACACCAACCACGAGCCATTTGGTGGTCGGACGAGGGAGAATTGAACCAATCTTCGACGTGTTTTGTGTGAGTTCGATAACGAACCGATTCTGAATTTTCTTATTGGTTTTGGTTTTGCTTAATTAATCACATTTAGGTATACTAATTGGGGTTAATTAGTTATACATTAGGTTAATTTAATTTTATGAGTATTAAAATTAAATTAAACATATTTTAGGATATTATCTTAGGTTGTAACATGTTAATACTTAACATTACAATTGGATAATATGTTGGGTTACCAAGGTGATAAACTAATTAAATGATTAATTTATTTATGTAATGATTATTTAGAATATACGACTAAAGGACTTTTAGTCTCATATAATCATATATCATGTAGCCTTGATAATTGATTTATTCAGACTTAAATAAATTCAATTAGGATTCGAGACATGTGGTGTTCAATTCCCGTTATCGGATAAATTATCTAACTATAATTTATTTCTGTGTGAATTGGGCACGTCTCAGAATCACTTTTGGAACGGAAACAAAGCAGGAGTTCAATTTGGTGGTTAAAGGCAGTCGATTAAAGGCAATTGCTTTTGTTACGTCGTTCGATCTCTACCGTAACCGGACCCAAGGCAAGTGGTAGTATGCTCTTGTAATTTATTTCATATTTTTCTTAATCGATAATTAATCTATTGTCTTAATTATGTGGAGATAAATATTCTTAATTTTGTGTTTGAGAACTTGTGTGATATATGTTGTGGATAAATATGAATTATATACTAGGTTGTATATATATTGCTAGTGATGACCGTTATATATATATATTATAGGGTGCTAGTTGAACTTTGGTGTGGACTTGTATGCGTAGTTAGCACGAGTATTGTAGGAACGTTATTTACCTTGCAAGGTTTAGTTGTTTCTTTATAACTTGGTATTAGGATGATTATTGCCCTAATACTTTTGGTCATGACCTACCCTTACTCGAATATAAGTGGTGGTGCACTTAGCTAGTGTCGATATTCGGGATTCGTCCCATGTTATATCTCGTTTCGAGACTGGTGTGAATTGAAAGCTTTAACATAAATGCACATTTTGGAATTTGTAACACCCCCAAAATACCTTTGGAAATATTACCGCCAATGACCTCAGAATACACACCCGGGGTCACCCAAGGCTTACCGTTTTTATAACAAATGATATAATAGTGTAAACTTTAGTAAATAATATGAAAATTGATCAATTAATGTCTCATACCGACATCATAAGTTATAACTTATAACAAAACCAAATACAAAAGCATTTATTACAGCGGAAGTCTTTGAGATAAATAGAACGCCATAAAGGGGTTTTGAACCGTGCGATCTTACGCCAAGATCCTCAACCTTAGGGAAAAATACTTAAAATGTCAACTGCCTTCAACGTCGGAATCTGGCCTTCACAGATGAGGAATTTTACCTGATGTGCCGTATGAGACGGATGATACCAGCCAACCATGCAAAGGAAAAATAACGGTTGGTTAGTCTAATGAAAGACTATGCAAGGGTACAAATAAAAAGGTTCTAAGTAGACGTATCAAGTTACAACTATCGCTTCTCGAATAATAACCGATACACGATGTGAACTCCAATACTTCTACGGAAACACAAGAAAAGGAATGATCGAAGAGAAGACTCCAAAGGAGTTGAGTCTTATGGGAAACGTATGAAAAGAAGACTCCAAAGGAACCGAGTCTTATAGGAAACGTATGACAATTTTTTGGGAACGTTAAGTTTTCACACAAGTTTAAAACACGACCTTGATTATTTGGGTCCACGACCAACCTCACCACGCAATGCGAATTCAGATTGGAAAGAAGACTTACTCTAACAAGAGTCCGGGCGGTTTCCACGTTGTACTCCTCGCCCGAGGGTATATTAATTATGTGCGTAAAAACACTTATCTTATTTAATTCCAAAACGAACATTCACGTTAAAGCTTTTAATTCACATCATCTCGATACGAGAGATATTTCTGGGGAAAGAATCCTGAATGTTGGCACTAGCTAAGTGCACCTACCCTTTGAATAAGGATACGGTCATGACCAAAAGTACTAGGGCAAAATCCTCCTAATACCAGTTATAAATAAACGACTAGATCTCGCAAGATACATAGCATTCCTACGAATACTCGTGCTAACTAAGCATGTAAGTTCACATATAAATCCACACCAAAATCCATTATGGTAATATCATATAGAAATATATAATAGCGTTGTTTCTAGCAATATATACAACCTATTATAAATCCATATTTTAACACATTGTTTTATCAAATCTGTTCCCAAACATAAAACAACAACTTTATCCCATCTTAATTAGACAATTAAATAATTGACAATCAAGGGAAACATGGAATAATGAGCAAGAGCGAACCGCCACTTGCCTTAGCTAGACGAACGAGAGATCGGGTTCCGAGATCTGGAAACTTGCACTTGAACACGGTTTCCTACGACGACGACGAGTTTTAAGACAAAACCCTAAGTTAGATACGATACGAAAAGACGAAGCAAAACGAAGGAAATAAGACAGTGCCGCGGTCGTGGATGGCATAGCCGCGATCGCGGCCTTGCTAAGCAAAACCGCACCCGCGGGTTTATAACCGCGATCGTGGTTTTGCGCCCAGCCTGGGTTGCGGGTCTCTGCCCGGCCGCGGTCGCGGTGGATGGAGCCGCGATCGCGGGACTTCATCCCGACGCGAGCTTAATCGAGCTTTCGAGGTCATACCGATGATGACGAGGCTTCGTATCTTCGCTTCTGAACGATGCACACCACCACCACTCCAAGGACTTCCCAACGGCGACGACTTCGGCTTCCGGCGACGAAAACTTCGACGACCAACACAATTTTAAACGAGAGGAAGAGGAAGCTTGAGAATGATGGAGGAGATCGATGCCACAACCTCCAATTTATAGGCTCAGAGAAGGGGTTCCACATCAATGCCGAGCAACCCAATCTATCCAGCTCCCTCCGTTTCGGGAACGAGGGAGAAAAGCCAATCGCCGGCATTCTGGAAACAGATGAAGACGATGATCCAAGTTGCCCGCGATCGCGGTTTCAGAACCGCGATCGCGGTTTGCCCATAGGCAAAACCGCGCCCGCAGTTTCAAAACCGTGGTCGCGGCACTGCCGCGCTTGCGGTTCTCAGACCTTGCTCGCTGGTCTTGATCGCGGTCTTTGCTAAATTCTATTTTTAGCACTCCTTAAATAATTTAAGACCCATATATCTTACTAAACGTATATTATTATGTTCAAATGGTTCTTACAAAGGTTACAGAATATGCCTAACACGTCTCGCTTACAAAACGACAGTTGGGACTTTTAGGGGTTATTACATAATTAAATTAGATAATTGCCTTTGTGCACATAATTAATATACCTTCGGGAGAGAAGTATCAGACTCTTTTTGAAGTAAGTCCCTTTTTCAATCTGGATTCGCATTATGCGGTGAGGTTGGTCGATGACCCAAATATTCAAGTAGTCGTTTTCAAAACTTTGATGTGATAAATGTTCCCAAACAAATACATATAATTCCCATAAGACTCAATTTCGTTGGAGTCTTCTCTTGAATCATGCATTCTCTTCTGTTTCAGTAGGAGTATAGTAGTCATATACCGTTTACCGAATTTTATTCGAGAAAGAAGGGTAGTGACTATATACGAATACAAAAACCATTATGTTTTTCACCCTTGCGTAGTCTTTCATTAGACTGACCAGCCGTTCTTTTTTCCATGCATGGTTGACTGGTGTCATCCGTCCTATAAGGCACATCAGGTCCTCTTCCAAGAGTGGAGAAACTGGATACCGACATTGAAGGCAACTGTTGTTTTGTATTTTTGGTTTGCAATAAGGTTGAAGAGCCTGAAGTTAGATTTTAGGTTTATAACCTATTATGTAATTTTAGCATTTTCATTAAGTATTCTGCTACTATCTTTGATATTTGTTATAGTTTTCCGCAACGTCGTTGTAAGAAATTTTTGGATTAATTCGTATTATTTAGTATTTGCGATCAATACTGTAAGTCTTGGGTGATTTCGGATGTGCGTTCCGATGTCACTGGCGGTAATATTCCTAAGGTAATTTAGGGGTGTTACAAGATATGAGTTATACTTGTACGAAATGTGAAATAAGGGTCATAATGGTGAATTGTGTAAATTGGGTAACAAATTGTGATTGTCTATAAATAGCCTAACAAATTATGTTGACAATCATCCAATTATGAACAGAACTGATTTCCTAGCTCTCTGTTTCTCTTTCCCTATCTATTTCCTTCTCTTCCTTTTCCTATCTATACTACAGTTACTATGGTTATGTTCCTTGACTGAATTGAGGACATAACACTGTACTAGTTGATTTTATTTAGAAATATTGTTAGTGTGTATATCTTTTAGATATGTAAATATATTTCTTAATGAGATCCTAGTTTATAATCTGGATATTGCCCCTTTCAGGCTAATGAAAAGTATAGAAAAATTTCTCAAATCACTTTATTTCGAAAGTTTAAATTAAGGGAAATTCCTCTTGGTGCCCTTGAGTTTAGGGTTATTCCTGTTGGTATCCCACGATTAAGTTTTTTTTTCAGTTGATACCCCTAAGGTTTTGGTTTGTTCTCTTTGTAACCGAAATTTTTCATATCCGTATCATTTTGGTTCGAATTGATCAAATCGAAGCTCATCATTATGTTTATTGACCCCAACTTAGTAGGACTCGACTCCTAAAACAATCAAATTCATACTCGAACCATTCCGATTTGAATTCTTAAGGTCGGAACGGGTTGTTGCTTCGGAATTCAAATCGACATGGTTCGGACATGGATTTGGGTGTTTTAGGAGTCAAATCTTACTAATTTGAGGGCGATGAACACAATGGTGGACTTTGATTTAATCAATTTGAACTGGAATGATACAAACATGAAAAAGTTTGGTTACGAAGCAAACAAACCCAAACCTTAGGGGCACCAACCGAAAAAAACTTAATCGTGGGACACCAACAGGAATATTCCTAAACTCAGGGGCACCAACAAGAATTTCCCGTAAATTAATCACGTTGATAGAGAAGTAAACTATGTGACTGACAAGTGACAACTTACACCATAAAGACATTTAGACTCTAACTAGCATGTGTTCCCGTGTCTTGTACGAGTATAGTCATATATTTTAAAAATGAATTTAAGTTTGTTTATAGTATTTAAAATATAAAAGAGAATTATATAAAAAAATTAACATGATGTATCAGAAAGATAATTTCTTAATTAGAATAATTTATAAGGTGTATTGTATGATGAAAATTGAAGGTAGATGTATAAATTTATATTAATAGAAGAAAATATAAATTAGGATTTTTATATAATTATTAAAAATAAAAATGCACTAAAATAAAAACTGCATATTGTATTCGTTATAATGGAATTTACGGACAATCTATTCACCCTTATTAAATCATCAACACTAATTAAGTACGATAATAATATTTTTGGTGAGTGTATAATTATATGTATGTTGGTGGATATATGAACCGTATAACGTTAACTATTTACGGATCATATATCTATATACATATCTTTATAATGGAGTTTATGGACCATTAACGTATATATTATATTATGGACACTGATTAAGTATGATAATAATGTTTTTGGTAAGAGCAAAATTATCATGTACAATGGAAAATATTTTGGGGGTGGTAATTTAGGAAATTTATATAAATAAAAGATAAAATAAATTGTAAATAGAATAAGGGTGAATATGTAAATGTATATAATTATTTGACGACGTGACATAATTAGATAAACGACACATAAGAGAGATAATTACGGCTTTAGTAATAGTATATAGATATAGATAGATAGATGTCTAATTATAATAAAAAAAATTAAACTTTATGTTCTTAGCCGTATCTAAAAATTTAGCACTTAATATTCATAGCCGTATCTAAAAATGTTTTATATTGGTGTTCGGATTGTTGATGAAACCGATGTAATTCTTTCCTCGATAAAAAAAAAACACCAACCATTTAGCATTTTTTTTTTTTTGATGAAACCATTTAGCATTAATTTGTGCATTGATTGACTCGATCGCTCTAGTTAGCTACACAAACAATGGAGCGTACACATACTAACATAATCGCTAGCTACTCAAACGTACAAAGTAGTATCAGTCACTTATTGGCAACAAAAATTCGACAAGTCTTATATAAACTAACCACTCGTTTGTTAAGTAAAAAAAGCAAGTACCCACATGCATGTGACCCTCATTAAGACATATATAGTATTCCATCACAATGACTTAAATGCTAGAGTAATTGTACTTCTTCTGTTCATGTTAGTCTATTTTAAGTTGGACACACCAATTACGAAACTAAGTTTTGAAGTGTATCAAAATGTCATCAATTGAATCACTAATTTCTTGCATTGAAATGAAAATAGTCTTAAGGTAATTTGGTGATATTTTTAGGGATAAATATTTTTTATAAAAGTACTTTTACGACTTTGTAAAAGGTGTCCAATAGTAATTTTTAAAATAATAAAACTTTTTTTTGTATTTGTATAAAATGTTTTCTTTCTTTCTTTGAAATAAGTATTATTCATTCCAATTAAACAACTTTATCCCTAATAAACTCTTGATTCCTAAAAAACTCTTAATCCATATATTCACCAAAGAAGACCTAAATTTTAATATGTATTTTCGTGAAATATAAGAGATAAAAATGTTTTGGCCATATAAACATGATAATTAAGAAGAGCTAAGAGGTCACATATATATAAATGAATGGATGTATACTATAGTACATAATCCAAATTAATTTGAAACCTGCACAATCAACCAGAACATTTAATGATTGAAATGGTAAAGAGTATACAAATAGACTTGCTGATCATGCTACTCCTCCACACACAATAATCTCATATCCATAGCACATAAAACAACAATTGAGCAATGGAGAAGGAGTTGAAGATCAAAACCAGCTCAAGCAAGGAGGAGGCTGCAGCAGGAGGAGATCCCGTGAGTCCTACTGGGCAGTACTTGAACAGCTCGGAGTTGTCACTCACCGTTTTCGCCGTCTTGGAGTTCGAAGTTCCTCTCGATGACTTGCCGATCATGGATATTATTCGCCACGTCTTCCTCCCCGTCAATCCGCGGTTTTCCTCCATCATGGTTTAACTCCATCTCCAACTGTCTTTATTTCTACAAAATCATATGTTCGTTATAAAGTGGAATGTATATATAATCGCAAGAAAACATGGTGGAATTTCCAACTACAACTAATGCATGTTTGTCCAATATTAGTGATACACATATTTGCATTTGGTATATATATTCTCATATCGATATCAAACTCATCATATATGTTATTTGGTGTGGGTAAAAATATCGATATTAAAGTTCTATTTAAATATCTCACAGAAGATTGATATATCAAATATATTATTCATATTCATACACATATTTGGTACCTTGATATCAGTCATACTCTCATATTTTGATATCCGTATCAATACTAATATTCGATATCTCATATCTTTGATATCGATATCAAACTAGCCCTTAGTTCATTGAGCTAGAAGCCTCTAAGTCTTTTTGATTTTTTGCTCTTGTAATTATTAGTGAACTATTAGTAGTAGTTTTCAAAAAATTGAAAAAAGTAAACTACTTAATGAGGGTAAATATATAGTATTTTTGATAACATCCTTAAAAAGTGTGAAAAATGCTAGAAAGACATGTATTATTAGACGGATGGAACAATGTTCTAAAAGTCGCTAGGCGGGAGCTTGGCGGTGAGGGGGGCCTAGTGCCTAGGCGGCTAGGCGGGAGCCTAGACGGATTAAAAATTAATACGTGATTCATGTGATTATTTGACTATGTTCTCTCAAATCCTTTAATGTTTATAAAACTATGTTGAGATGAGGTTTGATTTTTAATAATGGGCCTTATTTTACAAAGTCTCACCCAAAACTATGTTTTATACATACGTCATCTCCTCAAATGTTGCTGCTTCCACAACATCTGAGACTTTTTCTCGCCTAGGCGGGATCTTAGGCGGTGGATGACCGCCTAGGGCCTAGACGGCCCTAGGTGGAGATTTTTAGAACACTGGGAGGGAGTAAGCCGTTCATATATGTGAACCTAAGTATATGATCCTCTATATTTTTACATACGTACAGGTTGACGATAGAAATGGCAAAAAAAGGTGGCAGAAAGTGGAAGTAAATCTTGATGATCATGTCGTCTTTCCAACCTTTCCATCAAACTTATCACCAGATGATCAATGTTATGATGATCATTTCAACGAGTATCTTGAAAAGGTAGCAATGGATCCGTTGCCTCAAAATAGGCCGTTGTGGGAATTCCACGCCGTTAAGTATCCAACAACCAAGGCGGCAGGGCATATCATCGCAAAGCTTCACCATGCATTGGGCGACGGCTACTCTCTGATGGCCACCGTCTTTTCGTGCTTGAAACGAGCTGACGATCCTTCACTTCCGTTAACATTTCCGTCTTTTCGGCGGACATCAAACCAGAGTGGGTGGTGCACAAGAATCGTCACAAGTGTACCGAAAGGAATATATGTTGCCTGTAACACTCTGTGTGACTATGGATGGAGCATGCTCAAGAGTAGTGTTTTGGAAGATGATAAGTCTCCAATAAAGTCAGGAAATGAGAATTTGGAGCACAAACCAATGGGAATTTCTACGGTGGAGTTTTCGCTTGACAAAATTAAACAAATTAAAGTCGAGCTTGGAGTGGTAAGATGCATAATCTCTAATTTTTAATTACCAACGTTATTTTCTTGTACATCTTTATCTATATTCGATCATGCTCTAAATTTTCGCGGTGGATTTTTTTGTACATCTTTATCATTCAATTTCACTTATATACACATCTTAATATGAGTTACTTAGAGTTGATAAAATCATGATTATTAATCTACAAATAAATGGATGTATTATCTTTTTCTCTTTTAATTTACTTCATAAGTTTTATTTTTTCAATATTAGCTAGCTTATGATTTTCATAGACAACTCTATTGAAACAAACACCCCTTGTGTCACTATCTCAAAAAGTTCTAAAATACAATATTCAACCGAAAAAAACTCAAGTACTTTTTTGTAGTTTACTATTTATGGGAATAACATACAGTTATATTTATAAATGATCATATATAAGCTAGGCAACTAGAGTAACTTCTCCAATTTGAAAAATATAGATCCTTGGTTTTTTTTATCATATTAAATATGCAGACAATAAACGACATAGTTACGGGCATAATCTACCATGGAACGAGACTTTACATGCGAGGAAGGTGCGAAAAGTGGGCAAGCTCACACGTGACGACCTTGGTGTTGATGAATACCAGAAACGTTGGAGGGTACAAGTCAGTTTCAGAGATGATGATTCCAAATAAAACAAGTGGAACGAGGTTGTGGGGAAACCAATTTGCTTTCTTGCATACATCTGTGCCAACATTCTCTGAAAACGATGAGTTTCTTGATCCGCTCGAGTTTGTGTTCAAGGCCAAGAAAATCATCCAACAAAAGAGGCGTTCGTTAGCATTCAAACTCATAGCTCAGACAATTGAGTATGTCAGAAAGTGTGCAGGTCCAGAGGTATGTACCTATCCCTAAACCTACAACTAGAGTTGCCAAAATTTGACCCGACCCGTGTTTTATGGGTTGAGACCCGACCCGAAAAGTATATATTGGGTCAAAAGTGATCCGACCCGTTCGACTCAAAAATTTCTGGGTTGGGTCAATATAAATGTGTTTATTTTTTATATATTAAATAATATAATATATTTTATTATTAAAATATTATAGAATAATACTTTTTGATTTATTATTTTTTGTTTTTATTAAAATATTATTTTATAGAATTTTGACAAGGCGCTCTCAACCCGCTGGATCGACCCGAACTCGTACCTGACCCGCAACGACTTGACCCACAATCGACCCGCAAATTTTGACCCGCAATAAACCCGACCCGTAAATGACCCGACCCGACATGCTTAAACCCGAACCCGACCCGTTTGACACCTCAACCTGCAACCAGCTCTGATACCATATGAAAGTTTGTGAGCCTATAGATTGTGAGTCGTGCGACACGAGTGCATAAGCGCAGACAATCCCAATACATAAGCCCATTGGAGTTTCGTTATAAAACCAATTGACAATACAATGAGTAATTGACTAAGCTTATATACTAGACATTTAATGTCCAGAAATGTTATATTCCAAGACACAAAAATTTGCTACAAATACTAATGGTAGCAATAATTATTACCCTTAACTACAATCAATTAAATCCAAAAAAAAACTTCAAAAACGCCTCTCAATGTAACTGATTCCTCTCTAGTCCTACTCATCCTCCCCTAATCCAATGGCAAATGCTCCTTATCTTTTATCTTTGACTATTTTCTGCTTAAACCCCCCTATGAATATCAATAGGACAATAGGGAAACTTTTTTCATATAATACATAGTTTAGGGTGATAGTGTTTTCGCCACCAATTTTATGGTAAAAATACGAACTTTGGGGGGGGGGGGGGGGGGGTTTATTAATAGCACAAGTATTATATATCCATGACGATTTAATCCGATCAATTCATATTTATAATTTTCAGTAATTTAGTTAATATGTCATTTAAGCTCACATAAGGCACATCACATATATTTTGACCGAACTAATTCAGCCGTTATTGGTTAGTGGCATTTGTACCACTATTAGCAACCAGAATTAAGGTTTACGGAATATATTTTATTTGTACACCTAAGAAGTTGGTCTAGTGAAGTATAATAGAGTTGGCAATCTAACATATATAGATTAACAGGTTCAATTCCCACTTGTCTCCTTGATGAGAGATATATATAAATACCTTTATAAGTGTTTTTTAAGCCCGAATATCTACCTTATCTTAGATTGAGGTATCATACATTCACCCTAAATTTTTATCACAAAAAAAAATTATATTATTTGAAACAATTTGAAGTTATATAATCGATCTTTCTAACCTATTAAAAAATTCATTCTAAGAAAACTGTTACTTTAAGAGAAAATGCTTAATTAAATTCGTTAAAAATATTAAAATCTCTAAATATATAATAATCAATACAATTTTTCTAAAACAAGGTTCTTAAGTCTTAACCTATGCCAAAAACGTATATACCACTACTTTTGAAGACATACTTTACCATTACAAAATATAATTATTTTAAATTAGTTTAGACATTTATGTTTACAATAATGGTTTTTGAAACGATAATTTTTAACTTATACCCTTAATTAGATCATTAATATTATTGTTGTTCCGCCATACTGACCTGGGGAAGTTTTATAGATGCATGTGTCATTTCTCATACTGTTATTTGCTCCATTTGATGAGCACATTTATATGTTCAAACAAGCAGCTAGGACATATATTCGGATAATATAAAAACAAGGACATACGGAGTATAAAACAATGATGGAGAAGTTTTACCAAAGGCCCTGTAGTCCGGTGGTAGTGGAGATTGTCTCCTTACTCATGGACGGGAGTTCTATTCCTGGGGGCTGTGGTATGGCCCCAGCATTAGCTGGGGTAAGGGGTCCGCCTGTTGAAGGGGGCCCCGTTTCTAGCCATTCCAAAAAAAAATAAAAAATGATGGAGAAGTTTTACATTTTGTGTAATTATATGTTACATATGTACGGATGTACAGGCAGCAGCTAAGCTCATCCATAAAACAATCAGAAATGCGAGCCTGGGTATCACAAACATGGTGGGACCCATCGAGAAAATGACACTTGCTGATCATCCTATTAAAGGCCTCTACTTCATCCTGGCTGGTATTCCTGCGGTATATCCTCCTCTACTTAATACTAATTATCTGGTTATCTACCCATCTGCATTCAATAGTAATTCGTGTACTTTTACAAACGGTACATTTTTTATGGATCGTTTGGTACCATATCTGAAATCTGGTTGGAATAGGAATCAGATTAGAACAGTAATGAATTTGAATGGGTTTAGGAATGACTCATACTTTGATGAAAATGTGGATATGAGATTGTGTGTTAAATGTTAAAATGGATAATTTCAGGTATGGTTCATTTCAGAAACAAATTCTAATCAAACATAAGAATGGGTATGGGTCATTCCTCGTAACGATTCCTAATACTCAAGGTACTTATAGTACCAAACGGGGCTTTATTGCGACAAATGGGCGTCAAACGGAATTTACATATCCTTTCTAGTGCATCCTGATTAGATCCATTAGGGTCGGGTCGGACTCAGGTCCTTTAAATGTCCGAGCAGATCGGGTTTGGTCATAACAAGTTTGGTTTAGGTCTAAGTTGACCCGACGTGTCAAATCTGTCTTTTTTGTATGATTATTATAATAAATATTAAAATAAAATAATTAATTATAAAGTAATTAATAATTAAACAATTAATAATTATATAATAAAATAACGGATGCGTCGAGATCGGGTTGGAGCCAACTTCGGGTCTAGGTTCGGTCGAGTTTGGATTGGTCGAGTTCGATCGGGTGGAGGTCGGATTTGAATCCGTCGAGTTCTATCCTTCTTGATTCACTGAGTTTCAGTTGGATATCAATCTTAAAAAATTCGGATCGGATTGACTTTGAAGAGGCTAGGTCTAATCTTGATGGATGTATACACCATTTATTTAGCGAGTATAGGATTAAATGCATACTATTGAATACGTTTTACATATTTTTCTCGTTTTTATGAAAAAAATAATTCTACGAATTGACTACATTATGTGCGCAAGTAGTTGGGTATTATTGTGAACCACGGATATATATAATATATGTCCAATGCAACTTAAAACTAGCTAACGCGTTTTTTCCCCACTGTAGAGTTTGCAAATTACTGTATTAAGCTACACACAAACATTAAGGATTGGCATTGGAGTTGAGAAGAACTTCATAGATTTGCTGGAGTTCAAATCATGTGTTGAGCAAGCTTTCGAGATGACATTTGATGCTGCAACAAAAAAAGGGAAATGAAGAGTCGTATCATAAAAGTCATGAGAATATATACATTCTTATAATGCCGACTCACTAGTAATCATGCATTTTATAGTGCAGCAAATAAATACTTGTTGGTGTACACGGTACGTATCACCATCCATTTATTGTATCTCATATTTTCGGGATATCTGGAATCGGCCTTCTGGGTCTCCGTTTGTCACATAATGTGGCGGATCAAATCACTTTTATGTTCCGTATATTTATGGGTTTGTTATTAATTATCTGTTTTGGGCGAAAAAGATCGAATCGACCTAAATCGTTTAAAGAAAGACAACTAGACAACAATAAGATGAGTAATATCTAAATAATCCAAATCAACTTAACAATCAAGAGAATGAGATTAAACGGATGTAATATAAACTTATCTCCCTAGAATGAGAAACTAATCAAATACAAAAATTTAGTCGTCGGTCGTTTCAATGTTAGAGTAACGACTAAGCAAAAGAATGATCTCTTGTTTTGAGTAGAATAATAGTAGAACAATGATAGAAAGCTGCTTGAATTGAGTAAAACTGACAATGTGTCGTTACAAGATAGTTTTCTCTATATTTATACTAGTTTTTGGCTTGAATCGGTTGGCAAATCCGCTTGAGATTCATGAAAGACGTTATCTTGCACGTGGGTCGGTTAAAATCGTCCGAGATCCACGGGAGTCGTCTAGCTGCGTACTGGTCGCTCCGAAATCCGCGAAGGTCGTCGCTCTGACCACTCGTCGTTCCGAGATCTCTGGAGGCTGAGCTGACCGGACCAAGATCTCTGGAGGTTGTTTCTGACCGGATCTTCTAGAAGGCAACTTTGGTTGATATTGGGCCAAAAAATCGAGGCCCAACAATTGCCCCAAAATTAAACTGGGCCAGAGCGTCAAGTGATGGGACGGTTTGATTTTATGACTTCTCTCTCTTCTGGCGACCGGGCCGACAAGTGTATTGCTCAAGCTAAGAGTCAGCTTAATACAGCCAATAATCGTGTGAAGACGGCTGAGGGCGTCTCTTGTGATGGCGAAGGGTCAGGAGACCGCTCCTTGTTTGTCATTTGCTTTGTTTTACAGGTGGACTCGTCAGTCGCTTCCTGGTCAAATTGTGTGACGTTAGTCGAGTAGACTTGTAATTAAGTGTGACATGTCATGTAGTTCCAGGGAAGAGCATTGTAGTATTTGTATGAGACGTGTACCTTAATCAGGACATGTCTTATAAAAATGTGCCGTGTATTTGTTCCTCTATTTCATGTGTACCGATCGATCGTGTAATGTGTAAGCGCTATGTGTGGTTGTGTTTTGTGTATGTTGATCAACTTGATTTTGTCTTGAGGTCTCTTGTCGTGTTCCTGTTGAAGACACTTGAAAAGTATAGAAAAGATCAAAGGGTGACCGTTGGTGTGAGTCCAACGGCCCTCCGATGCTTAAGTCAGTAAAGGATTGGATAAGTATAGACAATTGAATCTAAATGAAATGCAAAATATAAGTTTTCAAAAGTAATAAGACTCCCAATGGGTTGTGTTCCAGTTTGGTTAGTCGTCTTTTGTGGACTCTTCGTCTTCTTCTAGTCTGACCTGGGCCATGGCTTTGGCTTATACATCTTCGAAGCTTCGACACGGGTATTTGGTCAGCTCACGATAGAGTTCATTGCCCCTTACCAATCCCCGACGAAAGGCTTCAATAGACGTTGGGACGTCGCAATGCGAGATCACGACCTTCTCTTTGTTGTACCTGTTAAGATAATCTCTTAAGGGCTCATCGTACCTTTGCACGATCTTGTATAGGTCGCTTGATTGCTTTTCCAGTCTCCGACTGCTGGCAAACTGAATTTTGAATGAATTGACCAGATCGGCAAACGAAGCGACCGAACCCTGCGACATATGCATGAACCAAGTTAGTGCGGGTCCTGCGAGGGTCGTGCCAAAGCTTTTGCACATGACCGCTTCACGATTCCCTCTTGGAATAGAGATAGTCATTAGTTTCTGTTTGTAAATGGAAACGTGATCGTCAGGGTCCTCGGTCCCATCGTAGTTGGGCATGATAGGGATGTGGAACTTCTTCGGGATCTCGACGCGTGCGATTGCTTCCACGAAGGGTGAGTCTTCGTATCCATCGATCGCTTCCTTTTCGATCGGCTGTGGGACTCTTGGAATCCGAGCGATGCGATCGTCCAAAACTTTCATATGCTCGTTGATGGCTTGTTGTATGAAGGTTGGGAGATCCATTGGTGTGGCAACCTGTGGAGGGGCTACTCGAGTCTCGGTGGGCTCGGTCGTGGAAACTGGAACGTTAGTCATGAAAGTACTGACTAGAGGAGTTTGAAGCATACCAATGGGTTGAACGACGCTCTGAGTGACCAGAGCCATGGGCGTCGAGATTGCCCCATTCATGTTGAGACGTGCTTGGAGGCCTTCAGTGTTGACTACGCGTCTTGATCTCCCTAGGACCGATGCGGCCGAATTCACCTGCGATTTCAAAAGTTCATTTTCACGGATTAGTCTTGCAATTTCAACTTCAGATTGGATGCTTAGGGTTTTGGTTCTTAGGCGTTGCTGAGCCAGTTCTTCTTGGAGGATGCTCATGCTTTTTGCTAATTCTTGGATTCGAGTGTCCAAGATGAGCGGATTGACGACGTCTTGGGCTTGATTTCCGACCAGGTGACTTGCTCTTCAGCGACGAGCATGGGATCCCCAGAACTGGCCATGATTGGATGTGGACTGGAGCGTTGATTGGCTAGATGCCCCACGGTGGGCGCCAAATTGTTTTGGGCGAAAAAGATCGAACTGACCTGAATCGCTTAAAGAGGGGCAACTAGACAACAATAAGATGAGTAATATCTAAATAATCCAAATCAACTTAACAATCAAGAGAATGAGATTAAACGGATGTAATATAAACTTATCTCCCTGGAATGAGAGACTAATCAAATACAAAAATTTAGCCGTCGGTCGCTTCAATGTTGGAGTAACGACTAAGCATAAGAATGATCTCTTGTTTTGAGTAGAATAATAGTAGAACAATGATAGAAAGCTGGCTGAATTGAGTAAAACTGACAATGTGTCGTTACAAGATAGTTTTCTCTATATTTATACTAGTTATTGGCTTGAATCGGTTGGCAAATCCACCCGAGATTCATGGAAGACGTTATCCTGCACGTGGGTCGGTTAAAATCGTCTGTGTTGTGTTTGATAATCCAGCTTTAATTTTGTCTAAGTGTTTGGATGACAGGGTGAGGTGTGAATTAGAGATCCTAGTCTAAGGCCAAACCGGGTTTACTAGCCACTCATATGCAACCCCGGTCTAATACCGGTTTGGAGGCATTTGTTGGGTTAAGTGACCTTTGGGCTTTAGTTTGCTACATGTGTTTGTTGGGCTCATTTGTTGCGAGGCCCATCTGGCTTCAACTTCAGATCTGCCTATCTGACCTAGCTATATATGCTCCAGCTTCATCTGTTGATGGGGACTGTAGACTTTACTGCGCCACAGAAAAGAGAGAGAAGAGAAAAGAGAGAAGAGAAAAGAGGAGAAGAGAAGAGAGCGTCTCCGGTGGTTGTCGCCGGCGCTTTTGGTGTCCACCTTGGTCACTTTAGCGAAGTCTTCGTCGGAAACTTCGTCAGCCTTGAAAGGGGGCAGAATCCCTTTCCACAGTCGTCTTCATCCTCGCTGTTTTCTTTATGTCTCTTTGTGATTCTCCTCAGTATTGTTAGCTAGGGTTTCTGATTGCTCCTCTGTAACCAACACTTGTGTTCTTTCTTTCGATAGTGCATTTGGGTTGAGTCTCCCGTCTCGAGGCTCCGCGGATGTAGGGAAACCGAACCGCGTAAACATCTCTGGTGTCTTCGCTGTCTTCTTCTTGCTTGCTTTCGTTTTGGTTTTTTTCACTTTGCGATTCAAACTTAGATCTGGCGATAACTTGAGATTGTGACTAAAATCCGGATTACAAATTGGTATCATAGCTTTTCTCTGGTATTTCTTTTGCTTCCGCTGTGTTCCTGGTGATCTTGCATGCGTTCTTTGTTTTGCATGTGATAGATCTAGGGTTTTTTTTTTTTTTTTTTTTTTTCTTGTTTCTCGTGTTTGGATCGAGCAAGGGATTCCTGTTTATGTGTTTCTGGTGCCCTTTCTTGTCTGTGTGGCTATTTAGGGTTTCTCCAGTTGTTTTTTGTTCTGTGGTTTGTTCAATTTCCTGTTTCTAACTTCTGCTAGTGTACAGGAAGTGATGGGTGAAAGCATTAGGCTGAAGCCATTTGATGGTAATGGCGACTATGCCATGTGGAAGGTCAAGATGAAAGCCATCTTGATCAAGGAGAAGTGCTACCGGGCAATTTCTGAGGAATGGCTGATTGGCACGTCCAATGCAGAGATTAAGGAAACTCAAGACCTTGCTCACTCAGAGATCATGATCAGGTTAACTGACGACGTAGCTCATCAGGTTGTAAGTATTACTCAACCTAAAGCTCTCTGGAATGCTTTGGATGAACTTTTCTTGCACAAGTCTTTGCCCAGTAGAATTTCTCTATTATGCAAACTGTTCACTTTCAAAATGGATGTGTCCTTGACTGTGAATGAAAATCTTGACAATTTCCTGAGAATGACTCAAGACCTTAAAAGATGTGATGATGAAATTAAAGAGACTCACCAAGCTGTGTTGCTTCTGAATTCTTTGCCTGCTCAGTTTGACATCCTTAAGGATGTCATCCAATATGGTCGTGAAGAATTGACACTATCTAAGATAACTGAGGCTATAACTCAAAAGGATGAAGTTCTTAAGGTTTTTAAGTCTAGACATAAGACTAAATTTGAACCTAAAACTGAATCTAAGTCTGAAGTGTTAATGACCAAAAGTAAATGGAAAAACCATCACAAGAAGTCTAATAAAGATAAAACTGAGAAGTCTGATGGCAAGAATTTTGACAAGTCTAAAGTGAAATGCTATTATTGTAACAAAGATGGCCACTTTGCTAAAGATTGTCATAAAAGAATTCGTGATGATAAAAACAAAGGGAAAAACAATGTTGACTCTTCAAATGTGTTTGAGTCTCACCCTGAATATTCTCATGAATTGCTTATGGTTGCTAAGAACTCTGCTTGCAATGATTGGATATTAGATTCTGGCTGTACCACGCATGCCACCCCCAATAGGGGCTTGTTTGCTTCTCTGTCTTTATGTGATGGTGGAGAAGTTATGTTAGGTGATCACACTACTCTTATGATAAAAGGTGTAGGAAATATACCTATGAGAATGCATGATGGTAAAATCAGAACTATTCAAAATGTTAAGTGGGTTCCCAACCTAAGAAGAAACTTGTTGTCTGAATCCATGTTTGATGATCTGAATTGTCATATTATAACACATCATGGTATAAGAGATGTCATAAGAGATGGGAAAGTTCTTATAAGAAGCATGAAAAAGGGAGGGCTTTATTATGTTATTTCTTCTCCTGAATTGAATGTTTCTACTGATGTGATGAAAAGTGGCAATTCTGATTATACAAAATTATGGCATGACAGACTAGGACATATAGGCAACACTGGCTTATCTCACTTGTTTAAGCATGGCTTGATTGAACAAGAACCTTGTGTGCTTGAGTTCTGTGAGAATTGCATCTTTGGAAAGAAAACAAAACACAGTTTTAGGAAATCTACCTACACTGCAAGCAGACCCCTAGAGTATGTTCATTCAGATCTCTGGGGGCCTGCACAAGTTGATACAATTGGGGGTAGGAAATATTTTCTATCCCTAATTGATCACTTTTCCAGAAAAGTGTGGGTAAATCTCCTAAGAACTAAGGATGAGGCTTTTGACTCTTTTAAATCATGGAAAGTCATGGTTGAGAGTCAAACTGGCCTGAAAATGAAATGCCTAAAAACTGATAATGGTCTTGAGTTTTGCAATCAGTCCTTTGACTTGTTTTGCAAAAACAATGGCATTAAAAGGCATCTCACAGTTCCTGGCACCCCTCAGCAGAATGGTACTGCGGAGAGGATGAACAGGACCTTACTTGAAAAGGCTAGATGCATGTTGATAAGTTCAGGAATGAGACCATCAATGTGGGGAGAGGCTGTAGTTACTGCAGCCTACCTCATAAATCGATCTCCTTCCTCTGTAGTGAATTTTAAAACACCACAAGAGTTGTGGACAGGGAAAAAGCCTAACATGACCCACCTGAGACCTTTTGGGTGTACTGCATACTCCCAAATATCTCAAGGCAAGCTCAACCCTAGAGCTCAAAAGTGTGTCATGTTAGGATATCCTGAAGGTGTAAAAGGCTATAAACTATTACTTATACAGCCTAATGGCTACAAAGTGATAGTTTCTAGAAATGTCACCTTTAATGAAAAAGATTTTCACTTCAAAAATAGACTAACACTTGCATCTGAGCCCACAGGTACAAATGAAGACACTGATGGCACTCGAGTCCAATTGGGGCAGTTTTTTGAGCCAGACCACCAGCAGAATGCTCAAGAGGAGGAATTTGACATCGGCTACTCCTCCACTGAGCCTATTGTGAGCTCTGAAGAGCACTCTGAAGCAGGGGAACAACCAGTCACACAAGAAAGTAATGGAGAAAATGCTGGTCAACAACCTCACCAATTAGGTGGGGGAGTAAGTGAACCTTCTAACTCTCCCTCCAATAATGATGAACCTTCTGAAAATGTTCATAGTGATGCCTCTCATGAAAATACTGAGAACATGCCTGACCTCTCCAATTACCAACTTGTTAGGGATAGGGAACCCAGGGTTAGAATACCCAATAAAAAGTTCACCTCTAATATTGTTGAGTTTGCTCTTCTTGTGGCTGATCTGGTTGCTACTTACACCCCTGACACTTATGAACAAGCTGTAAACTGCTCTAAGGCTAATGAATGGCTCAAAGCTATGCATGAAGAAATTCAATCTATGCATGTGAATAACACCTGGACCTTAGTTCCTAAACCCACTCATGCTAGACTTATAGACTGCAAATGGATTTTTAAACTTAAAGATGGGGCTAATGAATTAGAACCTCCTAGATATAAAGCTAGACTTGTAGCTAAGGGTTTTACCCAGAAGGAGGGGGTTGATTATAATGACATATTTGCTCCTGTTGTAAAGTATAAAACCATGCGTCTATTACTTGCTATGACTGCTGTCTTTGATTGGGAATTGGAACAAATGGATGTGAAAACTGCTTTTTTGCATGGTGACTTGAATGAGACCATATTCATGAGACAGCCTAAAGGCTTTGTAGACAAAACCAAACCTGAGCATGCTTGTTTGTTAAAGAAGTCCATTTATGGGTTGAAACAGTCACCTAGACAATGGAATATAAAGTTTGATAATTGCATGAGAACTCTTGGCTTCATAAGAAGCAGATATGACACTTGTCTCTATTTTAAAAATGTTAAAACCAAAACTCCTGTGTTTGTTCTGCTGTATGTGGATGATATGCTTCTTATCAGTAGCTCTAAAGTTGCTATATCTGGTGTTAAGCATGATCTTAAGAAACATTTTGATATGAAGGACCTTGGTCCTGCTCAGAAAATTTTAGGAGTTGAAATCATAAGAGATAGAGACAAGAAAACAATAAGATTATCTCAAGTCAATTATCTGCATAAGGTGCTTGAAAGGTTTGCTATGCTTAAGGCTAAGCCTGCTCCCATTCCCTTAGGAGGGCACTTAGAACTCTCTAAATCTATGTGTCCTTCTTCTGCTGCTGATATTGAAAAGATGAAAGTCATACCTTATGATGTTGCTGTAGGTTCTGTGATGTACTCCATGTTATGTACTAGACCTGACTTGGCTTTTGCTATAAGTGTTCTTAGCAGATATATGTCAAATCCGGGTGAGAAACACTGGGCAGCTATGAAGTATTCCCTCAGGTACATTTCTGGTACTAAGAATATGGGGCTGGTATATACTGAGCACACCTCTAGAAATGAGCTAGTGGGGTATGTTGACTCAGATTACGCCAGCAACAAGGATACTCGTAAGTCCACTACCTCTTACTTCTACACTTGGGCTGGAAATTGTGTTTCCTGGAAAGCACAACAACAGACCATTGTAGCTCTGTCTTCAACTGAGGCTGAATACATAGCTGCTACTGAGGCTAGTAAAGAAGCAACTTGGTTGAAGGGCATCTTGTATGAGATAGAGAATAGGACATACTTGCCTGTCTTGAACATGGATAGTCAGAGTGCTTTATATCTTTGTAAAGATCCTGTCTACCATGAACGAACCAAGCACATTGATGTGAGGTTTCATTACATCAGAGATGAAGTAGAAAAACAGCAGCTGAAAGTAGTGAAAATTGCAGGTGATGTTAATCCTGCAGATTTTGGCACTAAGGTGGTTCCTGCTAATAAGTTTGTCTTTTGCAGGGATAGCCTCCACATCCATGATGTTCACTGAGATGTGGGAGGGCCAAGGAGAGACGGGGAAAGACTCTAGAAAGAAGTTCCTGAATGCACACGAATTAGAAGAACTATGTAACAGTTTAAAGCTTGGATTAGAAGGGCATTTGTTGTGTTTGATAATCCAGCTTTAATTTTGTCTAAGTGTTTGGATGGCAGGGTGAGGTGTGAATTAGAGATCCTAGTCTAAGGCCAAACCGGGTTTACTAGCCACTCATATGCAACCCCGGTCTAATACCGGTTTGGAGGCATTTGTTGGGTTAAGTGACCTTTGGGCTTTAGTTTGCTACATGTGTTTGTTGGGCTCATTTGTTGCGAGGCCCATCTGGCTTCAACTTCAGATCTGCCTATCTGACCTAGCTATATATGCTCCAGCTTCATCTGTTGATGGGGACTGTAGACTTTACTGCGCCACAGAAAAGAGAGAGAAGAGAAAAGAGAGAAGAGAAAAGAGGAGAAGAGAAGAGAGCGTCTCCGGTGGTTGTCGCCGGCGCTTTTGGTGTCCACCTTGGTCACTTTAGCGAAGTCTTCGTCGGAAACTTCGTCAGCCTTGAAAGGGGGCAGAATCCCTTTCCACAGTCGTCTTCATCCTCGCTGTTTTCTTTATGTCTCTTTGTGATTCTCCTCAGTATTGTTAGCTAGGGTTTCTGATTGCTCCTCTGTAACCAACACTTGTGTTCTTTCTTTCGATAGTGCATTTGGGTTGAGTCTCCCGTCTCGAGGCTCCGCGGATGTAGGGAAACCGAACCGCGTAAACATCTCTGGTGTCTTCGCTGTCTTCTTCTTGCTTGCTTTCGTTTTGGTTTTTTTTCACTTTGCGATTCAAACTTAGATCTAGCGATAACTTGAGATTGTGACTAAAATCCGGATTACAGTCCGAGATCCGCGGGAGTCGGCTAGCTGCATACTGGTCGCTCCGAAATCCGCAGAGGTCGTCGCTTTGACCACTGGTCGTTCTGAGATCTCTGAAGGTTGAACTGACCGGAACAAGATCTCTAGAGGTTGTTTCTGACCGGATCTTCTAGAAGACAACTTTGGTTCAAGATATTGGGCCGATCCAATGGGCCGAAAAATCGAGGCCCAACATTATCCATTATTACCAAGCAAATATAATTGAGCTTTTCTATGTTGGAGGCTTGGGGCTCCGTAATACGAAGGATGCTAATCTCGCGTTTCTTGGTAAGTTAGGATGGCGGCTGTTGAATCATTGTGTTGGTATATGGGGTGAGTTTATGATGGCTAAATATAGGCTTACTATGGCTTTGTGATTCAAGCGCGAAGGTATGATGAGTATTATACCTGAAAGGGCATTCGTCGGGCCTTAGACGATCTTGTTTCCAAAGGGGTTTGCTGGAATGTGGGAAATGGACAACGGATTCGTTTCTGGGAGGATCATTGGGTTGGGGAGAAGCCGTTGATCAATTTGGCTTCCTCCCCGATTGCACCTACTTTGTTGAATAGTAGGATCTGTGAGTTTTGGACTGATTTTGGGTCGTGGAATTGGGGATTATTTAGGGTTTGTTAGGTTAGAGAGTTTATAAAGATATTTTTGTTTATAATTAAATAGTTGATAAATAGGGTTATATGAAAAATTAAATATTTTTGGTAAAAATGATATTTTTGTGAGTATGTGTAGTTTATTAGAGAAGTGTGAGTAGTGGAAACAAATTATATAATTTTATTATACGTTTATCGAAATTTATAAAAATAGATTTTTGAAAAAATATATTTATAAATAATAAATACTTCATGCCAAACAAAGCCTTAGTGATTTGCTTGTGCGATTGGGGTTTGCTCTTTGCCTGAGTGGTGTGATTCTATTCGTTGGGCTTTCACCTCCACGGGGGAATTTTCAGTTGCCTCGGCCTACAATTCCGTTGTGTCCTCCCTGCTATTTATGGTGAGTTGGTTGTAGTTTACTGAAAGATTTGGCGGGTTCCAGTTACTGAACGGATCAGATGCTTTCTGTGGCTGGGGGTTCAAGACAAACTTATGACTAATGTTGAGCGTGTTCGGCGCCACTTTGGTGATAATCCTTTTTGTACTGTATGTGGTGATGGAGATGAGTCTCTTATTCACATGTTTAGAGACTGTTCGGAGGCGGTTATTGTCTAGAGATTATTCCTTCCGGACAACAGTCCTGAGGTGGACCGTTTCTTTGGAGAGCAACTGGTCCGGTGGCTTCACTTGGGTATTCAAGCTCAGTTTGATTATCAATAGAAAAAATCAACAAATGATAAGATCACTAAAAATAATGGTATTATAAAATTATAAATGCAGAAAAATTTACAATAATTTTTTTTAATTATCAATAGAAAAAATAATATAATAATCCATGCAAATATTTAATACGGAATTGATAAGATTAAATTTCATATTTATCTAAAATTCACAATAGTTATGAAAAAGTAGAATTTGAGGTGCAATAAAAAATTATACTTGAAATTTCTCTTTTCGATTTTGTCATTTACATAAGGTTTCATATTGGCTTTTTTCTTGCTCAATTATTTTTGTATTTTATATTTTTCCACCTATGTATCTAAAGAGATCATGATGTACGGAATAAAAAAGACAGTAGTTATTTTCTCATCAAAACATTTTTATACAATCAAAATTATATGTAATGTGCGGAAAATGAAGGAATATCAATACGATGTCCAAATAGATGAATATTGGTACAACCATTTTAACAATTTGAATGTAATAACCACACCACATTGGGCCGGCCCATCACAGGGCTGCAGCCCATACACCCCAACCCTTCCTTGTTGGCTCCAAGCCCCAAGGCTCAGCCATTTAATCAAGAGGTTGTTGGGAGCGCTCGAACACGAGACCTCTCCCCTTTATCCACTCCCCACAAGGAGTGGATAAAGGGGAGAGGTCTCGTGTTCGAGCGCTCCCAACAACCTCTTGATTAAATGGCTGAGCCTTGGGGCTTGGAGCCAACAAGGAAGGGTTAGGGTATATGGGCTGCAGCCCTGTGATGGGCCGGCCCAATGTGGTGTGGTTATTACAAAAAAGTACACTTTATGTTGGTGCCTGACCTTGCCGACAACGGGCCTGACAGACACCCCGACACTGCCATCCTTAACAGGCCTGCAGGCCATGTACCCCAACCTGCAGCACAATTGGTATCAAGGTGCTTAGGCGCTTGATAAAGGGTGGAGAGGTTGCGTGTTCGACTCTCACCAACAACCTACCCAGTTGGGGGAAGGGTTGGGGTACACGGCCTGCAGGCCTGTTAAGGATGGCAGTGCCGGGGTGTCTGTCAGGCCCGTTGTCGGCAAGGTCAGGCACCAACATAAAGTGTACTTTTTTGTAACATCTCAGGCCAAGCTATCCCAGCCACCAAGCCGCCCAGCCACCCAACGGTGTCGGCGCCGGTACTGGTGCCACCTGGTTGTCCAAGGGCATGCAGCCCACACACCCAACCCTTCCCCCATTTAAATGGGTAGGTTGTTGCCCACGAGGATCGAACCCGAGACCTTTAGATACAAGGGCAATGCCTTACCACTTGTATCACCAATTGCGCTGCAGCACAATTGGTGATACAAGTGGTAAGGCATTGCCCTTGTATCTAAAGGTCCCGGGTTCGATCCTCGTGGGCAACAACCTACCCATTTAAATGGGGGAAGGGTTGGGTGTGTGGGCTGCATGCCCTTGGACAACCAGGTGGCACCAGTACCGGCGCCGACACCGTTGGGTGGCTGGGCGGCTTGGTGGCTGGGGTAGCTTGGCCTGAGATGTTACATTGAAGGATGATGAAAATGTAAAAAACAACATGTAGTTACGATTTATAGATCCGCATAGTTGCTTTGCAATAAATTTAACAAACTGGTTCTAAAAGATACTATTATTTTAGAATTCCGTTAAACCCTTTTGGTTTTAACTACATTTTTCAGAATTCCATTAAACGACAAAAAAACTAACGCACAAAAGCTTCGATTTCCCCGTGCGAAGCACGTGGCCCCGATAACTAGTTGGGTATAATGATAATGTTATCTTTTCATGGCACATCTGGTTTAATTCACGGAAACGGTAACGGAAAGGAAACAAATCTAGTCAACTTTGATGTCATGATACATTGATCAAAATTTACATCTTGACTTGGGACTCTAAAATTTGTATGCCAACATAAGGGAGAAAGGAAATGATTTCATCATTTCAAAACTTACCCTAGTATTGGAGAAATAAATACATCCATCATAGTGCCAAGAGAAGGGAAAAAGGAACGGATTTCATCATTTTGATCAATGAAAAATGACATTAAAATGGACTAGATTCGTTTATTTTCCTTTACCATTTCCACAATTCAAACTAAACGGGCCCTCAGATCCTAATGAAGATGATCCAAAATACGTCAGTGTTGTGATGCAACATGAATCCCATACCACGATCAATCACCAACTTGCATTAGTTAAGGCTCGATTAGTTCACATAAATAACGGGGTTCGTATTTGCACCATGTGAAATTTGATCCCATACCGTATTCATACGCTACTAAGTGCCACATAGGAAAAAATAATTAAAATGCTACAAACATAGTGCATAAGGAGACCCAGTTCAATCTAAACCGGGTTCACCTTAATGAACTACAACGTAGTGCATATAAGTGTACCGGGATTGTATGGATTACTAGTATATGTAACACCCTCGACTCATGTTGGTAGTGTCACACGCCAGTGACCTCAGACTTTAATGTCCAAAGTCATCCTAGGTTTTAATCGGAACAATTACGCTTAACAAAACATTAAATGAAGACAAAGTAGCGGAAGACTTTTGTAGTGAACACTTAATACTTTTATTAAAATGTCCTCTCGTAAATTGAGAAGAACGGTAATAAAAACAAAGTGAAACACACACACCTTTAAAATATTACTACTTAAGATGCAACCTTCAACTGTAAGCCTTCGTCTTCGATTGGTTACTTCAAATCGTCGGGGACCAACCTCTGATGTGCCGTATAGGACAGATGACACCAGCCAACCATGCAAGGAATAGAAACGGTTGGTTAGTCTAATGAAAGACTGGTTCTCGTAATCGTATATAATCACTACCCTTAATTCCTGAATGAAACTCAATAAACGGTGATGCGCCCCTGCCTACCATGACTGCCACCGAGGAAGAAGAAGCTATGAGACATCGTCAACGCGACACAATCCATGGTTGTCCGTGTCGTCGCCAGCCAAGGAACACAAGAGACTGCGTTCTCTTTGAAGCGCCTTCAACCAAGCCCAGAGAACGCGTTCTTTGTCGTTCTTCTCTCGACCATCCAGTGAACGCGTTCTTTTGATTTGAATGTAATATCTTGAGGCATTAATTACTTTAGTTTTTATTTTGGGGCGTGTGTTCCACGCGTGTCGCATGGGCCGGCCCATTACGCGAGACTCGGCCCACCCGAGTCCCGCTATGAACTATAAAACGTCATCTCGACCTTCTTTACTGGGTTACGTCATAATTTAATCTAAGCTTTTGTCGAGAGCCATTTGCCTCCATCCTTAGATCTGACGTCAAACACCTCTCTTACTTCTCATCCCCATTCCTCCGCTGCCGACGCTACGGCCTCCACTCGATCTTCATCGAGTTAATCCAACCCTACTGCCGACGCTACGACCAAATCACTCGATCCCTTTCGAGCCTATCTCCTCCGCTGCCGACGCTACGGCTTGTTCTCCATCTCGAGTCCCCAGTCCAACAACGCGTTCCACCGTCCCAAACCCCACTCTCGACACGTGCGACTTTCCACCAAGATCAGAGATCCGACATCACAAGCAGGAACGCATCAACTAGCATCAGAGCCTTTGATCTTGTAAGTCGCTTGTCAAGTCTCATTTGTTCACAATTTTTTCTTCTCCATCATCTTACTTCCGCCATTGTCACAATTTTTTTCTCTCTTCAAACACATGCTTGTCCAATCGGTTTCTACAAGAGAATCTCTTGGCCGATAATTGCTTGATCCACGCGCGAAAATAGTGTGATTTGTGTGCATGAAATCTACGTAATTGATTGCTTGATTTCCTTAATTAATTGCTTAAATTTCGCAAACATTTCTTTCCATATTTTCTCGTGTTGACCGTTATAAATCTGCATCAAATCTTCTCTCTCCTATCGCGTAAATCTCGCGATTTCTTTCCTTAAGTTACTTAGCCATTTATTTTTATTTTATTTCATTTAATTCTTATCCGATCTTCAATCAAAAGTCAAAGCAAGATCTCGGATTTGAATTTCAAATTTCAAAAGTCAAGTCGCATTAAAAAAAAAGGATGCGACATTCAAAAAAAGAAAAAAGAAGGAAAGCCAAAATAAGGAAACCTTCTACCCCCTACTCGGCTAGGCTCATCTCTTATCCCTCCACCGTCTAGTGTCACACTTGAAGGTGTGTCTTGAGTGTAAGCGTTGTTTACGTAAAAGGTTAGGACTTCTTTCTTTTGGTTTCATTTGCTTTTGTGCTTGCATATCACACTTGCTTTGCTTGCCTTTAGCCGCCCTCACGGCCAAAAGAACGCGCCCTCCTACGTGAACACTTGCTACTTGTTGAGTGCTTACTTGTTCTTTGGTTTTATATTGTCTTTTGTGCATTTTTACTCGCGATGGATGGACATATTGTTATAGGTAGCCTCATGGCACCCACAGGTGAGAATGTCCAAGGAGATAGCAACAATCATCTCCCACATCAACAGATCGCGCAACATGAAGTGGTCCCACTCGCCAATCCTCCGCACGATCCCATTCTGGAGCTCTCGGAGGAACAACGCGAGATCCATGAACTTAGGCGCCAAGTTGCCGAATTCCAGACCAAGGAACGCGCTGCGCTGGCACAACCCACACCAACCTTGATGGTCCCAATGGACACTCTGGGCGCGCCGCGTCAAACTGAAGCCGGGCCAAGTAAACAACGCGTTGACAAGGGCAAAGGAGTGATGCCCTCGTCCTCCAACTTGCAACCGCGTCTTCAACGGATCCAATCCGTGATCGAAAGCCGCCAAGGCTATGTGTCGCATCGCGACCGCTATGCACCGCGACCCACTCCAGCCGGCTACGACACCGACTCAGACCGTGACGAGGTGTCCCATGGTGAGTACTCTGAACCTTATGGCTTCAATGACAGGTATGAAGCCATAGGCAACAGACGACAATGCGAGATCGCCTCTACCCCTCTTGCCGGCAGAGCCAGACGAGAAGAACACGACACGGGTCTGCCGAGACGATCCAATCGCGCCCCAGATGATGTGCCACGTCAGCGTCGCCATGCTCCCACACCAGTCCCATTCAACGTGGAGGACCACTTGGGCCACCAAAGTGCGAGGACGCCTCGCTATGGCTCGGATGGCTACTTCTCCCACACTCCTCTCCACCAAGACGAGTTCGAGGAGTTTGATGACGAAGAAATAGAGGACTCGGGGATGATCAATCCAGGAAATTTCCATCCCCCACTCGGCGACCCTATGGAGTTGCAAGACCGCCCCGCCGATTGGATCCCTCCACCTAGGCTCACCCAAGGCGCAAACATGGACAACGCGTCCTTCGACAGGTGCAATGAAATGGAGAGGAGGCATGACATGCCTTACGATGTTCGCCGCGACGCGCCCCACCAAGGACACCAGCGCCGCAGACGCGCCCAGGGGATGGAGCAACATGCCCCGTTTGGCAATGATCGCGGCAACGTTGGCGCACAAAGGCAACAGTTAGGGCATGCCTAGTTTCCACAGGCCCAAGGCCAAGCATATGCCCCCTTGGACATTCCAGCGCCGCGCTTGCAACGAAGGCCAGAAGCCAATGCTCCCAGGCTCAATCGCCACGAAATTAAGGTAAAAATTGAATTCTTTTTTGGTGAATACAACCCTGTAGTTTTTCTTGAATGGTTGCAGGCTACAGAGTATACCTTGAGCTATTGCCAAGTTCCTGAAGAGGACCACATGGCCGCCGCCACATTACACTTTTGTGGCACCGCGAGGGTTTGGTGGCACCGATTCGTGGATGATCGAATAAGGAGAAACTTGGTGCCTCTCACTGAATGGCACCAACTCAAGTATGTGATGACACTCAAGTACGTGCCCCAAGATTACAAGAACCAAATGCGCCTGAAAATTGCCATGGCGAAACAAGGATCGAAAACACCACTTGAGTTCTTCTCCCAACTTGAGGATATGTACTACAAGGCGTCCATTAGCGTGGCCCCTTTCACGATGAGGACGAAATTTTTGAGTGGTCTTAACACCAACATCCGAGACCAATTGGAGATCCTTCCAATCAAAGACCTGAACACGCTCACGCACACCGTGATGCAACTCCACCATCAAATCGTGCGAAAGTGTCAAGGACCCTACCAACCCTATGGCCAACAAAGGTATGACTCGAACTCTGGTCAAATTCCTTCCACTAATGTGTGCGGCCCATCCACAGGATCCACCGCGTCAAATCCCAACAAATAAGGGAAGATCGCGACAACACCCAGTAATGTTCCTCGCGCGCCGCCGCCACAGGGCACATCACCAACTCAGGAACGCATGCGTGACTTGGAATGTTACAAGTGTGGAGGCAGAGGGCATATCCAGAGAAATTTCCCAAACAACAAGAAAGTCCTCTTCTCTACCATCTCCGCGGGGTATGAATCTTATGAGGAGGAGGACACACCCCTTGAGACCATCGATGAAGGGTTTGAGGATGACGAGGCGGCTTACACATGTGAAGCCACCGCGCTGCATGAAGGTACAGCTCTGAGCCTTGTCACGCGACGTCTCCTCACTGTCAAGGAAGCCACTCTTGGTGATCAACGCGAGAATCTGTTCCACACGCGTTGCTTGGTCAAGACCGCATCCTTGAGCGTCATCATTGATGGAGGCAGCTGTTGCAACATCATTAATGAAAAGGTGGTCACACATTTCAACCTGCAAACCACTCCTCACCCACAACCATACGGACTATAATGGATTTCATCGAGTTCTGGTAACACTGTAACTCGCCCATGTCTCATTTCATTTTCCATTGGTCAATATACAGATTCAGTCCTATGTGATTTCATTACCATGGACGCCACACATCTTTTGTTGGGGCGCCCCTAGCAATTTGACAGGCGCATTCTTTACGATGGCTATTTAAACACTTATGTGTTTACTTACCACGGGAAACGCGTCACGCTCTTACCGATGTCACCTCATGAGATTTTACAGGACTAGGTTGAGCGTGATAGACAGAAGGCAATTGAAACGTCAAAGAACCATAATCCCAGTAGCACGCGTTCTTCAGCTGGGAACAAAGATGCTACCACCGACAACGCATCAAGTGATCGAACGCGTTCCAAAGAAGGGTCAAAGCCCCCGCCAACAACCGACACGTTGAAAGGTGTAACACCCCCAAATCTCATCTTGAAAGTACTACTGTCAGTGACTTCAGATATTGTGATACCCTGTATTTTTGTAAGGTTATTTTGGGAATTTTGGAATTTTCCCGAGTACCCGTTGTGTACGTCGGATTTAATACAGAGAGTTTGAGACATTCTGTAATGTGCTCTGTATCTGTAATATTTTTCTCAGTGAAATAATATACAGACAAGGTGCCTTAGATTTTAATTATCGTTCGCATACGATAATTTTTATCCCGGTTTAACGTCAGGTTCGTTCAAAGCTGAATGGGCGGGAAAAGGGAGAAACAGCGACCGCCGTTCAGAAACGGCGACCGCCGTGGTTGGGCCCGAGGAGTCAGCGTGTCAGCTTCTAGCTGGCCGCGACAGGCCTAGCGACGGCGACCGCCGCATTTACGGCGACCGCCGCGTGAACGCCGCAGGCTAAAAACGGCGCCCGTCGTGTTTTGTCCAGTGGACATTGCCCGTTGGTCGCCGGCGGTAATCGAGGCACGCCGATCTTGCTTTCGGCCGCGTCTTAGGGTTTGGTTGAGGCTCCCAGGTGTTTGACTATAAATAGGAGTGTTTGGGAGAGGGTTTTGAAGCCCTTCCAACCCCGAATCGCTGCCGGATTTCCTTCTCGTCGGAGTTGGTTTTCGCCAGAGTTTGAAGGTCTCGCCGGTGTTGCTTTGGTGTGTTTCCTAAGTGCCTTTGTGAAGCTTTTGGTTAGCCTTGGAGGTTAGAGGGATTAATTCCCGACTCCGCCTTGAGGGATTTAGTTCCCGTGGGATTTAGTTCCCGATTCGACTCTGGGGATTTAGTTCCCGAGTCAACTCTACTTTAGGGATTTAGTTCCCGAGGGATTTAGTTCCCGAGCCGACTTTAGGGATTTAGTTCCCAAGTCAACTCCGTCCATGGATTCAGTTCCCGACGGTATCTCTTTATCCCGATGGATGAGATGATTTAAAAGCCTATAACGTGATGTGGGTTTTTGGAATTAAATAAGATAAAGTGCCCGAGTGCACATAATTAATATACCTTTGGCGAATAGTGCAGCTAGGAAAGCTCGTCTCGACTGTTGATCAGAGTACGTTCTCTTTCCAATCTGGATTCGCTGTAAGCGATGAGGTTGGTTGTGAACCGAAACATCTTAGTCAGTTTTTAAATCGTTATCTGGTTCTGTAAGATCCAGACTTGAATGTAGTACGTTCTCCTTCCGATCTGGATTCGCTGTAAGCGGTGAGGTTGGTGGTGAGCCGAAGCATCTCAGTCAGCTTTTAATCGCTATTGTTTGATGCTGTAAACGTTCCAGATTTGTCATATTTCCTTAAAGACTCATTTCCCTTGGAGTCTCTTTTCGGGTCGATTTCTGTGAAGATTAAGTCTTCCAGAATCTTCTCTTGTGCATACCTCTTGTTGTTATTCCGTGAAAGTGTCGGGTTATGTATCGTCCCTTTGGTTATTATTCGAGGGACAATGATAGTAAACAGTTACGATCACTCGAACCATTCTGCTTTGTACCCTTCCTAGTCTATTCAAGTAGACTAACCCACGAACTTTGTTCTCCGCATGTGGGCTGGTGTCATCCGTTCGATTCGGCACATCAGATAGAGCGAAGATATGAGGAGACTAGATTGACTATGAAGACGACGGTTGTTTTTGGATGTTTTAATAATTGCTTTTAATTAGGTTGAGATCCTTGGGCAGGTGACCATTACGATCACAACCCTTTTTGTAATATCTTTTATAAGTCTTCCGTTGTACTTTGTTTAAACTCTGTGTTTGGCCTATTCGGGATTGGGATGTAATCCCGTAACTAATGTTTCATTTGATTGATGTTTTGATTTGGATACTTTGATCATTATGTATCATTGTATGCCTTAAATTGTATTTAAATCGGTAAAGCCTTGGGTGATCTCGGTAAGGAACACTGGGGTGACTGGCGGTAATACCTTTCCAAATGGGTTAAGATTTGGGGGTGTTACAGTTGTGGTATCAGAGCCAAAGGTTTTAAAACGTGTTTGGGATTTTTATAAATCATTTTTCCATTTTTGAAAATGCTTTAAAAGGGCTCTGAATTTTCAAAGTGAAAAGAATTTCAAAACACCGTTCATAGTCATGTCTTCTGTACAGTCTGATATAGTAAGCTTGCTTCTATGTCTAGAAAGACTAATTCCTTCCCCGTTGCCCCGTTAGATATGGGTGCATTCTGTTCTCTTCAGAGGAACCCGGGAGAAGCCGAGGTGGTTTCGCCATCTCCAGTTAGGCTTGATTCCCAGTTCGCTCGTTGTGAGTTGAGGTTGTAGAACCTAGTAACTCGGTTTGAGTCCATCAATAGAAATTACCAGTTGATCTATTCTAAGTTGATTTTATTACGATAAATATATCAAAATGATATTAATGTGATAAAATCCTTGGAATTTGATCGGTAAACAGATGGTGAACACAAGGAACGTTATCCGTGCTGGTGCTGGGCCGAGTAATGACCCCAGACCAACTGTAGGAAATGTTGGACAAGACGAGCAGGAGTTTGATTCCAACAACCATCCTAGAGGCAATGGTCAAGAGCAGACCAACGCTCCAATGACATTTGATGCTGCAACATTAGAGGTAATTCGGGGAATGGTCATGCAAGCAGTGACTGATATACTGCGACCGAGTATGCCACAGGCACAAGGTGTGCAAATTCCCCCACCGGTTCCCAGATTTGAGGAGCCAGGAAACCGTGTATTCCAGGAGAGTATAGTCAGGACTCGAGACAACTATGATCGTGCTCTGAAGACCATTAATTCCATGAGGCCTGACAACTATAACGGGAAAGGGGAACCAGTCGGGGTGATCCATTGGTTCTCCCACATGGAGCGGTTGTTCCGCAACATTGATTGTACTGAAGCTGAGAAAGTACATATAGCTTCTCTTCAGTTAAAGGAGGATGCTAGTGAGTGGTGGGAGAGTACCGACTTAGCTAATAGCCCTGTTTTGAACTGGGAGATGTTCAAGACAAAGATGACAGACCGTTTCTTCTCTCGTGCTATGAGGGAGGAGAAACACAAGGAGTTCCTATACCCTAAGACTGATGGATTGAAGGTGACTGAGCTGGAAACCAAATTCAATAATTTGCTACAGTATGCTGGACCTGAGATATCCAGTGAGGCACAGAAAATCTGGTATTTCCATGAGTGGATGGGCCCAGATATTAAGCCACTGATGGTGCATCACGGATGCTCGACTTTGGAGCAGTACGTGGATGCAGCCTACAAGTTAGAGGTGACTCTGGAAGAGTCGACCAAGAAGCGTGATAGCCAGAGGCAAGGGGAGAACCAGCCTAAGGCAAGTGGGTTTAAACGTCCCGCTCCACCATCTGATTTTGCCAGATTTGGCCGAGCAAAAACGAATATGACTCAGGATGGGTCTACGCAACGTTCGGGTCAGGGCAATAGCCTGATCCAGTGCTACAACTGTGGTACCTACGGGCACAAGAGTAATGTGTGTCCGAAGGAGGAGAAAACGTGCTATGCCTGTGGAAAGGAAGGACACTTGCAATTATTTTGTCCGCAGAGGAGACAGAAAGGGACTGAGTCACATCAGGGATTTGTTAATCAGAACAACCAACCCAGGTTCAGTCCAATGGAAGCCCCTAGTCCTTCAATGCAGACAACTGCGAGAAACAAGGGGAAAGCCCCGGTGGCTTCAGGAAGCCAAGGTCAACGCCTTTACGTGATGCGTGAGGCGGATGGACCCTATGATCCTAATGCTTAGAGTACTTTGTATCAGCATTACACTTTTGTTAATGTGTTGTTGATGTGGGTGCTATCCAGACTTTCATTTTGGATGGTTGTAAGTTAAGTTGTGTGTGAAACGAGGTTATGAACCTTTTGTTGTAACTCTTCTTATATATGAACCTTTGGTTTATACCAAGTTAATGTTTCGTTGCTTGGTATGGGGTAAGGTCTCGTGTTCGAGACTCACCAACAACCTCTTAGGAGATGACTGCCTATTAATTAGGCGGAGCTACCAAGGATGGGTTGAGATATATGGACAGCGGCTCATGGCAACAGTGGACGCTGGTAATGGCTGGGCCTGGGCTCGGAGCCACTAATGAGTCGTCTGTGAACCATGTAGTGGGCTGGTCCAAGATGGTGACCATGTAGTGGGAACCAATCGTCTGTCGGATTGTCGATTACCATCAATGGTAAGAAATTCAAAGCGATTTGACCTAAATAACCATGTTCCCATATGATAATTATTCTCGGTATGGATTGACGGAAGCGTCATAAGGCAATGATCGACTTCAGTTTTTGTTATTTCTGTGGTTAGAGGATTTACGGGTGTCTTTCCAGAAGATATTCCTGGATACCCCGAATCGTGTCGTGGAGTTTGCAATTGATCTCGAGCCGTGTACCACGCCGATCTCTGAGGCACCGTACCGGATGGATCCTGTTGAGATGCAAGAGTTGAAGAAGCAACTCAAGGATCTTCTTGACAAAAGTTATATAAAGCTGAGTGCATCACCTTAAGTATGAGTGCCCTAGTTTTATTTGTCAAAAAGAAAGATGGACCGTTTCGACTTTGTTTTGACTTTCGAGAGTTGAATAAAGTCACGATCAAGAGCAAGTATATGTTGCCAAGGAGTGATGATCTGTGGATCAACTACATGGAGCAAATTTTTTCTCCAAGATCGACCTGAGATCTGGGTATCATCAGCTCAGGATTCGTGAGGATGATATTCCGAGGATTTCATTTCGGACGAGAGATGGTCACTACGAGATTGTAGTCATGCCATCTAGATCTACGAATGCTCTAGCAGTTTTCATGAACCTAGTGCATCGATGTTTTAGACCAGTACTTGAATAAGTTCATAGTGGTCTTCATCAATGGTATTTTGATATTTTTCCCGAGCAAGGAAGCTCACAGGGAACATCTGCAGATTTCTTTATCGGTCCTTAGACCAAGTCGGCTGCACGCAAAGTGGGCTAAGTGCGATTGTTGGATCTAGAAGTGGCTTTCTTAGGCCATGTGATCAATAAGAATGAGGTTATGGTTATTCCCCAGAAGAGTGAATCAGTAGTTGTTTGGAAGCGGCCTCAGGGTGTGAGCGAGGTGCACAGTTTCCCAGAGCTTGCTGAGCAGTATAGACGGTTCATGGACGGATTTTTCTAAGATCACTCCACCTATGACCAGTCTGTTCCACAAGGTCAACAAGAAGTTGTCTGGGATGACAAGTGCAAGACCAGTTTTCAAGAAGTTGAAACAGTGTCTGACTTATGCACCAGTTTTGGCGTTGTCGGAAAGAATGATGGCTATATGGTCTATAGTTAATGCTTCGAGAAATGGGTTGGGATGTGTCTTTGATGCAGAGGGGCAAGGTTATTGCTTACGCATCTAGACAATTGAAAACCTATGAAGCAAACTAACCAACACATGACCTAGAACTAGCAGCAATAGTGGTTGCATTGGAAACTGAGGTTACTTGGGTGACCCAGAGGTCAGAAGAAGTTTTCCACTAGGAGATTATCCGTTTACATGGCATTCCTAAGACCATTGTATCGGATCGAGATGGCCGATTCATGTCAAGTTTATAGCAAGAACTTCACAAGGCCATGGGAACTGAATTGAGATTCAGCAGCGTTTCATCCTCAGACAGATGGTCAGTCTGAAAAGACTATCTGGACCCTGGAGGATATGCTAAGAAGCATACGTACTCGATCATCCGACTAGCTGGGAAGACAGCCTAAGTCTGATTGAGCTCACGTACGATAATAGCTGACATGCTACGGTCAAGAGGGCTCAGTTCGAAGCTTTGTATGGTCACAAATGTAGATCTCAGATTTGTTGGGTTGAGTACGCCGACAAGATTCTACTTGGACCAGAGTTGGTCGAAAGGACAACTTCGAACATTGCTCTGAGTAGACAGAGGTTGTTGACCGCTCAGAGTCGACAAAAGTTTTACACAGATCAGAAGCGTTAAAGTGTTGAGTTCGAGGTTGGTGGCAAGGTACTTGTGATAGGTGCAATTTAGTGCACCTTAACTAGTGACTTTTGACACATATTAGATGGAGTTTAAGTGGAGAATTAGGCTAAGTCTGTTACTTAGGAGAAGAGTTGGAGTTGTACAGATTGGAGGTTTTGTAGCCTAATGAAGGAAGTTGGAGATGTTGAAGAAGATCTGCTCAGAGCTAAGGGAGAAAACTACCTCGCTTGGTAGTACGTTGGAGCAGATGAAGGATGAAGAAGTTGCCCGCATCACCTCGCGGCACTGTCACCGCCCCGCGGTGAAGATCCTTAGGAGAAGCGCCTCGCGCCAGAAGAAGCCACCGCATCGCGGTGGAGCATTACCGCTTCGCGGTGGAATGAAGACCGCGTGGTTGACGTGTGCTGTTATTTCCTATTTTGATATTTTATACTTTATGTTTTAGTTTTATATTATTTCCTTATATTCGGTTATTAGGTCAACTTCGAGAAACCTATATAAGGTCTTTTCGTTAGTTTTGAAGAACACAGATAGTTACGTTCTTCTTCCTTAATATAATTTCTAGGTTTTTCAAGTAATGGATAGCTAAACATTCTTGTTTCGCTAGACAATTGAAGCACTACAATGAATTGGTTGTGAGATTTCTATTTCCTTGTTCTATATCTTATTAAGTTGGATTGATTCTCTCGATTGAATTGATTATTGATTTATGTTGGTTTACCTAGAGTTGCTAACTAGGTCTGTCGGCATTTATCATATTGCTAGGATTGCATATAGGGGTTCCGAGTGCATATCTAGTGGCAAACACGTTTGTGCGTATAGGGGTTCCGAGCGTATATTTGTGTGTGAGAGTCAATTGCATGTTAAGTAGGGGAGTGAGTACTTGTACGTCTTTCTACTTGCATGTGTCCTATATCCTTGTGTGTATTGCTATTGCTGTGTTGGTGTTAAAGTACGCTGACAACTGTGAGAATCAGTTGTGCTTTATCATTGGCATAGTAATAAGTCTATCGACAACTGTGAGAATCGATAGTATTCACGATCAGGGTGTGAACAATGATAAGATAATAAAAGAACTTGGAAAGATAGTTTTCAGTGATCAACCGATTGCATTGTGGTGTGGATATTTGTCTGGTGGAATACTTTCTCTCATCATATTTCATCTCTTGTCATTAATTGCATGTTTGTTTACGTTACGATTATTCTAGACAAAACCCCCTGTTACTTGTTGATCATACATAATTGCGTACAGATAACCGACTCCCTGTGGGATCGACCTTGACTTACTTGCTATACTCTTTAGTAGGTGAATTGAGATTATTTTGACAGGAAAACGACACCGGTTTCCGGCCTCGTCAAATTTGGCGCCGTTGCCGGGGAGTCAAATTTTATGTTTGTGATTATTTGTGATTGACTGCCGTGTGGATCTATCTTACGATCCACACTTTTACTACTGATTCGCTACTTGTTGAAGTTCTTACAGAGACAGGTACGAATGGCGCAAACACTCCGCCAATGGACTGAACAGAATCTGGTACAGCAGCCCTTGGCTATGACTATTCCACCCCTGGCTGACGAGGTCAAGTTTGAGCTTAAACCAGGAGCAATTCGGTTGCTACCAAAATATTATGGAAGAAGTGGAGAGGATCCCATTCTCCATCTGAACAAGTTCCACACCATTCTGATGAGCATTAAGCCCACCGATGTCACGGATGACCAGATCAAAATGAGAGCCTTTGGGTTCACTCTAAAGGATGAGGCTGAAGATTGGTACTATCATCTACCTGGAGGGAGTATAGACTCCTGGACTAAGATGCACAAGGTTTTCCTTGCCCGTTATTTTCCCGCTCAGATGGAAAACGCTTTGAAAAGGGAGATCACAAGCATCGAACAAGGCGAAGATGAGGTACTCCATGACTATTGTCAGCGGTTTGATCGACTCTGCACGAGTTGCCCATTCCACGGTTTTGATACGAAGTCTCTGGTGCTTTATGTTTACAACGGGCTGAATGACATTGAACGAAGAATGATTGATGCCTCTTGTGGTGGTAGCATCCTCAATCTGACTCCGGATGTCGCCATGGCCACGCTTAAAGAGATGGCTGAAGGTACAAGGGAATATTCTGAACCCCCGAGAACCATGCTAGTTGGTGCCATCAGCTCCCATGACTCGCATATATCACAAGAGATTGCTTCTTTGAGGGAAGTAATTGTGGGGATGGGAAGGCAAACCACAGATACCACCACTGCTGAAGTCTGTGCTGCTGAGAGCTACGAGCCCATTGAAACATGACAACTTTGCATTGATGATCCACCAACTTCTCACAGCCCCTCTTCGACCACAGCGATTCTCCATACCCTAACCCAACACTTTGCAACACATGTGGAGAAAACTGAGACTACTTTCCAGCGGATAGAAGAGTTCATGACCGACTTGAAGGATGTGGTCATTGAGCTACGAAAAGAGAGAAGGCAAGATGCTGCAAATGCAGTAACCCTACGAAGTGGCAAGGAACTACATGTCGCCCCTATTGCTGATCAGGACGACAGAGCTGAGATTGAGATTGCTGAAGAGTCAGTATCACCGCCCCGCGGTAGTTCTCACCGCAACGAGGTGGTAGCTCCCAGTGTTCCTACACCATTATCACCGCCTCGCGGCGACCCTCACCGCCCCGCGTTGAACTCACCGCCCCGCGGTGAAAGCCCATAACTCGTAGATCTTCCTGACGCGGAGGTGGATACCTATGTACGGCCCAACTTTCCTCCTCTTGGATCTGAGAAACCACTTGCACCCTTTCCAGAAGCACTCAAGGAAAGGAGAGTTATTGATGACAAGGATCTCTTTGATACTTTCAGTAAGTGTGAGGTGAATATCCCACTCCTCAATCTTGTCAAGAGTGTACCAAAGTACGCTAAATTCCTGAAGGAGCTATGCACAGTAAAGAGGAATCAGAAGCTGAAAGGAAAGGAGAAAGTCAAGGTCAGCGAACGCGTCTCTGCTGTATTCCAGTGCTTGCCAAAGAAATGCGGAGATCCAGGCATGTGGAGCATTCCTTGCACCATCGGGAACACTAGGTTTGAGAAAGCTATGCTTGATCTAGGCGCCTCCATCAATGTGCTGCCCTACTCTCTCTATGAATCCCTCAGACTTGGACCTCTGCAGGAAACAGGTATTGTGATTCAATTGGCTGACTGATCTAGTGTCTATCCTAGGGGAGTCATAGGAGATGTCCTTGTTATGGTCGATAAGTTGATATTCCTTGCAGATTTTTATGTCTTAGATATGGAAACAAATGCAAAGGCAACTCCTATACTGTTAGGTAGGCCATTTTTGAAAACTTCTAAGACTAAGCTTGATTTGCAAAGTGGGACACTTTCCATGGAATTCGATGGGGAGAGGGTAGAATATAATATCTATGAAGCAATGAAATACCCCAAAGAAGACCATTCTCTGTGTTCCATTGATGTGATCAATTCCATTGTGCAGGAGGTCTTTGATATTTCTGGTTCTGACGAGTTGATGTCTATTGTTGAAAATAACTTGGATTCCTCCTATGAGGAATATTCTTTACCCTCTAACATGCAGGAAGCCATCGCTCATCTAGACACTCATGGTAAGTACTCTACAGATCCTTTGGGCATTGGCCCCATCTTACTAAACCCGAGTGAAAGGCTCGTTCCTTCTGTTGAACAGGCCCCAGAGATCGAATTGAAGCCGCTGCCGGACCATCTCAAGTACGCTTTTCTTGGAGCCAAAGACACTTTGCCAGTCATTGTGTCCAGCAAGCTCTCTGCAGATCAAGAGATGAAGCTTTTGGACGTGCTCAGGGAGCACAAAACCGCTATTGGATGGACCATTGCAGACATAAAAGGGATAAGTCCCTCGACTTGTATGCATCGGATTTTACTTGAGGACGGAGCTAAACCGTCTAGGCAGCCACAGAGACGGCTAAATCCTCCAATGATGGAAGTGGTGAAGAAAGAAGTGCTCAAACTCCTCAAAGCTGATATGATCTTCCCTATTTCGGATAGCCAATGGGTAAGTCCAACCCAGGTTGTCCCTAAGAAAGGAGGGATTACTATAGTGGAGAATCAAGATGGAGAACTAGTCCCCACCAGGACTACCACAAGATGGAGGGTATGCATTGATTACCGTAAGCTGAATGTGGTAACTCGGAAGGATTATTTTCCCCTGCCCTTCATTGATCAAATGCTAGAATGCCTTGCTGGGCGACCCTACTATTGCTTCCTGGACGGATATTCAGGATATTTCCAGGTGGCCATTGCACCAGAGGACCAAGAGAAAACCACTTTTACATGTCCCTTTGGCACTTTTGCATACCGCAGAATGCCATTCGGATTGTGTAACGCACCCGGTACATTTCAACGATGTATGGTTAGTATCTTCTCTGACTATGTTGAGAAATTCATTGAGGTATTTATGGATGATTTCACGGTGCATGGCACTAGCTTTGATTCATGTTTAGACCATTTGGCACTTGTGCTTAAAAGATGTGTTGACACCAATTTGGTTTTAAATTTTGAAAAATGTCATTTTATGGTGGAACAAGGAATAGTCTTGGGTCATATTGTTTCTGCTAGGGGTATTGAGGTCGATAAGGCAAAGATTGATGTAATTCAGTCTTTGCCTTATCCTACTAATGTGCGTGAAGTGCGTTCCTTCTTAGGTCATGCAGGTTTCTACCGCAGATTTATTAAGGACTTCTCGAAGATATCTTCACCCCTCTGCGAGCTTTTGAAGAAGGAAGTGACCTACGTATTCACAGATGAGTGCAAGAAAGTGTTTGACTGCCTGAGAGAACGCCTGACAAGCGCACCCATTATTCAGGCACCTGACTGGTCTCGCCCATTTGAGATCATGTGTGATGCCAGCGACTATGCAGTCAGAGCAGTTCTAGGACCTAAAGTGGGACGGGCATCCCACGTGATTCATTACGCATCCATGACTCTGAATGGAGCCCAGAGGAACTACTCCACCACTGAGAAAGAGATGTTGGCTGTCGTTTTTGCCTTGGAAAAGTTTAGGCAATACCTCCTGGGAGTCAAGGTGATTATCTACACAGATCACGCTGCTCTTCGTTACCTAATGACGAAGAAAGAAACAAAGCCAAGATTAATCCGATGGGTTCTCCTCCTTACTGAATTTGATGTGGAAATCCGTGACAAGAAGGGAGCAGAGAATCTCGTAGCGGATCACCTAAGCAGACTCGTCCATGAGGAAGATAAACCTAGAGAACAGAGCCCCATACACGGCACCTTCCCAGATGATACACTGTTCATACTCGAAGGCAGTTCAGAGAACACGCACCGCCCCGCGGTTCCCACCACCGCGACCCGGCGAGCTGTATACAGTATGCAGTTGGAGAAACTACCGCCCCGCGGTGATGACCACCGCGACGCGGCGATTAGATTACTTGAGAGCAAGGAAAGCTCACCGCGACCCCAAAGCACATCACCGCCCCGCGGTCTTATTTCTGGGATCACACTTTGCCCTGGCAATCTTGTTGACGTCCCTTTTCAGATAGCTATGGATCTCTTCGGAATCCAATCTTACAGACCATGGTATGCAGACATAGTCAATTATCTGGTTCGAGAAGAATTTCCCCCGGACTACACCAGAGACCAAAAAGTAAAGATACAGAGAGAAACTCGCCACTATGTCTGGGATGATCCCTATCTGTGGAAGCATTGCGTCGATCAGGTTGTGCGCCGATGTCTCCCAGACAATGAGGTACAATCTGTCCTTAACTTCTGCCATTCTGAGGCATGTGGAGGTCATTTTGGAGCAAACAGGACTGCTAGGAAAGTATTGGAAGTAGGATTTTATTGGCCACGCCTCTTTAGGGATGCTCATGTCTTCTGTAAAGCATGCGACCGATGCCAACGGGTCGGCAACATCACCAGAAGGAACGAAATGACACAGTCATCACTGATTTTCTGTGAAGTCTTTGACGTCTGGGGCATGGATTTTATGGGACCCTTTCCTAACTCTCATGGGAATCTATATATATTACTGGCAGTGGACTACGTTTCCAAGTGGGTGGAAGCAAAGGCCACCAGGACTGATGATTCCAAAGTTGTGGCAAGTTTCATCAAGGAGAACATTTTCTCAAGATTTGGAGTACCCAAAGCTTTAATCAGCGACAGGGGAACCCATTTCTGCAATAAGACGGTGACTGCCCTGCTGAAGAAATATCATGTCACTCAGAGAATCTCCATGGCCTACCACCCTCAGACTAATGGGCAAGCTGAGAACTCCAACAGAGTGATCAAGACCATACTGGAGAAGACAGTAGCAGCTCACCGGAGAGACTGGAGCGCCAAGCTCAATGATGCGCTGTGGGCATACCGTACAACCTTCAAGACGCCGATAGGGATGTCCCCGTTCCGGCTGGTATATGGAAAAGCTTGTCACCTACCCGTCGAACTTGAACACAAAGCGTGGTGGGCAATAAAGAAGTGCAACCTGCAACTGGATGAAGCAGGTGAATTCCGTAAGCTACAAATGCAAGAACTTGAGGAATTACGCCTTGATGCTTATGAAAACTCAGTCATCTACAAGGAGAAGACCAAGCAGTGGCACGACAAGCACATTCTGCGGAAAGACTTCAAGCCAAGAGATAAAGTTCTTCTATTCCAATCCCGGCTTAAGCTCTTTGCTGGAAAGCTGAAATCAAAGTGGTAAGGCCCGTATGAAATCGCTGAGGTGTACCCCCATGGGGCCGTAGAGCTGATCAACCCCAAGACCGGCATCACTTTCAAGGTGAACGGCCACAGATGCAAGCCTTACTACGAGGGGTTCGATCCAATCCAGGATGAGGCACTACTCGAGAACCCTGACGCTGAAGCAGGATGAGCCACAACCCACGTCGAGCCAACGACGTAAACCAAGGCGCTGTCCGGGAGGCAACCCGGGTTAGTTCTTTTCCTTTCTTTTTCTTAGATTAATTTCGTAGTTTATTTTGCTTTGTTTCGTTCGCCTGTTACTCACATTTCAGGTACGAAAGTAAATCCGAGATGAGACTTGGTACCCAGCGTATCCCACCGCCCCGCGTCGCCAATTTACAGCATCGCGGTGGATTCCACCGCCCCGCGGTGGACCTCTGGTATAATTTCTCAACTCTAAAAAAAATAAAAATAAAAATGCAAGGCATAAAGGGCCCCGGAAAAACCTTAAACGGGTGAGTAATATTTTTATGCCTTGAGTTGGATACGAAGGATTTGACGGTGTCAGTTTAAAACCGCGGCTCGGTCCCACTTTCCCCATTTAACCCCTCATTACTTCTCCCGCCAAACCCTAATCCCCCTTTTATCCCTTCTTCTTCCCCGTTTCTCTCTCTTTGTCGTGCCCTAACCCCCCCCCAAAATTCTCCATCGCCTCGCTTTCACCCACCTCCGCCGGGCTATCCTTAGTATCCACGTTCCCAGTGAGTGTGTTTCTCTCTTCCCTATTTGCTTTGTCTTCTTTTTACATTGAGGACAATGTGTCATTCAAGTGTGGGGAGGGATTTAGACTCACTGTCTATCTTAGCTAGTGTACAGTTTTTAATTCATGAATTTTCGTACTTGCATTTATTTCTAAAAAAAAAAAGCCATAAAATGTTGAAAAGGCAATCAAAAATCCTGGGATGAGTCGAAAACCCAAAAGGGCGGCTCAGGCAACAAGCAGGTAGTCCGACTGGTAATAGACCAGGGCAAGAGTGGACTGGAGTGATGTGAGTATATGTGAGACTTCCAGTAAAATGAAATGAGTGGCTTGGTGAAAACCCGAAAGGGCGCCTTGGCAAGATGAGTGAAAAAGAAAAAAGAGTGAGTTTAGGATTTCTCTTACCTATTGGCGAGGCGTCATAAGAAGGGCGACATAGAAGGATTGTCGGGTAGGCCACTTTGGAGCGATAAGGAGTTGGACTGAAGCTAGGATTAGAGTTCTCTCGCATCATTCGTTTTGGTTGTTTGGAGTGTTGGTTGTTGAGTTGTTGTGGTTATTAGTGTCTTATATTGTCACACTTCCTGAGACCTTGATTTTGCTGGATTGGAGTATGATGGAGCTAATTTACTCGGGACGAGTAAAGGTCTAAGTGTGGGGATATTTGATAGGTGCAATTTAGTGCACCTTAACTAGTGACTTTTGACACATATTAGATGGAGTTTAAGTGGAGAATTAGGCTAAGTCTGTTACTTAGGAGAAGAGTTGGAGTTGTACAGACTTGGAGGTTTTGTAGCCTAATGAAGGAAGTTGGAGATGTTGAAGAAGATCTGCTCAGAGCTAAGGGAGAAAACTACCTCGCTTGGTAGTACGTTGGAGCAGATGAAGGATGAAGAAGTTGCCCGCATCGCCCCGCGGCACTGTCACCGCCCCGCGGTGAAGATCCTTAGGAGAAGCGCCTCGCGCCAGAAGAAGCCACCGCATCGCGGTGGAGCATTACCGCTTCGCGGTGGAATGAAGACCGCGTGGCTGACGTGTGTTGTTATTTCCTATTTTGATATTTTATACTTTATGTTTTAGTTTTATATTATTTCCTTATATTCGGTTATTAGGTCAACTTCGAGAAACCTATATAAGGTCTTTTCGTTAGTTTTGAAGAACACAGATAGTTACGTTCTTCTTCCTTAATATAATTTCTAGGTTTTTCAAGTAATGGATAGCTAAACATTCTTGTTTCGCTAGACGATTGAAGCACTACAATGAATTGGTTGTGAGATTTCTATTTCCTTGTTCTATATCTTATTAAGTTGGATTGATTCTCTCGATTGAATTGATTATTGATTTATGTTGGTTTACCTAGAGTTGCTAACTAGGTCTGTCGACATTTATCATATTGCTAGGATTGCATATAGGGGTTCCGAGTGCATATCTAGTGGCAAACACGTTTGTGCGTATAGGGGTTCCGAGCGTATATTTGTGTGTGAGAGTCAATTGCATGTTAAGTAGGGGAGTGAGTACTTGTACGTCTTTCTACTTGCATGTGTCCTATATCCTTGTGTGTATTGCTATTGCTGTGTTGGTGTTAAAGTACGCTGACAACTGTGAGAATCAGTTGTGCTTTATCATTGGCATAGTAATAAGTCTATCGACAACTGTGAGAATCGATAGTATTCACGATCAGGATGGGAACAATGATAAGATAGTAAAAGAACTTGGAAAGATAGTTTTCAGTGATCAACCCATTGCATTGTGGTGTGGATATTTGTTTGGTGGAATACTTTCTCTCATCATATTTCATCTCTTGTCATTAATTGCATGTTTGTTTACGTTACGATTATTCTAGACAAAACCCCCCGTTACTTGTTGATCATACATAATTGTGTACAGATAACCGACTCCTTGTGGGATCGACCTTGACTTACTTGCTATACTCTTTAGTAGGTGAATTGAGATTATTTTGACAGGAAAACGACACCGGTTTCCGGCCTCGTCAACTTGTCATAGTATCGCCACCCAAGGATGTTTTCAGGTTTGGTAAGCGTGGGAAGCTTAACCCTCACTACATGGGACCATTCAAGATTCTGGATAGAGTAAGATCTCTAACGTACCATTTGGCATTGTCGCCATCGGCGTACCCAGTGTATAATGTGTTCCACGTATCATTGCTAAGGATATTCGTGCCAAGATGAGTCTCGTAGACTGAGCTATAAGGACGTCGAGATTCAGGCAAATGGTACTTGAGAGGAGATGTCAGTGTGCATTCTCGAACACCGTGTGAAGCGACTGTGCAACAAGATCGTACTGTTGGTACGAGTTCTGTGGTCCAGGTCTGGGACTGAGGAAGTTACTTGGGAAACCGAGGCATAAATGCTCAGACACTTTCCCGAGTTATTTTTCGGCCAAGTTTCGGGGTCGAAACTTCTTTTAAGGGGGAGGTGATGTAATACCCCGTATTTTTGTAAGGTTATTTTGGGAATTTTGGAATTTTCCCGAGTACGCGTTGTGTACGTCGGATTTAATACAGAGAGTTTGAGACATTCTGTAATGTGCTCTGTATCTGTAATATTTTTCTCAGTGAAATAATATACAGACAAGGTGCCTTAGATTTTAATTATCGTTCGTGTACGATAATTTTTATCCCGGTTTAACGCCAGGTTCGTTCAAAGCTGAATGGGCGGGAAAAGGGAGAAACGGCGACCGCCGTTCAGAAACGGCGACCGCTGTGGTTGGGCCCGAGGAGTCAGCGTGTCAGCTTCTAGCTGGCCGAGACAGGCCTAGCGACGGCAACCGCCGCATTTACGGCGACCGCCGCGTGGCCGCCGCAGGCTAAAAACGGCGCCCGCCGTGTTTTGTCCAGTGGACATTGCCCGTTGGTCGCCGACGGTAATCGAGGCGCGCCGATCTTGCTTTCGCCCGCGTCTTAGGGTTTGGTTGAGGCTCCCAGGTGTTTGACTATAAATATGAGTGTTTGGGAGAGGGTTTTGAAGCCCTTCCAACCCCGAATCGCTTCCGGATTTCCTTCTCGTCGGAGTTGGTTTTCGCCGGAGTTTGAAGGTCTCGCCGGTGTTGCTTTGGTGTGTTTCCTGAGTGCCTTTGTGAAGCTTTTGGTTAGCCTTGGAGGTTAGAAGCCAAAGCAAGTCGAACGAGGCCGAACCGCTCGTGTTTTGGGATGAGATTTCTCTCGTCTCTATCGACCGTGTTCTTCACGGCGACCGCCGTGATGAATGCGGCGACCGCCGCCAAGAACGGCGACCGCCGCCAGTGCCCAGAATGCCTTCGTGGCTTTGGCTTGGTTGGTTGTCATCGTGGCGTCTTTCCTTCCGTGTTCTTTTGCCGTGTTTAGATTCGTACTGTTTATGTCGGATCTAACTTAGGGTTCCTTTTATGGGTCGACTCGAAGGTTGTTGTGCTGTCGGATCTATACCCGTGTCGAGCCGGAATCCAGTTGTCGTCTTTAGACTATTCTGCGGATTAAGGCAAGTGGCGGTTCGCTCTTGCTCATCGTTCCATATTTACATTAATTATCAGTTGTTTATCTGAGTAATTAATTTGGAATGATTACTGTGTTTGTCTGGAAATGGTTTTATAAACTGTTTTGGAAAATCATATAATAGGTTGTATATCTGTTAGAGCAACGCTATTACATATATATATGTGATTAATACAGATATTATTATAGGTTGTATATTGTTAGAACAACGCTATTTTATCTGTAACTGGCCATGAGGGCATTGATGTGAATTATTACTGTGTTGAACTGTTTAGTTAGCATGAGTATTCGTAGGAACGCTACTGTGTATCTCATTGCGAGTGCTAGTCGTTTCTTGATAACCTGGTGGTTAGGATTTAGTTCCTACCATCCTTCTCTAATGCCGTTTGTAGGGATTTAGTTCCCGACTCCGCCTTGATGGATTTAGTTCCCGATTCGACTCTTGGGATTTAGTTCCCGAGTCAACTCTACTTTAGGGATTTAGTTCCCGAGGGATTTAGTTCCCAAGCCGACTTTAGGGATTTAGTTCCCGAGTCAACTCCGTCCATGGATTTAGTTCCCGACGGTATCTCTTTATCCCGATGGATGAGATGATTTAAAAGCCTATAACGTGATGTGGGTTTTTGGAATTAAATAAGATAAAGTGCCCGAGTGCACATAATTAATATACCTTTGGCGAATAGTGCAGCTAGGAAAGCTCGTCTCGACTGTTGATCAGAGTACGTTCTCTTTCCAATCTGGATTCGCTATAAGCGATGAGGTTGGTTGTGAATCGAAACATCTTAGTCAGTTTTTAAATCGTTATCTGGTTCTGTAAGATCCAGACTTGAATGTAGTACGTTCTCCTTCCGATCTGGATTCGCTGTAAGCGGTGAGGTTGGTGGTGAGCCGAAGCATCTCAGTCAGCTTTTAATCGCTGTTGTTTGATGCTGTAAACGTTCCAGATTTGTCATATTTCCTTAAAGACTCATTTCCCTTGGAGTCTCTTTTCGGGTCGATTTCTGTGAAGATTAAGTCTTCCAGAATCTTCTCTTGTGCATACCTCTTGTTGTTATTCCGTGAAAGTGTCGGGTTATGTATCGTCCCTTTGGTTATTATTCGAGGGACAATGATAGTAAACGGTTACGATCACTCGAACCATTCTGCTTTGTACCCTTGCTAGTCTATTCAAGTAGACTAACCCACGAACTTTGTTCTCCGCATGTGGGCTGGTGTCATCCGTTCGATTCGGCACATCAGATAGAGCGAAGATATGAGGAGACTAGATTGACTATGAAGACGACGGTTGTTTTTGGATGTTTTAATAATTGCTTTTAATCAGGTTGAGATCCTTGGGCAGGTGACCATTACGATCACAACCCTTTTTGTAATATCTTTTATAAGTCTTCCGTTGTACTTTGTTTAAACTCTGTGTTTGGCCTATTTGGGATTGGGATGTAATCCCGTAACTCATGTTTCATTTGATTGATGTTTTGATTTGGATACTTTGATCATTATGTATCATTGTATGCCTTAAATTGTATTTAAACCGGTAAAGCCTTGGGTGATCTCGGTAAGGAACACTGGGGTGACTGGCGGTAATACATTTCCAAATGGGTTAAGATTTGGGGGTGTTACAGATATAACATCCCAAAGTCACACCAGGCTTTTCCAGTTGATGTAAACCAACAAACCACAGTTATAATACCAAATATTACAACTTTCATTAAAACCAAAGTCTCGGGAATACAATAATTTCCAAATCCATCAAAATACAAGATCAGAATTATTACAGCGGAAGTATTAACATAAATAACACAGCGGAAGTCTTAAAACAAAATAGTTCATCAAAACACCGTCCATCCTCATAGTTGCTCTAGCCTTCTCGGATCCTCAATTTATCTGATGTGCCGAATCGAACGGATGACACCAGCCAACCATGCAAGAGAATAATTACGGTTGGTTAGTCTAATGAAAGACTATGCAAGGGAATAAAGCAGAGTGGTTCGAAGCAGTCGTATTAGGTTAGACTCATCGCTTCTCGAATAATAACCGATGACGATAGTCAACCATCATACTCCTACTGAAATAACAAGAGGTATGCACAAGAGAAGATTCTGGAGACCGAGTCTCACATCAATCAATCCCAAAAGAAGACTCTAAATGAAATGAGCCTTATAGGAAGCATGACAAATGTTGGGGAACATTAATTTAATTACACGAAATCACAGAATCACAATATCGCATTTGAGCGACTAAAAGTTAAGACGAGCTTTCCTAGCTGCACTAGCGCCTAGCTGCACTACTCGCCCAAGGTATATTTATTGTGTGCGACAAAGGCACTTATCTGATTTAATTCCAAAACCACATCACGTTATAAGCTTTTAGATATATGTTTCATCATGAGGGACATATATCGAAGGAATGGCCCTCACAGGGTCCAAACCTAAATCCACATCACGGTTGGTCATGACCAGAAGTTTGGCATAGGGTCTTGATCGCCCTGTTATTTGCCAGTTATAAAGAAACGAATGGACATCGCAAGGTCCAAGCGTTCCTACGAATACTCGTGCTAACTAACAGTTCAGCACAGTAATAGTCCACATCAAAGCCAACATGGCCCACATCATAAACATATATCTATACTAGCGTCGTTCTAGCAGATATACAACCTAGTATAATATCATATACTAATCACACATATATAATAGCGTTGATTCTAGCAGAAATACAACCTATTAATATCATCTTTTAATCATTTTATCATTTTAACAAAAATATTCCCAACATAAACAAGAAATCATCCCAAATTAATTAACAATAAACAATTGATAATTAAAGGAAGTATGGAATGATGAGCAAGAACGAACCGCCACTTGCCTTAGATCCGACGAGTTCGAACAAAGCTTAGAAATGTCGAGTTCCTGGATCTGAAATTGGGGCAGATCTTGGATAATAAATCCCTAAGAAATGACCCATAACGAGACCCTAAGTTAGATTCAATATCCTCATAATTGAATCTAAAAGAATAGGAAAAGAATCAAAGGAATCGAGCCTCGCCCAAAGCCAAGCACCCACGAACACACACTCGGACAAGGCTCGTCGCGGGTGCGGTGGGAGCTTGCCGCGGGTGTGGTGGACAGACAGTGGCGAGCTCTCGCGACATTGCATCAATGGAGAAACTCACCAAATCGCTTCGTTTGCTTTCGGTTTGATTATGGTTCGATCTCCCAACACCTTAGACCTTCAATTACCACTAGAGGTACCCTTCTGAACTCAAGGAACACTCCGATGAGAGCTTGGAACAAGCTGGAAATGGTGAAAACAGAGGAAAAACAGAGGAGACAGGGGAAGGAGATGAAGAGCTTCTTCATCCTCTGATCCGACCCCTTTTATAGTCCAAATCCGAGTTTCCTCAAAGGGAACAAGCAAGGGGACAACCGGGAACAAGGGGGCAAGGAAAAGAGCCCACTTGGCCGTCCACTTGGCTGCTCAAACGGCCGTGTCAGACCGGCCTTATCGCGAAGACGACTACCCCTATTTTCTGGCCCTTGCCGCGGGTGCGGTGAAGTCCTGCCGCGGGGTGCGGTAAAGGCTAAAATGCTTTCGTCTTATCCGATTCACCTTGGGTTAAATTTCCTTAACCCCGGGTTAAATATATTCGTACACTAACGACAAATTAACCCCGAAAACAGTTCAACTGTATTTTATATTACTAAGAAAAATATTACAGAGTTCAAACAATATACAGAATGTCCGAAACTCTCTAAAATTAATCCGACTAGTAATACGGGAGTTGGAAAAATTCCAAAAATATCCTTATAAAATGAGGGATATTACATTACCTTCCCCTTAAAAGAAGTTTCGACCCCGAAACTTGGCTATTCTAGGCCGAAAATAACTCGGGAAAGCGTCTAAGCATATCCTCTTCAGTCTCCCAAGTAACCTCCTCGGTTCCTGACTTGGACCACAAAATTCGTACCAACGGTACCACCTTGTTGCGCAATTGCTTCACACGGCGCTCAAGAATTCGCACGGGTATCTCCTCGTAGGTACCATTTGCCTGGACTCGATGTCTTCATAACTCAGCACATGAGATTCATCTGGCACATACTTCCTTAACAAGGATATGTGGAACAAGTTGTGCACTGGATGTGCCGATGGCGGCAATGCCAAACGGTACGCTAGAGATCCCACCCTATCAAGGATCTCAAATGGTCCCACGTAGCGAGGGTTAAGCTTTCCACGCTTACCAAATCTGAATACACCTTTGGTCGGTGACACCTTTACAAACACTTTATCACCAACCTCAAACTCAACATTCCTACGCTTCGGATCAGCGTAAGACTTTTGTCGACTCTGGGCCGTCAACATCCTTTGTCTTATCAAAGCAATGTCCGAGGCAGTCCATTCGACTAGCTCTGGTCCGAGCAGAATCTTGTCGGCATTCTCATCCCAACAAATCGGAGATCTGCACTTTCGACCGTACAAAGCCTCGAATGGAGCCATCTTGATAGTAGCATGCCAGCTATTGTTGTAGGTGAACTCAATCAGACTCAGGTTGTCTTCCCAGCTAGTCAAACGATCGAGTACACAAGCTCTTAGCAAATCCTCCAAGGTCTGGATGGTCCTCTCAGACTGTCCATCAGTTTGAGGATGAAACAAAGTACTGAACCTTAACTCGGTTCCCATAGCCTTGCGCAATTCCTTCCAGAATCTAGACATGAATCGGCCATCACGATCTGATACAATGGTCTTCAGAGCACCATGCAAACGGATAACCTCGTGTAAAAACACTTCTGACAGCTTCTGGGTTCCCCACGTTGTCTTGATAGCCACGAAATGAGCACTCTTCGTGAGCCTATCAACGATAACCCATATAGAATCTTTCTGACTTCGAGTCTTAGGCAACCCTGTGACGAAATCCATTGCAATGTCCTCCCACTTCCATTCTGGAACTGGAAGAGGTAGCAATTCTCCACCAGGTCTTCGGTGTTCAATCTTGACCTTCTGACAAGTCAAGCATTTTGCCACAAACTCTGCCACATCCCACTTCATATTGGGCCACCAGAACTTCATTCTGAGGTCCCTGTACATCTTGCTAGAGCCTGGATGTATAGAATAGGCTGACGAATGGGCTTCCCTCATCACTAATTGGCGAAGACCATCTACGTCAGGCACACAAATCCGGTCCCGAAACCAGAGTGATCCATCTTCCTGAATCATGAAGCCGGGAGCTTTCCCGTCCATCACTTCGCTACTTAGCTTTACCAAGATCACATCATCGACCTGCTTCTCTCTGATTTGATCAAGAGGCATAGCTTGAATCTCGAGCATACTCAGGTATCCACGACGTTGATCGTACAAGACTTCGATCTCGCACAATTCTTGGTTCAGCTTGGTCTGAGCGACAAGCAAAGCCACTACAATCCGGTGTGGCGTCTTCCGGCTCAATGCATCAGCTACTACATTAGCCTTGCCCGGATGATACAGCAATTCGATGTCGTAGTCTTTGAGTAGCTCTAACCAACGTCGTTGTCTCATATTCAGCTCCTTCTGAGTAAATATGTATTTGAGACTCTTGTGATCAGTGAAGACTTGGCATCTCACACCATAGAGATAGTGCCTCCAAATCTTTAGCGCAAACACCACTGCTGCTAACTCCAGATCATGCGTCGGATAGTTTTCTTCATAAGTTTTCAGCTGTCTTGATGCATAAGCAATCACCTTGCCTTTCTGCATCAACACATATCCCAATCCATTTTTCGAAGCATCACTATAGACCGCATAATCGTCATTTCCTTTCGGCAGTGTCAAAACTGGTGTTGAGGTCAGACATTGCTTCAACTTTTGAAAACTAGCCTCACACTTGTCATTCCAGACAAACGTCTTGTGGACCTTGCGGAGCAGACCGGTCATAGGTAGAGCGATCTTAGAAAATCCCTCTACGAACCGTCTGTAGTATCCCGCAAGTCCTAGGAAGCTATGCACCTCCTTCACGTTCTGATGCCGCTTCCAATTAGCTACTGCTTCAATTTTCTGGGGATCAACCATCACCCCATTCTCATTGATCACGTAGCCTAAGAAAGCCACTTCCTTGATCCAAAAGTCGCACTTAGACAATTTCGCATATAGTTGATTTTGTCTAAGGACTGATAAAATAATCCGTAGGTGTTCCTCATGAGCTTCCACGCTCGGGGAGTAGATCAAAATGTCATCGATGAAGACCACCACGAACTTATCCAAGTACTGGTGAAAACATCGGTTCATCAGATCCATGAAGACTGCTGGAGCATTGGTAAGTCCAAATGGCATGACTACGAACTCGTAGTGACCATATCTCGTTCGGAATGCAGTCCTCAGAATATCTTCCTCACGAATCCTGAGCTGATGATAACCAGATCTCAGGTCGATCTTGGAAAAGACTTTTGCTCCATGTAGTTGATCCAACAGATCATCAATCCTTGGCAAAGGATATTTGTTCTTGATCCTGACTTTATTCAACTCACGATAGTCGATACAAAGTCGAAACGATCCATCCTTCTTCTTGACAAATAACACCGGAGCACCCCAAGGAGATGCGCTCGGCCTTACATAACCTTTTTCGAGAAGATCTTCAAGTTGCTTCTTCAACTCTTTCATCTCTGCAGGAGCCATCCGGTACGGTGCTTTAGAAATCGGTGCGGTACCAGGCTCGAGATCGATAGAAAATTCCACGTCACGCTTCGGGGGTAATCCAGGAATCTCTTCCGGAAAAACATCAGGGAATTCATTAATCACGGGAATATCAAGAATTGTTGGTTCATCTTTCATGGGCGTTTCCAGGTAGCAAAGGTACCCGACACAACCTTGCCGAAGTAGCTTAAACGCAACCATCGCATTGATAAGCCTGCCGTTATCAGCGTCATTCCGACCCTTGAACTTGCACACACACTGGCCCCCAGATGACACCGTTACAGTCCTTGAACTAAAGTCGATCACCGCCCCACGACGTGTCAGCCGTTCCATACCGAGAATAATGTCGTATGGAGCCATAGCAATGCAGATCAAATCTGCCTCAAACTTCTTACCCTGAATGGTAATCGGAAATTCTGACAAACGCTTGGTGCCCACTAAATGGTCACCATTAGGAAGATTCACAACGAAAGGTTCACAAACCTCATTGCAGACTAAACCTAACTTACTAACACAATTCTCTGAAATAAAGGAATGGGTAGCACCCGAATCAAACAGTATGCACACTGAAGTAGAACGAAGGTGAAGAGTACCTTGAGCAACTGGAGCATTAGGTCCGTCAGCCTCATGCATCTCGTACATGCGCTGACCCTGACCTCCTGAAGCAGCTGGGGCTTTGCCTTTGTTCTATGCAGTCGTCTGCATCGAAGGACTAGGAGTCTCCGTTGGTTTGAACCTAGGTCGGTTGTTCTGGTTAACAGACCCTTGCTGTGACTCTGTTCCCTTCTGCTTTCCCTGTCGACAGAACTTCTGCATATGCCCTTCCTTCCCACAACCAAAACACGTCTTCTTTTCCTTCAGACACACAAAGTTTTTGTGCCCAGCTGTACCACAATTGTGACATTGGATCAGACTCTTGCCCTGACCTGATTGTTGTGTTGACCCTCCTTGAGTCATCTCTGTCCTTTCTTTGCCGGACTTGTCGAAGTTGGATGGCGGCGCAGGACGTTTAAATCCACTTGCCTGAGATTGATTTTGCATCGACCTCTGGCGATTCCGTCTCTTGGTTGACTCCTCCAAAGTCACTTCTAATTTATACGCTGCATCCACGTATTGCTCCAAGGTAGAGCATCCGTGACGCAACATCATCGGTTTAATGTCTGGGCTCATCCACTCATGGAAATGCCAAATCTTCTGTTCCTCGCTGGACACAACAGACCCAGCGTATTGTAATAAATGATTGAACTTGGCCGCTAGCTCGGTCACTTTCAATCCGTCATTCTTGGGATAAAGGAATTCCTTGTGTTTCTCGTCCCGTATAGCTTGGGAAAAGAAACGATCATTCATCTTTGTCTTGAACATTCCCCAGTTCAGATCAACCCGATCAGCCATCCCAGTGTTCTCCCACCATTCGCTAGCATCTCCCTTCAACTGAAGAGAAGCTATATGCACCTTTTCAGCCTCGGTGCATTCGATATTGCGGAACAACCGCTCCATATGGGAAAACCAATGAGCCACCCTGACCGGCTCTCCTTTCCCGTCATAACTATACGGCCTCATAGAGTTAATGGTCTTCAATGCTCGACCATAATTATCCCTATTCATGGCCGTCTCATCACGGTGTATATGAACATTAGGTTCCACGAACCTAGGAATTTCTGGCGGAATTGGCACACCTTGTGCCTGAGGTGCAACAGGTTGCATAACATCGGCGAACGCTTGCATAAATATTCCTCGAATAGCTGCAACTGCCGCTGCGTCAAACACCATCGGAGCGTTGGCCTGAGCTTGGTCATTGCCCCTAGGGTTATTATGGGAAATTGAGTCGTTTTCCTCCACAGGGTCTGGAACATTCCTTATAATTGGTCTGGGGTCATTGCTTGGCCCAGCACCAGTACGGATAGTGTTCCTTGTATTCACCATCTGTTTACCGATCAAATTCCAAGTACTTTATACATTAATATCATTCCATCATACTTAATGTAATCAAATCGACTCAGAGTAGATCAACTGGTTAATTATATAGATGAACTTTTAACTGAACTACTGATTTTACAAAGGAATCTCCCGAGCTTTCGAACAAAATTGCTCGGATTTTTTTTTTGTACTTCACCGTATATACATCAAAATATACGCAAAAGAAACTACTACAGTCAACGCTGGCCCATATCAAGGCGCCCTAAACACGTTTCCTGTATGGCAAACTCCTCACACAAGGCTTCTTTGAGCGGGGTTTATCATATGAATCCGGTGACGGACTCCTGACCCTACTCGGCCCTGGAACACATGGTTCATCCCTTGGCTCTGGTGTTCTTGGCCTTGCCCTCCTTTGAGCATGATCGGCCAATTCATCCATCAGCCGATGCTCTTCAAAAGAGATCTCTTGGCTTTGACGAAGTATCTCGCGTAATTCAGAGCTCGACCTTCGCCTTCTCCGAATAAGATTAGGCTCATAGTTCTCAGATAATTCACGTGGTCTGCTTTCTCTAATGTCGTACTCGACATAGAGTGCTTTCCAGTCAGCGTCAGTCATTGGCGTGGATACTGGTTTGGGTGGCGGACTTGGGTAGAGGAATTGCATCCCCGTGTCCTCATTAACCACCAACAAGTGCCTCAAACTATCGGGCCCTTGTTCTTGTTCTTCTTGGTTCTCTTCAGGATCTTCCTCTGGATCCTCTTCCGGATCTTCCTCTTTCGGGTCTTCTTCGGGTACCGACTCAATCTCGAGGTCGTCGTTGTAATATCCTTGAGCGTACCTTGACGGCTCAACAGGTTCCACTTCTGGAGTCACAACATCGCTGGATCTAAGTACCACTGATTCAGGAAGTACATGCTTAACTTCCTCGGGTGGGTTGCTAGGTCCTCCGATCTCAAAGCATCTCGGGGGAGTAGGGAAATTCAGCCTTGCTGGATATGGCGGAGCCATCTCGGCATCTTCCAACACTCTCATAAGGGAAATGCATGCACCCATAACCTACGGGGTAACAAGACGAGAATTAGTCTTTCTACACATAGAAGCGAACTTCCATATCAGACTTTAGAAAATGCGCGACTATGAACGGTTAAAAATTTTATTCAAAAAAAAAATCAGAGCATTCGAAAACATTTCAAACGAGTGATCGGTTTTCAAAGGTTTTGTTCCAGAAAAACGTTTTAAACCCGACCCGTAAGAAAAAAAAATTCGGCTCTGATACCAAGTCTGTAACACCCCCAAATCTCATCTTGAAAGTATTACTGCCAGTGACTTCAGATATAATATCCCGAAGTCACCCCAGGCTTTTCCAGTTGATATAAACCAACAAACCACAGTTATAATACAAAATATTACAACTTTCATTAAAACCAAAGTCTCGGGAATACAATAATTTCCAAATCCATCAAAATACAATATCAGAATTATTACAGCGGAAGTCTTAACATAAATAACACAACGAAAGTCTTAAAACAAAATAGTTTGTCAAAACACCGTCCATCCTCATAGTTGCTCTAGCCTTCTCGGATCCTCAATTTATCTGATGTGCCGAATCGAACGGATGACACCAGCCAACCATGCAAGGGAATAATTACGGTTGTTAGTCTAATGAAAGACTATGCAAGGGAATAAAGCAGAGTGGTTCGAAGCAGTCGTATTAGGTTAGACTCATCGCTTCTCGAATAATAACCGATGACGATAGTCAACCATCATACTCCTACTGGAATAACAAGAGGTATGCACAAGAGAAGATTCTGGAGACCGAGTCTCACAACAATCAATCCCAAAAGAAGACTCTAAATGAAATGAGCCTTATAGGAAGCATGACAAATGTTGGGGAACATTAATTTAATTACACGAAATCACAGAATCACAGTATCGCATTCGAGCGACTAAAAGTTAAGACGAGCTTTCCTAGCTGCACTAGCGCCTAGCTGCACTACTCGCCCAAGGTATATTTATTGTGTGCGACAAAGGCACTTATCTGATTTAATTCCAAAACCACATCACGTTATAAGCTTTTAGATATATGTTTCGTCATGAGGGACATATATCGAAGGAATGGCCCTCACAGGGTCCAAACCTAAATCCACATCACGGTTGGTCATGACCAGAAGTTTGGCATAGGGTCTTGATCGCCCTGTTATTTGCCAGTTATAAAGAAACGAATGGACCTCGCAAGGTCCAAGCGTTCCTATGAATACTCGTGCTAACTAACAGTTCAACACAGTAATAGTCCACATCAAAGCCAACATGGCCCACATCATAAACATATATCTATACTAGCGTCGTTCTAGCAGATATACAACCTAGTATAATATCATATACTAATCACATATATATAATAGCGTTGATTCTAGCAGAAATACAACCTATTAATATCATCTTTTAATCATTTTATCATTTTAACAAAACTGTTCCCAACATAAACAAGAAATCATCCCAAATTAATTAACAATAAACAATTGATAATTAATGGAAGTATGGAATGATGAGCAAGAGCGAACCGCCACTTGTCTTAGATCCGACGAGTTCGAACAAAGATTAGAAACGTCGAGTTCCTGGATCTGAAACTGGGGCAGATCTTGGATAATAAATCCCTAAGAAACGACCCATAACGAGACCCTAAGTTAGATTCAATATCCTCATAATTGAATCTAAAAGAATAGGAAAAGAATCAAAGGAATCGAGCCTCGCCCAAAGCCAAGCACCCACGAACACACACTCGGACAAGGCTCGCCGCGGGTGAGGTGGGAGCTTGCCGTGGGTGCGGTGGACAGACAGTGGCAAGCTCTCGCGATAGTGCATCAATGGAGAAACTCACCAAATCGCTTCGTTTGCTTTCGGTTTGATTATGGTTCGATCTCCCAACACCTTAGACCTTCAATTACCACTAGAGGTACCCTTCTGAACTCAAGGAACACTCCGATGAGAGCTTGGAACAAGCTGGAAATGGTGAAAACAGAGGAGACAGGGGAAGGAGATGAAGAGCTCCTTCATCCTCTGATCCGACCCCTTTTATAGTCCAAATCCGAGTTTCCTCAAAGGGAACAAGCTAGGGGACAACCGGGAACAAGGGGACAAGGAAAAGAGCCCACTTGGCTGTCCATTTGGCTGCTCAAACGGCCGTGTCAATCCGGCCTTATCGCGAAGACGACTACCCCTGTTTTCTGGCCCTTGCCGCGGGTGCGGTGAAGTCCTGCCGCGGGGTGCGGTAAAGGCTAAAATGCTTTCGTCTTATCCAATTCACCTTGGGTTAAGTTTCCTTAACCCCAGGTTAAATATATTCATACACTAACGACAAATTAACCCCGAAAACACTTCAACTGTATTTTATATTACTCAGAAAAATATTACAGAGTTCAAACAATATATAGAATGTCCGAAACTCTCTAAAATTAATCCGACTAGTAATACGGGAGTTGGAAAAATTCCAAAAATATCCTTATAAAATGAGGGATATTACAAAAGGCACTTGTGAGCACAGGCTGCTCCTGGCGCGGCCAAGCGACCTCACTGCCCCCTTGAGTGGCAAGGCACCTTGTTTCCTGTTAGTGCCCACGCCTTGCACCCAAGAGGCCCCCATAATGGACGCTATGCCGAGCGTGATCTCTGAGCTGCTTGAAGAGTTCAATGACTTATTTCCAGAGGAGCTTCCCCAAGGCCTTCCACCTTTGCGAGGCATTGAGCACCAAATTGACTTGGTGCCTGGTGCTTGCCTCCCAAATCGCGCTGCTTATCGCGCCGGCCCCGATGAAACCAAGGAGCTACACCGCCAGGTCCATGAACTTCTGGATCGCGGCTACATAAGGGAATCCCTAAGCCCTTGCGCGGTCCCCGTGATCCTGGTCCCCAAGAAAGATGGCTCATAGTGCATGTGTGTCGACTTCCGCGCCATCAATCAGATCACGGTCAAGTACAGACATCCAATACCGTGCCTAGATGACATGCTCGATGAGTTGTATGGCGCGACACACTTCACCAAGATTGACTTGAGAAGCGGTTATCACCAGATTTGCATGAAAGAGAGTGATGAATGAAAGACCGCGTTCAAGACCAAATATGGGCTGTATGAATGGATAGTCATGCCATTTGGCCTCACTAACGCGCCGAGCACCTTCATGAGGCTCATGAACCATGTGTTGAGGGAATTTCTAGGGAAATTTGTGGTAGTTTACTTTGATGATATTCTTGTGTATTCGCGTAGTCTTGAAAATCATGTAAAGCACCTTAGGCTTGTGTTAGAGTCCTTGAGACGCGAACAATTGTATGCCAATCTTGGCAAGTGTCGATTTGCATCCGACACTACAAACTTTCTGGGCTACGTGGTCTCCAAGTATGGACTCCGCGTAGATGAAGACAAAGTGAAGGCCATCCGGGATTGGCCAACACCCACCACACCAACTATGGTTAGAAGCTTCCTTCGCTTGGCAGGGTTCTACAGGAGATTTGTTCGCAACTTCAGCTCCATCGCCGCGCCCCTCCATGATCTCACAAAGAAAAACGCCACGGTGAATTGGAAGGACATCCACAATCACGCGTTCAACGCGTTGAAAGATGCTTTGTGCAACGCTCCGCTACTTCAACTCCCAGACTTCACCAAACACTTTGAAATAGAATGTGACGCGTCCAATGTAGGGATTGGTGGAGTCCTCCACCAAGAGAAGAAGCCCATCGCGTTCTTCAGCGAAAAGCTAACTGGGGCAACTTTGAATTACCCCACTTACGACAAGGAGCTTTACGCGCTTGTTCGTGTCCTCAAGACATGGCAGCACTACCTATGGCCACGCGAGTTCATGATCCACTCAAACCACGCAGCCATTAGCTATCTAAAGAGTCAAGCCCATCTAAACCGCCGCCATGCTCGTTGGGTGGAATTTATGGAGACGTTTCCTTACGTCGTTGTGCATAAAAAAGGTAAGGAGAATGTGGTCGCCGATGCCCTTTCTCGCAGGTATGTTCTCCTTACTCATCTTCAGTCTAAACTCTTTGGCTTCGCAATCATTAAGGATTTATATCTGCTTGATCCCTTCTTTAAGCCAATTGTAGAACACTGTCTTAGGGACCGCGAGTTTGAAACATATTTCCTTCATGAGGGGTACCTGTACAAAGCAGGACGCTTGTGCATTCCTAGCTCACCTATTAGAAAACTCCTCATCCAGGAAGCCCATGAAGGACGCAGTCATTTTGGGGTTACCAAGACTTTAGCTGCTCTTCGCGAGCATTTCTTCTGGCCGCGCATGACCACCCAGGTGATGCGCTATTGCACCAGTTGTGTCATGTGTCAACGCGCCAAATCTACCTCCCATCCCTATGGTCTCTACACGCCCATGCCCATGCCATTAGGCCCTTGGGAAGATTTGTCCATGGACTTCATCACAGGTTTGCCTCTCTCTCGAAAGGGTAAAGATTCAATCTTTGTCGTTGTGGACAAGTTTTCAAAAATGGCCCATTTTATCGCGTGTAAGACCACACACACTGCTAGTGAGATCGCCGCGTTGTTCTTTGACAACGTGGTCCGTTTACATGGGATACCAAGGACTGTCGTGAGTGATCGCGATACCAAATTTGTAGGCCTTTTCTGGATAACCCTTTGGGGAAAATTGGATACCAAACTCTTGTTTTTCACTAGTTACCATCCCCAAACAGATGGCCAAACTGAGGTCACCAATAGAACCCTAGGAGCCCTCCTTAGGACCATGCTCAAATCCAACCCAAAGTGTTGAGAGGACTTACTTGTAATTGTTGAGTTTTCTTACAACAGGTCTAGGCACTCCGCGACGAAGCTCACTTCATTCGAGGTGGTCTATGGCAGAAACCCACTGACTCCGATGGACATGGTGCCGCATCCTTTGAAGGATAATGAGCACCCTAGCGCGGCTAATCACGTCGCGATGATCTAGGATCTACATCAGCGAACGCGGGAGCAGCTGGAACGCCGCGCTGATCAATATGCCACACAGCACAACCGTGGGCGCCGCCGCGTTATATTTTCCCTAGGGGACTTGGTATGAGTGCACTTTCGTAAAGGCCGTTTTCCAGCTAAACACAAATCCAAGCTGGCCCCACGTGGTGATGGCCCTTTCCATGTGGTGAAGGCAATTGGGGACAACGCATACGAGATCGCGCTGCCACAAGACTACAGTGTCCACGCGACCTTCAACGTCGCCGACTTGGAGCCTTATGTGGAGCCAGAGTTCGATGTTGGTGAAGCGGGGACGCTTCCCAGCCAAGTGGGGAAGGGTGATGTGCCCCTGCCCACCATGACTACCACCGAGGAAGATGAAGCTATGAGCATTCGCTCAAAAGGGCCAATAACAAGATCACGCGCCAAAGCCATCGTCAACGCGACACAATCCATGGTTGTCCGCGTCGTCGCCATCCAAGGAACACAAGAGACCGCGTTCTCTTTGAAGCTTCTTCAACCAAGCCCAGAGAACGCGTTCTCTGTCATTCTTCTCTCAACCATCCAGTGAACGCGTTCTTTTGAATTGAATGTAATATCTTGAGGCATTAATTACTTTAGTTTTTATTTTGGGGCGTGTGTTCCACGCGTGTCGCGTGGGCCGGCCCATTATGCGAGACTCGGCCCACCCGAGTCCCGCTATGAACTATAAAAGGTCATCCCGACCTTCTTTACTGGGTTACGTCATAATTTAATCTAAGCTTTTGTCGAGAGCCATTTGCCTCCATCCTTAGATCTGACGTCAAACACCTCTCTTACTTCTCATACCCATTCCTCCGCTGCCGACACTACGGCCTCCACTCGATCTTCATCGAGTTAATCCAACCCCGCTGCCGACGCTACGACCAAATCAGTCGATCCCTTTCGAGCCTATCTCTTCCGCTGCCGACGCTATGGCTTGTTCTCCATCTCGAGTCCCCAGTCCAACAACGCGTTCCACCGTCCCAAACCCCACTCTCGACGCGTGCGACTTCCCAACAAGATCAGAGATCCGGCATCACAAGCAGGAACGCATCAAACGGTATATGACTATAGACTTCTACCGAAAAGAATGAAAAAGGAATGCTTAATTTAAAGACTCCAATGAATTGAGTCTTATGGGAAATTACATGAATTTGTTTGGGAACGTTATATTACCACACAATGTTTTAAAAACATCTCATTGCATATTTGGGTCCTCGACCAACCTCACCGCGTAACGCGAATTCAGATTGGAAAGGGGACTTACTTTAGACAAGAGATCGGGTGGGTTTCATGTTGTACTTCTCGCCCGATGGTATATTAATAATGTGCAAAACAACACTTATCTTATTTAATTTCAAAACCCACATTTACTTTAAAGCTTTTAATCAGACCAATCTCGCAATGAGATATGTAACATGGAACGAATCTCGAATTTCAACACTAGCTAAGTACACCACCACTTATATAAAATAAGGGTAGGTCATGACCAAAAGTATTAGGGCAATTATCCTCCTAATACCAAGTTATAAAGAAACATCTAAGCCTCGTAAGATAATATCATTTCTACGAATACTCGTGCTAACTAGCAATTATTATCCACACTAAAGCACAACAATCCACACAAATTATTATCTAGCACCCTATAATAATATATATATACAAGGGTTATAGCTAGCATATAAACAGCTTAATAAAAATGTTTATTTTACACAACAATTTATACACACAAGTTCCCAAACGAGAAATTAAGAATATTTATCCCAACTTAATTAAGACAGTAAATTAATTGTCAATTAAGAAAATTATGGAATAAATTAGCAAGAGAGAACCACCACTTGCCTTGAATTACGGAAAAGATCGAACGGCGTTTCGGAGATGGTTGCTTTCGAGAAGCAAATCGGCTCCCTGCTTTATTCCCGTTCCAAACGCCAATTCCGAGACGTATCCAAACCATACAAAATGAATAAATTATATTAGATAATTTATTCAATATCACAATTTAAAGGATACAATGTCTCGATTTCTAATTGATTTTATTTAACTCATAAATAAATCAATTTCAAGGCTTATTGATAAAACGATTATTTATACGATTAAAAATAAATTAATAGTATATTCCAAATAATCATATTATAAATAAATTAATAAAATTATTTATTTATAATCCTAAAATTTTCTAATTCAAAATATTATCTAAATGAATAGTCATAATTTACTCATTCATAATATAACATAATATTATAAAAATTATAATTAATTTAATTTTAATTTTCATAACATCAAATTAATCCTAATTTTTTTTTCTCACTAACTTAGATTAATTAATTTAATCAAGATTAGGCCCAAATAAAAGTAAAATCAACTAAAATACCCAAAATTAATACAAATGAAAAATATTACGAAATTGCCATTGTCTTCAACCTTGGACCGGTACTGTTCATGCGGACCCAATTCAGCTCGGTGGTGGCTCGGTGACGCGACTCCGGGTGCGGGGCTAGGGGGCTTTCGAAGAGGACGACACGGTGGTTCCACGGGTGGCCTTAATTGTGGCGGAGGAACACCGAGGTGGCTGGAAAACTCCATTTTCAGACACGACCTAACGAGTAGGGTTGAAGCCTTTGAAATTGAAATTGGATGCCCAAATGATAACGATTGAGGTCAAATTTATAGTGTGGGAGAAGCCCTTAACTTCACTGACACAATTAGGAATGACAATGGGGCGGAGATTTCCCATTTACCGTCGGGAATTCTCGCTACGGGGATGGGGCGTTTAAACGGGGATGGGGGACATTTTTTAATCCTGAGCGGGGACGGGGAGCGGGGCGGGAATAGAGGTCCCTACACGGGAATCCTTGTCGAATATATTATTTTTGTGATTTTCTTAATCTTAAATCCTACATTTTATATTGTTTAGTATCTAAATCTTGTACCCTTTAGACGTTAAATCATAAATCTCAAATCATTTATATCCTAAATTTTAATAATATATAAATTAAAATAAAATTTTATATGTAGTAAAACGGAGACGAGGAGTCAAAGATCCCCAACGGGGAGCGGGGCCCCTACGGGGACAGTGACGGAAAAGTTTTTTATCTCCGTTCGGGGACGAGGCAGGAACTGGGGCAAAAAACGGAGAGAGTATTCCCCGCCCCGAACCCGCCCTGTTGCCATTCCTTGACACAATAGCGCAACAACCGCTCTTCAATTCATTCGGATTTGACCGGATTTGCAAGAAATTGAATTTGCTAGGTCAAGAACGTCATAATGTTCCCCGACAAAATCACGGCATTTTAGCCCTCCAAAATGATTGAGGAATTCAATGCCTAAGATCTTTCTCTTCAATGCCCAGTGTTTGGGCTCGAGGTTGAAGCAATTTCCGCCATTAGAGGCATGCTCAAGCTCACGTGAAAATGGAGAAATGGGGCTGCATGGGGAAGAAGAAGCTATTTTGGGATATTTAAACACGGCCCCCCTATATTTGGCCTATCTACACATTTTTGCCTAACTTTCTTAAGTTGTGGCAAAAATGCCTTTATTTTAACTTTAAAATTTTTAACATTTACCCAAACTTATTTATTTTAATACTCTAAGTTTCTAATATTATTATAACCCAAAATTAATGTTTATTAAAATTATCTTAGGCTAAAATAAACTTAAGTTATTTTTCTTATGAATTTGACCATACTTAAATGCTTAACAAAAATTTGTTAAACTTGATTTAATCATTTTAAGTCAAAATTAATAAGTTTTATCTGAATTATAATTAACATAAGGTTAATAATAATTTATATCATCCATAACTTAAGTAACATACTTAGGATATTATTATTTTATCCCCTTATGGATAAACATAGTAATTCCTATTACCTTTATTATTATTGTTAAAATTGTAAAATCTATATAAGAAATTAAAAAAAATTGTAAAATTGTAAATTCTACATTCACTGTTATACTTATCTATTTATTTCCATACTATACTTTTACAACTCACATGATAATTTATAACAATCATAACTCAACCTTTGAACCTAAGTTAATGAAAATTTAAATTACTCTTTTATAAGAAAAAAAAAATTCATAGATTTTATTTTTATCAAACTAAAATTACCATTTTATCCTTCTCATTTAAGTGGGATATTGCAGTATACCTATTGAACCTCCCTACCGCATAAGCGAATTCGCTCATGTGCTCGTCATGGCATAAATTGAGCATTCAATCACTTGTGAGTACTCGATTTGTGATATTGCTTCACCCATGTTGGGCACAAGCTTCACACTCAGTTTAATGGGAGTGCTTACCAGAGAACAATCCTCACAATGGAACTTCATAATCATTTTCTCAATGTAATGAGATTACATCAGAGCAAGTTCCTTGTCCTCACGCTTGATCCTAATGCCAAGGATCACATCTGCCTCCCCGATGTTCCTTCATGGCAAAGCTTGATGACAACAATTCCTTAGTAAAGTCTTGTCTTTGGTTCGTGCCAAATATCAGCATGTCATCAACATACAAGCAAATGATTACTCCATTTTCGGACTTATCAAATTTGTTATATATGTACTTGTCCGACTGATTTAGCTCAAATTCGCTCGATAAGACAACCTTATTAAAAAATTTGATGTCATTGCTTATGTGCTTGCTTCAGCACATACAATAACTTTACCAACTTACATACCTTATGCTCATTACCCTGCTTATGAATCCTTCTGATTGCTTCATATAGACTTCCTCCTCCAAATCACCATTCAAGAAAGATGTCTTGACATCCATTTCGTGAATCACTAAATTAACAATCTAATAGTGGAGATTAGAGCTACCAGAGCATAGGTATCGAAATAGTTAATCCCATGTCTTTGTCTAAAGCCTTGGATAACCAATTGAGCCTTAAACTTGTCGGTAGATTCATCGACTTTCATCTTCTTCTTGAAGAACCACTTGCAGCCCAAAGGCTTGCAACCCGATGGGAGATTCGATAAGACACACATGTTATTTCCAATGATGGAGTCCATCTCATCATTTATTTCTTCTTTACATAATGCAATATCTTGAGACCCATAGCCTCATCAAAAGCCCTAGGATCCTCCTCAATATTATAGCATATGAGTATTGGAATTCTACCTCATCTCTAGATCCTTCAACCAAATAAATTTGAAAATTGGGAATACAAAGTTTCTCTATCCTTCCTCTCTTGCTCCTACGAAGCTCAAGTAACTCATTCAGAGGCATAGCTGTATTGTCTCCCTCTTTAGTTCCACTTGTACTTGGAGCCATATCCTTTCGTCTAGGTATGGACGAGAACCGAGTCTCATCAAATATTGCATCTCTTGACTCAATTACGATGTGAGCCGAAATAGAATCATTAGGCTCTTTCAATAGAACCTAAAAGCCTTGAAATGCTCAGCGTATCCAATGAAAATGCAATCAATATCTCTTTTCTCCAAGCTCTTTCTCTTGGGCTCGACTTCTTCTTGTACCAAAGTTCCTAGGGGTGACCTTGTTCCTTTTAGGAATGATATTTAATAAGTAGCAAGCCATTAGCATGACTTCACCCCAGAATACATCACTCAATCCTGATTAGGATAACATGGAGTCAACCATCTCTTTTAGGACTCTATGCTTTTTCTCCGACACACCATTTTGTTGTAGTGTATAGGAAGTCGTAGTCCCATGAATAGTGCTTACGAAATGGAAATATGCAGGATCATAATATTTTTCACCTCTATTGGTGCGTAGTTTTTTAATCAAGTCATTTTGTTGCAATTCAACCTCAATATTATAAACCTTAAACTTTTCAATGGCTTCGTCATGTAATAAATACTCGTAGCAAAAACGAGAGTAATCATTAATAAATGTAATGAAGTACTTCTTGTTCCTTAAATACAGAGTAGCATATAAATCACATATATCACAATGCACAAGTTCTAGCACCACATAATTTCTATATATACTTGTAAATGGTTGTCTCGTTATCTTTGTCAACATGCAAGTTCTACACTTCTCTAAATTCAAGTCAAATGCAGGAATTAAACCTCCATTAGACATCTCATGCATACGTTTATAATGTACATGGCCCAATCGTGCACGCCAAAGAGAAGATTCATAATTATTAGAACACGAAATATAAATAAAATTGACAACTTTATTAATATTAAGCATAAACATGCCATTACAGAAATATCCAAATCCTACAAACACACCATACTTATTTAAACTATTGTCGGAGACTAAGCTTTCCTAATTCCGGGTACATGAAGAACATCCCTAAGATTAAGTTTTTTCCCGGAACTAAACTCCAACACCACTTCTCCACGACCAATAATAGGGGCGGTTGATTCGTTACCCGTATGAAGAATGGACCCGTCATTCACCAGTTTGTACGCTTGAATCATCCACGATCTTTGAACATGTTTGGTACATAATTCATCCGAATCTGAACCAAAATCTGAAATCTAACCTTGATGAGTGGACGGGCCTTGGTCCTTAGACCCTCGCCCCAAACAATTTGGTCCCGCTCCCTTCTTATCCTTTGCATCCCAACAATCATGCTTGTAGGGACCCAATTTGCCATAAATCCGACACATACCCTTAGTCTTCTTATTGGATTCAGCATTGGTGTTCTTTTTTGGGCGTTTATTCACTTTGTTCCTCTTAGAACTTCCACCCTCCATCATATTCATAGAGAAAGGTCCAAGAGTCTCATTCTCCTTTAACTTACCGCCTATGCGCTCTAAGGGATTCCTCAATGAACAAATGGCTACCGATTTGCACAATAGACAACTCTTCTTTCTTATGTTTCAGCGTGTGCTTGAAATCCTTCCACAAAGGTGGCAACTTGTTGGTTATACTCGACACCGAGATGGAATCATCCACCTTCATGTTGTGTTGTGCAAATTGCCTTAAGATTAATCTAATGTACAAAGAGGCAAATTAACATAGACATACTTGATGTTGGGCCTGGATTCTCCAGAGAAGATGGGTCAAATCGGTCGAGCCCAAGCCCATTGCCAATCGGAAGATCGAAGAAGAAAGCCCAAAGGATCCGACGAGACGTCTCTGGTCAAATGCCTTCCGACAGGATCGCGAGGATCTCGCCAAGCATTAAATGCTAGATCACGCAACGGACACTGCCTTCAAACCATCATAAACGCAGGGATTTAATGGCGCAACCTTCACCATCACTCTGAGCATTGAAGATGGAATATTCGGCCGAAGCATAAACGGTCACAAGAGTAAAAGACTTACCATATCAGGACGACGAGGAAGATAAGAAGAAGACTACACAATTACACACAAAGGGAGCATTCTTACTCAGAAAACACACCAGAATAGCACTCTCGCTCTCAATCTAGCTCTCGAACGGCTTCCTACGTCTGACCCCCGCCGGTCGCCACTCACAAGTCACTGGTTGAGTCTCACTCGATCTCTGGTTTTATCACGATAAGTTGTATCACGATTCAGTCTGATTAACACACGGCATCTAATAAAACCATCACGCTATTACATATTTATTCTTCGTTTATCTATTTCTTGCTTGGTTTGGATTGTTTTTTATCATTCGATCGACTAGTTACCCCATCTAAGGCGATTTAGGTCATCCGATCTTTTCGCCCCAAAACAATTTGGCGCCCACCGTGGGGCAACTTGCCGATCATCCTTCCGAAACTTTCCAACCATGACTATCGATCCTTCTACTGACAATCAAGAACCACGTCTCGAAGACGAAACCCAAACTACAGAAAACCCAACCGAAAATCCTACTCCAACCCAGTTCCAAGAACTCTCTCAAAAAATGGCTGCCCTTCAAGAGGAACTAGCCCAACAAAGTCAAAAAACTAAAGCCCTAGCCGTTTTGTCAACCCAATCTGAAGCCGAGATCGCGCAACTAACTCGTGAAAATGAGTCTCTTAAGTCGCAGGTACAATCAGGGGCTTCAGGATCTAGGAACGCGCCCGTCCATGGCGGCGTCCGAACACGCCTCGACATGGACAACATCGAGCCAACGCCTCCGAGCGTACGACGTCCTGGACACACTGAGGGTACGTCTCGAACTCCTTTCGCTAGTCCATTTTCGACTAACCATGTCACCTTTTCCACACCGATCGGGTCTGTTGGGCCCCGAATCGACGAACCACGGGTTGCCAATCCGCCAGATATCATGGCTCTTTTCCAGCAGACGCTCGACCGACATATGAAGACGATCGACGATCGCTTCAACAGGCTCCCAGGAGTCCCGCAACCGATCGAGAGAGAAGCGTCCGGCGGATTCAAAGAATCCCCGTTCGTCAAAGAAATCGCAAGGGTCGAGATCCCCAAGAAGTTCCATCTCCCCAACATGGCGACGTTCGACGGCACCACCGATCCAGATGACCATATCTCTCTCTATAAACAAAAACTAATTGCTGCATTTGTTTCGAGGGAGAGCCACGAGGCCGTCATATGCAAAAGCTTTGGCACAACCCTCGCGGGTCCCGCACTAACTTGGTTTATGCGTTTGCCTCAGGGAATGATCGCATCATTTGCGGATCTGGTCAACTCTTTTAAGAGTCAGTTCACCAACAGTCAGAAGCACGAGAAACAATCGAGTGACCTCTACCGAGTCACGCAAAGGTACAATGAACCTCTCCGGAATTATCTCAACAGGTACAACAAAGAGAAAGTGGGAATCCCCCACTGTGACGTCACAACGTCTATCGAAGCCTTCCGACAAGGCTTAGTCAAAGACAACAGTCTCTACGATGAGATTACGAAGTACCCATGCAAAAGCTTTGAAGATGTCCAGGCCAAAACTATGGCAGAGGTAAGATTGGAAGAGGACCGTGAGTCGCGTAAAGCCTCACGCGGACCCGATCCATCAGATCGAAAACATTCCTCCGACAACCGTCGAGACAGACGTCCATATCCCTATTCTCGTACTCGAAACGAACCAAATTAGGTAAACTCTTTCCAAGACAGGTCACAGGAATGGAGAGACGGTTCTGCGTTGCCTCCCAGGGTCCAATCTTATAACTTCAATGTTTCCGTGTCGGAGCTCGTCAAGAGTTTCGACAAGTATGGAAAAGACGTAAGATGGCCCCGAAAGAGTGACCGACCGGATATCAAGAAGGACATGAGTCGATGGTGCGAATTCCACGGCGACCACGGTCATTCGACCAACGAGTGCATCGCCCTACGAAAGGAGGTCGCTAGGCTGCTCTCACAAGGGTTCCTAAGCGACGTAATCTCGGAGCGGGCAAAGGCTACCATGGAACGCCGAGATCAGGTAAAACAAAACAAACCCCCATCTCCTGTCCATACAAAAATTGTAAATACCATTTCAGGAGGATCAGACATATGTGGGAACACGTACTCCGCGGCCAAGCGACACGCCGGAGAAAGCAAGGGCGACAAGCCCAAAGCGTCGGAATTCAAGCCGAGGAGAACTTCCGACCTTCCGACGGTCACTTTCGACGAGTCCGACTCCGACGGATCGGATGGTCACCACGACGGTCTGGTAATCTCTTTGTCCATTGGAAATTGCTTAATACGGAGAATACTAATCGATACAGGGAGCTCGACAAATCTCTTGACCCTTGATGCTCTTAAAGAAATGGGTTTGACTGAGAACGACCTAATCAAGAAGTCGACCCCACTGGTCGGGTTCAGCGGCGAGGTTAAGCATACGACTAGTGAAATCATTCTAACCACATACGCTGGAGGAGTCAACCAATAGGTGAAATTCTTAGTCTTAGACTGTCCGTCTCCCTATAATTGTATTCTTGGCAGGCCGTGGATACACGCTATGAAGGCAGTACCTTCAACATATCATTAAGTTATCAAATTCCCCACTGAATGGGGAGTCCAAGAAATCAAATGAGATCAAAAGAACGCAAAGGAATGCTACGTCGCTTCCATGAAGAACGCGGTCGAACGCAAGACCGCGTAGCAACCACAGAGCGGCGAAGGACCTAGTCGGTACGTCGAACCAGAAATGGAAAAACTCGACGAGATCGCACTAGACCCTTCAAAGCCAAACCAAACGGTAAGGGTCGGGTCGGACTTGGACGACTCGACCAGACAACAACTCCTTGACTTTCTCAGGGCCAATGCCGACTATTTCGCATGGTCGCATGAGGATATGGTCGGAATATCTCCAAATGTTATTACTCATAAATTAAATGTGGGTCCATCTCATCCCCCTGTCAAGCAAAAACGCAGGAAGTTCGCTCCCGAGCGGAACAAGATAGTAGACGACGAAGTCAGAAGCTTATTGGAAACAGGAAAAATCAGAGAGGTCCACTACCCTGAATGGCTAGCCAACGTGGTCGTAGTCCAGAAGAAGAACAAGTCCTTTCAATGGACGGAAGAACACGAAGCAACGTTCCAGAACCTCAAAGAGTACCTGGCCAGTCCCATGTTACTGACCAAACCTAAAGGCGACGAGCCCTTATTTCTTTATCTTGCAGTGTCAGAGTCGGCCGTAAGCGTTGTACTGGTCAGAGAGGAGGATGGAAAACAGTCGCCAATATACTACGTCAGTCGGACGCTATTATCAGCCGAAATGAGGTATTCGTCACTTGAAAAGCTCGTACTATCATTGGTAATGGCTTCAAATAAACTCAAACCATATTTTGAATCTCATACTATTACTGTTCGCACTAATCATCCCATGAGATCTATCATGAGGAAACCCGAGTTCACAGGACGAATGACCAAATGGGCCATACACCTCAGTGGTTACGACATCGAGTACGAGCCTAGGACGGCGATCAAGTCGCAAGCCTTAGCCGACTTTGTGGCCGATTTCAGTCCGACCCTAGAGCAAGAAGCCGCTAAAGAAGCGATATAACTACTCGCGACAGACGAGACAGGTACATGGGAGCTCCATACAGATGGGGCGTCAAACGCCAGAGGATCGGGGCTTGGGGTCGTGCTGAAATCACCACAACGGGACAAGATAGCTCAAGCCGTCAGATGTGAGTGGGATGCAACTAACAACGAAGCTGAATACGAAGCACTCATATTCGGACTCATCCTGGCTCGCGATCTAGGGGTCCGAGAGATCGAAGTCGTCTGTGACTCCCTGCTGGTCGTAAACCAGATACAAGGGTCGTACAACGCCAAGGATACCAGAATGGTAGCCTACCTGGAGGTAGCCAGGAAACTAATCGGACAATTCCAGACATTCAACATCCAACAGGTACCCAGGGACCTTAACTCCCAAGCTGACGGACTCGCCAATCTAGGATCCGTCCTAGACCCGAAAGAATTTCCACATATACCATTGGCCCACATCATGATGCCAGCCGTCCCAAGGACATCCGTCGAGTTAACAACATCACTTGAAGAACTCGTCGCCATGGAAATAGGAGACCGACCCGAAGAGGACATCATCGACGCCGATGACGACTGGATGCTACCTTACATCAGGTGGTTAAAAGACGACATTCTACCCGACGACAAGACATAAGCAAAAAGGCTGAAGGTACAAGCACTCTCTTACGATATCATTGATGACATCTTGTACAAAAGATCTGTTACATGGCTACTCCTACGATGCCTTAAGACTCCAGAAGTCAGACGTATCTTGCAATCGTTATACGAAGGAGAGTGTGGCAACCACACTGGCGGGCGAAGCCTCTCAGGAAAGGCCCTACAAAACGGGTACTATTGGCCAACAATGAACAAAGACGCCATGGAATACACCAAGAAGTACGACGCCTGTCAGTGACACGCACCCGTCCATCGTCAGCCTTCAGAGCTCCTCCATCCGACCCTGGCTCCATGGCCCTTTATGAGATGGGGAATGGACATTGTCGGAAAGCTTCCTCCCGCGTCGGGTCAAAGAGTCTTTTTCCTTGCCATGACGGACTACTTCTCCAAATGGATCGAAGCCGAGGCTTACAGAGAGGTAAAGGATCAACACATCATTTCATTCATAAAACGCAATATCTTGTGCAGATTTGGCATCCCATCAGAAATCGTGTGCGACAACGGTTCCCAGTTCATCAGTCATAAGACTAGAGCCTTCTGCGACCAATGGAACATCAAGTTGGTCACATCTACACCTCGGTATCCACAATCCAACGGACAAGCCGAATCGAGCAACAAGATCATTATCAATAACCTCAAGAAACGCCTCACTGGGGCTAAAGGCAAATGGGCAGACGAACTCCCACTTATTCTCTGGTCCGACAGGACTACTCCAAAGAACGCGACCGGGCAATCGCCTTTCTCTCTCGTCTACGGGAGTGAGGCGGTCATCCCGGCTGAGTTACTGGTTCCGACTGCTCGCTGCAACCTTCAGACAATTGAACAAAACGACATCAAACTAGCACATAATCTCGACACAGTGGACGAAATTAGAGAGAGAGCTCGAATCATGATGGTCAGGTTCCAACAACAAGTCGCAAGGAGTTACAACAAGAACGTCCGAATCAAGGCATTCAAGGTCGGAGACTGGGTCCTAAGGAAGACATTCCAGAACACCAAGAACCCATCCGACGGAAAGCTAGCACCACAATGGGAAGGACCTTACTTGATCACCGAAGTGGTCGGACAAGGAGCGTATCAGTTAGAAGACAAAGACGGACAACCAATCCCGAGGAGTTGGAACGCAGCACATCTCAAGCTATACCATTTCTGAACCGATAAGAACAGCATTTACATTGGACCCCGTCGTCCGCAAATGGACCCAGTCGTCCGCAAATGGATCCTGTCATCCGCATATAGCGCTTACATTACACGATCGATCGGATTACGGGGAGATGACAACACAGGCACATCGGCACACCGCCTGCCTTATACAAAACATAAGGTACAACACCTTATTACATTCACGCAATTAAACATAAGGAACAAACACCTTATTATATATTGCTTACCTCCCCGGCATAATGTCATGACTAACACATACACAAACACATCGCAGCCCTGCTCTACATACATACATACGGTGAAACCCCACTCGACGGAGCACACGGGTGAAACCGACGCACACAAAATACAAAACGTCATCGACAACTTCTTTGAAAGTCCGACGAACATGTATGAAACAGACTAGCATATGACTCTATATGTAAACACACAATTGCATCGAAATAAAAGCATTTTTATACAAATACGCGACCCGCGATGGCGGACGGGTTGCCAAAACATACATTATCCAAAGGAACCAAATGTCTAAACCCACACACAAGTGGGACAAACAACGTCAAAATACGCAAAGAAAATGAATCAGGCGTCGGGGACGACGGCATTACCTTCGGAAGGGACTGGCTCCAATGGGGCTACCTCATCGGTCGGCTTAACATCGCCAGAGTGGGCTTCGTCCTCATCGACGCCCTCATCCGCGGCTTCTTCGCCGACACCGGCTAAGCAGAACAACTCCTGACCAAGATCGCCTTTTGGGAACATGGAGTCCAGAGTCTCCTTCTCCGCATTCAGGTCCCATAGCCCGTGCTTGCCTTCGTTGAACTCTTCGATCATTTCGATGTGCGACTTCACAACATAAAAGGCCCCAACGTCGCCAGCAATCTCGCCATCGACGATCCGAGCCCGTTTCACCTCCTCCTCAACGCTTGCCCTGCACTCTTCAAACTCCCTCTGACATGCGACCAGCTCCCCTTGACAGCTCTTCAGCTCCCTGGTGAGACGACGCTCAGTCTCACGACAGCGACTCTCCGCTCTCTCCAGCTTGGTCCTTAAAGAGGCAAGGTCGGACTCTGACCTAGCAGCCCTGTCCTCAGCCTTGACAAGCATCACCTGGACACCGGAGTAAGCTCCCAAGAAGTATTGAAAAGCCTGACAAAAAGGCATACGACAACACAAATATACGAATCAGAAAACACAGTCGAACAAAAGAAATACAAAAACGCACAAAACAAAGGGCAACACACCCTCCACGCGGAACTGCCCGCTTCACCAATGCAGTCCAAAGGGGAGACATCTTTAACTTCCGACTTCAAAGTCGGGTCTTGAGCGCGAAAAAGATCAACGATCAACGGCCCTACGGCACCGATCTTGCCGACCCCTTTGGCGGTCACGCCTTTCTTCTTAGGGATGTCCTCCGCCTTGACATCATCAGGACGAGCGCTCGCTTTCCTCTTAGAGCCAGCTTTAACCGTAGTCGTCAGGTCAATCAGAGCCGGTTTGCTCGACGCCGCCTTGGCTGCTGCTTTTCTTTGCTCAATCAAGCTTTTTCCCGACGCCACCCTCAAGCGAGCACTCGACCGACCACCAGGGGAACCTGACACGACAGGACAACAAAAAAGGAGAAATCCTAAAGTACACGACAAAGTGAAAAACAATAAAAAGACTCCTAAAGCCAAAAGTCTACCTTTCGCACGAGATGAAGAAACATTCGACATATCTTCTTGTGAGGCAGGAGTCGTCGCCAGCAAGTTGACGTTCACAAATTTCCTTTCAGACGCGGGAATCTCAAGCACAATCTTTGACAAGCCCTCTGATCGGCTACTCACTTCTAGATCCTCTGGTTCAGGGACTACAAAAAAGAAAAGTTAAAGCAAGAGTTAAGACACACAAATACACGAAAGAAAAGACAAGTACATACTATCGACTCGCCACTCCGTCAACAAAAATGGACATTCTCCCTCCTTCTCCAGAGAAGAGCGTTCGACGAAAAAGAACTTCGACCCCCATCTGCGGTCGTTAACGTCAGGGCTCTGCACCAAGGGCTTCCGACCAGGTCGGACACGCAACTGAACGCGACAGGAACTCTTCGATCCTATGAAGTAGTTGTACCATAGGGCGTCGAAGTCAAAATCAGCCCCAGTTTGAACATTCACAAGGTCTAAAACCCTAAGTACTCTCCACGCCTGAGGCATTACTTGACATGGCGCCAGTGCCAACATAGCTAAGAAGTCCATGACAAGGGGGGAAAAAGGAAACCTATGCCCTATTCTAAACGGGTAAGAGTAGAAGCAAACCCATCCCTCATAGCGAGCATCGGCCCTCTCGTCTGGGTGAGGCAGCCTGGCAACCGTCTCCGGCGGAAAACCTCCGACTTGGAGCACCTGATCCAGTTCCGCCTGGGACATAGTGCTAACCAACGCATCCGACTCCTTCAAAATAAAACGAGGAGGAGCTTCGCCTTCACGAGAATGGGAGAGAGTCTTCGATGACTCAGAAGCCTCGAGAGAAACCATTTCGAGAATGGGAAAAGAGGAGAATCAGAGAGCTACGACTAAGAGAAATCAGAAAGCTATGGCAAGAGAAACCAAGAGGCTTACCAGAAACTTGTAAAGGAAGATGATGAAGAGTAATCGATTCCTTCTGCTACGAATTTATGGAGGGAAGTGAAGGCATGCAGAGGCGTCGCATCATGCCTCGATCACGCGCCACGTAGCCCTGAGCAAACGCGCCAAATTGGAAGGTGGAGATCGCATCTAGAGAAGTTGCCATGGATTCCGGTCAACTTGCCTAAATCGTAAGCCCATAGCAACTTGGGGCTATTGTTGGGCCTGGATTCTCTAGAGAAGATGGGTCAAATCGGTCGAGCCCAAGCCCATTGCCAATCGGAAGATCGAAGAAGAAAGCCCAAAGGATCCGACGAGACGTCTCTGGTCGAATGCCTTCCGACAGGATCGCGAGGATCTCGCCAAGCATTAAATGCTAGATCACGCAACGGCCACTGCCTTCAAACCATCATAAACGCATAGATTTAATGGCGCAACCTTCACCATCACTCCGAGCATTGAAGATGGAATATTCGACCGAAGCATAAACGGTCACAAGAGTAAAAGACTTACCATATCAGGACGACGAGGAAGATAAGAAGAAGACTACACAATTACACACAAAGGGAGCATTCTTACTCAGAAAACACACCAGAATAGCACTCTCGCTCTCAATCTAGCTCTCGAACGGCTTCCTACGCCTGACCCCCGCCAGTCGCCACTCAGAAGTCACTGGTCGAGTCTCACTCGATCTCTGGTTTTATCACGATAAGTTGTATCACGATTCAATCTGATTAAACACGACATCTAATAAAACCATCACGCTATTACATATTTATTCTTCGTTTATCTATTGCTTGCTTGGTTTGGATTGTTTTTTATCATTCGATCGACTAGTTACCCCGTCTAAGGCGATTTAGGTCGTCCGATCTTTTCGCCCCAAAACACTTGCTCACAATTCAATTGCTTCCCTAAGATTAATACTCAATTGTAATGTTATATCGCAATATTACGTGGTGGTAATAATTCTTAAAAGTTGGATACTAAAAAAATTACAATTGAATGTTATATCGCAATATTAGTTACAATTGAAATATTAGAAAATAAATCCCGGTATGGACAAATGTCTATTTATTGGATTTAATTATTAACTAAGTTTAAGATTAAAAATTATGTGATTATACATGTATAACTAAAGTGTGATTATTATTTATTTTACAAATTTTTAATGCTCTAAAATGAAATTAATATAGATTTGGTAGTTTATTACTTTTGTTATGCAAAAGAATAAGAATAATAGTAAATATGCTAGGGGATAAAAATATAATTATAATTAAGGCATGACTTACTTCTATAACTGTTTTTAAAAGGCCGGATGATGTGTCATATCTTAGAGGCCGACACCTAGGCAACGTAGGATTAGGCTTATCCTTTAATATATATATATATATAATAGATTGAATGCGTAAAAGTATAATACTGGAGAGGCAAAATTAACACCAAGATTAATCTAATGTACAAAGAGACAAAATTAACATAGACATACCTATTTACAATTCAATTACTGTTGTTGTAGATGTGTTTGAGGGTTTGACACATTGAAGGAAAGAAGCATAAGAAACATTTATAATATAATGAAAAACCTAAAAATCAAACGGAAAGAGGCAAAACTAAAAGAAAGACATACATATGAGCTGTATATGTGTTTGGGGGGGGGGGGGGGGGGAGGGGATCTGACGCATTGAAGGAAATGAAGCATGCGAAACATTTATGATATATATAATGAAAAACCTAAAAGTCAAATGGAAATATACTACTAAATAAAAATTATCTATAAATATAGAAAAATATATTTGTGATTACATATATATAAAAACTATCTATAATTAAAAAAAAGATATTGATGATTACATTACATATAATATTTCTTTTTTTCCCCTTCCTAATAGTAATTAAGTTATTCTATGTGTGGCCCAAATATACCTTCAACTTTTCTCCAACAGGTCCAATATTCCGACCTCTCAATTTGGCAGCACCTTATAACTACTAAACGACGTCTTTTTAAACAATACAATTTATCCAAGTGCAAATCTTACACTAACTCAAACTGTAACACAAAATTATCTTATCTGCTTTCGCAAGTAACTGCAACAATGGATGCCCAGTCTCTCTCTAGACTATCATCGACACATTATATACACCTCCCCGGAGGTAGAAGAAAAAGACGTCAATGGCGGGGAGGAGATAGCAGAACTCAATGGCGTAAAGAAGATAGCAGAACTCAATGGCGGAGGAGAAATTATTTTCTCTTAATCTTTTCTTTAATTCAGCTCTATCCATATTGTATACTTTTGATATTACTTGCTATCCTATTCTAACCTATTCTCAAATTTAGAACGTCAATGTCGGAGAGGAGAAAGCGGAGATCAATGGTGGAGATAAGATTTCCGCCTGTCTAATTATTTGTTGTTTTATTTTTAATCTTCCCAATTCATTGATCCTTTTAATTTATTTTTGTAATCTTCTAATCCATTTGTATATTTAAATAAGGAAGTATTAGTTCTAGATTTAGCTTATAATAAGAAAAGTTTAGTACATAATTCTCTCTATATAAATATATTTAAAAATGAGAAAAAGACATGTGGAAAAGTGAATAAAATTGCGACACATGGCGTATTGAGATTTTGCTTTAGTATATATATATAGTAGATTCATTGATTTTTAATCTTTTAATTTATTTTGTAATCTTCTAATTGATTTGTATATTTAAATAAGGAAGTATTACTTATAGATTTAGCTTATAATAATGAAAGTTTAGTATATAAATCTCTCTCTATATAAATTTATTTAAAAATAAAAAAGACATGTGAAAAAGTGAATAAAATTGCGACACATAGCGTATTGAGATTTTGCTTTAGTATATACATATATATATATATGATCGGAAGTAATAGTCGTCGTACCCCTAATATAAAGTAAATCCTAAAATCCTCACTAAACAAAGTATAGTAAGCAAGTCAGGGTCGATCCCACAGAGAAGGAAGGAACCAATGGTGGTAGCATGCAATGTCACAAAGGGGGGTTTTATGGTTGGTTGGTTGGTTGCAAACAAAACAAAGTAGAATGGATGAAATATCAAGAAAGAAAAACACTTAGCCAAGTAATGTCCACATAAGTCATTCAAAGGTTGTTCATAGATTAAGTCTTATCTTCCTATTCGGTTATTCCTGTCCCGATCTTATGTAAATTCAGAGGGAAACCTTCCACAAAGAACCCTTACCAATGAATAACCCTAGTACCACTAAAGGTTCAACCCAAAGGCAGCAATGCATATAAGAATTAACCAGGATACACAGAACGCTCGCTCAGATGCATTTACCATGTAATCAATTCCCACATAGATATAATCCACAGATTCAGATAACAATCAATGCTTGCTACTTATACTAAAGCGTTAGCCCAACAGTTCCCTAGTATTAGCAATATGAATGAAAGCAATAAACCTAGGTGATCAGTCTAGATAAACCAACAAACATTCAAATATGAATTTGCTCAGAGAAAATATATAACTCAATAGGATAGATAGATAGGAACAAAACCTCACAACCAGATGAACGAACTCATGCTTTCATTACCGGACTAAGCCAAAGAGGCTTAGCTCCTCATAGTCATGGTAGAAACTTCAAAGGAAAAGAAAACAACGATGAATTGAAAATTGCAACTAAAGTCTGGATCTTTTTTTTAACCCTAATGCATAAGGAGAGTATTTATAGGGTCCTAACAAATGACCTAGCCCATTAAGCAAATAACTGAAATAGAAATAAGAAAAAGGGAAAAGAAAACTAAAAAGATAATTCGAAATAAGTCCGAGCCTCTGCCGTGTCAGACCCGCGATCGCGGTTGGTGGACCTTGATCGCGGCCCATGTGGCTCCGCACCCTTCAATCTCTCGGCGCCCGCAGAAAATTCTCGACATGCTTCGAGTCCCGCGATCGCGGCACCCATGCCCGCGATCGCGGTTAATGCTCGGCACTCTTGTCCTTTGCCTTGCACCAACCCGTCTCCTCTTCACTCATTGGCGTCTTCTCTTGATGGCTTCCTTCCTCAGTGTCTTCATGATCTCCAAAGTAGCTCAAACACCTCCAAAAACACCAACTTCGCCTCCAAATGCCATACACAAGAATGTGTCTAAATCTACCCGAATGGCACCAATAAAACCTCTAATAACTCTTAGTTAAGCCCTATAAAGTAGTGCTTATCAAACTCCCCCATGCTTAGACCTTTGCTCGTCCTCAAGTAAACTAAAAGAAAGTCTACTCCTCCAATGTAGCACCCAAGGTATCAGGAAGCATATCCTCCAACTAAGAGTTACCTAACCCATGCCAAAGCTCCTGGCACCAATCTCATCTACAACACATCCACAACTCAATAAACTTGAGGGCAAGCAGAGTACTTCCCCCAAGCTCAACCCGGACATCCAATAGTGTAAAGTGACCTCTAATCCTAGCCTCCATCTATGACTCCTTATGCCTCCCAGAGTGACCTACCCGACAATCCTTCTTCAACTCCTCTACTTATGTCGCCCCGTCGGTAAAATGAGATCCTAGAAACACTCCTTTTCTTTTCACTCATTTTGCCTAGGAGCCCTTTCGGGTTTTCATCCTAGCCACTCATATTTTTCTCATAGATGTGCTCACATATGCTCACGTCACTCAGACACCTTTTTACCCCAGCCTAGCGCTGGTCCGGGTCACTTGCTTTTTACCCAAGCCGCCCTTTCAGGTTTTCGACTTGTCCCAGGATTTTCGATTTTTTTTTTTTTTAAAAGAAAATGCTGAAATTCGAAATGCTAAAAATCAAAGTACAATGCTGGAAAAGAAATATGTACAAGATATATAGTGAATACTCTACTCCCCCATGCTTAAATCATGCATTGTCCTCAATGTATGGAAGACAAGAAAAAGATAAGGGGAAAATAGAAATACTCACTGGGATGGAGGCCAATACCCATAAGCGTTGAAGAAAGCCTCAGCTCTCCTCTGCATCTGAACCACCTGGTCCTCAACAGTGGTGAGGTGACTATCCAGGCGGTTGGCGTGGTATGCAAGGTTGACCTCCATGTTGCGCTGCCACTCAGCGCTCCGCCGCTTCTGCTCATCCAGGCGGGTGGAGACTTGGCGTTCCCACTGAACGCTTCTCCTCTCATGCTCCTCTAGCCTCTGGGAGATGCCGCTTTCCCACTCGGCACTCCTTCGTATATGCTCGGCCTGCCTCAGCTGCAGGTTGGCCATTCTGTCCAAGAGCTGGTCCCAGGGCGCCCCTCCAGATCCACTACCAGACCTAGATGCCTAGTAGGTATAGTCAGGGTAAACAGGTAGGCCCCTGTAACGCAGCGGGGATGGCACATCGCTCTCCATGTCCACCGCTGCAGTCGCTTCCTCCTCCTCCTCGTTGTCATCATCGTCCCCTTCGTCTTCGGACGACGACCCCTGCTCTCCATCGGCATAGAGGTAAAAATCCCTCGCCCGGGGCCCATAAGGCATCGGACGAGGCAGCCTCATTCGGTGGGTCCTTTCCTTCTTGGAGAGCCAGGTGTACTCTCCACCACGGACCTCCAGCAGATGGGATCTCCGCAGCAGTGTGATGTTGTAGGTGTAGATGTCGGCGGGGAAATCCCAATGGTCCGCGATGTTCTCGTACTGCTGAGCGATAAGCGTCACCATGCCCCCCATGGAGATCTTGCCGCCCGTCTTCTTCCTCAGCCCGAGACAGCTGGAGAGGAACAAATCGACCCAATCGGGGGTGTTGTGGCTCTCCGGTGTCAAACACCAGAGCACTGTAAGGTCCAGCGTCAGAACCTTGTTCACCTCCCCCTGTCCCAGGAAGGACATGGCGAGCACCTTGTGCACCAGCCTCAAACAGGGGTGCGTCAGCTTGTAGTTATACTCGCCGGCGCTGGGGTTGAGTACCTCACGGGTCGCATCTTGCCAGAAGAGCTCTGGCAAGGTGCTTGTGGCCTCCCAATCCTCGGTGAGAGCCTCAGTAACGCCAAACAGGTCCCGCAGACCTTGGTAGGACATCATCCTCTGCCGCCCCAGCAGGTTGAACGTGATCCCGTCGTCGTGGCGCTCCAGCGTGGCCAGAAACTCCAGGGCCAGCTCGTGTGAGGACGGGGAGGCTAGGTCAATGAAGTTGCCGAGCCCTCCGTGACTCAGCAACTGTTATGTGCAGTCCTCCAGTCCGAGTCGTTACAGCGTCGGCCGATCGAAGAACTTCGTCTGGACGAACTTCCGCGCGCTGAACATCTCGTAGTAGTGCCTGTGCCTCTGGCTCCTCATGTTGCCTACGAAGGCTGCCATGGTGGGAAAAAAGGAGCGAGAAAGCACAACTGAAAGAGTATCGGAGGGACCCGCGATCGCGGGGTGTGGGGCGCGGTCGCGGTTTATGCTCGACTCGAAGCTCGCTGGAGAAGATGTGCCGCGATCGCGGGGTTGATGCCGGCGATCGCGGTTTCTGGGTTTGCAGCGAACTTCGAGAAAAAATGGCTCCGGTGCTTTGCGGTGGCGCTGCGGTGGTCGCGGGGTTTGGCATGGGTCCGACGATCGCGGCTCGTGAGGCTATGAGAAATCCAAGAGTTGGAAAATGGATATCTCACCCAAACGACGTCGCGGCGTCGGAACGATAGTCACGGGGCTGCAGGGGGGTGTCGCGGTGGTTGGGGTCGGAGATCCGATCTGGTGAGAGTGAGAGGTGGTGGTGGAGGTGTTGTAAAATGCCTCCACCGCCTCTCGCCTTTTATAATTGCCGCGATGAATACCCGCGATCGCGGGGTTAATGCCCCTGCATCCGTAACAATCGGCGTGAGTTACGAGGTGTTGACTGCCTCGAAAAACGCGCCGGTTTTATTAAACCATGGGCCTTTTTTTTTGATTTTTTTTTTGATTTTTTTGTTGTTGTTTTTTGTTGTTGTTTTTTTGCTAGAACTCGCCATGGATCGCTGAGGGGAAACCGTGATCGCGGGTGTGAAACCGCGATCGCGGGTGCTGGATTCTGGCCTCCGCAACATAGTTAGTTCTAGTGCCCACAGTAAAAGAAAAACAGGTGGAAAGAAGAAGAAAGAAAAATAAAATCTAAGTCTTAAGAAAGGTAAAAACATAAATGAGTTCAACGACTCATACCTCGGGTTGCCTCCCGAGCAGCGCCATAGTTATCGTCGCGGCACGACGTCCTGCTGTACTTCTCATCCGGGGTTGCCTCCTGTAACCGTACTCCTTGCTCTTGTATCTGAAGGATGCTCCGGAATGTTCTCCAGCCTATACTCTGTCTTCCTCTTGTCGAACTCCATGCTGATTGTGCCTCTGCCCACGTCGATCTTTGTGTTGGAGGTCTTCATGAAAGGCCTCCCTAGCATTACTCGTGATAACAGGAATTTGTCGTTCTAATTCCTACTATGCAAAATATCCAAACAAACCTTAAATCGTAGTCCTAGGTAAGTAAAGGTCGAATCCATAGGGAGGAAAATTCTATCTAAATATGCAATCCGTATGTCAAACCAAAGTAACCAAAAAGGGGGTTTTGATTGTTTTAAATAACTAAGCATGCAAAAGTAAACAACTAGATGTGATGAAATCAGTAATGGGGAAAAGCACTTAGTCAAACAACATCCACTATTCGTATGACAAGTTGATCATAGATACTCATTCAAAATCTCATGCAATGGTAATTCCAATTCCTTTTCAGATATAACTAATAGCCCAACCAGATACTATTAGCACTAACTAATTAAACAACCCTGAAACTATCAAGATTCAGTTTAACAGCAACCTTACGGATGGGAATATAGTTGGATACAATTCTAGCATAAAACAACCAGCTTTTATCCTAGAATGTAAATCAATTCTCTTCTGCATAAGACTAGCACAGTTACTAGTACGATGCAGTTGCTACTCTGAAATAGATATGCTCAACCAGTAACAATCTAGATCTAGCAATCAATCAATAACAACAAACCCTAGATGCGTCCAAATAGAGATTATCAATATCAATCATAAACAACTTAAGCAAGAGAAAGATAAAAACCATGCAATAGATTAAGAATAAGAATCTCACAACTTAATCCAAACGAAAGCTTCAGCGTCTGACTAACCCAGGGAGGCTTAGTTCTTCATAACGTAGAAAAGGGAATTAGGGTTCAAGAGAAAAAGATGATAGATTAGAAGATTGGCCAACAAGCCTTTTCTCAACCCTAAAATACTAAAGGAAATAAAATCTAAATTAACCTAAAACGAAATAATGAAATAATAATAAAATAATAAACAAAAGCAAGGAAATTAATCCCCATTCTCGGCTTCTCTCTCGCCTCCATCTCGGCCCGGCTTCCATGTGAGTTGCTGATTTTCTCGGCCTACACAGCAACAGCTGCCTCAACAACGCGCGGCCCAAATGCAAATTCAGCGGCCCACCATCCAAGCAGCAGCGGCTCGCCTATGTCACCATGACGTCACGTCATCTTCAATTCTCCAGCTGCTTCACGCGTTTACAATCTCGGTGGGCTTTTCTTATCCATTGGGCCTTATTCATCTTCACTCGGCCCATCAAGTTCTCCAGCAATCATGCGAGCCTTTATTAATTAATTACCAAACTTCGCCCCCACACGCCATGCACATGAATGTGTCTAAATCTACCCGAATGGCACCAATAAAACCTCTAATGACTCTTACTTAAGCCCTACAAAGTAGTGCTTATCAAACCACCCCATGCTTAGACCTTTGCTCGTCCTCGAGTAAACAAATAAAGAGTCTACTCCTCTAATGTAGCATCCAAGGTCTCAGGAAACATATCCTCCAACTAAGAGTCACCTAACCCATGCCAAGCTCCTAGCACCAATCTCATTCACAACACATCCACAACTCAACAAGCTAAAGGGGCAAGCAGAGTACTTCCCCAAAGCTAACCCGGACATCCAAAAGTGTGAGTAACCTCTAATCCTAGCCTCCATCTATTGCTCCTTATGTCTCCCAGAGTGACCTACCCGACAATCCTTCTTTGACTCCTCTTCTTATGACGCCTCGCCAAGAATAGTGAGAAATCCTAAAATCACTCTTCTTCTTTTTCGCTCATTTTGCCAAGGCGCCCTTTCGGGTTTTCACCAAGCCACTCATTTTATTTTCCAATAGATGTGCTCACATAAGCTCACGTCACTCTTGACCTCATATTACCCCAGCCTAATGCTGGTCCAAGCCACCTGCTTATTACCTAGGCCGCCCTTTTGGGTTTTCGACCTATCCCAGGATTTCAATGATAGCCTTTTTTCAAATTTTTGGCTCTTTTCATTTTTTTTTTTTCTCCTCAACAGCATAGCAAGTATAAAACCCCACCCCATGCTTAAACATTGCATTGTCCTCAATGTAATGAAAGACAAAAGAATAAAGCACAGGGAAAAGCAAAAAATAACTCACAACGTTGCCGAGTTGGCTTGGACACTTCCTTGTTGCTGGCGGTGTAGTCAGAAAAGTTCATGTCCTGGATGTCTGCATTAACGCTATAACCTTCATATACCGTGCAACCATAGGAAACCACTGTGAAGTGCGGTGGTTGTGCAGGAACTCAGGGCGGCACGGCCTTCAACTCCATCAACTCCTACCATGCAACCATAAGGAACCACTGTGGGGAGTAGTGGTCAATCAAGGGAACGGGGTTGCATGGTCTTCAAAAAAATGGGCCCAGATGTCATCGTGGTTGGGCCCTGGTGTACCTCCTCTCCAGCTGTCGACTGCAGGGCCATCATCGTTGCCAAATAAATATAGGGTGAATGTATTCCTCCGTTTAGCAACATGGTGCGCACCTCTCCGTGGGGAACTCTGGACAAATAGGTAATTTTTTTTTTTTGACTTTTTCTCCCCGTTTAAGGTCTTTTAGGGGTATCTTATTTTCGTCTTTTGCTCCCCGTTTAAGGTTTTTTCGGGGCCAATTTTTTTTTCGATTTTTTTTTTTGATTTTTTTTTTTTACTTTTTTTTTTACCTGCGAAAATGTGGCGGTCGCCGTGAGGGGTGCGGCGGTCGCCGTTTTTAGGTCGTGGCCAACTTTCTTGGCGAGGCAATTGCGGCGGTCGTCGTAAGGTTGGCGGCGGGCGCCGTGAACTCCATCTTCGTTTTTTCGCGCTTCTTGCAGGTTAGTTCAACACAGAAAGGAAAAACAAAAAGAAAAACAACTGAATAAAGACTAAGGGAAAGAAAATAGACTACCTAACATCGGGTTGCCTCCCGAGCAGCGCCTTGGTTAATGTCGTGGCTCGACATCCTACTCAATCCTCCTCAACTTGGGTTTGTCCTAGCACTTGAACTCCTGAGATCTATATCAGGGGGATGTCTCTTTGTATACTCCCTGTAGAGCTTTTCCCCATGCTTGTGTACTTCATAATGGTTGGACCGCTGTTCATATCTATGAATGCACTTGACATCTTCAGAAACGGTCTACCCAGCATCTCAGGACCTGCATGTTTGTTCTGCCCCGCATCCAGCATGTAAAAATTCGCCACCTGAATTAAGGCCTCCTTCTTGTGCTTCCCCTTTGGTTTCTTCTTTATATTGCCCAACGCCCTTAAAAACTCTGTGTAGTGAGGGATGCAATTTGCCAGTTCGATCAAGGGAATGGTTGCCTCGCAGACACTGAAGGTTTCATATAGCTCTTTGTCGTTCTTCACCCTTCGAGTATCTTGTACTGCCTCGGGGAGGGGCGTGACGGGGTGCAGCGCAATGAGCGGGGAGGAGTTTAGATGCACATACTCATCATAGGCAGCCTCGAGAGGGTCGGGGGCTGCCGGGGCATTTTCGAGAGGAACGAGCGTCGCAGGATCGTTTTCGCGATCGCGACTCTCCTCCTCTTGGTCGCTGAATTCCTCCAGTCCCATAAAATACTCTTCTTCAGAAAGCACAACGCGGTCCAAAATATCGTCGAGATATACCTCTCGCGGTCTTGGGTTCTCTTCTGCAGATATCTCGCTGTATTCTGCACCCGTCTCAAAAATTTGTTCCTTCCTGTCAGCTAAGGGGGCGACATGCAACTGCTCAGTACTTTGTAGGGTCAACGAGAAGACATTCTCTTCCTGGTGCACCACTGGGTGAGATAGTGGTTCTGCCGACGTCATGGACTCCACCCTGCTCAATGCTTGCACCATTTGCTTCGTCTGCCTCTCAATGATCTGGATATTGGACTTTATTTGTTGTTCAAGTTGGATCGTGTTCTGTTTGAAAGATCGAAACATGTCCTCCAATGACATGGAGGGACTTGGATTGTGCCCATAACTCGAATTAGGGTGATCTCTCCACCCTGGAGTGTATGCGTATGAGTATGGGTCATATTGCGGCTCCTGATGGAATTGGGGAAATCTATCCATCTCTGTAACAAAATCAAACAGGAAAAACAAAAATCAATAGCACGGGTGTGGACCGTAAGATAGGTCCACACAATAGTTGACACACAAATCGCACACAAAATAGATTATTGCCTCCCCGGCAACGGCGCCAATTTGATAACAGGAATTTGTCGTTCTAATTCCTACTATGCAAAATATCCAAACAAACCTTAAACCGTAGTCCTAGGTAAGTAAAGGTCGAATCCACAGGGAGGCGAATTCTATCTAAATATGCAATCCGTATGTCAAACCAAAGTAACCAAAAAGGGGGTTTTGATTGTTTTAAATAACTAAGCACGCAAAAGTAAACAACTAGATGTGATGAAATCAGTAATGGGGAAAAGCACTTAGTCAAACAACATCCACTATTCGTATGACAAGTTGATCATAGATACTCATTCAAAATCTCATGCAATGGTAATTCCAATTCCTTTTCAGATATAACTAATAGCACAACCAGATACTATTAACACTAACTAATTAAACAACCCTGAAACTATCAAGATTCAGTTTAACAGCAGTCTTACGGATAGGAATATAGTTGGATACAATTCTAGCATAAAACAACCAGCTTTTATCCTAGAATGTAAATCAATTCTCTTCTGCATAAGACTAGCACAACCAGTTACTAGCACGATGCAGTTGCTACTCTGAAATAGATATGCTCAACCAGTAACAATCTAGATCTAGCAATCAATCAATAACAACAAACCCTAGATGCGTCCAAATAGAGATTATCAATATCAATCATAAACAACTTAAGCAAGAGAAAGATAAAAACATGCAATAGATTAAGAATAAGAATCTCACAACTTAATCCAAACGAAAGCTTCAGCGTCTGACTAACCCAGGGAGGCTTAGTTCTTCATAACGTAGAAAAGGGAATTAGGGTTCAAGAGAAAAAGATGATAGATTAAAAGATTGGCCAACAAGCCTTTTCTCAACCCTAAAATACTAAAGGAAATAAAATTTAAATTAACCTAAAACGAAATAATAAAATAATAATAAAATAATAAACAAACAAAAGCAAGGAAATTAATCCCCATTCTCGGCTTCTCTCTCGCCTCCATCTCGGCTCGGCTTCCACGTGAGTTGCTGATTTTCCCGGGATGTCAAAATATCCCTCCGGATAGTCATACTTGTTCATAAATGTCTTGCGAGGCGGAGCACTTTCCGAGAGTTGATCGCGGGTGTCAACCCGCGATCGCGGTTTTCGCACTGGTTCCCCGCGATCGCGGCTGTCATGCCCGCGGTCGCGGTTAATGCTCGAATTTATGCTCGAGTTTTTCTCGGCTTTTGGGTCCGTAAACCCGCGATCGCGGCTGTCGCCCCGCAATCGCGGTTTTGCCTTGTACTTCTCTTTTAATTCCAGCTTCTCTTCTTCATTCTTCCATCTTGGCCTTGACGTCATGCAGTTGACGTTTTGTCTTGGATTAATCTCAGTTTGAGATGGGAGTGCTCGTGACTCTTTAGCTTCGAGCTTGCTGACCGCCTGGGAGATCTACCCTACCTGCTTCTCCAGGTTCTGGATACTGGACTTGGTCTCATGTTGGAACTGAACCATGTTTTGCTGCATGGTTCCTACTGTTTGCGTCAGCGTGGTCATGTGCTGCGCCAGTGTATTGACCTGGTCCTCTAGATTCATAGCGCGGGGAGCTCCTTGTCCTTGCGGTCTCTGCTCTGCTGGGCCTCTGAACTGCTGGCCTCCTTGGAATGGTCGTTGGGGGTACTGCTGCTGCTGCTGGTATTGCTGAGGGGGTCTTGGTCGAAACTCAGAGGGGTTCTCCACATTGTGCGTGTTCCCGTACCTCAAGTTAGGATGATCTCTCCACCCTGGATTGTAGGTACTGGAGTAGGGGTCGTACCGTTGTCTTTGTTGGTACCCCCCAACAGCGTTGACTTGCTCAGTGGGCTCCTCATGGAGTGTAGGACATGCGTCAGTTGCATGCGTGGTGGCATAGCAAAATTCGCACTCCTTGACCCTCTGGGGTCCTTCCTTCCTCATCAAAACCTTGATCATCTCCTTCATTTCGCTCACTTCCCTCGCCATAGATGGGGGAACATTCTCACTTGAAGTGGCTTTCACAGCCTGGGCGCTCGCCCTCTTGCTGAATTGCCTTGAGCCTTCCGACAACTCGCTGAATATCTCAAATGCAGCGGTAGGGGTTTTGTTCAGTATGTTTCCCCCACACGCCGCGTTCACCATTCGTCGCTCTTCATCCAATAATCCCCCGTACAGATATAAGACCAAATCCTGGTCTGAATACCCGTGATAGGGACAGCTAGAGCACAACCTCTTGAAACGCTCATAGTACTCGTAGAGCGTCTCTGTCCCATACTGCTCTATGTTGCTCAGGTTGCGCTTGAGACTGTTCAGCTTCGTTGCTGGAAAGTACTTTTCCAGGAACGCCTTCTTCATTTTATCTCAGGTGTTGATGCTTCCTGGGGTGAGGTAGTAAAATCAGTCGTTGGCTGAATCCTTAAGTGAAAAAGGAAAAGCCCTCAACGTGATTTGATCCTCAGTGACATTCTGTGGCTTCATGGAACTGCACACGGCGTGGAACTCCGAGAGGTGCTTGTTTGGGTCCTCTCCAGCTAGCCCATGGAACTGAGGCAAAAGATGGATAAGACCAGACTTGAGCTCAAAGTTCACTCCCGTGCCTAGCTCAGGGAATTGTACGGCCAGTGGCTGCTGCGTCAAGTTAGGCGCAGTCAGCTGCCTCAACGTAGGTGGTGGTACCTCGTCCGCCATCTCAAAAGTGGGATTCTCAAAGATCAAAGCTCGATTCACTCTGCGTCCTTGGGAGAAAGTTCTCTCAATCTCTGGATCAAGATCTAAAGGTGGAGAGTCAGCAGTACGGGTGTGGACCATAAGATAGGTCCACACACACAAGCAAACACACGAAAATCACACAGAAAAAATTCGAAAACACACAAAGCATGCAAAACACCAAAACCTCGCAATTGCCTTCCCCGGCAACGGCGCCAAAATTTGATCGGAGGTAATAGTCGTCGTACCCCTAATCAAAAGTAAATCCTAAAATCCTCACTAAACAAAGTATAGTAAGCAAGTCAGGGTCGATCCCACAGAGAAGGAAGGAACCAATGGTGGTAGCATGCAATGTCACAAAGGGGGGTTTTATGGTTGATTGGTTGCAAACAAAACAAACAAAACAAAGTAGAATGGATGAAATATCAAGAAAGAAAAACACTTAGCCAAGTAATGTCCACATAAGTCATTCAAAGGTTGTTCATAGATTAAGTCCTATCTTCCTATTCGGTTATTCCTGTCTCGATCTTATGTAAATTCAGAGAGAAACCTTCCACAAAGAACCCTTACCAATGAATAACCCTAGTATCACTAAAGGTTCAACCCAAAGGCAGCAATGCATATAAGAATTAACCAGGATACACAGAACGCTCACTCAGATGCATTTACCATGTAATCAATTCCCACATAGATATAATCCACAGATGCAGATAACAATCAATGCTTGCTACTTATACTAAAGCGTTAGCCCAACAGTTCCCTAGTATTAGCAATATGAATGAAAGCAATAAACCTAGGTGATCAGTCTAGATAAACCAACAAACATTCAAATATGAATTTGCTCAGAGAAAAGATATAACTCAATAGGATAGATAGATAGGAACAAAACCTCACAACCAGATGAACGAACTCATGCTTTCATTACCGGACTAAGCCAAAGAGGCTTAGCTCCTCATAGTCATGGTAGAAACTTCAAAGGAAAAGAAAACAACGATGAATTGAAAATTGCAACTAAAGTCTGGATCTTTTTTTTAACCCTAATGCATAAGGAGAGTATTTATAGGGCCCTAATAAATGACCTAGCCCATTAAGCAAATAACTGAAATAGAAATAAGAAAAAGGGAAAAGAAAACTAAAAAGATAATTCGGAATAAGTCCGAGCCTCTGCCGTGTCAGACCCGCGATCGCGGTTGGTGGACCTTGATCGCGGCCCATGTGGCTCCGCGCCCTTCAATCTCTCCGCGCCCGCAGAAAACTCTCGACATGCTCCGAGTCCCGCGATCGCGGCACCCATGCCCGCGATCGCGGTTAATGCTCGGCACTCTTGTCCTTTGCCTTGCACCAACCCGTCTCCTCTTCACTCCTTGGCGTCTTCTCTTGATGGCTTCCTTCCTCAGTGTCTTCATGATCTCCAAAGTAGCTCAAACACCTCCAAAAACACCAACTTCGCCTCCAAACGCCATACACAAGAATGTGTCTAAATCTACCCGAATGGCACCAATAAAATCTCTAATAACTCTTAGTTAAGCCCTACAAAGTAGTGCTTATCAATATATATAGTGGATTCATTGATTTTTAATCTTGTAAGTTATTTTGTAATCTTCTAATTAATTTGTATATTTAAAGAAAGAAGTATTACTTATAGATTTAGCTTATAACAAGGAAAGTTTAGTATATAAATCTCTCTATATATAAATTTAGTTAAAAATGAAAAAAAAGAAAAAAAAAAGAAGAGAAAAAGACATGTGACACAATCAAGGAAATGCTGACAGCGTAGTGAGATTTTGTTTTAGCATATGAAAAGGGTTCATGTGAGAATAGACGCTTAAGTGAGAATGTGAGAATACCGGATATGCATGTATTTATGACTATATATGCATGACTTTGGTAGGTGGAAACTCATGCATATACAAGCAAAAAATTATGCACACCTTAAGATGTGCATGGATTTTTGAATGTATGTGCATAAATTTGTGACTATATGGTGACTATATGTAAGTGAAAACTCATGCACATACAGGCAAAAATTCATACACATCACAATATGTACATGGATTTTTTTTTCTGTATGTGCATTTTTTTTACTATGTGTGTGACTATGTGTTAAAACTCATGTACATACACACAAAAAATCATGCACACCTCAAGATGTGCATGAATTTTTGCCTATATATGCACATATTTTGACTATATATGTGATTATGTGTAACTGAAAACTCATGCATATATAGACAAAATTCCATCCACATTATGTAATGTGCATGAATTTTTGTCTATATGTACGTATTCTCACGTTTTCATCTAAATGCTCTTTCTAATCGGATCCACATCCTTAGCATATGTAGTAGATTTTCCACATATTAAATTAATAATACGAATTTAAACATCTAATGGATGGCACCGGGTCTAATTAGTTATATTTATTTCTCCCTGTTCAGGTTTAATGACCCTTTGAGTATAGTAAAATTAGACAAATGCCCCCTAATAAACTTTATCTAAACTCATGACCCATGGTGATGTCATCATTACATAATGATGACATTACCATAAGTCAAACAAACTAACACATTTGATTATTGACCGGTCAATTGGCGAAATTTTTTTCCCGCCAAAAAATATTTTTTGTGATGTCATCACTTTGGTGACAGTAACTGTCATCAAAACACAAACTGTCATCATTTTGATGACAATCATTGTCATCATTTTGATGACAATCACTGTCATCATTTTGATGACAATCACTGTCATCATTTTGATGACAATCACTGTCATCAAACCACAAACTGTCATCAAAACACAAACTATCATCAAAATACAAACTGTCATCAAAACACAAATTGTCATCAAAAACACAAATTGTCATCAAAACACAAACTGTCATCAAATACAAACTGCATCGCAACTAGTTGATGACACATACTGTCATCAAAACACAAATTATCATCAAAACACAAACTGTATCGCAACTAGTTGATGACACATTGTCATCAAGACACATATTGTCATCAAAATACAAACTGTCATCAAATACAAACTGTATTGCAACTAATTGATGACACATACTGTCATCAAAACACAAACTGTCATCAAATACAAACGATATCACAACTAGTTGATGACACATATTGTCATCGCAACTAGTTAATGTCACAAACTGTCATCACAATTAGTTGATGACAATACAAATCTCGTTTTGATGACAATTATCGTTGAAATGTCACCACCACTAGTTGGTGACATTTACGAAGTGTCATCTCCACTAGTTGGTGACATTTACGAAGTGTCATCTCCACTAGTTAGTGCATGTTCAAAGTGTCATCTCCACTGGAGGAGCCTTAGAGGTAGCAACATCATTAGCAAAGCGCTTAGCCCTATTCTCTTGCTCCTTCTCAAGCCGTATGGCAGACACTTGCTTCTCCATTACAACCACTTCTCTTCTCATTTTTTTGGCCTCAATTTCCATTGCTTTAGTTAAAGTTTCCACTTTCTTTGCTAACATCTGAATATTTAAGGAAAACACAATCACATGACATACTTTAATTACTTAAGTACTGCATAGTGTAAAGACTTTAATTAATACAAGACGGTAAGTATACAAAATGATTCAACATTAATAATATTTTATCACTTGCATGATAGCAATTAAGACTTGTGAGATCAACATCACAAGTATCATTTGTGGTAGGACAATCTGTGTAAAGGATGATGAATATGAAGTAGACAATAACACTATAAGTTGATGAAAATTCGCGAGTACATACATAGCAATAATTTGAAAACCCATATCAGCATGTATATGTATTTAGGGACCGTTTGGTATCCATATACTGATATCAGTTATGGGTATGCAAATCACTCATATCCATACCTGGTGTTTGGTATATCAGTATATGGATATCAAATTGATATCCCTGATATCCCCACTTTTAACATTTTTCATATACCCATTTTTATTAGGGTATCACTCATATCTTTTCTCATCTACCTACTATGCCTCCTCTCCAAAACACATCTCTTTCCAAACACAGATATCAGATATCAATCGCATACGCATACCTGATATCTGATACCCATACCCATACCTGATATCTGATATACTAAGATATGGATACCAAATGGGCCCTTAAGATATCACAAATCTTAAATAATCCAGCCATTTTAGCATGAATTTACCTCCGGAATTGGGCATTCATAGCTCTCTTTGCTCCGACTCCAAGGATGATCTTGAAACCAAAAGAGTCAAAAAACAGCCTCGGAACAAGGATGCCGAGGCCATACCTGTGATCAAAGTTCAAGGTAATATTATAAACAACTTTTGTCATCATCAGTTGCATCTAAAATCTCATTGCAGATGAGGAAGAAAGATGAGAACACTCACCTTCATCCTTTGCTTAGCAACCTCCTCCAAGGAACCACCAGTCGACGATGGAGGACCTGTCATCATCGTCGCCATCTCGACGTGTACGGCCTGCGACGACATGAATCTACAAAAGGAACTGGAAAATAGATCGTCTAGGTTATTAGAGACCGCCATTGAAGACCTGATTCAGCTGGTCGAGCCCTAGGTTTAGCCTCTTGGAAGAGTAGAGGAAGGTCGAGACTGATCTTGAAGAGGTGAAGCCGGAAACGGAGGAGGAGGAGGCCGGAAATACTCTCACCAGGCCGAAGGAGGATGAGGAGGACGATGCCGGAGACGGAGGTCGAATATGAGAGCGGGATGCCAGATCTGGAAATGGAGAAGATGTGAGCTTGAGGAGAGAGAGCGTGAAAGTGTGAATAGAGTATAAGGATCAAAATACTAAACATAATTTTCCAAGGGCATTTCTCATATTTCAAGTAAGAAAAAGGACAATGGGCTACAATGTTTCTTTATTTCTACGATTACCCATACACACCACTACTATTTTATAAAAGGGAAATAGTCCACGAAAAGCGACTACTAGAAAGTCTAGAATTGAAGATGATGGCCTAATAAAAACTTGTAGGCATCACTAGCGAAGGTGAACTATCGGTCTTTCCCTCTCTTCTCACACGGTGGTTAGCGGTTGCCTCGTCCTGGTCCTGCGTTGGGCGTTCATCTTCTCTATCTCAAGGTACTGTATCATACTCGTCTCAATCGATTCGTCCCTTGTTTTTTTGCGAAATCACTCCTGTGTGCACTCAGGACGGAGTTTTATGTCAATTTCCCCACATATTTCGATTTAGTAGCGTAATTGTAAGCGATTATCGTTTCGATTAGGTTTGCAGTTATCTGTGACTATGAACATTGGCCTTGAACTCGAGGTAGGGGTGCGAGCAAAAGCGTCAAACTCCTGTGGCTGCGTCAAACTCTGAACATTTGATGTCATAAAATTACTCACCATAATGAGATATCCTTCTTTGAGACAGTCGGAAATTTGAATCCATGTTGCTGTGATCTTATACTCCTGGAAAAATTTCTAATTGCCGATCTATGTTTAGTTTTTAGGGATTGAGCTCGGACTTGCAAGGTGTAAAATTAATGTTTAAGTTGTATGTGAATTGTTTTGTCAGACAGGTTCTGCAATTCTTTGTTTTCCAACCACTATGAATGAGGCCTTTGATGTTTTGAGCACCACCACTAGTAGTTAAAATTTACATAAATACAGTGTTTAGATACTTTTTCAAATTGGTTGTGAAATTAATTCAATGGTGTTAGTTTGTTTTGTCAGATTAGGTGATCACACACACATTCAGGTCTGTCTGTTTTTTCTGTCCTTGGTCCATGGATCATCCAGTGATGGAGGAGAAGCCAAGAAGAGTGCAGGCCGGGATTGTGAGTTGTGCATCATCAAACGTGGGGGATGTGTGTGGTTCGAAATCCTGAAGAGGCTTCCCTTGAAAGACATAATCCGTTGCAGGTGCGTCTGCAGAACATGGTGCTCCCTTGTAGCTTCCCCGCTCTTCATCAACGATCACCTTGATTCCAAACTACACAACCTTGAGGATGGGGGGAATGGTGATCTTCTCCTGTTCAGTCAAAGTGATCCCTCCCTTAAGAAGCCCCGAGAACCAGTCAAGCTCTCACTTTTAGAGTCCAAAATCCTTTCATCCATATCTAAATGTTTCTACTACCCCATTACACCTGTCAACAATCCTTACTTTCAAGTGGCTGGTTCCGTCCATGGCCTCATCTGTCTCTCGGATAATAACTGTGGAAATCCCACTGAAGATGTCACCTTCATATGGAATCCATGGGTCTGTAGGTACATCTACCTCCCACAACCCCCAAGCAACTTGAAGCATGACTACAGCTTGCCACACAATCATTTCTCTTTTTTCAGATTTACCTTCAATCCCATCAAGAAGGATTACATGGTTGTGACTTGTGAGGGTGATGTATTGCCATGGAAACTTGGCAAAGAAATTATCTGAACCCCCAGTTGTCGAGTTCTACTCCATTAGTAAGCGCGAGTGGAAGACAGTGTCTAACACGAGCCTCCTTGAGCCTTACACTATTCTTGAGCAATCATGCTTAAAATACAGATCCTCTGTTGATGGAGCTGTTTGCTGGATTGCATGGAAGAGAGGGAGCAACATCCTGGTGTTATTTTCTGCTGTAGAGTATAAGTTAAAGATACTTGCACTCCCCGAGCAGCTTGGATCCCGTCTGAACCCAATATCTTCGAGCGTTGTTGAGTTTAAGGGATTGCTTTCGGTTATGAAAGTGACTACCTCTCGTGTTGAGTTGGCATTTAACATTTGATCATGGATTGATAAGGAGGGTCGGTGGTGTCAGATGATTAGTGTCAACACGGCTGTTGACGGGTTGCGGGTTAGGGAACACAGATGCCTAAGGATTATTTACCAAGTGACAGATGATGAACGTGTGATTGGATCAAGGGTTGCACAAGGCAGAATATCTGAATTTGTAATATTTCATCAGCACACCAATCAAATCAATAGGCTTTGGGAGCATGCAAATGATTTTGCGGCAGAGTATATGGGCTCTTACATGCAAAGCCTCCTTCTCCTCGACGTAGAAAGCAGGGCACGGTCCTATGATCCAACTATCATTCCTAGGCAGTATTTTGTTCCTATTTCTCTTGCTCTTATTTTACCTGCATTCCTAGCAATCTGTATAATCAATCAAGTCTTGTTACTGAGTGTTATTTGCTTCTCTAATGTGCATTTCATATAACCGTCGGCGCCTTGGACCTCTTAAATTGAAGTAAGTCTATATGCTTTATTATGGGAGATATTGTTTGTAGTCCTTGACCTTTTCTCTCTGTCCTATCTAGTACCTCTTCGTTTGTCGAAGGAACTGTTTCTTCTCACAATCAGTCTTTTTATCTGCGTCATGGTTAACTGGGCATGAATGGGCTCATGTGAAGGTGAAGTGAGGCCATGATAGCACAAGTTGAAAGTTTTTAACCTGCATATGACATTGCTAACTTGATCTATATTACTTTAAGCTTGCGATTCTTTATTTGTGGTTGTGTATATATATCTGTATAAGTTATACTTATTGCATAAATATTGTCATGTGTCAATTGTCTGAGTTTTATTTTAGGTCCTGTTGAAAGTCTAGATAAGAATGTAACGCATTTGATGCAGCTTATGGCTTGTATACAATTGGAAAAGAGGAATCCTCGACAAGTATAGGCAAGTCATTGCTTACTTGGTGTTTTTTATGTTATAAACTCGTCTTAGCTAAACTCTATTTCCCACTATAATATATCGCAAAAAGACTGAAAAATTGTCACCCTTATTCCCAGGCGGTGGTGAATTCCTTGCCAGTTCTGTGGCTCATTCCGAATTTATTCTTGGCGAGGAGCTCTAGTAGGGCTTTGAAAGATCGATGGCAAAGTTGAAGACTCAGATGTGAAGATGTAAAAATTGTGGGAGTGGGAGGAGGAGGTGCCATATAAGTATTGGTTGAAGTACATCCTTGCAACATCTTAATCTATCCACATTATTCAAGACCTAGGATTAGTTCATCACAAAACGCGTCTTTTATATATCTGCAATTGGTGAGTTTGAACTAATCATGACAAACTCATCACTTGTGTAAGGTAGTGTGTGGCTATTATGTAACAAGGGCTCACAGTTTGAATTGATAATGTAGCTCTTCTTGGGCACAAATGCGTCAAGATGCTGCTTTCCTTCCAGGTTCGGACTTGTGGTGTTCCAATATTTTTTTTTTGGAACAACACACGGGAGTAATAGGGCAACCTTGCTGAAGTCGTCATATAGATAGGAGGAGAGAAATCACGAGAATCCTTTTTCATATCTTTTCAAGTACTAAGGATAATGTTCCAAATCCTCTTCTTTCCTTATTTTTCCAAAGATTACAACCAGAAAGATATCTTCCAAAAATAAATCTTGTGAAAGATTCTGTCCAAATCCATGAAAACCCACAAAATTTCAAGCGCACCAAACATCATGCAACCAACACACCAATCCTTAATGCACATAACACATTCCAAGTAGTTGCAAGCCATCATTACATATCATACCTGTCAAATCCCAGTCACAGACCACAGAGGCGACGATTCGTATTCTCGGCTTTCCGAAAAAGTAGAAGAGTGTGATGCGGTGATAACGTTACCATAGAAGGTACAAAGAACATCACACAGAAACATATACGATAATTTTTAATAATGTTTAATCATGAATGAGAGGCTCCCAAATGTGGATGATAAGAGGGGCTCATAGGAAGCATCAAGCATGATGGCTAGGGTAAGTTGTAGAGTCAACAATCATGTGGGCTTGTAATGAGGGATCAATGCATCAAGTTGACTATTTTGGGCCGAAAGAAAACTGTTTCAAGTATTATAATGAAAGCATAGATGATCATGCATGAAGTATTGCACATAGGTGAAGTATTAGCACGAATCTAAGCAAGTTGTTTAATTTAACGATCAAAGAGTGAGTGCAGATCAAGACATAATGATTAGACTTTCACAAATTACCATGCAATTTAGCCAATCATCGAGGGAACATAACAGATAAACAATTAGTTTAGAGAGATCATATTTAGTTCCATACGGAACTGTACGAAGGGTTCCCTATTTAGTGCCTTGGTGAAAATATCAGCGATCTGATCCTTGGTTCCGCAGAAGTTCATGGACACCAACCCTTTCTCCACACAATCACGTAGGAAGTGATGTCTTATCTCAATATGCTTAGTGCGTGAGTGTTGCATATGATTCTTGGAGATATTTATAGCACTAGTATTGTCACAGAGAATGGGAATAGAGTCAAGAAGAATACCATAGTCGCTGAGTTCTGCTTCTTTGACCCCCAAGAAAACCAAGCATGGCCCAGGGAACTGAGCCATTCCAGATGTAGATTTTCTATCCACTTTGTTCCCTGCGAAGTCAGCATATGTGTATCCAACTAGATCAAAATTTCCACCCCTTGGATACCACAGACACAGATCGTCTGGTCCCTTCAAGTATCTCAGAATCCTCTTCACTGCTTTGAGGTGTGTCTCTTTGGGATCAACCTATAATTCCTCGATAGAGTGATGGATCAACTCCTTGCTCATGTTCGTCATTTCCCATTGTTCCTGCAGAGGGATAGAAATTGAGATTTCTCAAATTATGTTCCATGATCAGTACGAATGGATCCCAGAGACTGTCCCACACTCCTCTCAACCGACTTGAGCCAATATTCAAATTCAGCATGCACTTCGTCCTTTGATGACAAAAAGAGAGTCCATGTGTACCTGAAATAGTCATCAACAATAACAAAGACATAGGCATTTTCCCCACGGCTCCTTGTGCGCATAGGCCCACAAAGATCCATGTGGATTAGTTCCAGAAGACGAGTAGTGCTTACCTCCTTCTTTGACTTGAAGGAGGACCTTACCTGCTTACCTTTGGTACAATCATCACAAACTTCATTTCTCGTTACTCCGATCTGAGGAAGACCGTTCACTAGTTCTTGTCTATGAAGTTTAGAAATAAGTTGAAGGCTTGCATGTCCGAACCTCTTATGCCACAGATCTGTTGTCCCAGCGATGGACGACAGACATAGTTCCTTCTTAGGGATAAAAGCATGATCAACTTTGTAGACGTTGTTGTCGCAGATCCCTCTGAGTGGAATTTTCCCTGTACTTATGCACTCAACATAACAATCATCAGTAGTAAAAACTACCCTATTTTTCTTGTTTTGACATAGTTGAGCCACACTAAAAAAATCAAACCTGAGATTATTCACAAGTGTCACGTTATCCACATAATATGGTTAGAAAGCCTTACCTTACCAAGACCACAAACTTCTCCCTTACTCTTATTTCCAAAGGTTATTGAACCTCCGGAGGCCTGTTGAAGTGAGGTGAGCCATCCTTTGTTCTCTGTCAGGTAACTTTAGCAAGCACATTCGAAATACCGAGAACCTTCCTCACTTCAGCCTGTATGGAAAGAGTTAGTTTTTGCGAACCCAGACAAGCTTAGACTTTCTGAGTGTGGGAGCAACATATTTGATTTTTGGAGGTTTAACATTTATTTTCTCCCTAGCAGTGCGAGCAATTTCTTCATTGTGTTTCTTCAGGAGGCACTTTTGTTTGTAGTGACCAGAGTGTCCACAATACCAACAGATCCTTTGACACTTTAGATCAACATACTTACTATGTCCAGGCCAAATTGATTTGTTAGCAATCCTAGAATGAAAATCAATATGATTGGACTTACCGCTTTGAGATTGTTTCAACCAAATGGAATGAGTCTTTTGTCCATGGTACCAAGCTTTGTTTCCATCAGTCGAATTTGAGCAGTCTTTGTGATTGTTCCTTCTCGAGGAACTTTCCCCTGTTTCTTGTATAGACTGTTTTCCTTCGACTCCAGGACTTTTAGACTTAGTGCCATCAACAGGAAGCTTAGGTTGATAACCAATTCCAAAGCGAGGTACTTCCTTCTTTTCAGTTTTCTTTTCATTCTTGGCCGCTACAAACACAATTCCTTTTGCCTTTTCCTTCTGTTCCTCACTGAGTTTAGATAGATCACTAGACAGTTTTGCATTGCCTAGTTTTAACATTAATGACTCGGATTCAAGTGAGGAGACAGAGGATTCTAGAGACATGATCTTCTCAATGAGTTTAGGGCACTCATTGCAAGGACTTGGAGAAGAGGATGAAACTTTCTCAAGTTTGAACACTTTTTCTGCCCAACCTTTGTTTTCTTCGATCAAACTTGAGATCGATTCATCATTTTCTTCAATCTGCTCACTGAGAAGACTGTTCTCATGAACGAGTTTTTTAATGAAGAAAATTAAGTGTTCCTTAGATTTGCTTTTCAAGCTCAAGATGAGTTCAGATTCACTTACCTCAGTCTCCTGCAGACCACCTTTTGATTCATCAGGGTCTTCTATGGTCATCAAGCAGACATCCCTCGAGTAAGAAGATTCTTCAACATCTGAGTCAGAATCACCCCATGTTGCGACCATTGCTTGCTTCCCTTTACGAGCCGGAGGAAGACATGCCTTCTTCTTGAAGCAATTTTTGGCAAAATGGCCCTTGTTTTGACAATGGTAGCAGACGACATCCTTCGTGTCTTTGTTCCCTTCGAAGGAACTCAATGAGTCCTTGTTTCGAGACCATATCTTCTTCATAGCGCTAGTGATGAGAGCCATATCTTCATCACCGTCCTCATCTTCATCTTCGACTTGAGATAAGTCAAAGGCACGTTCAACCTTCAAAGCAATACTTTGAGCCTTCTCTTCTCCTTTTTTGTTCATCTTGTGGTTATAGACAGAGGCGTTGCTTTCAAGCTTGGCAACAACCTCTTCCATAGTGAGAGTCTTGACGTCAGTCTGGGAGTAGAGAGCGAGAGCAATCGCATCCCACTGAGAGTTGAGGCCTTGCATGAAGTGGTGAGTAAGCTTCCAGTCTGGCATCTCTTCATCAAGGAACTCCAGTTGACCTACAATCCCCTGGAACCTGGAGTAGAACTCTTGAATGTGTTCCCCCTTCCCTTGAGAAATTTGATCGTACTCCTTCATCAGGGAAAGAATTCTGTTTTTCTTGACATCGTCATTTCCATGATGGAGACGCCTTAAAGCATCCCAAATCTCTTTGGCAGTTTTGTAACCAATGATTTTCTTGAGATCCGAGGGGAGTAGAGCCATGTGAAGGATCTTCTTGACTCTGCTATTTTTCTCCAGCTTTTTCCAATCTTCATCCATGTAGTCAACCTTTGGCTTAGGCTTTGTAGCGTCCTTTTCATTTGGGATAGCCATGGGGCCAACTTCAATGATTCTCCATATCTGTCCATCGAGGGAACATATGTGGGACTCGATTTGTTCCATCCACCAATCATATTCTCCGGCTTTCAGAATTGGAGGCTTCCAGAATGAATCTCCAATAGCATTGCTTGACGACATCTTTCCTGCAAAGTCTTTAACGAAAACAATCTAGAGCACCAGGCTCTGATACCAATTGTTGGATCGTTAGAGTTACGTCTGAGGGAACAAAAGCTTTGTTCCCACAGACGGTACAGCGGAATAATATAGCAAGAAAGATAAAGTAACGAACTCACGATGTATAGTGGAAACCCCAATCAGTCAAATAACTAATCAAGGAAAAACCACTACCTTTAAGCTTCTCGCTTGAGAGGATTTTGAAGCGTCTACTTGTCTTATTGATTTCTTGTTCGATTACACTTGTAGCCTGAACTCCAAACCCTAGACTTCCCACCTAGATTTGAAACTCTCTTCTACAACGGTGAATACGAACTCAACCCTCTAAGACTCACAAACACTTCACTCTCTTTTTCTTCTCAGTTTAATGCTCCTTCGTACATAGAATTGAATCTAACAATCCTATAAATACAACTCGACTAACACAATCGTAACAAGATAACATATCTTTCTAAGCTTGGTAACAAGAAGATATTAAATGATTTGAAGAATATTATCTTAAGAGCCGATATTATCTAAGGAAGGAATTCCTAAGATAACATAATCGGATTATAATAAAATTCTTCTCTCTCCAAATATATTATCTTAGGAAAGATTTCCTAAGATAACATAATCGGATTCTCTCTCCAAATCTTCCCATCGGCGAGATCCTTCCAGCCGAAATCCTTCTTCCTTTGACCGCGTGATCTTCCAAGATAATTTCCATAATCTTCACGCTGAATATCTTCTTTCCATTCGCATCTTGATTGAAGTCCGTCATTGATGTTCCTTGAGAGGTAACAAAGCATGTGGAGAAAGCTTTGTTCCCTCTGCAATCCTTCGCTGCAATGGTTTCCTGAGACAACTGAATTGTTCCTGAAACACTTGGTTATCAGATTAGTTGAATGTTTGTTACCATCAAAACCTAAGGAATTCAACATAAATGATTCAAATACGCAGCCTCTAGTATTTAACCCATAACCAGTTTCTTGGCGTATAGTTTAAACAAGCTTTTGTTGTAAAAACATGAAAACCACAACTCCCAGACTCTAAAGCCTAAAACCTAATAATAAATCACCAAAACCTAATTTCTTAGTTTTGTGAATCTCATTATCAGCTTTGCCAAACAGTATGTCAGTATTGGATTTCTGTATTGATTTATTCAGATGCACATTTTCAAACCTTTTGCTGCTGTGTTTGTAAAACAGGTGAGCAAGTGGTTTTCTTCACGCTGAATTTGGTGCAGTTAGTAGTCTTGGTATTAACCTTCAAGCCATTCTTAGCACAACCCGTGCACCACCACCCATGACGAACCGACGGGCACATAGCGAATGGGAGTTTATAATGAATAAGCACATTTTTTTTTTGGAAGGGTTAAATTTCCAATAGATGTAAAGAGGGGCTTTACAAGAGAGTTATATATCAGTCCAAGACTGATTTATTACAATCAAAACCCAACTAAAGGGTGACAAGATCAGAGGAAAAAAGTGATCACAAAATGTGCAACAACACCAAGACTGATTAATTACAATGAATAAGCACATTGCCCAAACAAAGCCTAAAGATTTGTTTTTACAAGTACGCCAGCAAACACATTACTCTTTAGCTTTTATAGGCTAACATATAAGAAACACAAAGATAGTAGGAAATATTAAATACAAATAAGTCAACTGATTTCTATTGATAGAGATTAATTCCGGTCCAATAAATCAATTTGTTTCTACAAGGAATGACTCGGTTTGTAATTTGACTTGAAGAAGGGATCCGATACGAGACGACGCCATTCCTTGCACACGGCCTTGCATCGGAGTACGTCTTTCAGAGGAAGCTTATGGAATACCGAAAGCAGTATGTCTGGCAGAAGATCAGCAGCCATTGCTTCTTTAGTTGGCTGATGGTGGATATATCTACGGTAGGATTTGAATTGGAATCGAAAACAGAGAGGCTGATGGTGGATATATAGCTATATAGAGGCCGGATCAGGTACGTAGTACGGATTTCGTGCGAAGTACGAAGCAATCGGAGCCGTTCATCCATATGCGCGTGTCCAGTTAAGAGAAATGCGTGATATTATAAAAACGTTTTCTCATAATTAAACACAAAAGGCTCCTAGCCTAGTTGGTATTGGAGTGTGGGAGGGAAGGAGAGGTTTGGAATTCGACTCTCCCCAACAACATGCCCTGCCTTTTTTTTTAATTCCGTAAAGCATAAATATTTAAACATTATTTTAAATTAAATCTGGGAGGAATGAGACGCTATCATATATGAACATTAAATGACAATATATGAACATCAATATACAACATATGTATATCTAGTTTATGAACCTTATAGAATTATTTTATGAACATGTACATGTTACATATGAACCTTGACGTTATCGTATATGAAAACCAACACATAAAGATCAAGTAGAAGGAATTTCAAATATACGAACATGTGCATGCAGAGGCGGATCCAGGGGGGTCCGGTGACCCCCCTTCCCCTGGATCAAGTCATATATTAAAAAAAATTAAATTAAAAATATATATATATTAATGTCTTTTACATGTTAACAAAAAGAGTTATTAGCCCAATTGATTGTGGAACATGAGTTTAACCCAAAGGTTTGGAGTTCAAGTCCCCATCTCCCATCTTTTGTATTGTTTTCTTTTTAGATAAATAACAATTTGTGTCCTTTATTTTCTCTTTTATACAAATATTTGTATTTCCTATTTTTGTCCATCATGATTATGAAATAAGTTAAAAATTTTGTAAGCTAATTGAATTAATCTTATTTAAAATTCTCACAATATATTTGATACTAACATATTTTAGGTAGTTCTCCTTACTATTTGTCCAAAAATATTTTCAAAATTGTAAATTAGTTAAAAATGTTTTTCAAAACATAATAATCCACCTAGTATATAAGATTTGTACAATTTTTTTTACAAATAGTAATGTGATTAATGCTAAACAATATTATATAATTTTTCATAGGCGATTTTGTGACCCCCTTCGAAGAAATCCTGGATCCGCCACTGTGTGCATGTTACATATAAATCTTAAAAGTTTAATCTATGAATGTGTGCATGTTGCATATGAACCTAAAAGACCAAGTAAAAAGAATGAAATTTGTAAATTTGAACCTTGAGGTTCTTATATTAATTATCTAAGGTTCATAAGTAACATGCACACATTCATATATTTGTTCTGTAAGGTTCATATGTAACATACACATGTTCGTATGTTTGAAATTCTTTTTAGTTGGTCGTTGTGTGTCGATGTTCATATCTAATAAGGTCAAGGTTCATATGTAACATGCACATGTTTATATATTAATTCTATGAGATTCACAAACTAGAAGTTTATATATTGTGTGTTGATTTTCATATCATTTGCATTTAATGTTCTCATATGATTACATCTCATATCTTCCAGATTTAATTTAAAACAATTAACAAATATTTGTGGTGCACGAAATTAAGAAAAAAATGAAAAACGAAAATATAAAGGTGTGTGTTGTCGGGGGAGTTGAACCCAAGACCTCATGGTACTCCCCCCACTCTAATACCAGTTGGGCTATAAAGCCTTAATGTTTTATTAAGACAAAATATTAGAATAAACTCATGCGCGTACTAGAAGGAAGGACGCGCGTCCGATCAAACGAAACAGATTGCCATGATCACTTCGTATATCGCACGCGGGAACCCCTTTGCACCTGGTCGCGAATCTATATATATATATATAGATAGATAGATAGATAGATAAAAAATAAGATATATAATGTTCGGAGTTCTAAAATATATTGTTTGGTTAAAGATCATTACAAATTTCTTACACCCTAAACCCTAATAGTGCTCTCTTCTATGTTCCCTTTAGGTTCACTTATTTATTTTGTATATCTTAAACCCTAAAATAGAGTTAATAATTAAGATTTAGGGTTTAGAATTTAATATTTAAATGTTAGAATTTAGAATTTAGGTTTATGATTTAGGATTTAGGGTTTAGGGTGTAGGGTTTATGATTTATGTTTTAGGTTAAGATATAAAATAAATAAATTAAACCTAAATGAAGCATAAAAAAGAGCATAAAAAGGAGTAGAGGATTTGATCTAGTTAAAGATCGGGATAATAATTGTTGTACCATGGATTCTCAACAAGAAACACAAAATAGAAGGGAGAACGAAATTAACAGCAAAATCCCTTTTCTGATTAATACAGGGATCATTTATTCTCTATGACTCTATCTAATAGCTATAATCAATTTGATACACATGATTAAAATAAATGATTAAAAATTCAAAATAAATCAATGTTACGAGAACGTTAGAAATTCAATTTAATACCCGATTAGTCAAATCGGCGACGCTTTAGAGATCTATATTGACAACATGTTAGTCAAATAACAGAAGACGGAAGATCATATAGAGCATGAAGTAAGCTTTCGGGATTCTCAAAAAGTATGACATGAAACTTAATCACATTAAGTGCTGTTTCGGCGTATCATCCAACAAGCTCCTCAAATACATGATGAAGGAAAGGGGGAATCAAAGCGAGCCTATATCAGATTAAGGGATCCTCGACTTACAATCTCCTAGATGTGTCAAAGATGTACAGAAGCTAATGAGAGAATAATCGTCATAAACAGATTCATATCCAAGGCGTCAGACAAAAACAGATTGTTCTACGACATCTTAAAAAAGAAAAACTTGTTTGAATGGTCCATCGAACATGAAGAAGCCTTCCAAGATCTTGAAGGGTACTTATCTTGTCTGTTGTTGTTGTCGAAACCCAATGAAGGTGAAGTTTGTACTTATACCTTGCAGTAACGGAGACAACGGTCAATACTGTCTTAGTTCGAGAAGAAGATGTAGCACAACTTCTAGTATACTACATGAGCAAAACACTCATTGACACAAAAACAAGGTACTCCCTATGGAAAATTCACACTTGCCCTAATTACTCCATCAATTAAGTTACGACCTTACTTCAAAGGGCACACTATTCGGGTTCACACCAATTACACGATTAGGAAAGTGATGAGCAAACAAGAGATGTCGGGAAGGATGACTAAGTGGGTAGTCCACCTCAATGGATATGTCATACATTATTAGACACATACAATGATCAAGTCGCAAGCATTGGCCGATTTTAGACCAACATACGATGTGCGAGTCGTTGGAGAACTAGTTCAAGTAGAATAAAATACTACAGCAAAGTGGGTCTTACACACTGATGGAGGTTCAAACTAGAATGACGTAGGGCTAGGGGTTGTCCTAAAATCGACGCAAGGGGACACAATAGCCCAAGTTGTGCGCTGCGAGTTTATAGTGACAAACAACAAGGCGAAATATGAAGCATTGATAGCAGGGCTCGTAATTTCCAGAGACACAAGTGGAGAGCTACTCAATGTAGTTTGTGACTCTATGTTTATTGTAAACCATATAAGTGAAACCTATGCAGTCCGCGGTTCTAAGACGACAACTTACTTGTAAGTCACCCGCGGCATCATCAAGAGCTTCAAGACTTTCCAGAGTAAATGAGTCCCCCAAGAGATGCCAATGAGTAAGCAAACGCGTTAGCTAACCTTGGCTCCGTCATAGACCCACGAGAATGCCAAAAGATATCCATCTTACATGTCCCAATCCTAGTCATCGAAAAAATAGGAAACACGTCACAACTGTGATTATGGATCACTCCTTTGTATAATTGGCTCAAGCATGGCATGTTTCCACAAGACAAGACATAAGTACTCTGGATGCGAGCAAAGGCATCCACGTGCTTTCGTCCTCATAGATATTCTGCTCAAGTGGTCGACATGAGGGTATTATCTAATATGCCTTCGAGAAGACGAGGTACAAGGAGTACTACAAGATCTACACGATAGAGAATGCATTAATCATTTTGGAGGTCGAAACCTAGCTTCACGACCAACACAACAGGTTACTACTGGCCAACAGTGAGAAAAGACTACATCGAGTATGCGAAGAAAAGTGACGCGTGCCAACAAAATGGCTCACTCTCTCACTTACCTTTAGAGGTATTACACCCAATATCGTCCCCTTGACCTTTTATGAAGTAGAGGATGTATATAGTTGGGACATTGATCCCAACTTTTGAACAACGCATTTATATGTTGGCCATGACATACTTATTTTCCAAGTGCATCGAGGCAGAGGCATTCGAGGAGATTAAGGAAACGCATGTCATTTAGCTCCTTTATCAAAAGAAGTATCACATGCAAATTTGGAATTCCAGCTACAATCGTGTGCGACAATGGCTCACAATTCATCAAAAACAAGATGCAAACTTTCTGCCAAGATTTGAACACCCAGTTAGTGACATCAGTACCCATAAGTCAATGACCAAGCTAAGTCTAGTAACAAGGTCATCATGAACAATTTAAAGAACATGTTCAAGAAAGCTAAAGGTAAGTGGTGATGGAACCCAGCCAGCCTCCAGCCCCAACAACACGTCTATGGCGAATTAGCGACCACGTCCTTGGCGTCCCCCATGGAGCGTTGATGACATCCATTTTATACATATTTAGGAAATGCATTTAGGCAATAGTTTAGGCATTCCACGTTTATTATCTTGCATTTTTAGCTAGTTGCCTCATTTTCTTTAGTTTAGATGTCTACACGAGTTTTTGCGTGATTTCAGGTACATTGGTGGACTTCTGGGGTGCAATACGAGGCATGGACGTCATGGGAGATGTGCACGGGCGAATTCGAAGGCGAACGAAGACAAAGAAAGCCACTCTACAGCTTGGCACGGTTTGTGACAAACCATGCCAACACGTCGCTGACCGTGCGGAGCCGAAAACGCGAGGAATTGAGTTTCTGCAAAACGGCACAGTTTGTGACAAACCGTGCCACAAACCATGCCGATACCCTTGCTGCCCACTATAAAACCGTGCGGTTTTTTCACAAGCCGTGTCGATGCCTCGCGAACCCGAATAATATTTTTCGACCCCTTTTATCATAGGACATTATAAATACTTTTTCTAGGGTTTTTTTTGGCATGCTCTTCTGCCTCTTTTTGCCACTCTCTCTAGCCCTAAGTGTTTTTTGGAGTTCCTTTGAAGATTTCTGAAGATTGGAGATTGTTTCCCTGGATTTGATCAAGTATTTCTCTTCTTCTAATCTAGTTGAATGATTTCTATTGTTCAAATGATGTTTTTGATTGTTTCTCTAAGCATGTCTGGCTAATCTCTTAATTCTAGGGTTGGGGTGATCCTAACAATGAATTGGTAGACTTGTGCATGATATTTGTCTGAACTGAAATCTGAAATCTTGTTTGATTCAAACCTAGAGTTCTTAATGCAATTGATGAAAGTTGGTTAAGTTTCTATTAGGTTTGAGTCTGAAAGGAGATAACCTTAATAGATAACTCAAATAGGATATGAGTCTGAAAGGAGATTACTTTATCAGATTACTAGGTATTGAACTTGAGTGTTATTTGTGCGACAACAACCTAACTACTCTTGTGGAATCCTAATCTATCATAGAAACCCTAGGTTTGCCTGGACTAGAGGAGCGCGACGACGAATGTTAACCCAGTTTGACCCTAGATTCTAAGTGCCCAAATGGTCCAGATTTGATTAGCTCTACGACAACAGCGATTGTTAGTTATAATTTAGGCACATCTATTATCGTTTGAAAGGAATTTATAGAGACTTTAGATAGCTTACCTTCAGACAGGTTCAGACTAATTTCAGACAGATATCTATAAGTTTACCAATGCATCGTTGTGGGGATCCCTGGTCCTAGGATCTTCTCCCAAATTGTTTACAACCATCTTTTGCAATTCTTGCTTCTTGTTTTTTTTCTTAGTTATTAGACGAACGGATCTTCCTTTTTTAAGGCTTAGCTTACCAGTTTAAGTTTACAAAAGATACTACATAGTCCTCGTTGGGAACGACACTTGAAAAGCTACAACTGATCCCATACGCTTGTGGGTAGGTTTTTATCCTATCATTTTTTTGGTGTCGTTGTCGGGGACTATTGCTAGTATCAGTTGTTTTCCTACAACTGGTTCGACTAAGTCTTTGTTTTATTTTTTATCTTGTTTTTTGTTGCTTTGCTTTCAGACTTGTTTTCTTTAGATGCGAAGAGCCCTGAGCGCTAGTAATCTCAATGACTACAATCTCGAACCTGAGCATACTTTTCATGCTAGAAGAAGACAACAACGCGGAGCCAGAGAACAAGCAATGGGTGACAACAGAGTGGAACAAGATCCTACTCTGGAAGCTCAAGAGCCACGCATGACGCTTGGTGATTATGTGATGCCAAATCACCTTGGTCCTATTTCTGGTGTGGTTCGACCTCCGGTGCAAGCTCGTAACTTCGAACTGAAACCTTCCCTTATCAACATGGTTCAGCAGAATCAGTTTGGAGGTCTACCTTCTGAGAACCCACACCAACATCTGGCTACCTTTATTGAGCTAATGGATACCTTAAAGATCCATGAGGTATCCCAAGATGCACTTTTCCTACGAGCCTTTTCATTCTCTCTACGAGACAAGGCCAAATCTTGGTTCAAGGCCCTACCTCTTGGCTCAATAACAACTTGGGACGAGTTAACAAAGGCATTCCTCAACAAATACTTTCCACCAAAGAAGACTGTTGAGATAAGGAATCAGATTCTTGCATTCAAGATGAAGGATGAAGAGTCTCTTTATAAGGGGTGGGAAAGATTCAAGGAATTGCTGATGCTGTACCCCCACCATGGGCAACAAAAATGGACCCTTTTTCATGTTTTCTACAACACTGTTGACAACTCTACCAGGCAAATCATTGATGCTTCAATGGGTGGAAGAATCATGAGTATGAAAATTGATGATGCTTGGGACTTGATTGAGAGTACCGCTCAACACTCTCATTATTACAATGATCCTCGCTCTATGACGGACGGGTTTTTAGTCGTCCTAAACCCGGTCAAAATAAAACCTAACAAACCTAAACAAGTAGTAGAGGCAAGCAAGGGTCGAATCCCACAGGGAGAAAGTGATCTTTCTGAGTGTTGATTAGCTTGTAAAAGACGTGTAACCGACAAGTAACAGGGTTTTTTTAGTATGATCGCAGAGTAACAAGGATGCAAGCTTTAGAGAAAGAATAAGTATGATGTGTGGAAGTATGCCACTAGACAAATATCCACACTGTAGATAAAACTGGTTGATCACTGATAACTATTGTTCCAAGTTCTTTTCACAATCTTATAGTCATTCCCATCTTGATCGTAATTAACTACCAATTCAGACAGTTGTTGATAGTACTTACCACAATATCAATAGAAGAAAACCTTACTATCAATAAAGCAATAGCATTCAAACAAGGATATAGGATACATGTAAATAGAAGAAAAGCTTACTACTTAACATGCAAATAACTCTCTCTCACAATTGCACACTCGTATTCCACTATATGTAACAATTGTGTTTGCTACTAGATATACACTCGCATTCCGCTATATGCAAATCCTAGCACTATGATAAATATCGATAAACCTAGTTAGCTACTCTAGATAAATCAACACAAACCAATAGACAATATGCTCAAGAGAATTAAACCAACTTAATAAGATATAGAACAAGGAATAAAAATCTCACAACCAATCCATTGCAATGCTTCAATCGTCTAGCGAAACAAACGTGTTTAGTTCTCCATGGGTTAAAACCCTAGAGGTAGAATGAAGGTGCAGGACAATCCACACAAGATATTTCTGGTGTAGCCTGTCAATTTTGTGGAGAGGGTGACCATACTATATCATCTTGTCACCTATTTGCTTCTCGGAGTAAGTCACAGGGAGAGGCGAGCTGCATGAATAACTTCAACAAGGGCCCTAAGAATGATCCCTATTCCAACACTTACAACCCTGATTGGGGGAATCATCCCAATTTCTCCTATGGGAACAACCCAACTGCGTAGAGACCACCCTTTGGATTTCAACAAGAGCCTTACCACCCCAGAACCAGGCTCCTGCTCAATTAGCTGAAGATCCCAACTTATCCCTCATATTAAAGGAGTTGCAGAACGTGAATAAGATACTGAAACATCATGATAGTTTGCATGCGCAATACACTTTGAATGCTCCTAGATCACAAGGTAAACTTCCTGGCCAAACTGAGGCTAATCCAAAAGGGCAAATCAATATTGTGTCCTTAAGGAATGGAAGACAACTTGAGGATCCTAAGGCTGTGGACCCCAAGAAGAAAGACAAGGTAGTTGTAGAGCCTGAAGAAGTTGTGATCCAAGAGAAGGAGCCTAGATATGTGCCACCACCAGCTTACAAGCCTTCTCTCCCTTTCCCACAAAGAAGAGCTCAAGCTCAATTGGATCAGCAATATGGTAAATTTGTAGAGGTTTTGAAAAAGCTCTACATCAACATTTCCTTCACTGATGCTCTAAAGCAGATGCCAGTCTATATGAAGTTCTTGAAAGAGATCCTATCCAACAGGAGGAAGCTGGATGACTACCAATTTGTCTCCCTGAGCCAGGAGTGGCCTCCTAAGCTTGAAAGCCCTGGTAGGTTTAATGTCCCTATGGTGATTGGCAATAACACCTATAATGCTTTGTGTGATTTGAGAGCCAATATGAGTTTGATTACGCTGTCCATATGCAAGAAGCTAGATTTAGGAGAGCCAAAACCAGTGAGAATGACTCTTTTCATGGTAGATAGATCCATTGCGCGTCCAATAGGTATTTTGGAGGACATTCCCATCCAGATAGGTAAGTTCTACATTTTTGTGGATTTTATTGTCCTTGATATTGAGGCTGATTTTCCTGTTCCTATTATATTGGGAAGACCCTTTCTAGCTACTGCAGGTACATTCATTGATGTTAAGTAGGGTGGTCTTTCCTTTACTATTGGCGATGAGAAAATTGAAATTAATTTTTCCAAAGCTATTAAACAGCTTGCTTTTGAGGATGATGGTTGCAGGGTAGATGTAGTTTACCAGGAAGCTCAAGGATCTATGATGTCTGTTATTTCTAAAGATCCTATGGAGTTTTGCTTGACTGAGAGTGTGACCCAGGCTGATAATCTTGAGCTACTTGCTGATGTGGTTCTTGATTTGGCGTACACTGGAGAGTTCCCTAGGACCATTGATGAGGTCTTGAAAATAGATGACCCAGACTCTACACAAGAGTCTAAAGATGCACCTAAGGTGGAGTTGAAGCCACTACCATCCACCTTGAGGTATGAGTTCCTTGGACCCAATTCTACATATCCTGTAAATATCAATGCTAGTCTTAGTAATGATGAAGTTGAGAAATTGTTGCATGAGCTTAGATTGCATTGAAAAGCACTAGGATATTGTATTGATGACTTGAAAGGAATTAGTCATTCAATGTGCATGCATATGATTTTGTTGGAAGATGATCATAAGCCCTCTATTGAGCATCAAATAAGACTTAACCCAAACATGAAAGAAGTTGTGAAAAAAGAAGTGCTGAAATTGTTAGATGCATGCATTATTTATCCTATTTCTGATAGTGAGTGGGTTAGTCCAGTTCATGTTGTGCCTAAGAAAGGGGGTATGATTGTTGTGAAGAATGAAAAGAATGAATTAATTCCTACTAGGACAATCATGGGTTGGAGAATGTGCATTGATTATAGGAGATTGAACAAATCAACCCGGAAAGACCATTTTCCCCTTCCGTTCATTGACCAGATGTTAGAGAGGTTAGCTAAGCATTCACACTTCTGTTATTAGATGGTTATAGTGGATTTTTCCAGATCCCCAATCACCCTGATGACCAGGAGAAGACCACATTTGCATATAGGAGGATGCCCTTTGGTTTGTGTAATGCTCCTGCTACCTTTCAGAGATGTATGATGGCTATTTTTACTGATTTTATTAAGGACATTATGGATGTATTCATGGATGACTTTTCTGTATATGGTGCTTCTTTTGATGCTTGTTTGTCTAACTTGTCACGAGTTCTACAACGGTGTGAAGAGGTTAACCTTGTATTGAATTGGGAGAAATGCCATTTTATGGTAAGGGAAGGTATTGTCTTGGGTCATTTGGTTTCTAATCGTGGTATTGAGGTTGACAGGGCAATGATTGAGATCATTGAGAAGATGCGACCTCCTACTTCAGTTAAGGGCATAAGGAGTTTCCTTGGACATGCAGGTTTTTAAAGGAGGTTCATTATGGATTTCTCTAAAATTGCCAAGCCTCTTACTAATCTGCTTTTGAAGGATGTTTCCTTTGATTTTTTGAAGGAGTGTCTTGATTCTTTTTGCAGGTTGAAGGAGGCGTTGATTTTAGCTCCAATTATGCAACCCCTTGATTGGGATCTCCCATTTGAGATCATGTGTGATGCTAGTGACTATGTTGTTGGAGCTGTTTTGGGGCAAATGAAGGACAAGAAACTTCATGCTATTTACTATGCTAGCAAGACTCTTGATGTCGCCCAAATGAATTACGCTACTATTGAGAAAGAGTTGCTAGCTATTGTGTTTGCTTTTGAGAAGTTCAGGTCCTATTTGGTGGGTGCCAAGGTGATTGTCTACACTGATCATGCTGCTATCAGATATCTCTTGAGCAAGAAGGAGGCTAAGCCCAGACTGATTCGTTGGATCCTTCTTCTTCAAGAGTTTGAATTAGAGATTAGAGATAAGAAAAAGATAGAAATACATTCTTGTGGCGGTTGATTATGTATGAGGAGTTGATTTCATGGGACGTTTTCCACCGTCCTGCAGTAACAAATACATTCTTGTGGCGGTTGATTATGTGTCCAAGTGGGTTGAAGCCATTGCCTCTCCAACCAATGACTGTAGGGTGGTGTCCAAGTTCTTTAACAAGGTGATTTTTCCTAGATTTGGGACACCAAGAGTTGTGATTAGTGACGGGAGATCACATTTTATTGAGAAGAAGTTTAAGGCTTTGTTGAAGAAGTATGGGGTAACTCATAAAGTTACCACCCCATATCATCCTCAAACAAGTGGTCAAGTGGAGGTTTCCAACAAGCAGATTAAGAGCATTTTGGAGAAGACAGTATCCCGATCCCAAAAGGATTGGTCTTTGAAGCTTGATGATGCTCTTTGGGCTCACATGACTGCTTTTAAGACTCCTATTGGCACTACACCATACAGCCTCATCTATGGGAAGTCTTGTCATCTCCCTGTGGAGTTGGAGCATAAGGCATATTGGGCAATTAAGTTGTTCAATTATGATATGAAAGAAGCAGGTGAGAAGAGGAGATTGCAATTGCAAGAGTTGGAGGAGTTGAGATTGGATGCTTATGAGAATGCTAGGATTTACAAGGAGAGAACCAAGAGATGGCATGACAAACACATTGTGCCTAAGGATTTTCAGGAAGGTGATCTTGTCTTGCTTTTCAACTCTAGACTCAGGCTCTTTCTTGGCAAGCTGAGGTCCAAATGAAGTGGTCCTTTCCAAGTGAGAAAAGTATATCCATATAGTGCAATTGATATATGAAGTGAAGAAACATGTCAGTTCAAGGTGAATGTTCAGCGCTTGAAGAAATATATAGCATGAAGTCCGTTTGGGAAGGTGGCGTCTATCCATCTCAATTCGATCCACTGAAGGTACAGAAGGAAGGTCAAGCTAATGACCTTAAGCAAGTGCTACTTGGGAGGCAATCCAAGGTAAGTTTTCTTCTTCTTCTAAAAAAATAAAAAATGCCGCTCTCTGGAGAACCGCATGGTTTGCAACAAACTGTGCGGTTGACCGTTCCTCCATGCGGAGGCACTTTCTGGAAAGACGCACAGTTTGTTACAAACCGTGCGCCTGACCGTGCCTCTTTACGGAGGCACTCTCTGCATTCCAGCACGGTTTGTCGCAAACCATGCGACAAACTGTACAGGCGATAAATTTTCCGATTTTTTTTAAAATCTCTTTCTTTTATTTCCTTTTTCTTTTCTTTCCTTCTCTCTTCTTTTCTTTTCTTTCCCACCCCAACCCTACCTGCCTCCTCTCCTCTCCTCTCACGTACAACCCTCACTCATCCCTCTCTCTGGATCTTCCTTTCACCGAGCCCACACCACCACCACTCGGACCACCTAGCCGCGCCGTGACCAGCCCGCACCTACCCCTACGAGCCAAGATCCGAACCCCTCATGAGCCACCCACTCCACCCCTCTCCTCCTCTTGCTTCAAGGTAAAATTTACCCCTTTTTCTTTGTTTTTGCTTGATAGCTTTTAGAAGTCTTTGCATTTGTTTTTGTTTGTTTCTTTTAGTTTAATTGCTTTCTTCTCTTCTTAGAGTTGTTGATTTTAGGAGTTTTTAGATTGTTGATTTTGTGATTTGCTCGTTTTGGTGATTTAGGATTTTTTTCTATTTTGTTGGGGTTTACTAGATTGCTAGACTTGGGGGTTTATCTATTTGCATGTTGGGTAATTTGATTTTGCGCGGGAAAATTGATCGACTTTACTTGTTCACTATTTTGTCATTTTCCTAGATCATTGACATCATCTATTACCTAACTTGTTAGTTGTTGTAGGCCCTTGGCGGGATTGGCATTATTATTTACTTCTTTGAATAGGCCCTTGGCGGGATATAAATTCATGTGTAGGCCCTTGGCGGGATAGATTGCCTTGTGAGTTGTATTGTTTTGTGCTTTGTGTGTTGTTGTCTTGCACTCACATGTTTTCTTGTAGCGCTCAGATTTTTACAATGTCGCCCCGTTCGCCCGCTCTGCCCGCGCTTCTTGTGCCGCCCTTCCTGCTCCAACAGTCGAAGGCCGTGTTATTTTGGTGTCTGATGAGCAGCGCACGAACTATAACACCCTGCAAGGGCTGCCTTGGCAGTCCACTCGTTGGCTCGACACAATTGAGATGCACAAACTTGGCCTCCTCGGAGAGATACATGGGCTGGCCACCCGCATGGGGCTCGAACGCACTACTAAAAAAATCACCTAATATCACATAGCAAAAAACACGGGCATAAGATTATCGTGATATAAAAGTTGTAAAACAAACGTGTTATACATTATAACCGGAGCGTTTCTCAATCTGGCTTATTTAAACGGACGAGACACAAAAATAACCTATAAGTATACACGCTCGGGTTATATCCACATTTATATATCCCATGAAAGTAGAATCCAGGTTATTTGGGTTTTTTTTTTCTTTCAAATGCCCGGGTTATAATCTACTTGAATAGAAGAGTACGTGCCCATTTGTGCCCTCGTGATCAATCTGCTCCTTCCTTCTCCTTCGTTAGATTATTTGGCCTGAGACTATAAACTTACATATGCATATTTATATAAAGTCTCATGATTTACAAAATTCACACTCATTGTCGTCTCTCTATAGAATCTTATGATATACAAAATTCTGTTATTTGAGTTGATGCCTTATTGGCGTTTGCCATTTCACGCTCATCCAATTACTTAGATTGAAATTATTTTTGCAGCTATTGCGCATTAAAGAAGAGTAGGTAGTGTGCATTATGCTGGTGAAGAATTTAGATCTCCATAGATGTGAAAGATAAATCTGCATTGACAACAAATGCAGGCAAAGCTGAATATGAGAAAATGAAGGAACCGAGAAGTAAAATGTAGCATTGCTGGTAATAGTCTTTGTATAAATACTTAAAGCTCTCTTGTACAAATCAGCCCTACATAGACTAAGTGATACTCCCAGTATAGCATTGTCAAGGCCTCTTTAGGGGAGTTAATAATTATATCAGTAATTTGTTTTCTTATCTCTTATGAGAATTGTCCTAGTTTAGCTAGCTTCCTATACTTTTTGTTATTTTTCTTAATGTCAACAAGGATTATTTATGAGGTGATTTAGCAGGATGCATGTATAAAGCATTTTGTCCATTTTTTAGTTTGTGTATGACCTTGTACTTGTTGAATTGAAATGTCCAGTCAATTTTGGTGTAATAGTGGTTGAAGCCAAATAACCCGGATATGTCAAATCCGGTGTATTTTTGGTTAGGTCAAAAAACTCGGATATATACCTAACTGGTATATTTGACAATTCAAATAACCCGGATATATATGTTTTTTTATATAACCCATATGTGCTAACATCCGGGTTATTTGGGTTTTTTATATAACCCAAATGTGCTAATATCCGGGTTATTTGATGTCCAAATAACCCGGATCCTGAAAGTATGTGGGATATTTGTTGGAGGCAAATAACACGGGCTTGTCGATTTTAGGTCCGGGTTATTTGGCCTCGAGCAAATGCGGCATAACTCTTTAACCCGGACCGGATCTGAGTTATATACCCTTAAACGCCCGGGTTATTTGTCTTGTTCTATAGTAGTGATGCTTCATTGACATGCACGAGGTTTCCTACAAAAACCTCACCTTGGAGCTGATCAGTTCTCTGACTGTCACCGAAGAACAACTCTTCGACCGTGGCAGTTTGAGATTCCGTTTGGGAAACATATGGCGGGAATTAGACTTTGAAGAGCTCAACGAGATATATGGGTTTCCCACTACTGGGAAGACTTATGACCTCCACCATGCAGAGGAACAAGAATTCTAGTATCAAATCACTGGTGTGCGCCCTTTCAACCACCACTCAAAAGCCACCCTCATAGTGCACCCTGTCTTCAGAATGCAGAAATTATTTGCGGTAACCATCTTTTCTCGTGAGGATAGCACGGGAAACGTACAACGCAGTGAGCTGATGATCTTAAAGTACATGACAAAGGGGGTGGGGGTGGAGGTGAATCTGGGAATTCTACTTGCTCGATAGCTGGCCAAGATGACCACCAAGTCCAGTGGTGGTATCTGTATAGGTGGTATGATCACTCTGTTGATCCGCCACTTCAATGTCTTTGTGGCTGGCCATGAAGTTACCCACGACACCCTTCGGATCAACATACCATATTTACGTCGGGCCCATATGCTCACTCACGATCGGAACAGCCCGATTAACTTCTTGAAATTCAAGGCTGGTTTCCCTCTTGTTCCTTTGTCCAATGCTCGCCGTACCCCCACCAATGACATGGACAACTGGTACCGCAACTAGGTAGGGACGCTGCCCTATGATGATGATGCTGATAAGCCTCCTAGCCAGTGGGAGCATGGCGAGTCTTCTGGTGCCTCTGCTTCAACCGCAAGAAATGATGATGTTGTGGCCTTACAACGCCAAATTGATGAATTAGCGGCACAACAGGTTCAGGAGAACGCCATGTTCCTCCAAATATACCGCCAAATGTTCGGGCGTGACTATGACCCAAATAACCCACCACCACAGTAGACTGACTCTGTGAGTTTCTTCCTCTTTTGTTACTTTTTTACATTGGAACAATGTAGGGTTTAGCATGGGGGGAGCAATTAACATGTAGACTTGCATGTTCATTTAGTTGCAAGTTCATCTTAGGTTTAGTTGCATTTGCTTGGTTTATTTTTGCAATTTTTCAATTTTTTATGAACTTGGTTTCATGCATTGCATTATGGATGTTTGATTTGACCCTTATTGCTTAATTTTCTCTGGTTGTTTTCTTGTAATGCATGATTTATGAATCCTTTCAATACGTTTGGGTTATTGATACTGCAATTGCAAGTTATGCATGAATACGAGGGCTTGAACTTTAGACAATTGGCTGCATGTGATCTTTGATTGGGATGTGTTAGGACCTATACTCTAGACAAAACGCCAGTGAGATTTTGGCCTTTTATGACTATTTCTGTGCAAGTCCTCTCTTTTTCTCTATGTGTGTGAATCTCTCTTTGATTGCTAACTCTATAACTTGCATTAATACCTTTTTCAAGGCTACATCTATGATTTATGTACATGACCTTAATATGATTGAGGCACTGTTTCATTATAACCCTTTATCCTTGGCCACCCTATATATGTTTTTCTATGCTTGAAGCCCCTTTGTGCCTTAATTGTCTTTTCTTTGGAAGCTTCACAAAAGCATATGGAGCCTATATATTCTTCCTACCCATCCGAGGATTAGGATAATTGATTTGTCTTGCTAATGTGGACTTGAGCAAAGCTTGGGGGAGGTTGCATATGTTAGTGGCTGGATATGACTGAGCCTTGTAATGTTCTTTTTTTTTCTTCCTTGCTAAAAAAACGATAAAGTTGGATGAGAAGTATCATTTCAAGCTTGGTGTCGTCCTAGTAATTCTCTTCCCCGGATTTAGCACCACATGGGATAAATTTATCCTTACCTTAATCCTATACCCTGGCCCCATTATAACCCTGGAGAGTCCTCATGATTTTTGTTATGTACATGGTCTTTTGTAGTGGAGATTTAGGACATTGTTGCAAGCCTATGGTTGTTTAGCATTCAAAGTAGAGTATTGAGCGAAGCACAACCCTAAACACATGAGTGGAGTGACTTCATTTTTGTATCCTTGTGAGGTTTAGAGTAGAGGAACTATCTACATTTCTATCATTTGTTGCACATCATTCTATGATTGCACTTGTCTCATTGTTTGGACTCTCATAATCATTGCTCACTTGTCTCTTGGGTAGAAACAACATTGACATATTTTGTGGATATATAGAGTGTGTACTTGCTTGAGGATAAGCAAGGGTTAAGCTTGGGGGAATTTAATGACATCCATTTTATATATATTTAGGACATGCATTTAAGCTATTGTTTAGGCATTTCTACATTTATTATCTTGCATTTTTAGCTAGTTGTATCGTTTTCTTTAGTTTAGATGTCTACACGAGTTTTTGCGTGATTTCAGGTATATTGGTGGACTTTTGGGGTGCAATACGAGGCATGGACGTCATGGAAGATGTGCACAGGCGATTTCAAAGGCGAACGAAGACAAAGAATGCCACTCTACATCTTGGCACGGTTTGTGACAAACCGTGCCAACACGTCGCTGACCGTGCGGAGCCGAAAACGCAAGGAGTTGAGTTTCTGCAAAATAGTACGGTTTGTGACAAACCGTGTCGATACCCCTGCTGCCCGTTGTAAAACTGCAAATCCGTGCGGTTTTGTCACAAACCGTGCCGATGCCCCGCGGACCCGAATTGTTATTTTTCGACCCCTTTTATTTTAGGACAGTATAAATACTTTACAAGGGAAAGGCTGAGGCCTTTCCTTTGTAAAGACATCTTCAACTTGAATCAAAAACCTCTCAAAGAGCTCAGTTTTCCCTTGGAAAATTCCAGCAACAAAATTAGTTCGTGTGTTGCATCGAACTACCTATCGAACTTCTTCTTTGGGTGAGTTATATCCCTTAGGCATCGATCACCCTTGTTCTTCTTAGTGGTGCGTCATATCCACTCAAGAAGATCACCTATCTTCATCACCATCCCAGCCAAACCCAGTTGCCATCCACTCCAACTTCCCTTCACGAAATCAGTCCACAATTCCACCGAAAAGAAGTTCTTCCTCTCATAGGACGTGGCGTCCTCTTGGTGGTTGTCTTCCTTGGCGTTTCCTTGCACCGAGGCTAAAGAGATCGTCGATCCTATCATGTGGTATCAGAGCCACGCAAGGCAATTTGGTGGTTCAAAAAGAGGCTAAAGATGAGGATGCTCTTGCTACTGAACCATCATTGTCCATGGCCAACGGAAAAGAGCTTGAAACAATGGGAAAAGAGGAGGAAATCTTGGAGCCATCTCCAACTCCTCCAAGATGCAATTGTTGACCTACAATCAAACGTAGCTCCTTAGCATCATTAGCTACTCCATGGTCCAACTTGACACACATGGTTCCTTCAAGCTTGCCAATTCTTCAACAAGACGAGGTTGATGCAAAAGATTCCAAACTGGCCGAAGATTCTGATTCTGACCTTGCGAAGAAGGAAGTCCACTCTAGGACTCATTCTAGGGAAGTAACACATGCCCTTGCCTTGCTTTCTACTCTATTATTCCCTTCGCTTGATAATGAATATATTTCAAGGAGTAGAGGATTCCACGTGCTTAAATCAGTTTTTGAATGTAGAACTAGGTACTCATGCATGCACCCAAGTTCTCTTGCTCAATACATGTCATGTGGGATGCATCTAGTTCATACTATTATTTTGTACAAGCATGTGTGTTATGTTGTTAGTTTGTTTCCTAAACTTGAACGTAGGACTAGGAAGAAGAGTGGAACAGTTTGTACATGCATCTTCACATTTCATATAGAACTTGGAATTTTCGTGACTACATTCTCAAATTTTCTTGGTGGAGTTCAAGAGCCTCATTTTTCTGATTTTCATGTAGGGCACTTGGATTCGAGGTCGAATCCTTTTCATGGAAGGGAGGATGATGTGACTATGCCCCATCAAGTACCACCTACAAGCAACACCTCCACACTTTCCTCTAACTCTTCGAGTTCCCCAGACAGTTTCTTGCACAACAAGGCCTCCACACTTTCCTCTGACTCTCTGAGTTCCCCAGACAGTTCCCTACATAGCAAGGCCTCCACACTTTCCTCTGACTCTCCGAGTTCCCCAGACAGTTCCCTGCACAACAAGGCCTCCACACTTTCCTCTGACTCTCCGAGTTCCCCAGACAGTTCTCTGCACACCAAGGCATTCACACTTTCCTCTGACTCTCTGAGTTCCCCAGACAGTTCCCTGCACAGCAAGGCCTCCACACTTTTGTCTGACTCTCCGTGTTCCCCAGACAGTTCCTTGCACAGCAAGGTCTCCACAGTTCCCTCTGACCGTCCTCCTATCATCGCGCCTCCTGAGCTACCACCAAGGGCAATCACGCACGCTCGAGCCAAGGAGCTCCAAGCCAAGCTCAAGAGAGGTCTCCTAAACTTTGGAGCGACGAGCCAAGACCTTGTGGGTTCGATGACATTGCTTGTGACCCACCGAGCCACCTAAGGAACTCCACCGCCGACATTTTGCACAAGACCTTCTAGAAGAAATTCCAGCCAACCTCTTTAATATGTTCAGATAATTTTTAGTATTTTTGAGAGTTAAATACTACTATAATAAAGGTTTTACTTGGGGAGGGGGAGAGTCTAGGAGTTAAGATTTTATGGCCATGTGAAAGGTTGGCCGAGAGCTTCCTTGGAGGCCTATAAGAGGCTAAGGCCTTTCCCTTGTAAAGACATGTTCAACTTGAATTAAAAACCTCTCAAAGCGCTCAGTTTTCCCTTGGAAAATTCCAGCAACAAAATTAGTTTGTGTGTTGCATCGAACTACCTATCGATCTTCTTCTTTGGGTAAGTTACATCTCTTAGGCGTCGATCACCCTTGTTCTTCTTAGTGGTGCGTCATATCCACTCAAGAAGATCACCTATCTTCATCACCATCCTAGCCAAACCCAGTTCCCATCCATTCCAACTTCCCTTCACGAAATCAGTCCACAATTCCACCGAAAATAAGTTCTACCTCCCATAGGACGTGGCATCCTCTTGGTGGTTGTCTTTCTCGGCGTTTCCTTGAACCGAGCCTGAAGAGATCGTCGATCCTATCAACTTTACAAAAGCATACATAGCATATATATTCTTCCTACCCATCCGGGGATTAGGATAATTGATTTGTCTTGCTAATGTGGACTTGAGCAAAGCTTCGGGGAAGTTGCGTATGTTAGTGGCTGGATATGACTGAGCCTTGTAATGTTCTTTTTTTTTTCTTCCTTGCTAAAAAAAATGATAAAGTTGGATGAGAAGTATCGTTTCAAGCTTGGTGTCGTCCTGGTAATTCTCTTCCCCGGATTTAGCACCACATGGCCTAAATTTATCCTTACCTTAATCCTATACCCTGGCCCCATTATAACCCTGGAGAGTCCTCATGATTTTTGTTGTGTACATGGTCTTTTATAGTGGAGATTTAGGACATTGTTGCAAGCCTATGGTTGTTTAGCATTCAAAGTAGAGTATTGAGCGAAACACAACCCTAAACACATGAGTGCAGTGACTTCATTTCTTTATCCTTGTGAGGTTTAGAGTAGATGAACTATCTACATTTCTATCATTGGTTGCAAAGCATGCTATGATTGCACTTGTCTCATTGTTTGGACTCTCATAGTCATTGCTCACTTGTCGCTTGGGTAGAAACAACCTTGACATATTTTGTGGATATATAGAATGTGTACTTGCTTGAGGATAAGCAAGGGTTAAGCTTGGGGGAATTTGATGACATCCATTTTATATATATTTAGTACATGCATTTAAGCTATTGTTTAGGCTTTTCCATATTTATTATCTTGCATTTTTAGCTAGTTGCATCATTTTCTTTAGTTTAGATGTCTACACGAGTTTTTGCGTGATTTCAGGTACATTGGTGGACTTTTGGGGTGCAATACGAGGCATGGACGTCATGGGAGATGTGCACAAGGGAATTCAAAGGCGAACGAAGACAAAGAATGCCACTCTACAGCTTGGCACAGTTTGTGACAAACCGTGCCAACACGTCGCTGACTGTGCGGAGCCGAAAACGCAAGGAGTTGAGTTTCTGCAAAATAGCACGGTTTGTGACAAACCGTGCCGATACCCCTGCTGCCCGGTGTAAAACTGACAATTCGTGCGGTTTTGTCACAAACCGTGCCGATGCCCCGCGGACCCAAATTGTTATTTTTCGACCCCTTTTATTTTAGCATAGTATAAATACTTTTTCTAGGTTTTTTATTGCATGCTCTTCTACCTCTCTTTGCCACTCTCTCTAGCCCTAGGTGTTTTTTGGAGTTCCTTTGAAGATTTCTGAAGATTGGAGATTGTTTCCCTGGATTTGATCAAGTATTTCTCTTCTTCTAATCTAGTTGAATGATTTCTATTGTTCAAATGATGTTTTTGATTGTTTATCCAAGCATGTCTGTCTAATCTCCTAATTCTAGGGTTTGGGTGATCCCAACAATGAATTGGTAGACTTGTGCATGATATTTGTCTGAATTGAAATCTGAAACCTTGTTTGATTCAAACCTAGAGTTCTTAATGCAATTGATGAAAGTTGGTTAGGTTTCTATTAGGTTTGAGTCTGAAAGAAGATAACTCAGATAAGATATGAGTCTGAAAGGAGATTACTTTATCAGATTACTAGGTATTGAACTTGAGTGTTATTTGTACGACAACAACCTAACTACTCTTGTGGAATCCTAAGCTATCATAGAAACCCTAGGTTTGCCTGGACTTAGCGGAGCACGACGGCGAATGTTAACCCAGTTTGATCCTAGATTCTAAGTGCCCAAAGGGTCTAGATTTGATCAGCTCTGCGCGACAGCGATTGTTAGTTATAATTTAGGCATATCTATTATCGTCTGAAAGGAGTTAGTAGAGACTTTAGATATCTTACCTTCATACAGGTTCAGACTAATTTCAGATAGATATCTATAAATTTAACAAGGCATCGTTGTGGGGATCCATGGTCCTAGGATCTTCTCCCAAATTGTTTACAACCATCTTTTGCAATTCTTGCTTCTTGTTTTTTTTTTCTTAGTTATTAGACAAACGAATCTTCCTTTCTTAAGGCTTAACTTACCGGTTTAAGTTAACAAAAGAAACTACATAGTCCTCGTTGAGAACAATACTTGAAAAGCTACAACTGATCCCATACGCTTGTGGGTAGGTTTTTGTCCTATCAAGCGTCTCACTAGCATTGTTTTATACTTAGTTATTTTATGCGTCTTTGTTGTAAAGTCATTATTTCTATTTCTAGCAACTTTGCATTTTCAATAAGTTTTGTCTTGGTCTTTTATGTGCTTGACTTGGCCCAAGCCCATTAGGTTTTCTCATGTCTTTTGCATCTTGTTTCCCTATAAGTACTCGTTATGATCATTAATGAAGACAAGTTTTGTTTGGTTTAATTTTCAAAGTGAGGCGTTCTCCTTGTTAAACCAACGAGTTAGTCTTCTATCATATCTTGGTTCATCACGTTGAGCCATCCTCAACCAAGCCATTACATTTCTTTGCATATTCCCACCGATATCATGACGTTAATCTCCCCTGGCTTGATCCACCATTCGGTTGGTTTCGAGTCTAAGAGAGCTTGTTTGAGTGAGAGTGTCAGATCAAAGGATGCAAATTGGTCCGACATCGACGATCTTTCCCAGCCGATCCGCGCTAGCGTGGGCTAGATCGTATCACACAGTGTCGAGGAGGGAGAGTTTTAAGTACATGGGGTCTATCATGCAGAGCGATGGTGGAATAGACATGGATATCAAGCACATGGTACAAGTGGGTTGGCTTAAATGGAGAAGTGCTTCAGGAGTTCTATGTGACAAGAAAGTGTCTCTCAAACTAAAAGGTAAATTATACAAGATGGTGGTTAGGCCTACCATATTGTATGTCGTAGAATGTTGGCCGAATACTAAGGTCTAAGAACAGAGGTTGATGGTGTCCGAGATGAGGATGGTATATTGGATATGTGGGCACACAAGGTTGGGCAAGATTAGAAACGAAGTCATACGGGATAGACTTGAGGTGGCAAAAACTTGTGACAAGTTGCGAGAGTCAAGAATACGTTGGTTCAGACATGTTCAAAGGAGACAACCTAACGCCCCGATTCGCATATGTGAGGGTTTAGTTCTTGATGACTTCCAATCGAGGCAGAGGTAGGCCCAATAAAAGCTTGACGGAAGTTATTAGACTAGACCTCAACCTCTTGACTCTGACAGAAGATGTTAACCATGATAGGGCCCTGTGGAGGGAGAAGATTCGAGTATCAGAGACCTAGTGTAGATCAGTCAGTCTATAGGGATCGTTTTTAGAGCTGGGGTCCTTAGGAAGATGGGTCATTTTAGTTTTATGTTGTAGTATAAGACTGTAGCTTAGCGGTTTTGTGTCTATTGTCCCTGTGTTCGTGTTATGCTATTGATTTGTTTATGTTTTCGCTCGATTTTTGTATTCTATGTGTTTTTTCTTGTTACTACTTACCTCTTTTATTTTTCTTTTCTTTTTATGCTCTTATCTCCATGCATTTCCTCCCTTTGGGTCGCTCGAGGACATATCTGCCCAACTTGTTCAAGGACAGAATGCGTACATCTTGAGCTCCTGAATCTCATTTAGGCGGGATTCACATTGGTCATTGTTGTTGTTACCTTTATTCAAAAGTGTGTGGTCATTTTTTAATATCATTAATTTTGGATATTGTTGAATGGTAGTGTGTTAGACATGGAACAATGTTACTGTTCCCTGGGTAGCGGAGATAATATAGATTCAAGAGTAACAATCAAGACAGTTCCTTATAGAGGAAACTCTATCAACCAACTAGTTGAAAACAGAAAAACCTCTACCTCTAGGTTTTACCCTAGGAGGATTTCAAACCTTGTATACTTGTATTATTAATAAGTTGTACAATCTCACAAGTCTTTTCTCCACCTATTCTCACACAGATCCTAGGTTTCTAGACCTTGAGTGCAATCAACTCACAATGACGCAAGAACATAACAAGACTCTAAGCAAGTACTCACAACACTAGTTCGTACCTTGTCTTTGAATCTTCGATCTGAACTTGTAGTAGCTCCTTGGCATGCTTCAGTGGTTGTAGCTGAGATGCCTTTCCCTAAGGCAAACTCATCTATTTATAGTGTTGGATAAGATCCCTTTACCAAATACCCCAAATATCTATCAATCGTGATATAAGGTAACAGTGTAAGATTTTCTTTTCAACTAAACAACTCAGTTTATAATCTCATAGTTTCCATATCAAAATTTTCCTAAGACACACTAGCTATCACTTCTCTCTTCAAGTGGATCTTCAAATATTGTTTCCTTGTGTAGCGGTCTTCACCTGGTAACAACTGGCAATTCCTGCTTCCCACATTATTCCTTATATGATGTTTCCATGTATAAAAGTTTCCTTATATGAAACATAAACGTGCTTCATATTTCCAATTTGCTTCTGTATAACAGTTCCTTGTTTCCACAATGTTCCGTTGCACTCATCTGCTTTCTCTTCTTTATATGATTTCCATTGTTCTATAATTCTTTCATAAAACCTTACACTCATAGGAAGGGAGAGATGGAGGTTGTAGTTTTAGTGGCGGTTGTAGTTTTAGTGGCGGTTGTAGTTTCTATTGGGTTGTGTTTGAGAAAGGGAGAGATGGAGGTTGTAGTTTTAGTGGCGGCAGAAAGCAAAGGAAGGCGGTGAAGAATTGAGAGCGATAGAGATTTGGGAATGAGAGAGCAAAGGTGGTTTGGGTTAAGGGAAAGGATAAAGATATATAGGGGGTGAGATAATTGGCAAAGGTAATTATGGATTCAGGGGATACGCTTACCAAAGAAATCTCGCCAAAAAAATCATCCAAACTTGTAGCCGGATCTTTTCTCTCTCCTCTGGTAACAACTCTTTTACTCTCGGTTCACGCAAAACTAGCCGTTCCTTTCTGCAAAGCGGTCATATCAACATTCAACTCAACCTTCTCAGTGAAGCAATGTTCACTTGCAAATCTCAACGAACCTAAAACTGTTCCCAACAATGATGTTCCTGTCTCAGTTCCCCCTTAGGCCAAGTTCCATCCAGACGATTCCGAGAGACTTGAGTGGATGAAAAGGCTAGTTTGGATATTTAATGGGGTTCACACAAAATAGCAAAGATACATCCTAACAAAAAAATGGGTGGGAAACAAAGATGATCCAGATAATTATACCCAATAAAAATTGGTAAACAAAGAAGAGTTCATTGGGAACGTTTACCTAGATCATGGCTTAGGACGACATTGCAACCAATTATCATTTTGGCTTATGACGAGGGTGTAGATATTCAAATCGGTTGCTTTAGGCATGAAAGAAGATGTTATCATGTAAAGTTGAAGCACATATGATCAAGAATAGAAGTTGTAAGAGATCATGATATTATTTAACACAAAGCACATAGCAAGAATAAACAAACAAACATTTTGAAAATAACATGTTGCATAGAAGATGATCCCTGATTAGAATTGATCGATCTAGCCAATCATCGAGGGAATAGTGGATAAGGAATTCCTCAGTTTAGAGAGATCATCCCAAGGAGCATTCGCAAATGCTCAAAGGGTTTTCTATCCAGTGCTTTGGTGAAGATATCCGCAACTTGATCTTCTGTCCTGCCATGATCCATTCTTATGAAAATTTTCTCAACACTATCACGTAGAAAATGATGATGAATATCGATATGCTTAGTACGTGAGTGATGAACATGATTTTTGTAAATGTTAATAGCATTAGTATTATCACACATAATGGGAACGGTGCCAAGAGACATACCAAAATCCTCCAATTGTTGTTTGAGCCACAATACTTGGGCACACCATGATGCAACAGCTACGTACTCAGCTTCAACGATGGAAAGAGCAACCAAAATTTGCTTCTTTGATCCCCAAGATATAAGGCATGGGCCAAGGAACTATGACGTCCCTGATGTGCTTTTGCGATCCACCAGGTGACCCGTAAAATCAGCGTCAGTGAAGCCCACAAGGTCAAACCCGTTGTTCCTTGGATACCAAAGGCAGAGATGATCGTTCCCTTTCAGGTACCGCAGAATCCGTTTGACTTCAGTTACATGTGACTCCTTAGGATTTGCCTGAAATCTAGCACAAAGACACACACTAAACATGATATATGGCCTACTTGCCGTTAGATAGAGTAATGACCCAATCATTTTTCTATACATTGTAGCATCCACGTCTTTTTCATTCAAGTCTGCATCAAGGCAAGTGTTAGGAGAAATAGGGGTATCAATGGGTTTAGATTTATCCATACCATACTTCTTCAACAGTTCTTTGATGTATTTTTGTTGATGTACTCTTGTTCCCTCAGAAGATTGAGAGACTTGTAATCCAAGGAAAAAGGAAAATTGCCCTATCATACTCATCTCAAACTCACTGCTCATGAGATTTTTGATTTTTTCTACAAGTGCAGGGTTAGTGGAACCAAAAATAATATAATCAATATAGACTTAAACTACGAGAATCTCACCTTTGTGTTCCAAGAGGAACAATGTCTTATGGATCGCACCACGTCTATATCCATTGGAGAGAATGAACTGTGCCAACCTGTCATACCAAGCACGAGGTGCTTGCTTAAGCCATAAAGTGCCTTGTCCAGTGCATACACATGGTCAGGACGATCTACATCTTCAAACCAGGGGATTGTTTCACATAGACTTCTTCTTGAAGGTAGCCATTGAGAAAAGCTATTTTGACATCCATTTGGTACAATGTAAAAGCTTTAAAGGCTGCATAGGCGATGAGAAGTCGAATGGATTCGATGCGAGCTACTAAGGCATATGTCTCATCGTAGTCTATTCCTTCTTGTTGGTTATATCCTTGAGCAACCAGTCTTGCCTTGTTCCTAGTCACAGTTCCAGAGTCATCGAGCTTGTTCCTGAATACCCAACGAGTGCTAATAGCATGCTTGTTCTTGGGCAAAGGAACCAATCTCCACACCTTGCATAGCAACGATCCAATCTGGTTCCTTCAATGCTTCCTTGATGTTCTTTGGCTCTACAAAAGATATAAAAGCATGGAAGGCACATAAGTTATGTAATTGAGAGCGTGTACCTCTGTGATCATAAGGTGTGAGAAGAGCATCAACTGGATGGCTCTTTTCGATCCTGGAGCTTTTGGATACATGAAGTGGAGGAATAGGAGGAAGAGCGACATAAGTTGTCGCAGTTGAAGATGAAGGAAGAGGAACATTAGCAGCATCCGAAGTGGTTTCTTCAGTGACTGTTCCTACAGTATCATCCGTAGTTTCTTCCTCAGTAGATGTTACCACAGTATCACTCACTTGGCCATCTTGCACGAGATGTGCATCCAAAGTATCACCACCAGAAGTTTCGTTGGGAACAGTGGTGACATCAGCATCTACCGCTTGAGTGGATGTAGTGGGAACATCAGGTGCTGGTATAGTAGTGGTATTTGTCGTTCCGCTATTTATGGTGAATCCGAGAGAACCAGTAGTGCTCCCACTAGCGTTGGGGGCACTGTTCCCTGTACGTGGATTATCACGGTGATTGCCATCATCACCATCATCATCTGAGTATTCGCGTTGCATTCGTGGAAGATCATTATCAGGGAACGGTGTGTTGGAATCATCACTCACATCCTTTGAGTGTTCATCGAAGACGACATGGATGCTTTCTTCGATTTTTTGGGTTCTCTTGTTGTAGACTCTGTAAGCCTTGCTTTAGCATACCCCAAGAAGATTCCTTCATCACTTCGTGCATCAAACTTCCCCATATTGTCTTTCCCATTGTTATGAATGAAGCACCCGCAACCAAAAGCACGCAAGTGGGAAATATTGGGCTTGCGGTCCCTGATTAGTTCAGAAGCAGTTTTATTGAGTAAGGGACGAAGCATAGCACGATTAAGGATATAGCAAGAGGTGTTGATTGCTTCAGCCCATAAAATCCGAGGGAGATTGCTAGCAATGAGCAGTGTTCTAGCCATGTCCTCCAAGGTTCTGTTCTTTCTTTCAACCACTCCATTTTGCTGTGGTGTCCTAGGAGCCGAAAAGTTATGCCATGTTCCCTACAGAACTCAAGGAACATTATATTTTCAAACTCCATTCCATGGTCAGACCGAATGGCGCTTAGCTTTTGTCCTAAATTTGTCTCCACATTCTTGATGAAAGACTCAAATGTCTCGAATACCTATTCCTTAGAAGAGAGAAAGATTATCCACGTAAATCTAAAATAATCATCAACAATTACAAACACATACATGTTCCCTATATGACTTCTTATTCTCATGGGACCACAGAGATCCATATGGATCAGTTTCAGAGGGCGAGAAGTAGTAACATCAGGCTTGCTCTTGAAAGAGGAACATGTGTGTTTCCCTCTCACACAGGCTTCGCAAACTCCATGGGTCTCAGGTTTGACATTTGGAAGACCACAAATATGTTCCTTCTTGTGGAGTTTGTGAATGAGTTGAAGATTAGCGTGTCCAAGCCTTCCATGCCACAGTTACGTCTCTTCATCTAGAGACGCAAAGCACAGTTCCCTTGTAGGCTTGAAAGTAGTGTCAACAATGTATACATCATTGAATCGGACACCCTTCAACACAATTTCCTTGGTTTTTCTATTCCTTACATAGCAATCTTGAGACGTGAAGACAGTCTCGTTGTCTTCTTGATCACACAGTTGAGCTACACTTAACAAATTAAAACCAAGTTGATGAACCAAATTGACCTCTTTTATCTTGATGTTTGAATTCAAAGTAGCTTCTTTTGTTCCTACTATCTCTATGCATTGTTTGTCTCCAAAGAAAACGGTTCCCTTAGAGTGTTGTTGAAGTGAGGTGAGATGATCTCTATTTTCTATCATATGGCATGATCATGCGCTAGCAATGAACCACCTGTTGCTCCCCATCACTTCATCCTGCATTTAAGAGAGTTAGTGTTTAGCGACTCAGGCAAGCTTGTCTTTACCTGGTCGTTTAGAAACAAAGTGATATTCTCTAGGCTTAGCATGGAACGTATCATGAGATGCATCATAATCATTTAAATCAATATTGTTACTTCTACTGTTCTTGCGTTGTGTGTGTTCTTCAGTGAACTTTTGTTTCTTAGCACAGTTTCTCACAACATGGCCGTTGTTCCACAATGCCAACATATCTTATAATAATCCCCCAAGGTGTACTTACAGTTGGGAGCAGGGATCCTACATTGTTTGGCTCTAATTGAGTCAGGAGTACTAGGTAGGTTTCCCTTGGATTGTATAAGATACATCATATGGGCAGGTTGGCCTATATACCAGGATTGGTCAGCATTCAACCCATTCTCCAGAGTTTTCACACGCTCTTCTAGGTAAATGTTCTTATCCTTGGTATTCTGGAGATCTCTATCCTTCAACTCTCTAAGCTCATGTATGGTTAACTCATGTTCCTCACTCTCTTGTTTTTCACCCTACACCATACTTGGGCTCAACAAAGGTAATCTCTTCCTCCTTAATCTTATGCTCAACTAGAATAGAGTGAATTTTGTCAATCTGAGCTTTCATCTGATATAGTTCCCTCTCTGTGTTAGAGGAACAAAGTTCACTGCGAGTAGCATCACATTTAACATAAGGAACAATAGAGGAACTAGCAATTCTAGGTAGAGATTCATTCAATTCAATGAATTTATCCTCAACATTACTCATGTCATTTTGAGTTTTAAGGTTCTCATTATACATGCTTTTAATAAGAGAAATCAAGGACTTTTTATCATGATTGACAAGAGATTTAAATAAAGTTTCAGGATCTACCTCTTCTTCGTCACTTGATGACCTCAGAGTCATTGCACACATTTTGTTGTTGCTCTGTGCCTTTGGCTCCTTATCGTCAATCTTTTCATCACTAGATTTGATGATTTTCCAACAATCTTCATTGGCGTCCTTGGCCTAGGAAGTGAATTGATCTTTCCATTGCTTGTGTTGTTCTTGGACGAGGAACGATGGCTTTTGTTCTTCACTGGATGACTGCAGAGTCATTGCACACATCTTGTTGTTACCCCATGCCTCTGGCTTGTCATCATCAGAGTTAGCACACTCATCACCCCAGACAACAACGAAAGTTTTATTCTTGTCGTTCCCAGAATTGTCACCATTGGTGTTGTCTAAGTTGTTTCCCTTGGGACACTTGTTAGCATAGTGACCCTTGTCATTGCAATTGTAGCATGTAACATCCTTGCCGATAGGCAAGTCAACTATGGAATCCTCTATTATAGGTTGCAATTCATCCAAAGGGTTAGGACTCATTACATCAACAAAGTTTAAAGAGGTGTTAATGACAGGTTTTATATCATATATGTTATATTCAACTCCATCCCCATCAAATTCCATAGTTAATTTCCCACTTCTGACATCAATTATGGTATTTGCAGTTTTCATGAATGGTCTCCCTAACAGCATAGGTGCACCTGTACTACTACCCATATCAAGCACATAAAAATCAGTGGGAAAAATCAGTTTATCTACCATAACAAGGACATCTTCAACAACCCCTTTCGGGTAGACATTGGTTCCATCAGCTAATTGAATAACTAGCCTAGTGTCCTGTAATGGTGGCAGACCAAGAGACTCATATAATGACAATGGTAAGACATTAATAGCTGCACCAAGATCTAGCATAGCTTTATCAATCTTTGTCTCACCGATGATGCAAGGGATAGAGAACATACCTGGATCACTGCACTTCTTGGGCATACGCCTTTGAAACACAGCAGATACTTGCTCGCTCACCTGGACCTGCTTCTTTTGCTTCTGCTTCTGTGTCCTCTTGATTTTGCAAAGTTCCTTAAAGAAACGAGCATATTTGGGAATACTTGTAACAAGTTTGAGTAAAGGGATGTTTACCTCGCACTTGCTAAAAGTATCGAAGAGGTCCTTGTCGTCGATGATCCTCCTCTCCTTAAGCGCCTCTGGGAATGGGGCGGGTGGCTTCTCTGAACCGAGAGGGGGAAAGTACGGACGAACATAGGTGTCGACGTAGGGCTCTTTCACTTTTCCAGAAGACTCACCGCGGGTGCGGTCAGATTCCACCGCGGGTGCGGTCGTCTCAACTGAGAATTCTCAGACTTTCTCGATACCGCGGGTGCGGTCCTCCACCGCGGGGTGCGGTGATGTCCACAGAGACTTTTGTTGCTCTTCTGAAGTCCCACCGCGGGTGCGGTCGTCCCACCGCGGGTGCAGTTGTGTTGCAGACCCATCTATTGATTTCGCCGTTGGGTGCGGCAAGTTCTCCAGAGCTTCTGTAGATGCACCGCGGGGTACGGCGTCCTACCGCGGGTGCGGTGGTGTGGGTTCAGAGAGCTCTTTTTCGACATCGTCCTCTTCAGTACTAGGAACGACGTTCAATTGCTTACCACTTCGAAGCATCACAACACTAACATTTGCCCGTGGGTTAACTACCGTTTGAGATGGTAGATTTCCCGAAATATTTGCATCGATCTTTGTGATAGCTTCAGCCATTTTTCCCATCTGCTTCTCTAGATTCTTGATGCTTGACTTCGTAGTTTGAACATGAGTTGTAAAGTGCTTAGTCAAGGTTTGGGGCATATCTTCAGTTGAAGCAGAAGTACCGGGTTATTGACCTTGTGACCTTTGTAGAAGTTGAGGTTGTTGTTGGTTCGGTTGATCCATCCATTTGAAATTTGGGTGGTCTCTCCATCCCGGATTATAAGTGCTAGAGTAGGGATCGTTCCGAGGTCTTGGAGGTCCATAACCTCCTATAGTGTTCACCTCAGCATTCAGATCATCTTGCAATTGAGGACATGCATCGGTGGGGTGGAATTGATCGGCACAAATCCCACATGCTTTGAGTTGTTGAGGAGTTCCTTTCAGCGTTAGTCTCCTCACCATGTCCTTTAATTCAGCAATCTCGCTCACTAGCTCAGAGCGATTGGAGTCCACAGCATTGACTCCTCTCTTGGTAGAAGTTCTACCGAAATTTCTTATCCCTTCGGCCATCTCCTGAATCTTTTCCATGGCTGCCCCCGGAGTTGTGTTAAGAATGTTGTCACCACATGCAGCGTCAACAATTCTTCTTTCATTGTCCAGCAGACCATTATAAAGATGAAGCACTAGATCTTGATTCGTGTAACCATGGAATGGACAGCTTGAGCAAAGTCTCTTGAACCGCTCGTAGTACTCATATAAGGTCTCGTCAGCCTCTTGCTCGATGTTGCTTATAGCCTTTTTCAAGCTATTCGCCTTCTTGGCAGGAAAATACTTTTTGAGAAAAGCCTTATGCAGTTTGTTCCAAGTATCTATGCTTCCAGTGGGTAGATGGTAGTACCAATCATCGGCCGTGTCCTTGAGGGTGAACCCGAAAGCTCTCATCTTGATTTATTCCTCAGTGACGTTAGCCGGTTTCATACTCATGCAGACAGTGTGGAATTTACCCATATGCTTGATTGGGTCCTCTCCGCTCTGTCCATGGAATGTTGGGAGCAAATGAATCAGCCCCGGCTTCAACTCAAAGTTGATGCCTTCTCCTATGGCCGGAATAGCCACAACTAAAGGTTGTTGCATCAGATTAGGTACAATCAATTGCCGAAGCGTTTGGTCACCCATTGCAACTTGTGGTGTAAAGTGTTCTATGCGATTCCTGTGGAATGTTCTGTCGATTTCTGAATCACAATCAACAAGAGGTGTGTCAGTAGCACGAGTGTGGACCATAAGATAGGTCCACACCAAAGTTGGTAACAAACAAAACCACAAAAATAGAAATTTTGATTCCCCGGCAACGGCGCCAAATTTGACAAGCCTAAAGTCGCCGTGCCTAATCAAAGAAATCCTAATGTACCTACTAAACAGAATATAGCAAGCAAGTCAAGGTCAAACCCAAGGGAATCAGTTTATCAGTTCTTGTAATTCGCAAGTCACCAACTAGGAACTAGGGGGGGTTTGTAGTATTTCGAACCAAGTAAATAAAGCAAGAAAAGCAAAGCAAAGGATGTGAATATGATATGAGGAAGGCGCCACACCTGACAAAGATCCACACAACAAGAGATATGGTTGATCACTGAATTCTATTATTCTCAAGTTCTTATCTTTCCTTTGGTTGTTCTTATCCCGATCATATGTAACTATTAGTTCTACTAGCCCTAATAGTACTTATTACTGAATCAAATCCGAAAACCTTCAAGACTCAATAAAGAAATAGCATTCAAACAAGGATTCAACAAGATACATGCAATAGAAATAACCTGTTACTATAAGCATGCAATTAACTCTCTCTCACGATGAACACTCGCAACCCGCTTATATAAATTGTGTTTGCTACTAGATATGCAACCCGAACCCGGAATTGACAAGTCCTAGCTATATGGATAATATCAATAAACCTAGGTGATCAGTCTAGATAAATCAATAAGATTCAATAAACATTCAAGCGCAAGAGAATTAATACAACTAGATAGGAAATCGAACAAGAGTAGAAAACTCACAACCAATCAATTGAAGGCTTCAAACGTCAAGTGCAACAATGGAAGTTTAGTTCTCCATAAGGTTTTGAGAGAAAAAACTATGAAAGATGGAACGAGTTTAACCTAACCAAGTCTAGGTTAAAACCTTTAAGTACTAGGAAAACAAATAGTTTAGAAATAAAGAAAAGGAAAATAAGATAAAACAAGATCTCAGAATAAAAGATAAGGAAAGAAAGATCTCGGATATAAAATCCGAGAAAAAACTCCAGCTCGGCACCACCGCGGGTGCGGTCGGTCTTCGATCGGCTCCAGCTGTCTTTGCTTCAGCTCCTCTTCACGTGTCTTCAGCAAGTCCACCGCGGGTGCGGTGAAGATGGGCGCGGGTGCGGTGAAGACACCAGAAACTCTTCTTCTTCAATGTACTTCAAATCTCTGTAAATCTCATGATTTCTTCACTTCTCGTCTTCTCTTCTGGATTACAGAATTACAATCAAAACATCTCTAAACATCATCTAAATCATGCTAATAACCACTAGATGCGCTATACAATATATCACATATCAATTTTCAACAAGTATCAAACATTGTTATACAGATATTGGTTCATTTCAAACTTCTTCACTTTGTCAAAGAGATTGTGTCACACTTGTTCTGGTTAGAATTTGCGGGTCATAGATCTCAAAGTCTGCTCTCTTATTCCATTTGTTCATATATTCTTTAGTGAGCAAAACTCAGTATAAGAGAGTTGGAACAAACAAGGCAGGGTCGAATCAGTAAATAGAAACTCATTCATGTTGGAGGGGATCAAATGGTCATAAGTATATATAGAGTAGAGGTATCAGTATATAGAAACTCTTTCATAGCTCCAACTTTTTCAGAGGAGCAAATTTCAAATGAGCACATAAACCAGAAAGAAACTTTCAGCCAAGAACACATGCTCGAAAAAAGACAAAGTAATTTGAAATTTCTTGTTCATTTAGTTATTGTACACATGTCACAATAGATTATATTGGCAAGTTCATAAAAAATTTTGCATTCAGGGGCCGATTGAGAGAGGAGTAAAAGAGAGACCATCTGATTTTCTAGGACATAAGTTTCATGTTCATCAGATCCAGGGCAATTGGTGAGGTACCAACCACCATAGTGGAGAAGGTTGGTGAGAGTTCCACGGAGGCAACACCCTCGTGTCAAAAAAGAGGAGCACGAAACACCGATCGATTCAAAGGGCGAGCACCAAACCAATAAGAGAAAGAGCTCAGATTGTGTTGGTATGCAAATTTGGGATCTGGGTTGAATCGCATTGCAAAGGGAATAAGCGGAGACGAGGGTGAGAACAATTGCAAGGGTCTCCATTAAACCTATATATTGAAAGACTTCATAACTTAAAGCAAGGAAAGAATCAAATTCCAGCAAGATTGTTGCAGATTTTAGAGAAGGAAGGTGGGGGTTGAGTGGCGGCGTAAGGGAGAGAGGTTTGGGAGTGTTTTAGGGTTCGGAGGTCAGGGTCAACTGACAAAGGCTAAAGTCGTATCGCCTTATCAAAGTAATCCTTAAAAACCTAAACTAGTAGAATATGTAAGCAAGGGTCGAATCCCACAGGGAGGAGTTGTCTTTTTTTATGCGAATTAATATGCCAAAGTATCAAGGGGGGTTTTGGTTGGTTGTTTGTAAACAAATAAACAAAGGAAACAAAAGCAAAAGTTTCTAATCAAATTGGGAAAAAAACACTTAGTCAGACAAATATCCACCATTCATTTGATTGATTGGTCCTAGATTATCTATATTCCTTCCTTTGATTATTCTTGTCCATATTCTGAAATAGTTACCAGTCCAGGTAACCCTAACTATCGAACGCACAAGAAACCATCAAGATTTAGAACAATAGCAGCAAGACGCATAGGAATTAACCAGGATACATGCAACACCGATTTTTCGCAGCATTTAACACATAATCAATTCTCTTTCATAATAAACTAGTCCTACCAGTCCTAGAATATCATGGATGCTACAAAAGATAAGGAATCTCAACCCGAAATTTCCAAACCCTAGCAATAGACAATTACTAATATCAACTAGGGGATCAATCTAGTCAAATCAATAAGAATCAATAGGAATAAGCTCAAGAGAAAAGATATAATCCAAAGAAATAGGAAATAGAGTTATAACCTCACAATCATGAATCAAATAAAGGCTTCAATTGTCGGACTAAGCAAAGGGTGCTTAGTTCTTCATACTCTTGAAACAAAAACTCAAAGGGAAAACTGACGTAAACTTCGATAATTCAAAAGGCTGCCAAGACTAGGTTTAAATAACCTAGCAAACTTAAAGCTAAAAAGATAACAAACATAGTCTAAAAGGAAATAAAATAATCCTACCGGAATAAAGAAATAAAATAAAATAGGAAAATAAAATAAAGTAAAACTTCGGAATTCCTCGGACGCGTTGATGACACAGATTTCCGCGATCGCAACTACAACTTCCGCGATCGCGGAAAATACAATTTTGCTCTCGGCTTTTCCGCGACCACGGCACTTGGACTTCCGCGATCGCAGATCTTCGCGTTCTTCACTTCTCGCCTTTCGTTGATTCCCGCGACCGCGGCCATGGCCTCCGCGACCGCGGTTTTGCTCTTGTAGATCCACTTGGTTCTACTTCTTCGTCTTCTTAGGTGGATTCATTCTCTCTTCAATATATCTTCATTTAAGCTTCTCCAAACCACCATATCTGCACACATCTACTCCTCAACTCCGATCTCTACAATACGCTCTAAACATCTCCAAATGGTACACAAAACATCGGTAACAACTCTTAGTTAAACCCTACAAAGTAGCGCTGATCATCAACATACAATACAAATAACTAGGACATATGAATGCAGTGTTATTTTACATCTTGTGTAATTATATGTTACATATATATATATGTGTGTGTGTGTGTACGAGCGTACATACAGGCGACAGCTAAGCTTGTTTATAAAACAATGAGAAATCATCATGTTAGAGGCCTCTATTTCATCCTACCTGGTGCTCCTTTGGTACATTCTCCTCTACTTTTTATGCTTTTATATACACTATTTCAAAAAATACGCAAAAATTCAAAGTTACCACGCGAAATTATCAAAATATGTTGATATTTTGCAAATTTAACAATTCTTTAGAGTTAGCACACGAAATTTGCGTAAAATATACAAATAAGTACTTTTTACATATTTATTTTCTTTTCAAAAATAAGTTTTAAATCGCCTAAGAATTTGTTTAATAGATGTATATATTTATAAATACATTTTTACTTATAATAAACTAATGTGGAAAATATATTTTTTAAATTGAGTGGTATACAAAAGTGTGAAGAAAGAGAAAAAGGATTTATTTTACAAATAAAATCTTATAAAATGTTGGCCAAACAAGACTTAACTTATGTGCCTAAGAAATTGGGTATTATTATTTGTGAATCACGTGCATATATTTGCCTAATGCAACGATAGTTTAAAACTAAATAGCTAAACCGTATTTTGTCACTGCAGAGTTAGCAAATTACAGTGTTAAGCTACACACAAACATTAAGGATTGGCATTGGAGTTGAGAAGAACTTCGTAGATTTGCTGGAGTTCAAATCATGTGTTGTCAAGCTTTTGAGATGACATTTGATGCTGCAACGAAGAAAGAAAGATGAAGAGTCATGAAGTTAGGAAAAATAACTCTAAATAATATCAACTATCAACCTTGAATCAAAAATAATACGAATTTTAAAAATTATAAAAACATACTCAAATTATGTCAATGTTAACTAAAAATGGTATGGATATATTTTCCGGTGAATTTTTCGACGGGTTTGCTGATGTGAATTCTACTACAAAATGGTCAATTTAACCCGGATATTTTTTCAAATATAACCCGGATATTTCACGATTTAGGTCTGTGTATCAAGTTGGGGGTGTAACAGGTTATATAACCCAAATGTAAAAAAACATGCCAGGGTTAAAATGTCTACGTTTTTTAACCCAGACATGCCATGATTCGGGTTAAAAGGTCGTTTGAGTTTTGTTTTTAAATGGAACCTTTTAGCCTGGATCTCTTGGGTCCGGGCTACAAAGTCTCAAGATTTTGAAAAAAAACATGCAAGAATTTTATCTAAACAATATATATACACATATACATTTAAGTATCTAAATGATAAGTTTATTTACACATTTGTACATGGACTATATAGCTAATTAGCAAGATAGTTGGCAAGTTTCTAGAATTCAACAATAAACATCTAAGTACTTATAAACTACATAACACAAGATGAAATTGCTTCAAATAAAATAATGCCTTGTACAGAAGCTGGAAAAGAAAGGTTGTCTATATCACCTACGTACATTTCGTCCAGCATTGCTTTTGTTGCGCTGCTCTGGCCAACATCCTCAAAGTCGTCAGTTGCATCCTTCCATGCACCATTCAAGATATTGTCTTACAAAATTTAAGGAGAAAGGGTTTCTAAGTACCAAACTAATTTAAAGAGAAAGATATTAAGATTTGATTATGTTAATAAAATTGCACATGATGCACCAAGGAGAAGGCTCTTTCTCCCATTTTTCATTTTTTTCCTTTATGGGGTGTTTAACAGTAGTTTGATAAACAAAACACAAGGTACAAACAATCACCAGTATCAACACAAGGTTAGTAATGTAATCATGCTAGTAAGCATGCTACTACTTCTTCAATAATTTTGTGAAAATAATTTTAGCCAACTATACCAACGCAAGAATGGACTCAAACATTGAGCATGAAAAAGCAAGAAGAAGCACTAACAACGTTACAGAGATTGAACTGAGTATATGCGAAAGTTACCCTATATTAGACAATTGACACTCACAATGGAGGAAAACTATAAGACCAAAGATGAGACAAGAAAGACATGCACCAATGTTATGTTATAACTTATAAGTGCAACAAATAAGGCATAGCAATAAAAACCCGAGGAAACGCCCTCCACCAGTTTCTGATGATGTAGGTGCCTTCTCCAGCGGCCAAAAACCATGGACTGACAAAGGAAATAAATTTTCTTGTGGCAAGATTCTCAAGAAGTTCTTCTGTTTCATTGCCTTTTAAGACAGTAAGCCCCTCATTTGAATTAGGTCTTGCATATATAGACAATTGTATATAGCTAGACTTCTTCATAGAGAAAAATGAGGGGGGAAAAGAAGATCATGAGAGGGAGATAGAGAATATAAGATGAAACGAGAGAGTATAATACACTACGATATAACACATTAGCACAATTATGAGGTTAGTGACTCTGTAAATTACTATCTCATGAAGGAGCTTTGGAGCTGATGCAGATAGATGTAGGGTCTCTTAGCTAATCCTTGTTCAGCTTAATTGTGAGAGTATATATGATATGTAGTATATACCATTATTTAGTAGTAGCAAGTTTAGCATCAGGAAGATCCATTGATTCAGCAATGGAAGCCAAAGGAATGCTCAGTCTAGTGTAACTAAGCTTCCTACTACACATATCTTCTTGTTCTTCTTGTGTATTTTCTATAAATATCAATCAATATCTAATATAAAACTGTCCTATGTGAAAATCGTGAAAAAAAAATTAAAGACATCTTACTGAATTGCCTATAAGCCCATATTAAACTCAACCGTTATACTATGTTAATAACAGCCCAATAGACGTTATACTCTGTGAATAACAACCCACTATCAAGCAGCGTTACACTATGCACACTAAATACAGCGTTACACTGTGCACACTAAATACAAATTAACATCGTTTCAAGCAGTAATTGCCTACCTGTTTAAATTGGAAAATGCATATGCCACAAACTGGTCCCCGTTCAGGATATCAAACTCAACGGTTCCGAATTCCTCATAGGTAAGTGGCACTTCGATTATATTCTACTTAAACTTTTTTCAAACACCTACATGAGTAGATTTCTGGGGTATGTTTTCCACCAGAAGATCAAATTCCCATTAGGACCAAAGAGAATAATTTTTTCGCAGACCACCTTAATTGTGCACTTAAACTTATTGCATGATAATTGTTGTAATGCAGAATGCAACAAAACATAATGCACGCTATTATCAAATTCCACAAGGTCTCAAGTACTAATTCCTTGACAAAACATTGGGTTAAACTTCCAAACCATTAACAAATCATGCTAGATAAACATTCAGCTTTTATTCAACCCAGAATAGCTACGAGACTTCATAGAACACAAGGGATTTGCTCCATTAAGCACAAACACATGTTAAAATGGATATACAAAAAAAATTAATCAAAGATTGTACCTTATAAGATGTGAGCAAACCGTCAAAACTATGAACACACCAAAATTCGGCCAAAAAAGTACACTGCATAGCAGTTGGCAAAAAACAAATGGCAAAACTGCCATGAGAACGCGGCCTGTGCTCTGCTCCGGCTCTCGCAGATTGCCGAGAACAAGGTCGCAATCGGACCATGAGGCCCATGGTTTCCTTGTCCACCTTATTCTCCTTCTTCAACCACTCAAGATCCGCGGAAACAGCCATGGTTGGGCTTTGCGTTAGGGGTTCGACAAGGAATTTGGATTAAGAAGTAAGGAGACAAAATCTACTACTCTGGGATTGAGGGAATTAGGAGGAAATAGGGATAAGGCTCAGTGGTGGCGACTGGCAACTGGGTTGCCCCTTTGCCACCGCGGCAGGAGAGAGGCAGCATGAACCGCAGCGGAAGAGGGAGAGAATTGAAACTGATGAAGCACTTACACTTTTACAGACCTAATATAGTAAACTAAATACGGATTGCTCCAGCAATTTATTATGTTAGAAGAACTATATGGGCTGGAGCAAGAGGCCCATTTAAACAAATATCGATTGCTCCAGCAATTTATTAATAATGGGCCTGACGTCCGGCCCGGTTGAACTGTTTTTCGTCTAAAAATACAGCACGGAGTATTTGATCATATGGATTTTAGGGAAGGATATTAATTAATGTTAAGGTGTGCATGTAACCATGAAAATACTTTGTTAGACACTGACACTTAGAGACGAATCCCTTGATCTTTATTGTATGTGTTTAATTTCATAAAGGCATTTTCATATACCTTGACTACATTAGTCACACATAGTTTATCTTCTTTAATTTTTAGATTCATGATTCCATGGCATGGATTAACGCGATTTAAAAAAAGAGAATCTCTGTTATAATGAGTATTTTGTTTTCGCATTTTTCTGTCATGACTCGAATTGATTATGCCTTGTGATTTCACGATATAAAACTATTGGTCGATTCTCCATTTATTTGAAAAATATATCACATGCGCATTGTATGAAATATCTACTCAATTATATTCATGAATCATGATGCAACTATACTATATATATAAACTACATATTTCATAAGTAATTATTTTCCTTTCTGTATGATGCAACTATAACTTGCATATTTTCATTATTTCTCTTCTTTCGATCACAGCTACATTTACACTTTAACATTAATAGTCTTCCCTAAAATCCATGTGATAAAATATTTCGTGTTGTAAAATAAGCTTCGCTTTAATGAATTAATATATATTATGTTAGAAGAAAATAATTTGAACAACGTTATTACATACTTGGAGACCTGTCATCTGGGTCGGGTTCGGTTGGGTGAAGTCGGATTCGGGTCAAACGTGTTCAGGCCAATCGGGTATCCTAATATGTTAGAGTCATGTGGGCCGAGTTTGGGTTGACCAGAGGGGTTGAGGGTAACCATCTTTAAACGATTAATATTATGATTTCAATGAATAATAAATTAATTATATTAACAAAAAAAAATTGTTTAATTATTTGAAAAAATATTTTACAGCATTAAATATAAGTGAAATTAAAAATATGAACGAGAGGTAAAGCTAACATCCTTCCCCTTTCATGCCCTACATCACATACGCCAGGCAAATATTTCACTTAGCCTGCGTTTGACCGCTTATAATACGCACAGGGGAAACACGATCAAGGTGTCCATGTAGGGCGGTATAGGCGAAGAATTCCTTGAGCGCAGCAAGCGGGCTAAGAGCTCATACATTGTTGCTTTAGCCTCCATGAACGTGCGCCAGTGGAATGGTATTGTCACTCTCTTCCAATTGATTATCATTTGATAAGCCTACATACCAAACAACCTACATCCATCTTATGAGCGCGCAGGTGACGTATATCTGTCCATCACCTCGGCCACAACGTTGTATGATACGGAGGACATATCTGCTATCAAGTAATTGATGGATGTAATGAGGTACATGCTTGAACTACACGCAGAACAATATGGTACTGTAATTACAACTATATCTCTAATTCCTACCACTGCAACATTTCAGTACCGTCGGGCTTCCTACAAAATCACCATCCTTCCCTACAAGTTCGGCCAGACAAGGAACCCTCTTAGAGCTACTGCGTCTTGGACGGGAGTAGAAGGACTTTCCGAAAAAGTTATTCGTAAAATGGAATCTACCTAGGCTATGATTTATGCCCCAACAAGCGCAATCAGTGTCAACGTTGTACTGTTTTGTAGGACTCCATCACCTTCAATGTCGGGGTCAAGATTGAAAGGGTTCTTCCAGAGAACAGTTGGAACTATCCTTCATGTGGTGGAAGTAACTGTAGGAAGGGGTTGACCCATATTGGAGGGCAGCTCTATTGTACTTCGTGCTGTAAGACGACTGAGTTCCCTCGGGTGTGGTATGTGTTGCGCCTTTCTTTTGTAAATGTACTGCTCGAAATCATATCCACAACGCACACTTGAGTGAACAGCTAATTCCGTACAGGTACAGACTAAATCTTGAAGTTTCAGATCATACAGCAACCCTTACAGTAATTGTGTTCGATGATCTTGCTGAAACCCTGGTGAAAAAGAAAGCGGCGGCCTTGCTGAAAGAAGTGTCTGTAAGTTTAAAATGGAACCTACCACATTATGCGGGAGAAAGCTTATTTTATGTAGCTACTAAATTTGGCCCTTTGGCTTGTGCAGGACAACCCAGAAGAAAGTGTTCTCCCGCATGAAATCAAGCAGTTAGCTAACACAAACCACGTGTTTGAGATCAAAACTCATACCTACTTCGCCGCCTCTAACGACAATGAAAAATTTACCGTGTCGCGAATTGTGAGCAACAGCTCTGGTCTTAAGGTAGTCATTGAACCCACATTAATTGATGTGATAATCCTACTTCTAATGCAATAATATGTACAATGTTTTATACAGAACCAACGAATTGTGCAGGAAAATGAGTGCGAAAGTGGGCTGCCTAATACGGCCCTAACCTTAGACGCTAAAAAGCCACTTGAAGGAGACCATGTCATTGATGTAGATGCAATAGAGGAGAAAGACAAGTGAGGATTGTTTCAAATGAATCTAGGCATGCCGTTAGTTTTTGAAACTTACATTTATACCTCCCTCTTTGTATATCAAGCATGGTGGCGAAAAGGAGGTAGCACCCATTGTCAAAACCCCAAAGAAAACCCTGCCGAAAAAAAGGAAGGCTGTCATTTCATCATCTGACGAGGAATCGGGTCGTGACGATGATTCCGCTTCGACCGCGGAGCCTACAGGGATCGAATGATTTGCACTTCAGAACTTGTGGTCTGAACTAAGCATGATTTTACGTTTCAATCTCGACAAAACATTAGCCCTAAAGTGTTGTTCGTTTTACCGTGGGTGGAAAACCGTGACTCTTTTTACTTGCACTATTTGGTTCTATTTACCGAACATATATTACTTCGGATTGGTTGTATTTTGATGATCAGATAATGTTGTTTTCGGACACACATACACTTTAAGTTTTCGAACCAAAATACTATGTTTTGGGCATTAAAAGATGTCTAATATTTACACTTTAGTGTGTTGATAAACATGTCATACAACGTGAAACAAAACAATAAACGAAAAGTTTATTATGGTCATCAAACGTAAAGTTGTAAGTGAAATACATATCATATTTAACTATATTAACATAAAAAAGAATTATGAGTTTTGTTCATCGGAATTTTCCTTTAAAATTTTATATAGAAAAAACAAATTGTAATACATAATACTTTATAGCGAAGTGGAAAGGTTTCTATGTTTACTACTTTCTCGCAATATTGCATTAAGAGTTTAACTTAACTATAAAAAAAAAGGATATTTACCTTTATCTCAAAATATATGTTTTGAAAAAGATATAATTACACTTGATTTGGTAATATTTGTGCTAAGATGGAATTATATATAGAGGTGAAGTGAGAAGTGTTCTATACCAGCAATAGGTTAATAATTTTAAATTATAAGAAATTATTTATTTATTTAAGACTTTGGAATAATTTTGTAGTTTTTATAGTATTTAATACAAAAAATATTTAAAACATGATATTTCTTAACCTACTCCCTTTGTCAGACATACATGGAGGCGATGGGTACATCGAGGCCATATGAGGACATACAAAAGCGCTGATGAAATTTGCAAGGCATCTACCGATGTGGCTGAACAAGAGCATTTGTACCCACCCGAATTCTTGAACAACCAAGATTTCCCTGGTACAGTTTGCTTACATTTCAATACACTATGCCTAATAAGTTGTAAACTCATCAACTAATGAAAATAACATGGACACTATATTACAGGAATCCCACCACACGCACTTGAATTGAAGGAAGGGTTGCCGGTAATGCTTCTAAGAAATGTAAACCCTTCACAAGGACTGTGCAACGGCACCCGTCTCATCATTACGCATTTGGAGGAGTGGGTAGTTGAGGATGAGATTATTACTGGCACGTGCGTAGGAAATAAAGTCCTAATTCCTAGAATAACACTAAATGCCAGTTACGCCACCCAATCTAAATGGCCATTCGTCATGAAACGCCGTCAATTCCCACTAAAAGTTTGCTATGATATGACTATCAATAAAAGCCAGGGGCAATCACTCAAGCATGTAGGGTTGTATTTACCAAGGCCAGTTTTCTGTCACGGCCAGCTCTATGTGGCAGTTTCTCGAGTTACACACCCACATGGACTCAGTGTCCTGTTACTACCAACGGGGAAAGAGCCAGCTAACTACACACGAAATATAGTCTTCAAAGATGCATTCAATCACTTGGCCACCGAAATGAATGTAAGTACTACAACCCACTACGTAAAATATGTTCGGACCCACTAAAATCTATAAACCTGTCGGAAATGATCAGCACATAGGATTATAATGTTACACAACACATACTTGGTGCGCACTATATCCATCATAATATAACGCTTTCACCATAGCTAGCTCAAATATATTTGCTCATGTCCCAGGTCTAGCACCGTATGATACAACACATTTGTCACCATTGGATAGCATGGAATGCATATCAACCAATCCGGCAAACATGAGGTACGTGAATGCAATGTTTTATTCAAACATGCGCTTTGAGAATCCTTTTGTGCTCAAACATTTAAATAGCTTTAGAAGAATAAATCCATTGGCTTAACCAGACGAGCTTCTATTGTCGCAGGTTTGGGGCATCGTAGACTCCTCAGTTGCTTCATTTACAAGCTCTTACGCTGAGCGACGTGCTCATTCAACTGAGTGCATTGTTGCATAGCATTCCAATATTAGATATCAAGCATACAACTTCTCCCGTTGTCCCCAACATTGAACTTTTTATACAAGCAAAGTTTGACACATGACAACACCTTTTGGGCTCTCAAACCAAATACATATAATCAAACATCATACTATTACGCGTACAACCAAACTTTAAACATTCGGATGCAAAACCAGGCAAATCCCCACCATAAACTCAACAACACTTTAGTTTAGGTCATTCTACATACCCCTAACGACAATGCTTCACCGCACATCCAAGCACCGGCTCAATACGCCCTCAATATATGTAACAAACTACGCACGGGGCTCTAATTTCTAGTATATATATATATAGAAGAGAGTGTTTATGGTTATTACTTCATCACCAAATTAATGCTTCTGCTAGTGATTCTTTTTCTTAGCAAATCATAGTTGTTTGATATAATGTGTTACCTCGGTTACCTTTTGTTGTATTGAATTGCATCTCTTATTGGAACTGCAACTTGTATAAGTATGGAAATTGCAAGAGAATGTATATTCAAGTAATGAACTTAAAACATATGTTTTAGGAAGAAAAAAACAATGATACAATAGAGAAGTACAATCTGTCCAAAATTGAAGAGCATTTTTCAAATCAACCTCTAAAAACCAAAACTATATTCTAGAATTGTAGATGCATAAATAAATGTCATTAAAAGGACCAAATGAAGTATTCAACTTAAATATGATGTTCCTCTAAAGACTCATGGCCAAGTTTGGTATGCAATCCACATGCCTTGACTATAAGAGACATATGGCCAAGTTTGAGCAGCTTGTCAACCTTGACACCTCTCTTATCAAGCATTTCATCAAGCTTCAGTTAATAGAAAAAGAAGGCAGTGAAACCACAACAATGTTAACAAGGACAAGATTAATGAAGAAATCACCAGGGGCTGCCAAAAGCTTTTGTGCTTGAACCACAGTCCTTGGGAACCCATCAAGGATAAAACCCTTTTGACATGAAGGCTTATGCAATGATACCAACAACAAGGTCATCAGAAACAAGCTCTCCATGAAATATTATTCGAAGTATATTATTTTCTAAAATGAAAATTTAAAGTATAAGGTTAAAACTCAAGTGAACAAAAGAAAGGTTTAAATCATTCACGTATATGACAACAATCACCTTCTCCATGGCTTCTTTATCCTTGACAACAAGAGGCGTCTTAGCAACCACAACATCCCTCAGCATATCACTTGTGGCCAAATGGAACAAACAATACACATCCTTGATGAGAGGAGACTGGGTACCTTTTTTGTATCCAGGTGGTCCTGTAAATAAACATGAGCATGAATCAACACAAGTATGACATTCCAACAATAAATAGATTGGAAAAAGATGTTAATATAATTCACAAATAGAGTATAGTCTTCATGCATTAATATAAGGAACGAGTAATGATTTACAAGTTATGCAGCTCTAAATGTGTTATGGTGACACAATGTGATATAACATCTTGACAGAATCTTTTAAAACTTCAGCACAACAAGACAAGAAAAAGAATTCTCTTTCTCGGTTATGAAGCAAAGGCTAGAAATCATAAGCTTTATAATCTACAGGTTCTTAAATAGTGCATATATAGAAGCAATTAGGAAATAACATCTGCCAATTCACATTTTCTCAAGTAAAGTGACCTATCTACAAAACAATAGTGAAACATTGAAATTGAAGATTAGGGCCTTCAGTAGCAGTAGAATAGCGCAGGGAAACACACACGAATTTGGGCATCCAACAACAGAACTTGAGCGCACAAAAGAACAAATTTAGGGTTTAGATCGGGTATCATGTGAGATAGAAGAAGGTGACACTAGTTTCAGATATGCGTACCAAGGGTGTTAACAATCATTACTGGCTGGATTTGGTGGCATAGCTATGACATGTGCGGTATGTGAGATGTTGCACCATTTTCGAACAAACAAAGAAGCTCCTCTCTGTGTCTGTCTCTCTCGAGAAAGAAAAGGGAGAAATATGCACTAGAGGAAGAAGAAAAGGGAGAAAAACACAAGCGCGCAACACACAAACAGAGCAAAATAAAGATTATAATACTATTTGAAAACTTGATGCAACTAAGCTCAACTCACATGTTGATTGTACTCTAAAACGTAACAACATAGCCTACATGTTATAGCATTTACAGTTTCATTGTCAACTCTCAAAAGTCAAACCAATACATATATAAACTTCGGCAGAGAAGGAAATGGTAAAGAAGATAAAACCATAACCAGTTACCACCGTTCTCATATCAAATTTTGATCATATCAATCTAAGACCTTAGTACCATACCAACCCATCTGTCATCCCAAAATTTAGACAAATATATAGAATTCTAAGAATTAAGAAACACAAATTTGATCTAAAAATATCAACAACATAAGCAATCAAAGTGCTTACAAAACCCTAGCAGCTTTATGAGGAACGAAGATACCTCTAAATCTAAATTCATGGTCTCGGCAACATGGTGCAGGATGGAATGAACAAGCTTGCTCTTATTGTAGTGCTCTTCGCAAGCTTGGTTATCCTCCTCAGAAACCCTACGCTTACTCACATCGATGTAGCCCTTCTCCTTGTCGACACGAAGAACCATAACGGGTTCGATCCGCCCTACGTTAATCAAATTGTTGACACTCCGAATCCGACGGCGGGAGAGCTTCGAGAAAAGAATCATACCTTCAATGTTGTTGTACTCCAAAAGGGAGACGTAGCCGCCCATGTCCGCAATCACCTTCACTTGAATCATCACCGCCATATCCACCTCGGGGTACTTGGCTTCGTACATTCTGCATTCCAGATTGGGGCCATCAGTCGCCATAGTTGTTCAATTCCTACTTGTTGGGGGGGAATTTGGGGAAAGAAAGAGGTGCTTTGATGAGGAGGCTTCGAACCAAGCCGCCAACATGAGGATGAAGAATCGAACAAGAAAACAACAGATGAAGGAATCCATGAGAGAAATTGAGTGCAAATTGGGGTTGTTCTTATGGTAGCTTGACGAGAGGCTGCAAGAATTGAATTGAAGAAGAAGAAGAAGACAACAGATGAATGCAATTTAGGGTTTAGAAATGTATCGGGTCAGAGGATTAAGGCGAATCTGAAGATGCCTTTTAAAATTACTAAATAACCCGAACTTGCAAAAACACAGGATATATAATACACGCCAATTTATTTAATACACCGGATGTACTTATATCCGGGATATATGGTGTTCACACTTCGAAAATTCAATACAAAATAACCCCGGCGTGGTACTGTTAACAAGATCTGAGTTATTTTCTTGCATTATCCAACCTAATAACCCGAATATATCAAGAAAAAAACGCATGGGTTATTCTCGTACATGGTTGTTGTGTACTTAAATAACCCGAGTGTGTTGCCTTATATCCGGGTTAATTGCTATTATTATGGAAAAATTTGTGTTTTGACACCCTATTATACCGGATATATGACGTCCGGGTCATTATGTCACGGGTTAAAATCACATTTTTGTGGTAGTGAAAGCCGGGAAAATGAGTTGTCATATTTTCATTTAACATATCAAATTACACCTCATTTATATAATAAGAAAAGAAAAATACACAAACCATTATCAGTAATTCGCATCTTACAGTAACACGAACAAAAGAAAATCAGTCATATTATTTGACAGATCACTTTTTAAACAAACTAGTCATTATTATACAAATAAAGTGCAATTTAATGTTTATTTTTTTGACAAATTATATTTCCGACTCCATTTCAGCATACCCGTTAGAAAATTCACTGAAAAAATATATTCATACCATTTTTTGTTTATATTGTCATAGTTTAGGTATATTTTTATAATTTTTAAAATTCGTATTATTTTTTATTCTAAGGTGATAATTGGTATTATTTAGAGTCATTTTTTTCCTTAAAGTTATGATCAAAATAAGTATAAGTATTCTATTGGTGCAACAAATAATTAATTGTTGTTGTACACAAGTTCTATCACCATCCGTACGTTTACTATCTTTATTTCCATCTACCATTTGTTTGCACTTCATTTTTTCGGGATATCTCTAAATGGGCCTTTCCTGTCTCTCCATATGCCGGATAAACATGCAAGTCCAATCATTCTTGATCGTCTGGTTTGATCGGTTAAAGTCGTTTTACGTTCAGATTAAAATACTGTTGATATACAAAATGATAGACTCCTTTCAACATTAGTGTCTTCATATACACTTTCAGTAGAAATCGAACTCAAGACTTCTGAAAAAAACGCTTAAGAAAGTTCAGTATCAAACTATTAGACCAACTGAATGTTGGTGGGTCCAATCACTTTATGCTCAATGCCTCAATGTATGTGTACGTGTTTGTTCTTAATAATCCATTATTGTCAAACAAATATAATTAAGCTTTTCTATTGTACGTTTTCTATCCTAATTAGAAGATGATAATGTTAGTTAGGAAATACAGTAGTAATTTAGTAGCTGGAGCGCGCAATTGAACAAGATGATCATGTTATCTTTTCAGATTCTAATGAAGATGGTCCAAAATTCGGTAAAGTGTTAATTTAAAATAGATTAATCCTAACTCTTGTTGATATTCATATTTAAACACACACTAAAGATAAATTATTTTCATTAAAATTTGAAGAGTATATATGGGCTCGTTCGGTAGTAAAAGATTTCAACCAGTTGAAATCTAAATTTGCCCATAAAAACTTCAACTAGTTGAAACAAATTGATAATGTCCTCCAACATTACCAATTTGCTTAAACTTCAACTAGTTGAAGAAGCAAAATTTTGGATACCGAACGAGCACATATTATCTAATAGTAAATGATCGAGCATGTGGGAAATCAAGATGTATGACCAACATTTTTTCTAATCTGATTCTTGTATGTATGATATAAAAATTTTGTAAACAAAGTTTTCCATAAAAATGCATTATTTTATTAACGTGTTTTCTCATCAAACAATATTTATGCTTTTAATTATCTTTGACTTAATTATTATGGTGGCAACCACATTGATTGTAAGTCTCGAACCCTAGAAAAAATATAAGCATAATAATCTCAACAAAATAAGAAATTATTCTCCTATCCACATTTCTACAACATTATGTAAGACAATACACTTAGTTTATGAAAAAGATTACAACTCAACTTGATAATTGGGTCAATTAAGTTTGGATCATTGTGTCATAAAAATTTAGAGGTCAATTAATTAACTTAGGTCATAGTGGGTTTGGTGTGGATTCTACCCAACCGGTCAAGAGGGCTAATTTATTGTATGATTATTTGAATATCTTCAGGAGAAAATTATGATATAAATATTTTAGATTAAATAAAATATATTATAATTAATATTCAATATAAATCAATTCGATGTGTAAAACAATAATTCGAGTAAATCCAACGAGTTGGGTTGATCAAACCCAAAAATGTATGCACCTATCGAGTTCAATTCGAGTTATGTTTTGACATGTTTGATATAGTTTCATACTTCTATTATTTTAAATTATTTATCTATATATTGAAAAAAATCAAATCATATTAGAGATATTAAAATAACCAAATATAATAATAATAATATATATTGAAAAGAAAATTAAATCATATTAAATATATTAAACATAATAATAAAAAACTAAAATAAGAAAATGATGACATGTGATACAATGTAGAATAGATATGTGGCGATATCTTATGTGCCTTAATGTAAGGATGACATGTGGTATTAATGTGACTAAATGTAGGGATGACATGTGGTTTAATATAGAATAGATATTTTTTAGTATTATATAATATATTTGATATAATGAAAGTTTTTTATAATAGATTTGATATGGTGAAAAACTTTTAGTGACTATTATAAGTAAAATGAAATGATTTTACTCGAACTCAACACTCTTAATTACATTTGAAATATCTTTGCTCAATATGCGATGGTGTAGAAGTTACATGACATTAGAATTTTAATTTTTCTCATTATTCGTCACAAAATTGACCAATTTTACTTATAATAGTTAGATATCAATTGATGAGATGATTGATATGATATTTATATATGCTATATAACTTAAAAATAGAAAGGGGAAAACAAATTATACTCCCAAGTCCCACCCACACATTTGTACGTAGGATGAACCGGCGGTCACACGTCATAGCTCCTAACTCATAATGTCGGCATAACAGTATCATCACGACAAATTTGAAGTTGCAATCCTCGAATATTCCAATAAACTTACTCCCAAACAAAAAATCAATAATCGAACAAAAACAAATCAAATACGAAGGTACTGGAAATAAAATCGGATAATTCCTACGATCGACGTTACACTTAGCTGTCTTGCCAATAGGCTCATCCTGTCGCCATCCCACCCGCCACGTCAACACGTCCTCATTCGCGGCGCCTCGTTCGTTCCCCACCTCGTACCCTTTTGTGGGTCCCACCACACCACCCATTACTATAAAAAAAAGCATCCCTAACCCAGTTAATATCTAAGCTCGATCACTTTGTAGGTACGTACATTCTTCATATATCAAGATATTCATGTTCGATTCGGGTTCGGGCTCAAGTTTGGATTCGACTAGTAATTCTGGTGTCTTGAATGACTTTTCAAACACCATTTTCTGGTTTCTCGACAAGAATAGCTGTTTATCAAAGGTTTACTCGGATAAGTTGTTGAAGACGATTGAGATTGAGTCTATGGTTCATGGGGATGACGACGACGATGAAGAGGTTGGACAAGGGTTGGCCAAGACAGAGGAGAGCAAAGCCTACTGGGATATCCAATATCAGCTTCTTAAGGTAATTTAGGATTTATTTGAGGCATATATTTTACAAAAATCTTAAAGTATTCCTTATGTTTAGTAATGCTTGTCGTTTTATCCTTATTAAGTTAAAATACTACAAAATTTTCTTCAAATTTTGCGATTTGATAACTATCTATCTCCTTTTCAACTAATAAATAAAGAAAATTTGAATAAAAAGTATCAATATGTGCATTTTTCAATGATATATCTTGTAAATTACCAATAAATCATTATATATAACCATAAAATGACAAATGTTTTTTCTAGGGTGTGCCAAAATGACTAGGAATAATCTTTATTAGCCACTAATTTCATTTTTTAAGGAAAAATGAATCTAAATAATATCAACTATCACCTTTGAGTAAAAAATAATACGAACTATAAAAATTATAAAAATGTACCTCAACTATGACAATATAAACAAAAAATGGTATGAGCATATTTTTTCCGGTGAATTTTCTAATGGATATGTTGAGATAGAGCCGAAAATGTAATTTGTCTAAAAGATTTACACATCAAATTACACTTCATTTGTAAGTATAATAATGACTGATTTGTTATAAAAAGTGATCTGTAAAAAAATATGACTGCTTTTCTTTTGTTCGTGTTGTTGTAAGATGTGAATTACTGATATTGGTTTGTGTATTTTTTTTTATTTTTTTATTATACAAACGAGGTGTAATGTGATGTGTTAAACGAAAATATGACAACTCATTTTTCCGGCTCCACATCAGCAAACCCGCCGGAAAATTCACCAGAAAATATGTCCATATCATTTTCTGTTAATATTGATATAGTTTGGGTATGTTTTTATAATTTTTAAAGTTTATATTATTTTTGGTTCAAATATGATAGTTAGTATTATTTTAGATTCATTTTTTGTTTTTTAAATGGGTTTACCATTTCTATTTTAGGAAATAGTTTGAAAATAATTTTCAAACTTAACTTTTTAACAGTGTCAATGTGCACACACTAGAAAAATCGAATGACAAATATTTTTTAACAAATTAGAACTGAAGGTTAAAATGACACTTATTATCGATCGGGTGAAGATTTTTTAAAAAATTCCATGAGCATGATTGACATAAATTACAAAGCATTATACATACTTCTATAGCAAAAAGTTCATTACAGTTATAAATGTCTAAATAAATATCTTGGTCAACCAAACTCTTAATTAGTTAGAGCTTTTTTTCAAAACAGTATTAATCCAATTATGAAACCCACATGAAGCGAGTCTAGTCTACCCAATTAATCAGGGAGACGCGTGTGATTAACGACTAATGATTACCAACATTCAGTTGGTCTAGTGGTTTTATACTAGGCTTCCTTAAGCGTTCTATCCAGAGGTCTCGAGTTCGATTCCTACTGGAGGCGTGTATGGAGACACTGTTGTTGGGAGGGGTCTATCATTTCATCTGCTAACAATACCCCAATCTGAACATAGAGCGATTCTGGTCAATCGACTAGGCGATCAAGACAAAAAAAACGAGATTTACTTACATCAGGTATATGTCCAACAAGAGATATTGTAAATGGTATTTTCTTCAAACTCGAAGCCCTTAATTAGTTAATTAGGACTAGCTTCTGAATTTAAAAAATAAGATTATTACCAATTCATGTTTGTTTACTTTATTGGATGCTTTAATCCTTATTGAACATAGTCGACCGGATCCAAATGACAAAAAAAATGGATTAATGATGATTTTCTTTAGAATAATATCAATTTAATTTTACATATGTATCCAAATCATACTCTAATAATAATTAATTGTAATGGTTGTTGACAGGCCATATTGTGCCGTACAACTCCGATAGAGTCAAGAGTGAGGCAGGCCATCAAGGAGGCACTTGGGGTGGCGAAACCATCCTGTGGGTGCCGGAGAGGGGCGACTTCCGGTGGCTGCCGGAGCTGCTTGAGGAGGGACATCTTCAGCCGCCTATCCGTCGCCGGTTACAATTGCTCCATTTGCAAATCCAAGTGGATCAGTACTTCTACAATCCCTTCGGGTATACATGCATTCATCAATAAAATCTTTCAACTCTTTTTTTCATTCCAATTTTGGTAGAGTCCAAATTGCAATTTCTAGAATGGACTATCTTTTTTCCAAAATCAGGTTTTAGCACTAAGATCTAAAATATACATGTGCAAATAATAATGATTTAGACTTCGTTATGTATATGTCCAACTGAAATATGAGCCGGAGTTGAATGAGTGATTGGAGTTGAAGCTTAATTATTACAAAAAAAATTAAGTGTTCGGAATTATGAGTTGAAATGAGAAAAAAATTAAGAGTTTATTTGGTTAGCTATTGACAAAGTCTTTTTCTATACACGTTTTCTCGTATCACACAAAATTTAAAATTTAAAAAGTATTTTTTTTTTTAAAAAGTATAATATAAAAAAAATCTTTATAAAGACCATTGCCAAACCGACCCTAAATCAATTTTTTATTGAGTTTCAATGAGCTTGATATCATATTAAAAAAATAATAAAATTAACCTATATCATCTACTATGAGCTCCTTAAACTAGATGGGTATTTTCTTAGTGAATATTTAGTAATGCTTGTTCAATATATTCAACTGAAATAGGAATTGGAGCTGAATGAGTAACGAAAACTAGAGCCGAAGCTAAATGATTAACTGAAGCTGGATTTATTAGCTTAAGTATTTAAACTATATAATTGATGCTCGGTATTCCAAGTTAAAATGAATGAAAAGTAAATTCAATTTCTTAATCTTTAACAATCTTGAATCACATTAAAAAAATTGATAAAATTAAGCTATATTAATCTATTACAAGCTCCTTGAATTAAATTGACATTTTTTTTTCTGAACATTCATCAACTAAATTAAAATTAAAATCAAACTCCGTTAGTATATTGTTGAAAGAAGTCTAAGCCGATGCAAAACAAAATTAAGCTCGGTTAATTAATCTACCGACTTTGTCATTGAAAAACAAATTTCACCTATACCCAAGTGTAAAATGACCCGAACCCAATTCCAACTCTGACCCACCTGATGCAATTGACATAATTATTTATAACTGTGCTTCAAATTACTTGGACTAATCATATCAATTTTTCTAACTTATTTCCTGATTTGAATAAAGATTCTCCAAGATTTCATTTTAGAATTTTAAAACAAATTTTAGTGTTGAAAAAGACTGTAATTATATTTGTATGAGGGGGTAAATTATGTTCAGATTATCGGAATTACAGATATTACCTTTATAACTTACATACTTTCTTTGTTAATACGTAATTATCTCGATCGTAATGTACAAGTGATGCTAAATGGTGTTTGTTTTATATTGCAGGAGAACATACTTTTCTAGAGGTTGTAGAGAGGGAAGAGGGAGGGGAACCAATGAGGGTAATAGTGGAACTTCACTTCAAGGCGGAGTTCGAGATGGCGAGGGCCAGCGACGAGTACAACCGCCTCGTCAGCCGCCTGCCGGAGGTTTTCGTGGGGAAGCCGGAGCGGCTGAGGAGCCTCATCAAGATACTTTGTGGGGCCTCCAAGAGATGCATGAAGGAGAGCAAAATGCACATGGCGCCATGGAGAAGGCACAACTACATGGAAGCTAAATGGCTCTCAAACTCTGCCACGTGTCATCTGACCACCGCGTCAGTGGTGGCGCCACCAACGGTTGGAGGGCTCTCCGGTGCTCGGCTGAGGAAGTCGAGTGCTTCTATGCTTACATTTGCCTTGCTGGAGAACTTGCCACGGCCTCATTGCAAAGTTGTCGCAGTTGTTTAATTGATATATTATAATAACTTGGTTTCGAGTTAATTCTAATCGAGTTTTGATACTATATAATTATAGGAAATCGGAGATAAAATGTGTTACATAAGCTTAGTTGTGTGGAATGCATGTACATATGGTTTTGAAGATCAATTTTATCTTTGTTTCTCTTATAGACACTAGTGGAAAAAAAACATTTTATCACGGTTATTTTGTAAAGATTACCACGGTTATAAACCCTGGTAAACTTGGTCGTGGTAAACATGTTTACCATGGTTGTACATTTACCATGGTTGTATATTTATCACGGTTATTGAACCGTAGTAATTTTGACAACCGTGGTAAAAAATACAATGATTTTAATAGTAGAATAAATTGTAGTAAAATTGTTTAAACCACAGTAAAATTGAATCATAGTAAATATGTTTGAACCATGGTAATTTTATTTTACGGGAATTCCGCAAGGTAACCCTCAGGTTTTGCAAATTCCGCGAGATGTCCACAAGTTTAGACTATGCCGCGAGGTAACCCTGAGTTTTTTAAAAAGTACGCCAAACGACCTTCCGTTATCTTCACCGTTAAAAAACAGTTAATTCAATTTTTTTTAAATAATAGTTTGTTATTATTTATTTTTTTAAAAAAAAATAAAAAAAATGGGTTGATTAATTAATCCCTTCTCCTTCCTCTCCACATTCCTCCATTTCTTCTCTCCCAAATTCAACTCAACTCAGTTCTTGGGTTGATTAATTAATTCCCCTCCTCAGTTTCCTCTACAAACACCCGTAAATTGATCGAAAGATCTCGAATCGATCGATTTTAATGGAGCTCAGCAAAGTGACCCTCGAAATCTCCGTCGCCCGCTGCTAAGGCCCGGATCCTCTCAATCGACGGCAGAGGAACCTCCCACACCGTCTCTGGCGCCGCCCTCGTCACCCTCGAGGACAAGATCCAATCCGAAACCGGCGCTCCTCACTCCCGCATCGCCGACTTCTTTGACATTGTCGTCGGCACCAGCGTCTGCGTCTTCTACGCCGCTATGATCGTCACCGGCGACTCCTCCGGCCGCCCACTCTACTTTGCTCGCGACGCCGTCTCCTTCCTCCGCCGCCACCACTTGGAGATGTTCAAACCCCGTAAAACCCCCCTCGCGTTTTCGGACGTTGTCGACTCTTCTCCGGCAAGAGCCTCGAGCGAGTCCTGAAGGCGGCGCTCCGGCGAGAGAGCGACGGCAAGGTGTTGACCCTCAATGAAGCACAGTCACTTGAATCACCTCTCCCATGTCCTCCATGGCTGTCTACCTCAGATCTCGCCCTAAATTGCTCCTGCGAGCCAATGTCCTTTTCAACTCTTTATCCCCTTAGTTTTGAAATTGTCCTCCATGGCTGACTATTTTTTTTTTTTATTTAAATTACATAACAATTTCTTTTTAGTTTTTTTTTAAATAATAATGATTTAATAGTATTTTAACGTGGAGATAACAGAGGGTCATTTGACGGATTTTTTAGAAAACTCGGGGTTATCACGCGGAATAGTCAAAACCTGTGGGCACCTCGCGGAATTTGCAAAAGCTGAGGGTTACCTCGCGAAATTCCCATTTATTTTACCCGTAGTAAACTTGCATTGTTATAAATTTGATCGAATTGTGGTAAATCTTTACAATTGTGGTAAACATGTAATGTGGTCGTAAAACATGTTTACCATGGTTAATTTTTTATCACATTTACATCGGTTACTAAATGAGATGATGTAATTGTGCACCTTTTTTAATACATAATTTATTATATATATAATATCATACACATAATCGTAATCATTAAAAAACATTTGGTATGAATTTAAAAGACGTCAATTATCAAAATAGATTAAATAAAGTCAAAATGTCATACATCAATGTATTGTCATAAATTCAAATAGCTGAAGCTTCACTAGCATAATTTGGAAAGCCTAGTTATTCTACCAAGTAAAGTGAAAAATGTTGCAAAAAAATTGTTTAACTAACTAAAGTATGAAACATTGAACAAATGTTCTACGTACTAACTAATCTATGAAGCTCTACACAGATGTTGCCCATTGATCTCGAATCCCATCTATCTTGTCCTCTGAATATGGTAAGAACTCACCCAATTCTTGATAGTACTGTCATAATATAAAGTTAGATTAGAAATGACTTAAAATATTAGAGTGCGGTTCCGGTGCGGAGCACTCTTCCCGTGCGGACGTGCGGACATACACTATAGGGCCTTATTTGTGCACTTTTGGGCCTTATTTGTGCACTTTTGCAAAAAATTTGAAAAATGCTTGGAAAAAATTTTGAAAAAGATTTTTTTTTTTTTTTTTGAAAAAGTGCACAAATAAGACGTTAAAGTGCACAAATAAGACCCAAAAGGGCATGCTCCGCACGTCCGCACGGGAAGAGTGCTCCGCATATGATCCAAACTCTAAAATATTAATATAAAATTAATAATTCAAAACAAATATACCTTTTCAGAATAGTCTTGTCCTTTACTGATGATCTCGTGTATAAATCGGAAAACATAATATCCACAATTTATATTATTCATCTGTTTAGGGCACTACAAAACAAACAATCCATCCCTATAAAACATAAACATAAACATAAACATAAAATACTATAAATATAATAGCATGAAGTAACAATAGATCCGAATACAAATATATACAAAAATCACAAAGAAAGTGACTACACGGTACATCAAAATAAAGACTGAAGTGAGCAGCTCAACTTGGAGTTGACACGAGTTTCTAACCTTTCAAAATTAACACTAGTAAAACAGAAAAAAAAAATTGTCTTGAAATTAGTAATCTAGTGCAAAGGATATCTATAGGATTAGATCATATATGCTTTATTAGATATATAAAACAATTCTGAACAAACCAATTGCTTAACATGATGCTGAACAAACCCAAAAAAAGCCAAGCCCATCCAAATCAGCTAAAACCCTGAAAGTTAAGAAACAATGACAACGATGGGCGCCGACACGTTGAGAATATCCAATTTATAAACATAGAACAAACAAATTGAAGTGATCAACTCACAGAAGAAATTGGTGTTGACACGAAGAGAGCCACAATGTACGAATGAGAGAACCATATTATACTACAAAAAGTGAATGAGAAGTTTCAGATGATTTAACCATTTCAAATGTGTTAGGATAAAGAATACTTATATGGTAAAGAACCTGAATTTCCATAACTACAGTACATGATACCTTGAACAATTGTAAGCACATCACCCACAAGAGAACAACTTTAACCTAAATTGATATGGCTCATGTTCACAAAACGGGTAATCTTGACTTTGGTATTGTATAATCCTCATGCAAAATGTAAGATATTATCTACTTGTGATGATTAAAGCATTCGTACAGATTCAGCAGTAAAGTTTTTAACAAATGAACACAACAAAGTGGGTAAGATCTTGTAATTATTTTCTTGTACGCTCTAGTTGTATGTGACTAACACCTCAGGGTAACAGTTAAGATGTTGTAGCTCCAAATATTATGATAGTATTACAAAGATATAATTTTATTTCAAATAAAGAAATAGGACATTTCACATGACTATGCTTGTTGTTGTTTAATCAATCATTAAACCCACATAGTTAAAACACCAAATTAACTCATTATTAAAGAGAAAAGGCAAATTGTAAACATAGCAGCGAATCAATAGCAGAGGCTTGGAAGAGAAGTGCTCCTTTTTATGTGTTGAAACTGATTAGAAGTCCGAAGAAGAGGATAAGAAGGTGAAGAAATTAGAGAGATAAGAATATAATCATCAAAAATACAAGCAAGCAAAGTTTTTATGTGTTGAAGCTGACCAAAAGCCACGTAGAAGAAGATGAAAGGTGGAGAAATCAAAGAACCTGGATTTCTTAACTCAATACATTACACCTTGAATAATTGTAGGCACATCACCCACAATCAAGCAATTTTATCAGCAATTCATAAAAAATAAGTAGAATATAAGCATCTAGCATACAAGAAGAAGTAAAGAACTTGAAACAATCATCACCGAAACACAAGCGACTGATAGAGAGAAGCAGGCGGAGGTGAATCCAAACCTATGAGCAGAACAAGGAATGCGACCCAAATTAGTAAGCCAAAGTAGATGAAGGGAAGCAAAGCACGAACGACGAAGTTGAAGCAAAAAAACCGAAGAAGAACTTGTGCGGCGGGACTTAGTGTTCCGATCGAGGTTGCTTTATCGTAGTAAATTAGTATGCAAAAATACACCGGTTATAAACCCAACCGTGGTAAAAGTACCACACATTTACCTCGGTTGTTAGAACAATCGTGGTATTTCGACCAATGATGTAAAATTACCACGAAAAAATACGGAGCCGTGGTAAAACTACCACACATTTATCTCGGTTGTTAGAAGAACCGTAGTAAAAGTACCACACATTTACATCGGTTTTTAGAAGAACTGTGGTATTTCGACCAATGATGCAAAATTACCACGAAAAAACATGAAGCCGTGGTAAAACTACCACACATTTACCTCGGTTGTTAGAAGAACTGTGGTAAAACTACCACACATTTACCTCGGTTGTTAGAAAAACCGTGGTAAAAGTACCACACATTTACCTCGGTTTTTAGAAGAACCGTGGTATTACGACTAATGATGTAAAATTACCACGAAGAAATACGGAGCCGTGGTAAAACTATCACACATTTATCTCGGTTGTTAGAAGAACTGTGGTAAAAGTACCACACATTTACCTCGGTTGTTAGGACAACCGTTGTATTTCGACCAATTATGTAAAATTACTACGAAAAAACACAGAACCGTGATAAATGCGTCTGTAGCCAAAGCTCCTTTTTCTACTAGTGAGAGGTTTTTGGTATTAACCGTGTTGTATTTGGTCGATCTAGGTGGTATATATGTATTTTCTATAAAAATAAATAAGTGAATTTTTGTTTGTTAGATACATAATTTAGTTTCTTTTATACATAATTTCTTGTGCTTGAAAATTGTTTAAACCGAGAGTTTAATTCAGGACAAGTTGAATCAAAACGCAATTGTCAAAATTAATTGAACTTTGTTATATCCACTCATATATATGTAGTGTGTTGGAACCTTGACGTTCTCTCTAGTTTTGATGATGATAAACACCATTAGGTCTCTAGTGTTTGTTGTTTCTATGAGTTTCAGGTTTTATGAAAGAATTAGGGAACAATGAAAATCATATGAAGAAGAGAAAGTAGAGGAGTGAAACGGAACGTTATGGAAACAAGGAACTGTTACGCATAAGCAAATTGGAAATTTGAAGCGCGCGTATGTTTCATAGAAGGAAACTTTTATACATGGAAACATCATTTAAGGAACAATGCGTGAAAGCAGGAATTGCCAGCTGTTACCAGGAGAAGATCGCTACACAAGGAAACGAGATTTGAAGATTTACTTGAGGAGAGAAGTGATAGATAGCGAGTCTTAGGAAAGTTTTTATATGGAAACTATGTGTTTATGAGCTGGATTGTTTAGTTGGAAAGAAAATCTTACACTGTTACCTTGTATGACGATTGATAGATGTTTAAGGTATTTGGTAAGGGGATTATATCCAACACCATAAATAGATGAGTTTACCTTAGGGAAATGTATCTCAGCTATCACATTGAAGACTACAAGGATCTTATTGCAAGTTGAGATTAGGAAATCCAAAGGCAAGGTACGGGTATAGTACTTGATTGCTTAGGGTTTTCTTTATGTTCTTGTGGCACTATGAGTTTATTACACTCAAAGTCTAGAAACCTAGGATCTGTGTGAGAATAGGTGGAGAGAAGGCTTGTGAGATTGTATAACTTATTAATAATACAAGTATACAAGGTTTGAAATCCTCCTAGGGTAACACCTAGATGTAGAGGTTTTTCTCTTTTCGATCAACTAGTTGGTTGATAGAGTTTCCTCTATAAGGAACTATCTTGATTGTTATTCTTGAATCTATATTATTTCCGTTATCCAGGGAACATTCACATCGTTCCCTGTCTAACACACTATGATTCAACAATTGGTATCAGAGCAGGTTCGCTCTAGATTGTGTGTTCTCTTTTCAAATTCACATGTAACAATGTCGTCAACTCATGAAGTCGGAATTGGGAACAACAAACCACCGTTCCTGCCCATCGGTGGACAGTTTCAACACTGGAAAGTATCTCTTCACCGACTGGATGAAGAGTAATGACTATCAATGTTGGAGAGTCATTGAAGTTGGTGATGAGAAAGTTGTTGAAGTAGTGCTCAAGGGAACAACGCCTTGGAGTCAAGATGATTTCAGAATCATGGAGAAAAACTCAAAGGCGCGTATGTTCATCAACAACGCCATCAGTGCTGAAGATGCGTCTAAGTTGCAGTCATGTGCAACCGCTAAAGACATGTGGGCTGCTTTGGAGCAGATGTACATGAGAAGTTCCGATCTTCAAGAGATCGATTGCTTTCAAGCCAAGAAAGACTTCTACAACTTCGCCATGATCGACAATGAGACTGTTTCCTCATATCAATCTAGGTTTGAGGAAATGATCGCTCGACTTACTTCTCATGAGGTCAAGGATACTGAAATTCTTCCCAAGGAGAAAGTCCTTATCATCATCGATGGACTTCCTCCAAGGCACAAGATGACCAAGGCTATCCTCAAGGAAAATCCCAATACCCTATCTCTCACACTCATGAGGTGTTTGAAAAAATCAAGAAGTATGATGAAGAAGACAAGTATGTTAAACCTAAAGGCATAGCCTTGATGGTTGAAAAAGCTGTTGAAATGATAGAAAGCAACAAAGATGACAACTTGGATGGTGTAGATCCAGAAACTGCCATTCTTACCAAGGCCATGTGATCTCTCTATCGCAAGGGCATATCATTCAGAAATGATGGAAACAATGGTGAGAAACGTGATATCAAGGATGTTACATGCTACAACTGCAAGGACAAGGGTCACTATGCTAACAAGTGTCCCAAGGGGAACAATTCAGACAACACCAATGGTGACAATTCTGGGAACAATAAGAAGAAAGCTTTTGTTGCTGTCTGGGGTGAAGATTGTGCCAACTCTGATGATGACGAGCCAAAAGCATGGGGTAACAACAAGATGTTTGCAATGACTCTGCAGTCATCCATCGAAGAACAAAAGCCACCGTTCCTCGTCCAAGAGCAACACAAGCAATGGAAAACTCAATTTGCATCCTGGATAAAGGACGTCGATGAAGACATTTGGAAAATCATCCAAAGTGGAGATATCAAGAATGATAATGATGAGCCAAAGGCACGGATCAACAACAAAATGTGTGCAATGACTTTGAAGTCATCAAGTGAAGAACAAGAGGTAGATCCTGAAACTTTCTTTGAATCTCTTGTTAATTGTGATAAAAAGTCCTTGATTTCTCTTATCAAAAGCATGTATAATGAGAACCTTAATACTCAAAATGATCTGAGTAATGTTGAGGATAAAGGTATTGAATTGAATGAATCTCTATCTAGAATTGCTAGTTCCTTTATTGTTCCTTGTGTTAAATGTGATGCTACTCGCAGTGAACTTAATTCCTCTAAGATAGAGAGGGAACTGTCTCAGATGAAAGATCAGATTGACAAAATTCACTCTGTTCTAGTTGAGCAGAAGCTTAAGGAGTAAGAGATTACCTTTGTTGAGTTCAAGTATGGTGTGAGGTACAAAGGTGAAAAACAAGAGAGTGAGTAACACGAGTTAACCATACCTGAGCTTAGAGAGTTGAAGGATAGGGATCTCCAGAACACCAAGGATAGAAACATTTACCTAGAAGAGCGTGTGAAAACTCTGGAGAATGGGTTGAATGCTGACCAATCCTAGTACATAGGCCAACTTGCCCATAAGATGTATCTCATACAATCTCAGGGAAACCTACCTAGTACACTTGACCCAGTTAGAGCTAAACAACGTAGGATCCCTGTTTCCAACCATAAGTACACCTTGGGAGATTATTATAAGATATGATGGCATTGTGGGAGCAACAACCATGTTGTGAGAAACTATGCTAAGGAACAAAAGTTTACTGAAGAGCACACACATCGCATGAATAGTAGAAGTAACAATGTTGATTTGAATGATTATGATGCATCTCCTGATACGTTCCATGCTAAGCCTAGAGAATATCACTTTGTTTCTAAACGACTAGGTAAAGCCAAGCTTGCCTGGGTCGCTAAACACTAACTCTTTGAAATGCAGGATGAAGTGAGGGGGAACAACAAGTGGTTCATTGATAGTGCATGCTCATGCCATATGACGGGAAATAGAGATCACCTCACCTCACTTCAACGACACTCTAAGGGAACTGTTTCCCTTGGAGACAAACGATGCAGAGAGATAGTAGGAACATGAGAAGATGCTTTGAATTCAAACATCAAGATAAAAGAGGTTAGTTTGGTTCATCAACTTGGTTTTAATTTGTTAAGTGTAGCTCAGTTGTGTGATCAAGGAGACAACGAGATTGTCTTCACGTCTCAAGATTGCTACGTAAGGAATAGGAAAACCAAGGAAATTGTGTTGAAGGGTGTCTGATTCAATGATGTGTACACTGTTGACACAACCTTCAAGCCTACAAGGGAACTGTGCTTTGCGTATCTAGCTGAAGAGACACAACTGTGGCACAGAAGGCTTGGACATGCTAATCTTCAACTCATCCACAAACTTCACAAGAAGGAACTTGTTCGTGGTCTTCCAAATGTCAAACCTGAGACCCATGGAGTTTGCGACGCCTGTGTGAGAGGGAAACAAACACGTTCCTCTTTCAAGAGCAAGCCTGATGTTACTACTTCTCGCCCTCTGGAACTGATCCATATGGATCTCTGTGGTCCCATGAGGATAAGAAGTCATGCAGGGAACAAGTATGTGTTTGTAATTATTGATGATTATTCTAGATTTACATGGACAATCTTTCTCTCTTCTAAGAAACATGTATTCGAGACATTTGAGTCTTTCATCAAGAATGTGGAGACAAATCTGGGTCAAAAGCTAAGCGACATTCGATCCGACCATGGAATGGAGTTTGAGAATGCAATGTTCCTTGATTACTACAGGGAACACAGTATTTCTCATAACTTTTCGGCTCCCAGGACACCACAGCATGATGAAGTGGTTGAAAGGAAGAACAGAACCTTTGGAGGATATGGCTAGAACATTGCTTATCGCTAGCAGTCTTCATCGAATCTTCTAGGCTGAAGCAATCAACACTTTCTGCTATATCCTTAATCGCGCCATGCTTAGACCCTTACTCAATAAAACTGCTTATGAACTAATCAGGAACCACAAGCCTAATATTTCCCACTTGCATGCTTTTGGTTACAAGTGCTTCATTCATAACAATGGGAAACAACAACCTGGGGAAGTTTGATGCACGAAGTGATGAAGGAATCTTCTTGGGGTATGCTAAAGCAAGCAAGGCTTACAGAGTCTACAATAAGAGAACCCAGAAAATCGAAGAAAGCATCCATGTCGTCTTCGATGAACACTCAAAGGCTGTGAGTGATGATTCCAACACTATGTTCCCTGATAATGACCTTCCACGAATGCAACGTGAAGACTCAGATGATGATGGTGATGATGGCAATCACCGTGGTAATCCACGTACAGGGAACCGTGCCCCCAACGCTAGTGGGAGCACTACTGGTTCTCTCGTACTCACCACAAATAGTGGAACTGACAATACCACTACTACACCAGCATCTAACGTTCCCACTACATCTACTCAAGCGGTAGATGCTGATTTCACCACTGTTCTCAACAGAACTACTGGTGGTGATACTTCGGATGCATACCCTATGTAAGATGGCCAAGCGAGTGATGTTGTGGTAATAGTTAATGAGGAAGACTCTACAGATGGTGTTATAGGAACAGTCACTGAAGAAACCGCATCAGATGCTGCTCAGGTTCCTCTACCTTCATCCTCAACTGCGACAACTGATGCCACTCTTCCTCCTATTCCTCCACTACCAGTATCCAAAAGCTCCAGGATTCAAAAGAGCCATCGAGTTGATGCTCTTCTCACACTTTATGAACAAAGAGGTACACGTTCCCAACTACATAACTTTTGTGCTTTCTATGCTTTTATATCCTTTGTAGAGCCAAAGAACATCAAGGAAGCATTGAAGAAACCAGATTGGATCGTGGCTATGCAAGAAGAGTTGCACCAATTTGAGAGGAACAAGGTGTGGAGACTAGTTCCCTTACCCAAGAACAAGCATGCTATTGGTACTCGCTGGGTATTCAAGAACAAGCTTGATGACTCTGGAACTATGACAAGGAACAAGGCAAGACTGGTTGCTCAAGGATACAACCAACAAGAAGTAATAGACTATGATGAGACATATGCTCCAGTAACTCGCATCGAAGCCATTCGACTTCTCATCGCCTATGTTGCCTTCAAAGGTTTCACATTGTACCAAATGGATGGCTACCTTCAAGAAGAAGTTTATGTGAAATAACCCCATGGCTTTCAAGATGTAGATCGTCCTGACCATGTGTATGCATTGGACAAGACACTGTATGGCCTTAAGCAAGCACCTCGTGCTTAGTATGACAGTCTGGCACAGTTCCTTCTCTCCAATGGATATAGACATGGTGCGATCAACAAGACATTGTTCCTCTTGGAACACAAAGGTGAGATTCTCGTAGTTCAAGTCTATGTTGATGATATTATTTTTGGTTCCACTAACCATGCACTTGTAACAAAATTCAAAAATCTTATGAGCAGTGAATTTGAGTTGAGTATGATAGGGGAATTGTCCTTTTTCCTTGGATTACAAGTCTCTCAATCTTTTGAGGGAGCAAGAGTACATCAACAAAAATACATCAAGGAACTGTTGAAGAAGTACGATATGGATAAATCTAAACCTATTGATACCCCTATTTCTCCTAACACTCTCCTTGATGTAGACTTGAATGGCAAAGATGTGGATCCTACAATGTATAGAGGAATGATTGGCTCACTACTCTATCTAACGGCAAGTAGGCCAGATATCATGTTTAGTGTGTGTCTTTGTGCTAGATTTCAGGCAAATCCTAAGGAGTCACACCTAACTGAAGTCAAACGGATTATGCGGTACCTGAAAGGGAACGATCATCTATGCCTTTGGTATCCAAGTAACAGTGGGTTTGAACTTGTAGGCTTCACTGACGCTGATTTTGCGGGACACCTGGTTGATCGCAAAAGCACTTTAGGGACAGCACAATCTCTGCAACGCCACTCCTCCTCCAACCTCAAAGCCGCCTCTTCGCAGCACCGACTCCTCCTCCTGCTCGTCGGCTCGGCTCTCCCCGAGCTCCAGCAACGTGTCCTGATGTCTCATCCTCATGCCCTATCCTCAGTGGCTCCCTCTTTGTCAGAACCTTCCCACAAGCAGAATAAATGGGACAAGGAGATTCTCCCATAGAAAATGGTTAGGTTTTTCATGATCCATCCACATACCCAATGTTCTAAAATTCGCTAGACGGGAGCTGGGTGGTGAGGGGGGCCTAGCGCCTTGACGGCTAAGCGGGGGCCTAGGCGAATTAAAATTTTATGCCTGATTCATGTGATTATTTGACTATGTTCTCCCAAATTCATTAATGTTTATAAAACTATATTAACATGAGGTTTGATATTTTATTATAAGCCTTATTTTACAAAGCCTAATCCAAAACTTGTCTTATTCTCCTAAGATGTTGTTGCTTCCAAAACATCTTAGGCTTCTTCTCGTCTAGGCGACCCTAGGCAGGGTGCTAGACGGGGGATGAACGCTTAACGCCTAGACGAGACCTAGGCCGCTCTAGGCGGGGATTTTTAGAACATTGCACATACCCTTTTATTTTCAGTCTGATGCATCTTCTCCAAGGTCTGCCTCATCAGTTCTTCCTTCTCTTTAGGTTCAGTATCAATGTTCGGGTACCTCCAGTTTTGTCCGTGGGAGAATGTTAACACATATTATTATATTATGTAATAGTGTTAGTGAAGCTTGATGGACAAGACAACTTGGAGCCCAGATGCTTGTATTTTTATTTATATTCTAAGGAAATTCATCAAAGTTTAAAAAAGAATACTAATTGATGTTGGGAAATTAGTTAAAGTTTTTTTTTGTACATATTCAAGAACTAGACTATCTTTTTAGGAAAAGGACCAGCCTAAATTATCCTTTTGGACAATCGTAAGAAAGGCCTTCAACATAGGGTGAAGGGTCTCGTTAAAACTAAAACTACTAAAGCCAAGGAGGCGTAGAGAATCAATATTACATTCATGGGAAGCACAAAATTTTGTCGCTTGATTTGCTTCTCTGTAGCAGTGTAGAATCTTCACATCTTCAAAGTAAGCTAAAAATTTCCTTGCATCTTGGATAATCATGCCAATCTCGTGAGGGGTATCCCATATGCTTTGCAATGCATTTAAGACTACTAGGTTGTCACCTTCAATGGTTAGTCTCTTGATTCCCAATTGATGAGCATGAGCCATACCTACCCACATCACGATAGCTTCGGTCTATAGAATAGTTGTTGCATGGATATTTACAATATCCATATATATTATGTTACTATCCCTATCTCTAATAATATAACCAATTTTCGATTCCCAATTTTTAGATTTGGAACCATCGAAGTTTAACTTTAACCAGTCCCTAGAAGGTTTAGACCATGAGATATGCTTAATAGTAGTCTTTCTTTCAGTGTTTTTTGTTTCAGAATCAATATTCTTAAATCTTTGGTAGGAATGTACTATAGGTGCACAACTTGGGAGATCTTGGGTTGCATTTTTACAGATTATTGCATTTCTATAGTTCCATATATGCCACCAAACAAACGTTGCTAATTCAATATTTGTGCTAGCCCCTCTATTGTAAGATAAATTGTCATAGAAACAATTTCCAATAGCAATGGGGTTTATATTTTCGTTTAGAGCTTGTCCAGTTTCTCTTAATATTCTTTGTGTATACGTGCAGTTAAAAAATAGGTGATTTACATCTTCGTCTGTCTCCTTGCACAATATACATCGTCTGTCTCCTTGCACAATATACATTGTGTTAGGACTCTATTGTAATGTCGATTAAGTCGTTCTTTGGTTGGCAAAGAATCGGATATTGCTTTCCAAAGGAAAAGCTTAATTTTAGGAGGGATTTTCAGATTCCAAATCCATTCTAAATTATTGTTAGAGTCATTATTTTATGTTGTTTAAAGGGTCACGGCTGCAGATTTAACTGAATATTTACCATTTGGAGCAGGATCCCAAATAAGTTTATTCTCGAGGTCGTGGAATGGAATCTGTATGTTTTTTATTCTCTGGAGTACATTGGATGGAACTAAATTGATCAGTTTACTTTCATCCCACTCTTTAGTATCAGAAATGAGTTCTGACACTTTCAAAGGTGGATTGTTAGTAGTCAAGTGCTGATTTAGGCTAGTGTTGTAAAGCCAACTATCATTCCAGAAATCAATATTTTTACCATTACCTAGTTGTCATTTCAATTGTTTTTGGAATTCATTGCGAAGGGTTAAAAGTCTCGAGAATTGCCATTAGTTAAAGTTGAAAAACTAAAAAAGAATATCAACAAGTTGTTTTTCGAACAAAACTAGTCTCTAGTTGTTGGAGTTCCTAAGCTAGGTTTTGGTACTCAACAAACACACGCATACAGTGGCGGATCCAGGGGGCTTGAGTGGGCGGCCACCCCCGCTTGAGTAGGTGATTTACATCTTCGTTTGTCTCCTTGCACAGTATACATTGTGTTGGGACTCTATTGTAATGTCGATTAAGTCGTTCTTTGGTTGGCAAAGAATCGGATATTGCTTTCCAAAGGAAAAGCTTAATTTTAGGAGGGATTTTCAGATTCCAAATACATTCTAAATTATTGTTAGAGTCATTATTTTATGTTGTTTAAAGGGTCATGGCTGCAGATTTAACTAAATATTTACCATTTGGAGCAGGATCCCAAATAAGTTTATCCTCGAGGTCGTGGAATGGAATCTGTATATTTTTTATTCTCTGGAGTACATTGGATGGAACTAAATTGATCAGTTTACTTTCATCCTACTCTTTAGTATCAGAAATGAGTTCTGACACTTTCAAAGGTCGATTGTTAGTAGTCAAGTGCTGATTTAGGCTAGTGTTGTAAAGCCAACTATCATTCCAGAAATCAATATTTTTACCATTACCTAGTTGTCATTTCAATTGTTTTTGGAATTCATTGCGAAGGGTTAAAAGTCTCAAGAATTGCCATTAGTTAAAGTTGAAAAACTAAAAAAGAATATCAACAAGTTGTTTTTCGAACAAAACTAGTCTCTAGTTGTTGGAGTTCCTAAGCTAGGTTTTGGTACTCAACAAACACACGCATACAGTGGCGGATCCAGGGGGCTTGAGTGGGAGGCCGCCCCCGCTTGGCTCCGCCGAGATATGTAATTTTCGCAAAATCATCATATGGGAAAGCGGTTATTATCCAAAAAGCGTTGCCCATCCCCCACCCCCATTCACATCTATTTAAAAGACATACAAAGAAAGCGCTTTTTTAAAAAGCGATTTCCCAAACCTTTACACCTGTAGAATCGAGTGTGTTAGTACAAAGAACGGTATAATTGTTCCTTGGACAACGGAATATCATAACAGAATAACAGTGTAACAGACAAAGTTCCTTAGAGAGGAAAACTTAATCAACCAACTAGTTGACTAAGAAAAACTTCTACCTCTAGGTTTCCCTAGTAGGATTTCAAAAGTCTACTTGTGTTATTAATTCTGGAATTACAATCAAGCAAGTCTTATCTCAATCTAGTTTACTCTTAGATATCTAGACCTCTTATTATAACGTTCCTAACAACACCTAAGACAGTCAAAACCCTAACAAGTACTCAACTCACCAAAGTCTCGTTCTTGTAAGTTCTTCTCTTTCTCTGAATGCTCTACGTTCTGTGGAAATGCCGTGAATGCTTGTTGAAATGAAGTAGACAACTTCCTTTCTTATAGTCTAGGAATTCTATCTAATTTACCTTAGTTTTACTTAAGGAAAATAAGATAAAATAATCCTATACAATCTTTTCTAATCTTTCCTAACCAGAAGATATTCAACAACTTTATCTCTTACGGCCCAAGTTGTTTCTTCAAGATCTCTTTCCATAAATATAAGATTCGGCAATCGCAAGGGCTACAACGCGCGTCTCTGTGTTCCTTGACATTGTTCCCTTCTATTTTCTGTTCACTAACGCGTGTCTCTGTTTCTCTTTTGTTCCAGCGCATTGTTCCTCATTGTTGACTTCTCTGTTCCTTTCATTCTCTGTTTTGATTCATCACATGGTTTTCATCGTTCCTTTAAATCACTTGTTTCCTGAAACTCATAGTCACACTAAAAATCATCAAATGCCATTGAGTTTATCATCATCAAAACTAGAGGGAACATCATCGTTCCAACAATTTCCCCCTTTTTGGTGATGGCAAACTCCTTTAAAATGTGCACGTTCAAAACAGACAAGTAAGAAGTCAATCACATGTAATCAAACATATACTACGATCAAGATATTGACAATGTTCCCCCTCAGAAAGTTCATAGAAGAATTTACCTTCAAGCAGCGTCGTCATTCTCCTTAGCACTAGCTTTTGTTATCAACCTTTCCTTGGGTTTCACATTTTCCATACTTCCCTCTTTTGGCATCATCAAAAGATCACAGAAAACACAAAGGCTTGACTCACATGCAGATCATGATCAAAATATTTCATTCATTTAAGTAGAAAGAAGTACAAAGCGAAGGAACCTAGACAACTATCATCAAAAGATAAGGAACAATCACACAAAAGACATAAAAACATAGAAAAACAAGAACAGAGGGTCAGACGGGCTGGATAGTGACAGGGAACACTCAAGTCTCAGGGTCTTTAGCAGCATCTTCATCTTTGCTCAGAAAGTGATCCAAGAGCAGGTTCATTGTAATGTTTAGCTGTTTAAGCTTAGCCAAAATCTGATGCTGAATTGAGCCACCCTTAGACGTTCCTTCACCAACCGCTTTCTTGGCAGTCACAGTGCCCGTTCCCTTGGAGTCACCCTTAAACTTCATCTTCTCCACAATAACAGAATCCAACTCACTTCCAAGAGACACTTCATTTTCCTCGAGATAAGCTTCATCTCAGAGCAACAACATCTTCACCAAGCCTGGATAGGCCAAAGAGTGGGACTTTGCTTTGCACCGTTCCATATGGCACAATATCACGCGAGGGAGGTCAATCTTCTCCCTTCTCAGAAAGCGGTCAAGCAAAATCAAGTCACAGAGGGTGATGGTGTTGCGCTTTTCCTAGCGAGGTACCACAGCCTTGGAAATAATGTGGAAAGCCACTCCCTGAGCCAATGTCAGCCTTTCAGTGTGCAACTCCTCAACGGTTGAACCAAACAACCGTTCCATACATGCCAACTTCTCTTCATTGACCTCACTCGCTAGAACCTCAAAGAAACCACCCAATAGAACAGAGAGGAGCGAAGAGATTACCTTGGGCGTGAAGGACAGGTCTTCACCACTGATCTTGGTAGACCCACACAGAGCATCAGCTTTGGAGAGATGGAAGTAGTGGTAAAATTCACGCATCTGCACTTCATTCACTGTCGCCCTGTTGGAACAGAGTCGTTCCCATCCTTGGAAACGCAGAAGCTCCAGAATCTCTTACACATTGTGCTCAGAAAAGAAACTCTCACGAATCAGAAGCGGTGGAAGAATCTTTTTACCTTCAGAGAAGTCATGGACAGTGGTGGTGGAGACGGAAAGCTCCAATTTTGTCTTGCCAACAGTTTTGGCCTTTTTCTTCTCAATTTGCACAGCGGAACGAAGCCATGCCTTCAGGGGTCGGGGAACAGTTTCATCACCACCAGACTTTGACAGTGTCGACTGTGTCGTTGGAGCCATTCGATGCTCCAGAAACTGTACTTCCTCTTCTTCCTCCTCATTATGAGCAGTAGTAGCAAGATCGGCGAGTTTGCGCTTGCGAGGTGGAGGTGGCACCAACGGAGCAGTCTTGACTCCAAGTTCCTTCTCCAGAGATTGCATCGATTGTTCCTCCTCGTCGACTCGGTCCTTTGAAGGAGAAGAGACTTCCTCCTCTTCGACAGGTTGGGGACGTGGTTGTTCCTCCATTGAAACAACTGCTAGCACAGGATTGAGGTCCTGGTCCTTTAAAGGGGACGGAGTATAGGGGGATGGCGTCGGTGTAGGTGTCGATGTAGAAGCAGAGGGGTCGATAGCTTGTTGGACGGCGGCATGAGCAATCTCCAAAACAGAAGTTGGCATGCCGGTGGTAGTCGGTGTAGCGCGGGCGGCCTTGGGCCTTGGCCTGTTGGAGTTGGAGAATGTAAGCGTCCATCTCGGCCTCAAACATCTTGTCGGTGGAGATCATCTTACTCGGAGAATCCATGGAGGATAATAAGCTTTGAGAGATTGCACAGAGTTGAGAGATTTTGAGAGAGCAAGAGAGAATGGCGGTGGAGAACTTGAAAGGAATGGCAAGTATTTATAAGAAAGATAAAATCTTTCCAAAAATCTCAACTGACTTGCCAAAAAAAATCCTTCATGAGATCGTTTCTCTCTCTTCCTATAACGACCACTTTTTTTACTTTGTTTACTGCGTCACTGTTCCTGCCACAGAGCAGTCAAATCTCACAGAGAGTCGTTCCAACGTTCACCTGCACCCCAATAAATACCAGCCACTGATTCAAATTCCACGTTCCATTCACATCTGTTCCCCCTTAATCTGAGCAACAATCGTCGTTCCCCTTGAGACCAAGAGTGTTTGCGAGGCTTGTCTGGATATTTCAATGATGGGTTCACACAAAATATAGTATATCCAAACATATGGTAGGGAGAAAAACAACTCAGATAATTATTCCCAGTAAAAGGTTTATCAAAGGAAGATCATAGGGAACGTTTACCTGAATCAAGGCAATGATAGGCTGTACAACCAATTATCATGTGGGCTTGTAATGAGGGTTCAATCATCAAATTGGTTGTTTTGGGTCTCAAATAAGATGTTAGCATGCAATCAAGTAATTCAACACAAATCAAATGACAAAGAAGCTAGATCTTAAGACGAAGTAATTCAAGCATACAAAAATCATGAAATAGCAAGTTCAAGAAAAGGCAATGTAAGCTAGGTACTTCATGATATCTGCGAAACAAATTAGCCAAGCATTGAGGGAATAATGGGTGTGAAGGTCCTCAATTCACAGAGATCATGCCAAGGAGTAATCGAAGATACTCGAATGGACCTTTGTCTAGTGCTTTGGTGAAGATGTCGGCTACTCTGTAAGCCTTGCTTTCCTTTGCATATCCCAAGAAAATCCCTTCATCACTTCGTGGGTCAAACTTTCCTAAGTTATCCTTCCCATTGTTGTGAATGTAACACTTGCATCCAAAAGCACGCAAATGGGAAATACTAGGCTTGTGATCCCTTATTAGTTCATAAGCAGTTTTATTCAATAAAGGACAAAGCATGGCACGATTAAGTATATAACAAGCAGTGTTGATAGCTTCTGTCCAGAAGATTCTTGGAAGATTGCTTGCAATGATGAGAGTTCTAGCCATGTCTTCTAGAGTCTTGTTCTTCCGTTCCACAACCCCATTCTGTTGTGGTGTCCTAGGCGCGGAGAAATCTTGTGACACTCCATTTTCTTAACAGAAGTTGAAGAACATAGAGTTTTCAAACTCCGTTCCATGGTCAAACCTTATGGATTTCAGCTTCTTTCCCAAACTGGTTTCCACCTTCTTGATGAATGTCTCGAATTCGGAGAAGACTTCATCCTTTGAAGACAGAAAAATTGTCCAAGTGAATCTAGAATAATCATCGACAATTACAAAAACATACATGTTCCCTCCATGACTTCTTATCCTCATGGGACCACAGAGATCCATATGAATCAGTTTCATAGGCTGAGAAGTTGTTACATCAGGTTTAATCTTGAAGGAGGAATGGGTCTGTTTCCCTTTCACACATGCATCACAGACGCCATGGAACTCTGATCGAACATTTGGGAGACCACGAACATGTTCCTTTGCATATAGCTTGTGAATGAGTCAAAGATTTGCATGTCCAAGCTTTCTATGTCACAGTTCTGTCTCATCATCTATAGACGCAAAGCATAGAACTTCTTTTGGCTTGAAATTATTGTCCACAATGTACACATCCTTGAATCTGACTCCTCTCAGAATTATATTCTTGGTTTCACGATCTTTGACGTAGCATTCTTGTGAAGTAAAGACCGTCTTGTTGTTCCCTTGGTCGCAAAGATATGCAACATGTAACACCCCCAAAACTTAACCCTTTTGGAAAGGTATTACCGCCAGTGACCCCAGTGTTCCTTACCGAGATCACCCAAGGCTTTACCAAATAAATACAATTTATGAAATGCAATTGATACACAAAGATCAAGCAATAAATTCCAAAACATAACATTGTCGAGGAAACAAGAGTTACGGGATTACAACCCAATCCCGAATAGGCCAAACACAGAGTTCAAACAAAGTACAGCGGAAGACAAATAAAAGATTTTACAAACGGGGTTGTGATCGTGATGATCACCTGCCCAAGGATGTCAACCTGATTAAAAGCAATTATTAAAACATCCAAAAACAACCGTCGTCTTCATAGTCAATCTAGTCTCCTCAAATCTTCACTCTATCTGATGTGCCGAATCGAACGGATGACACCAGCCCACATGTGGAGAACAAAGTTCGTGGGTTAGTCTACTTGAATAGACTAGCAAGGGTAAAAAGCAGAATGGTTTCAGTGATCGTAACCGTTTACTATCATTGTCCCTCGAATAATAACCGAAGGGACGATACATAACCCGGCACTTTCACGGAATAACAACAAGAGGTATGCATGAGAGAAGATTCTGGAAGACTTCATCTTCACAGAAATCGACTCGAAAAGAAGACTCCAACTGAAAAGAGTCTTTAAGGAAAAATGACAAATATGGAATGATTACAGGATCATACAACGATGATTTAAAAGTTGACTGAGATGCTTCGGTTCACGACCAACCTCATCGCCTACAGCGAATCCAGATTGGAAAGAGAACGTACTACATTTAAGTCTAGATCTTATAGAACCACATAACGATTTAAAAACTGACTAAGATGTTTCGGTTCACGACCAACCTCATCGCTTACCACGAATCCAGATTGGAAAGAGAACGTACTCTGATCAAAAGTCAAGACGAGCTTTCCTAGCTGCACTAAAGCTTAGTTGCACTACTCGCCCAAGGTATATTAATCATGTGCACTCGGGCACTTATCTTATTTAATTCCAAAACGAGCATTACGTTATAAGCTTTTACATCTCCACACAAAAAATATCGGATCTCCTCACAAGAGATATCGGATCTCCTCACAAGAGATATCAGATCTCCTCATAAGAGATATCGAAGGGATGAACCCTGGAAGATTTGGCACTAGCGAAGTGCGCCTACCCTGTGAAAGGGTATGGTCATGACCAAAGAGAAAGTACTGGGGATGAACCACCAAGTACCAGTTATAAAGAAACAGCTAAACCCCCTCAAGGTACATAGCGTTCCTAGCCACTAGTGCTAACTAAACAGTATAGCACAACAACAGTTACTGGATAAATCCACATAAAGGCCCGAAAGGCGATCACAGATAATAGCGTTGTTCTAACAGATATACAACCTATTATATGATTTTCAAAACAGTTTAACAAAACCGTTTCCAGACAAACAGAATATTCATTCCAAATTAATTACTCAGATAAGCTACTGATAATTAATGTAAATATGGAACGAATGAGCAAGAGCGAACCGCCACTTGCCTTAATCCGCAGAATAGTCTAAAGAGGTCACTGGATTCCGGGCTCGACACGGTATAGTTCCGACAGCACAACAACCTTCGAGTCGACCCATAAAAGGAACCCTAAGTTAGATCCGACATAAACAGTACGAATCTAAACACGGCAAAAGAACACGAAAGGAAAGACGCCACGACGACAACCGACCAAGCCAAAGCCACGAAGGCATTCTGGGCACTGGCGGCGGTCGCCGTATTCATCACGGCGGTCACCGTGAAGAACACGGCGATCACCGTGAAGAACACGGCAGTCGCCGTGAAGAACACGGTCGACTGAAACGAGAGGAAACTCACCCTAAAACACGAGCGGTTCGGCCTCCTTCGACTTGCTTTGGCTTCTAACCTCCAAGGCTAACCAAAAGCTTCACAAAGGCACTCTGGAAACACACCACGACACCTCCGGCGAGCACAAGAAAACCGACGAAAACACAACTCACTTTGAGGGAGAGTTTTGGCAGCGATTCGGGGTTGTAGATGACCCAAAACCCATGCCCAAGCTCGTCTATTTATAGGCAAACCCCAAGGAGTGATCTGCAAACCCTCAGACGCGGCAAACGATGCAACGGCGCGCCTCGAACGACGCCGGCGACCGGCGGGCAATGCCCACTGGACAATCACGGCGGTCGCCGTAAATGCGGCGGTCGCCGTCGCTAGGCCTGTCGTGTCCAGCTAGAAGCTGACACGTTGACTCTTCGGGCCCAACCACGGCGGTCGCCGTTTCTGAACGGCGGTCGCCGTTTCCCCCTTTTCCCGCCCATTCGGCTTTGAACGAGCTAGACGTTAAACCGGGATAAAAATTATCGTACGCGAACGACAATTAAAATCTAAGGCACCTTGTCTGCATATTATTTCACTGAGAAAAATATTACAGATACAGAGCACATTACAGAATGTCTCACGCTACCTGAATTAAATCCGACGTACACAACGGGTACTCGGGAAAATTCCATAATTCCCAAAATAACCTTATAAAATTACGGGATATCACATCACCTCCCCCTTAAAAGAAGTTTCGATCCCGAAACATGGCCGAAAAAAACAACTCGGGAAAGTATCTGAGCATCTCTGCCTCGGTTTCCCAAGTAACTTCCTCAGTCCCAGACCTGGACCACATAACTCGTACCAACAGTACGATCTTGTTGCACAGTCGCTTCACACGACGTTCGAGAATGCACACTGGCATCTCCTCTCAAGTACCATTTGCTTGAATCTCGACGTCCTTATAGCTCAGCCTACGAGACTCATCTTGGCACGAATATCCTTAGCAATGATACGTGGAACACATTATACACTGGATATGCCGATGGCGACAATGCCAAACGGTACTATAGAGATCTTACTCTATCCAGAATTTTGAATGGTCCCATGTAGCGAGGGTTAAGCTTCCCACGCTTACCAAACCTGAAAACATCCTTGGGTGGCGATACTGTGACAAGTACCTTGACACCAACCTCGAACTCAACACTTTTAACACTTCTGATCTGCGTAAAACTTTTGTCGACTCTGAGCGGTCAACAACCTCTGTCTACTCAGAGCAATGTTCGAAGTTGTCCTTTCGACCAACTCTGGTCCAAGTAGAATCTTGTCGGCGTACTCAACCCAACAAATCTGAGATCTACATCTGTGACCATACAAAGCTTCAAACAGAGCCATCTTGATTGTAGCATGCCAACTATTATCGTACGTGAGCTCAATCAGACTTAGGCTGTCTTCCCAGCTAGTCGGATGATCGAGTACGTATACTTCTTAGCATATCCTCCAGGGTCTAGATGGTCTTTCAGACTGACCATCTGTCTGAGGATGAAACGCTGCTGAATCTCAATTCAGTTCCCATGGCCTTGTGAAGTTCTTGCTATAAACTTGACATAAATCGGCCATCTCGATCCGATACAATGGTCTTAGGAATGCCATGTAACGGACAATCTCCTGGTGGAAACTTCTGCTGACCTCTGGGTTACCCAAGTAACCTCAGTTTCCAATGCAAACACTATTGCTGCTAGTTCTAGGTCATGTGTTGGTTAGTTTGCTTCATAGGTTTTCAATTGTCTAGATGCGTATGCAATATCCTTGCCTTTCTGCATCAAAGACACATCCCAACCCATTTCTCGAAGCATTAACTATAGACCATATAGCCATCATTCTTTCTGACAACGCCAAAATTGGTGCAAAAGTCAGACACTGTTTCAACTTCTTGAAAACTGGTCTTGCACTTGTCATCCCAGACAACTTCTGGTTGACCATTGTGGACAGACTGGTCATAGGTGGAGAGATCTTAGAAAAATCCTTTCATGAACCGTCTATAATGTCCTGTAAGCTCTGGGAAATTGCGCACCTCGCTCACACCCTGAGGCCGCTTCCAAACAACTACTGATTCACTCTTCTGGGGAATAACCATAACCTCATTCTTATTGATCACATGGCCTAAGAAAGCCACTTCTAGATCCAACAATCACACTTAGCCCACTTTGCGTACAACTGACTTGGTCTAAGGACCGATAAAGCAATCCGCAGACGTTCCCTGTGAGCTTCCTTGCTCGGGAAAAATCAAAATGCCATTGATGAAGACCACTATGAACTTATTCAAGTACTGGTCTAAAACATCGATGCACTAGGTTCATGAAAACTCCTAGAGCATTCGTAAGCCCAGATGACATGACTACAAACTCGTAGTAACCATCTCTTGTCTGAAACGCAATCCTCGGAATATCATCCTCACGAATCCTGAGCTGATGAAAACCAGATCTCAGGTCGATCTTGGAGAAAACTTTTGCTCTCTGTAGTTGATCCAACAGATCATCACTCCTTGGTAACAAATACTTGCTCTTGATCGTGACTTTATTCAACTCTCGAAAGTCAAAAATAAAGTCGAAACGGTCCATCTTTCTCTTTGACACATAAAACTAGGGCACTCCTAATCAAGGTGATGCACTCAGCTTTATATAACTTTTGTCAAGAAGATCCTTGAGTTGCTTCTTCAATTCTTGCGTCTCAATAGGAGCCATCCGGTACGGTGCCTCAGAGATCGGCGTGGTACACGGCTCGAGATCAATTGCAAACTCCACGACACGATTTGGGGTATCCAGGAATATCTTCTGGAAAGACACCCGTAAATCCTCTAACCACAGAAATATCAAAAACTGAAGTCGATCACTGCCTTGTGACGCTTCCGTCAATCCATACCGAGAATAATTATCGTATGGACCATGGTTATTTAGGTCAAATCGCTTTGAAATTCTTACCCTTGATGGTAATTGACAATCCGACAGACGATTGGTTCCCACTAAATGGTCACCATCTTGGACCAGCCCACTACATGGTTCACAGACGACTCACTAGTGGCTCCGAGTCCAGGCCCAGCCATTACCAGCGTCCTCTGTTGCCATGAGCCGTTGTCCATACATCTCAACCCATCCTTGGTAGCTCCACCTAATTAATAGGCAGCCATCTCCTCAGAGGTTGTTGGTGAGTCTCGAACACGAGACCTTACCCCATCAACAAGCAACGAAACATAACTTGGTATAAACCAAAGGTTCATATATAAGAAGAGTTACAACAAAAGGTTTACAACCTCGTTGCACATACCACTTAACTTACAACCATCCAAAATGAAAGTCTGGGTAGCACCCACATCAACAACACATTAACAAAAGTGTAATACAGATACAAGGTACTCTAAGCATTAGGAGCATAGGGTCCATCCGCCTCACGTATCACGTATAGGCGTTGACCTTGGCTTCCTGAAGCCATCGGGGCTTTCCCTTTGTTCTGCGCAGTCGTCTGCATTGAAGGGCTAGGATCTTCCACCGGACTGAACTTGGGTCGGTTGTTCTGATTAACAGACCCTTGCCGTGACTCAGCTCCTTTCACATTCCTCCGCTCACAGAACGCCTGCATATGACCCTCCTTTCCGCAGTCAAAGCATGTCTTTTTGTCCTTCAGACATTCATTGCTCTTGTGCCCGTGCGTACCGCAGTTGTAGCACTGAATCGGATTATTGCCTTGGCCAGAACGTTGCATAGACCCATCATGAGTCTTATTCATTCTTGCTCGGCCAGAATTGGCAAAATCTGATGGTGGCGCGGGGCGTTTAAACCCACTTGCCTGAGGCTGGTACTGCACTTGCCTCTGGCTGTTACGCTTCTTGGTCGACTCCTCCAGAGTCACCTCCAGCTTGTAGGCTGTATCCACATACTGCTCCAGAGTAGAGCATGTGTGGTGCACCATCATCGGCTTGATGTCTGGACTCATCCATTCATGGAAATACCAGATCTTCTGTGCCTCACTGGATATCTCAGGTCCAGCGTACTGCATTAGATGATTGAATTTGGTTGCAAGCTCGGTCACCTTCAATCCATCCGTTTGCGGATACAGAAACTCCTTGTGTTTCTCCTCCCTCATAGCACGAGAGAAGAAACGATCAGTCATCTTGGTCTTAAACATAGACCAGGTCAAAACCGGGCTATCAGCTAAGCAGGTACTCTCCCACCATTCACTGGCTTCTTCCTTTAACTGAAGAGAGGCTATATGCACCTTCTCAGCTTCAGTGCACTCAACATTACGGAATAGTCGCTCCATGTGGGAAAACCAATGAGCCACCTTGACTGGCTCTCCTTTCCCATCGAAGCTGTCAGGCCTCATGGAGTTAACAGCCTTCAGGGCTCGGCCATACTCCCCTCTATTCCTGATTACCCCTCCCTGCAGCACATGGTTCTCTTGTTCCTCAAACCTCGGAACTTCTCGAGATACTGGCACTCCTTGTGTCTGATGCACATTCGGGCGTAACGCGTCGGCAATCGCTTGCATGACGATTCCCCGAATTTTTGCAACAACTGCTTTATCAAATATCCTTGGAGCGTTGTCCCTAGCTGGGTCGTTGCCTCCGGGATTATTATGGAAGACAGACTCTCGCTCTTCTGATGGGTCTGCAACATTCCTCGGATTTAGTCGGGGGTCATTGCTTGGCCCATCACCAGTACGGATAGTGTTCCTCGTGTTCACCATCTGTTTACCGATCAAATTCCAAAGATTTTATCACTTTAGTATCATTTTGATATAATTATTGTAATAAAATCAACTTAGAATAGATCAACTTGGTAATTTCTATTGATGGACTCGAACCGAGTTACTAGGTTCTACAACCTCAACTCACAACGAGCGAACTGGGAATCAAGCCTAGCTAGAGATGGTGAAACCACCTCGGCTTCTCCCGGGTTCCTCTGAAGAGAACAGAATGCACCCATATCAAACGGGGCAACGGGAAATGAATTAGTCTTTCTAGGCATAGAAGCAAGCTTACTATATCAGACTGTACAGAAGACATGACTATGAACGGTGTTTTAAAATTCTTTTCACTTTGAAAATCCAGAGCCCTTTTGAAGCATTTTCAAAAACGGATAAATGATTTATAAAATCCCAAACCCGTTTTAAAACCTTTGGCTCTGATACCACAATTGTAACACCCCCAAAACTTAACCCTTTTGGAAAAGTATTACCGCCAGTGACCCCAGTGTTCCTTACCGAGATCACCCAAGGCTTTACCAAATAAATACAATTTATGAAATGCAATTGATACACAAAGATCAAGCAATAAATTCCAAAACATAACATTGTCGAGAAAACAAGAGTTACGGGATTACAACCCAATCCCGAATAGGCCAAACACAGAGTTCAAACAAAGTACAGCGGAAGACAAATAAAAGATTTTACAAACGGGGTTGTGATCGTGATGATCACCTGCCCAAGGATCTCAACCTGATTAAAAGCAATTATTAAAACATCCAAAAACAACCATCGTCTTCATAGTCAATCTAGTCTCCTCAAATCTTCACTCTATCTGATGTGCCGAATCGAACGGATGACACCAGCCCACATGCGGAGAACAAAGTTCGTGGGTTAGTCTACTTGAATAGACTAGCAAGGGTAAAAAGCAGAATGGTTCGAGTGATTGTAACCGTTTACTATCATTGTCCCTCGAATAATAACCGAAGGGACGATACATAACCCGGCACTTTCACGGAATAACAACAAGAGGTATGCATGAGAGAAGATTCTGGAAGACTTCATCTTCACAGAAATCGACTCGAAAAGAAGATTCCAACTGAAAAGAGTCTTTAAGGAAAAATGACAAATCTGGAATGATTACAGGATCATACAACGATGATTTAAAAGTTGACTGAGATGCTTCGGTTCACGACCAACCTCATTGCCTACAGCGAATCCAGATTGGAAAGAGAACGTACTACATTCAAGTCTAGATCTTACAGAACCACATAACGATTTAAAAACTGACTAAGATGTTTCAGTTCACGACCAACCTCATCGCTTACCACAAATCCAGATTGGAAAGAGAACGTACTCTGATCAAAAGTCAAGACGAGCTTTCCTAGCTGCACTAAAGCTTAGTTGCACTACTCGCCCAAGGTATATTAATCATGTGCACTCGGGCACTTATCTTATTTAATTCCAAAACGAGCATTACGTTATAAGATTTTACATCTCCACACAAGAGATATCGGATCTCCTCACAAGAGATATCGGATCTCCTCACAAGAGATATCAGATCTCCTCACAAGAGATATCGAAGGGATGAACCCTGGAAGATTTGGCACTAGCGAAGTGTGCCTACCCTGTGAAAGGGTATGGTCATGACCAAAGAGAAAGTACTGGGGATGAACCACCAAGTACCAGTTACAAAGAAACAGCTAAACCCCCTCAAGGTACATAGCGTTCCTAGCCACTAGTGCTAACTAAACAGTATAGCACAACAACAGTTACTGGATAAATCCACATAAAGGCCCGAAAGGCGATCACAGATAATAGCGTTGTTCTAACAGATATACAACCTATTATATGATTTTCAAAACAGTTTAACAAAACCGTTTCTAGACAAACAGAATATTCATTCCAAATTAATTACTCAGATAAACTACTGATAATTAATGTAAATATGGAACGAATGAGCAAGAGCGAACCGCCACTTGCCTTAATCCGCAGAATAGTCTAAAGACGTCACTGGATTCCGGGCTCGACACGGTATAGTTCCGACAACACAACAACCTTCGAGTCGACCCATAAAAGGAACCCTAAGTTAGATCCGACATAAACAGTACGAATCTAAACACGGCGAAAGAACACGAAAGGAAAGACGTCACGACGACAACCGACCAAGCCAAAGCCACGAAAGCATTCTGGGCACTGGCGGCGGTCGCCGTGAAGAACATGGCCGACTGAAACGAGAGGAAACTCACCCCAAAACACGAGCGGTTCGGCCTCCTTCGACTTGCTTTGGCTTCTAACCTCCAAGGCTAACCAAAAGCTTCACAAAGGCACTCTGGAAACACACCACGACACCTCCGGCGAGCACAAGAAAATCGACGAAAACACAACTCACTTTGAGGGAGAGTTTTGGCAGCGATTCGGGGTTGTAGATGACCCAAAACCCATGCCCAAGCTCGTCTATTTATAGGCAAACCCCAAGGAGTGATCTGCAAACCCTCAGACATGGCAAACGACGCAACGGTGCGCCTCGAACGACGCCGGCGACCGGCGGGCAATGCCCACTGGACAATCACGGCGGTCGCCGTAATTTTGCCTGCGGCGGGCACGCGGCGGTCGCCGTCGCTAGCCCTGTCGCGGCCAGCTAGAAGCTGACACGTTGACTCTTCGGGCCCAACCACGGCGGTCGCCGTTTCCCCCTTTTCCCGCCCATTCGGCTTTGAACGAGCTAGACGTTAAACCGGGATAAAAATTATCGTACGCGAACGACAATTAAAATCTAAGGCACCTTGTCTGTATATTATTTCACTGAGAAAAATATTACAGATACAGAGCACATTACAGAATGTCTCACGCTACCTGAATTAAATCCGACGTACACAACGGGTACTCGGGAAAATTCCATAATTCTCAAAATAACCTTACAAAATTACGGGGTATCACACAACACTCAACAAACTGAAACCAAGTTCATGAACTAAACTTACTTCTCTTACCGTGATGTTGGAGTTTAGTTTTTTTTTTTTTTTGATGACAGGGAACCCACAACTTGCAGGGTGGTAAACCCTAGGCCCGTGACCTAGTCGGCAAAGGCCATGAACCAGGTAAACCGGCAAGCGCCGACCGGCTCGACCCAGCGGCAAGGAGCACGGCGAACCCCTGGGAGGGTACCCAGGAGAAAGGGGGGCAGGCAAGGATCGAACTCGGGACCTGTCCTTCTCCCCCCGTACTCCTTACCACCAAGCCACCACCGAAGTGGCATGCTGGAGTTTAGTTTTGTTTCGCCTGTTCCAATGATTTCTATGCATCTCTTGTCTCCAAGAGCAACACTCCCTCTAGAGTGTTTGTGAAGTGAGGTGAGTTGATCTTCTTTTCCGATCATGTGGCACGAACAAGCACTGTCAATGTACCACTTCTAATTCCCCCTCACTTCAACCTGCACAGAAAAAGTTAAGCTTTGGCGACCCAGGCAAGCTTAGCCTTACCTGGTCGAGACACATAATGCAATTGTTCCCTAGGAATAACCCAATCAATGACAACAGTTTTCTTCCTAGATTTAGCATGATTATGATTATGCATATGTGAATCATCATAGAAGTCATTCAAGTTCACATTATTGCTCCTACCGTTCCTTCTCTTTGTGTGCTCTTCAGAGAACTTCTTTTTCTTTTCACAGTCTCTCTGCAAATGTCTGTTGTCCCCACAATACCAACATAGCTTGAAATGATCCATCTGAACAACACTCTTGTGTTGCTTCGCATGTTCTGGACAAGGAACGTTGGATTACTTCCCTTGAGACTGCTTGAGGAAGATCTGGTGGGCAGGTTGTCTAGTGTATCACGACTGATTCTCATCCAGTCCACTCTCAAGAACCTTGACACGTTCCTCGAGATTATGATTCTTCTCTCTAGCATCCTGTAGCTCCCTATCTCTTGCTTCACGAAGTTCCAGAATAGATGGATCATCTTTTTTTGCTTAGAACCTGTGTAACCAATTTCATACCTTGCTTCGACAAACTGAATGTTGTCAGTTTCAGCTTTCTGTTCCACTAGCATAGAATGAATTTTGTGAACATAGGCTTTCATCTCAGACATCTGTTCCTCAAGCTTGGTTGATCCAACTACACCTCTTGCATCAGTATTGTTAGAGACTTCATTCATAAGCAAAAAGACCTTTTCATTTCTTAACCTTTGAAGTTCCTCATGATTAGCATCACATGAAGAACAAGGAACAGTTGAACTACTAGCAGTGTTAGATAAGTTTTCTTTTAAACTACTACACTCATCTTCAGAATTACCAAGTTCCTCTTGTGTTTTCAAGTTTTCAACATACATTTCCCTTATGAGAGCAATCAGTGATTTCTTATCATAATTCACAAGAGATTTCAAAAATGTTTCAGGATTTACCTCGGTCCTCAGGCGAAGTAGTAGAGTCATTGATAGCCATTGCACACATCTTACCACCCCAGGATTTAGGGTCTTCACCATTTGAGTCATCCTCATTGCCCCACACACAATGTTCTAAAAGTCGTTAGGCGGAAGCTTGGCGGTGAGGGGGGCCTAGCGCCTAGGCGGCTAGACGGGGGCTTAGGCGGATTAAAAATTAATGCGTGTTCCATGTGATTATTTGACTTTGTTCCTCAAAATCCATTAATGTTTATAAAACTATGTTGGGATGAGGTTTGATTTATAATAATATGCCTTATTTTACAAAATCTCACCTAAAAGTATGTTCTATACATTCCTCATCTCCTAAGATGTTGTTGCTTCCACAACATCAGAGATTTCTTCTCGCCTAGACGGGGTCCTAGGCGGTGGATGACCTCCTAGCGCCTAGACGGGGCCTAGGCGGCCTTAGGCGGGAATTTTTAGAACACTGCCCATACAGCAACGAAAGCTTTCTTCTCATCGTTCCCAGAAGGTTTGCTTGGTTTCTTGGGCTTTGGGCATGAGCTAGAGTAGTGTAGAATCGAGTGTGTTAGTACAAGGAACGATATAATTGTTCCTTGGGAAGCAGAATATCATACTAGAATAACAGAGTAACAAACAAAGTTCCTTAGAGAGGAAAACTTAATCAACCAACTAGTTGACTAAGAAAAACCTCTACCTCTAGGTTTCCCTAGTAGGATTTCAAAAGTCTACTTGTGTTATTAATCCTGGAATTACAAACAAGCAAGTCTTATCTCAATCTAGTTTACTCCTAGATATCTAGACCTCTGGATGTAACGTTCCTAACAACACCTAAGACAATCAAAACCCTAACAAGTACTCAACTCACCAAAGTCTCGTCCTTGTAAGTTCTTTCTTCTTTCGAATGCTCTTCTATGTGGAAATGCCGTGAATCACTCTCTTGAATGAAGCTTGCAACTTTCTATTTTATAGTCTAGGTATTCTATCTAATTTACCCTAGTTTTACTTAACGAAAATAAGATAAAATAATCCTATACAATCTTTTCTAATCTATCCTAACCAGAATATCTCCAACAAGATCTTATCTTGAGGCCCAAGTTGCTCCTTCAATCTTTGTTTCCATAAAAGAAAGATTCGGCAGGCGCAAGGGTTCACAGCGCGCGTCATGCGTTCCTTGGCGATGTTCCCTTTCCTTTTCTGATCAACAACGCGCGTCTCTCTTTCTCTTTCGTTCCAGTGTGTTGTTTCTCATTGCTGGCTTCTTTGTTCCTTGCATTCTCTGTTTTGATTCTTCACTTGGTTTTCATCGTTCCTTTGAATCATTTGTTTCCTGAAACTCATAGTCACACTAAAAACCATCAAATGCTATTGAGTTTGTCATCATCAAAACTAGAGGAAACATCATCGTTCCAACAATTTCCCCCTTTTTGGTGATGACAAACTCCTTCAAAATGTGCACGTTCAAAACAGACAAGTAAGAAGTCAATTTCACATTTAATCACACAAATACTATGTTCAAAATATTGACATTGGTCTCCCTCAGAAAGTTCATAGAAGGATTTACCTTCAAGCAGCATTGTCGTTCTCCTTAGCACTAGCTTATGTTATCAACCCTTTCTTGGGTTTCACATTTTCCATACTTCCCCCTTTTGGCATCATCAAAAGATCACAGAAATCACAAAGACTTGACTCACGTGCAACTCATAAGCAAAATATTTCATTCATAATGCAAGGCGATGTACAAAGCAAAGGAACTGAGACAACTATTATCAAAATATAAGGAACAATCACACAAAAGACACAAGACCATAGAAAATAAAAAACAGAAGATTAGACGGGCAAGGGGGTAACGGGGAACACTCAGATCTCAGGGTCTTCAGCAGCGTCCTCAGCTTTGCTCAGAAAGTGATCTAGGAGCAATGTCATCGTGGTGTTCAACTGCTTAAGCTCAGCCAATATCTAGTGTTGAATTGAGCTTCCCTTCGATGTTCCTTCACCAACTGCCTTCTTTGCAGTCGCAGTGCCCGTTCCCTTGGTATCACCCTTGAACTTCATTTTCTCAACAGCTATAGAGTCCAACTCACTTCCCAGAGACACCTCATTCTCTTCAATATAAGCTTCATCTCGAAACAACAACATCTTCACTAAGCCTGGATAGGCTAAAGAGTGGGACTTGGCTTTGCACCGATCCATATGGCACAATATCACTCGAGGGAGATCAATTTTATCCCTTCTCAAAAATCGATCAAGCAAAAGCAGGTCACACAAGGTGATGGTGTTGCGCCTCTCTTGGCGAGGCGCCATAGCTCTGGAAATGATGTGGAAAGTAATCCGCTGAGCCAAAGGCAGCCTTTCAGTGTGTAGCTCTCCAACGGTGGAACCAAACAGTCGTTCCATACAGGCAAGCTTCTCATCATTGATATTTGCAAGATAAAATCTTTCCAAATATCTCAACCATCTTCAAAAAATTCCATCATTAGACGTTTCTCTCTCTTCCTCTAACGGCCACTTTTCACTTCGTTTACCGCGTCACTGTTCCTGCCAAAGAGCAATCAAATCTCACAGATAGCCGTTCCAACGTTCACCTGCGCCTCAATAAATGTCAGCCACTGATTCAAATTCGACGTTCCATACACATATGTTCCCCCTCAATCTGAGCAATAGTCGTCGTTCCCCCTGAGACCAAGAGTGTTTGCGAGGCTTGTCTGGATATTTCAATGTTGGGTTCACGCAAAATATAGTATATCCAAACAGATGGTAGGGAGAAAAACAACTCAGGTAATTATTCCCAATAAAATGGTTTATCAAAGAGAGATCATAGGGAACGTTTACCTGAATCGCGGCTAAGGTAGGCAGTACAACCAATTATCATGCGGGCTTGTAAAGAGGGTTCAATTCATCAAATTGGTTGTTTTGGGTCTCAAATAAGATGTTAGCATGCAATCAAGTAATTCAACACAAATCAAGGGACAAAGAAGTTTTAGACCCTAAGACAAAGCAATTCGAACAGACACAAATCATGAAACCATAATGTCAAGAAATGCAATGTAAGCAAGGAACTTCATGAAATTTGTGAGACAAGTTAGCCAATCATTGAGGGAATAATAGGTGTGAAGGTCCTCAATTTAGAGAGATCATGCCAAGGAGTAATCGAAGATACTCGAATGGACCTTTGTCTAGTGCTTTGGTGAAGATGTCTGCTACTTGATTTTCAGTCCTACAATGTTCCCATCTAATAAATCCCATGTCAACATTATCACGTAGGAAATGATGATGAATGTCAATGTGCTTAGTACGTGAATGATGAACTGGATTTTTCGAGATGTTAATGGCACTAGTATTATCACACATAATGGGAACGGTGCCAAGAGACATACCAAAGTCCACCAGTTGTTGTTTGAGCCACAATACCTGAGCACAACAACTTGCCACGGCAACGTATTCAGCTTCTGCATTAGGTGGGGGCATGATTGTTGAATCAGCAGTAGATGAGGAGAGAACGTCTGCATCTTGTGCAGAATCACTTGAGGTATCCTCCTTGGAAGAGTCGTCGGGACTAGAAGAGACTGGAGAGGATGGAGACACATTTGCAGCATTGGAAGGACCTTTCCATGACCTGCATTAGGTCGTGAAGAAGGACCGTTGTCTTCATCATTAGAATCATCTCGTTGCATTCTTGGATAGCCTTCCTCTGGGAACGTCGCCTCTAACTCACCATTGGAACCTTTTGAGTTCTCATCAAAGACAACATGAATGCTTTCTTCAATTTTGTGAAGCATCTTATTGTACTTTGTAGGCCTTGCTTGCCTTTGCATATCCCAAGAAAATCCCTTCATCACTTCGTGGGTCAAACTTTCCTAAGTTATCCTTCCCATTGTTGTGAATATAGCACCTGCATCCAAAAGCACGCAAGTGGGAAATATTGGACTTGCGATCCCTTATTAGTTCATAGGCAGTTTTATTCAATAAGGGTCGAAGCATGACACGATTGAGAATATAACAAGCAGTGTTAATGGCTTCTGCCCAGAAGATTCTTGGAAGGTTGCTTGCAATAAGGAGGGTTCTTGCCATGTCTTCCAGAGTCATGTTCCTCCGTTCCACAACCCCATTCTGTTGTGGTGTCCTAGGCGCGGAGAAGTCGTGTGACACACCATGTTCTTCACAGAAGTTGAAGAACATAGAGTTCTTGAACTCCGTTCCATGGTCGGACCTTATAGCCTTCAACTTCTTTCCCAGAATTGTTTCCACCTTCTTGATGAACGCCTCGAACTCAGAGAAAGCTTCATCCTTCGAAGATAGAAAAATTGTCCACGTGAATCTAGAATAATCATCGACAATTATGAAAACATACATGTTCCCTCCATGACTTCTTATCCTCATGGGACCACAGAGATCTATATGAATCAGTTCTAGAGGATGAGAAGTTGTTACATCAGGTTTAATCTTGAACGAGGAACGAGTCTGTTTCCCTTTCACACAAGCATCACAGACACCATGGAACTTTGATCGAACATTTGGAAGACCATGAACATGTTCCTTTGTATACAGATTGTGAATGAGTCAAAGATTTGCATGTCCAAGCCTTCTATGCCATAGTTCCGTCTCATCAGCTATAGACGCAAAGCATATGATTTGCTTTGGCTTGAATTTTTTGTCCACAATATACACATACTTGAATCTGACTCCTCTCAGAATTATGTTCTTGGTTTCACGATCTTTGACGTAGCATTCTTGTGAAGTAAAGACCGTCTTGTTGTTCCCTTGGTCGCAAAGCTGTGCAACACTCAACAAACTAAAACCAAGTTCATGAACTAAACTAACTCTTTTACCGTGATGCTGGAGTTTAGTTTTGTTTCGCATGTTCCAATGCTTTCTCTGCATCTCTTGTCTCCAAGAGCAACACTCCCTCTTGAGTGTTTGTGAAGTGAGGTGAGTTGATCTTCTTTTCCAGTCATGTGGCACGAACAAGCGCTGTCAATGTACCACTTCTCGTTCCCCCTCACTTCAACTTGCACAGAAAAAGTTAAGGTTTGGCGACCCAGGCAAGCTTAGCCTTACCTGGTCGAGACACATAATGCAATTGTTCCTTAGGAATAGTTCTATCAGAAACAACAGTTTTCTTCCTAGTCTTAGCATGAGTATAATTGTGCATATGTGAATCATCATAGAAGTCATTCAAGTTCACATTATTGCTCCTATTGTTCCTTCTCTTTGTGTGCTCCTCAGAGAACTTATATTTCTTTTCACAGTCTCTCTACAAATGTCTGTTGTCCCTACAATACCAACACAACTTGAACTGGTCCATCTGAACATACTTTCTGTTGGGAACAACACTCTTGCGTTGTTTCGCACGTTCTGGACAGGGAACGTTGGATTGCTTCCCTTGAGATTGCTTGAGGAAGATCTTGTGGGCGGGTTGTCCAGTATACCATGACTGATTTTCATCCAGTCCACTCTCAAGGACCTTGAATCGTTCCTCAAGATTGTGATTCTTCTCCCTAGCATCTTGGAGTTCCCTATCTCTTGCTTCACGTAGTTCTAGAATAGATGGACCATCTTCTGTTGGAACGATGATGTTCCCTTTGATTTTGATGATGATAAACTCAAATGTTTTTGATGGTTTTTAGTGTGACTATGAGTTTCAGAAAACGGTGAAGTCAAAGGAACGATGAAAACCTGAGAAGAGTCAAAACAGAAAAGCAAAGGAACAGAGAAGCCAACAATAACGAAATCAACGCTCTGGAACGAAAGAAGAGAACAAACGCGTGTTGCTGAAACAAAACAGAAAAGGGAACAGCGCAAGAAACGAAGGACGCGCGCTGGAAACCCTAGAGGCTGCCGAATATCTGTCTTGGAAAACATATTTGGAAGTTGCAACTTGGGCCTCAAGGAAGATCTCGGTGAAGAGATTTTGGGTAGAATATTGTTAGAAAAGATTGTATAGGATTTTATTATCTTATTTTTCTTAAGTAAAACTAGGGTAAAATATGAGAATTTCCTAGACTATATATTAGAGAGTTGCGAATTGCTACAACCACGGAACACAGAGCATTTTCAGTGAGCAGAGCATTCGGAACAAGAGAAGAGAATTCGGAACAAGAGAAGAGTATTCGAAAGAAGAGAAGAACACTTACAAGGACGAAACTTTGGTGAGTTGAGTACTTGTTAGGGTTTTGATTGTCTTAGGTGTTGTTAGGAACGTTACATTAAGAAGTCTAGATATCTAGGAGTAAACTAGATTGAGATAAGACTTGCTTGTTTGTAATTCCAGGATTAATAACACAAGTAGACATTCGAAATCCTACTAGGAAAACCTAGAGGTAGAGGTTTTTCTTAGTCAACTAGTTGGTTGATTAAGTTTTCCTCTCTAAGGAACTGAGCTCGTTACTTCATAATTCTGTTGTTATTTTCCGCTGCCCAAGGAACGAACTTACCGTTCCTTGATCTAACACACTCAATTCTACATCTTCCTTTTGCTTGGAACCTGTATAACCAATGTCATACCTTGCTTCGACGAACTGAATGTTGTCAATTTTAGCTTTCTGTTCCATTAGCACAGAATGAATCTTGTGAACATAATCTTTCATCTCAGACATCTGTTCCTCAAGCTTGGTTGGTCCAGCTACACTTCTTGCATCAGTATTGTTAGAGACTTCATTCATAAGCAAAGAGACTTTTTCATTTCTTAACCTCTGAAGTTCCTCATGATTAGCATCACATAAAGAACAAGGAACAGTTGAGCTACTAGCAGTATTAGATAGGTTTTCTTTTAAACTACTGCACTCATCTTCAGAATTAGCAAGTTCCTCTTGTGTTTTCAAATTTTCCGAATACATTTCCCTTATGAAAGCAATCAAAGATTTCTTATCATAATTCACAAGAGATTTCAAGAAATTTCAGGATTTACCTCGAGGTCTTCAGAAGAGTCGTTGATGGCCATTGCACACATCTTGCCACTCCAGGCTTCAGGGTCTTCACCATCTGAGTCATCCTCATTGCCCCCACACAGCAATGAAATCTTTCTTCTCATCGTTCCCAGAAGGTTTGCTTTGTTTCTTGGGCTTTGGGCATGAGCTAGAGTAGTGACCCTTTTCATTACAGTTGTAGCATGTGATATCCTTGATGTCACGAGTCTCACCATTCCCACCTCTATGGTTTATTCCTTTGTTATAGAGGGAACACATGACTTTGGTTAGCAACACCACCTCAGGGTCATCGGAGCCATCATTGTCATCGAGGTCATTTTCAATCCTATCGACAGCCTTTCCAACCATCAAAGTGATTCCTTTTTCCTTGGAATCCTTGTTTCTTTCAGCCTTCTCTTCATTGTCATACTTCTGAATCTTGCTAAAGACCTCATGGAATGTCAGTTTGACAGTGTTGGGGTTCTCTTTTAGAATGGCCTTGGTCATCGCATGACGATGAGGAAGCCCATCAATGATAATAAGGATCTTCTCGTCAGGGAGGATTTCTTTATCCGAGATCGAGTAAGAAGTCAAGTTTGCAGTGATTTTCTCAAACCTGGCTTGGTAAGAACTCACATCTTCTTTCTCTTCCATTTTGAAGTTGTAGAAATCCTTCTTAGCAGTGAAACGATCAATCTCACGAAGGTCCTTGCTTCCCATGTACATTTGTTCCAGGGCAAGCCACTTAGCATTGGCGGATTCACAAGATTGAAGCTTTTGCACATCTTGTTGATTAAGAGCATTGTTGATGAGCATGGCTGCTTTGCAGTTCTTCTCCATGATTTGGAGATCCTTTTGATCCCATTTCTTCAGTTTTTTCTTCTTCTCAAGATCAACAATCTCAAGATCTCCAAGGGAGATCACCAACCAGCATTGGTAATCATCGCTTTGCACCCACTTGATGAAGAGTGCCTTCCAATGTTGGTATTGGCCAACGAGCAACAGAGGAGGCCTTGAAGAGTTCAAACCAACTTCGACAGTGCTAGGAGACATCGTTACCTGAAAATCTGTAAGTAACACACAATCTAGAACAAACCTGCTCTGATACCAATTGTAGAATCGAGTGTGTTAGTACAAGGAACGGTATAACTGTTCCTTGGGCAGCGGAATATCGTAACAGAATAACAGAGTAACAAACAAAGTTCCTTAGAGAGGAAAACTTAATCAACCAACTAGTTAACTAAGAAAAACCTCTACCTCTAGGTTTCCCTAGTAGGATTTCGAAAGTCTACTTGTGTTATTAATCCTGGAATTACAAACAAGCAAGTCTTATCTCAATCTAGTTTACTCCTAGATATCTAGACCTATGGATGTAACGTTCCTAACAACATCTAAGACAATCAAAACCCTAACAAGTACTCAACTCACCAAAGTCTCGTCCTTGTAAGTTCTTTCTTCTTCTGAATGCTCTTCTCTGTGGAAATGCCGTGAATCACTCTCTTGAATGAAGCTTGCAACTTTCTATTTTATAGTCTAGGTATTCTATCTAATTTACCCTAGTTTTACTTAAGGAAAATAAGATAAAATAATCCTATACAATCTTTTCTAATCTATCCTAACCAGAATATCTCCAACGAGATCTTATCTTGAGGCCCAAGTTGCTCCTTCAATTCTTGTTTCCATAAAAGAAAGATTTGGCAGGAGCAAGGGTTCACAGCGCGCGTCATGCGTTCCTTGGCGTTGTTCCCTTTCCTTTTTTGATCAACAATGCGCGTCTCTCTTTCTCTTTCGTTCCAGCGTGTTGTTTCTCATTGTTGGCTTCTCTGTTCCTTGCATTCTCTGTTTTGATTCTTCACTTGGTTTTCATCGTTCCTTTAAATCATTTGTTTCCTGAAACTCATAGTCACACTAAAAACCATCAAATGCTATTGAGTTTATCATCATCAAAACTAGAGGGAACATCATCGTTCCAACAAGTAGTGACCATTTTCATTACAGTTGTAGCAAGTGATGTCTTTGATGTCACGAGTCTCACCGTTCCCACTTCTGTTGTTCCTTCCTTTGTTGTAAAGGGAACACATGACTTTATTTATTAACACCACCTCAGGATCATCGGAGTCATCATTGTCATCGAGGTCATTTTCAATTCTATCAACAACCTTTCCAACCATCAAAGCAATTCCTTTGTTCTTGGAATCCTTGTTTCTTCCAGCCTTCTCTTCATTGTCATACTTCTGAATCTTGCTAAAGACCTCATGGAACGTCAGTTTGACAGTGTTGGGATTCTCTTTTAGAATGGCCTTGGTCATCGCATGACGATGAGGAAGCCCATCAATAATAATAAGGATCTTCTCGTCAAGAAGGATTTCTTCATCCTTGATAGAGTGACCAGTCAAGTTTGCAGTAATTTTCTCAAACCTTGCCTGGTAAGAACTCACATCTTCATTCTCTTCCATCTTGAAGTTGTATAAAATCCTTCTTAGCAGTGAAACGATCGATCTCACGAAGGTCCTTGTTTCCCATGTATATTTGTTCCAAGGCAAGCCACTTAGCATTGGCAGATTCACAAGATTGAAGTTTTTGCACATCTTGCTGATTAAGAGCATTGTTGATGAGTATGACAGCCTTGCAGTTCTTCTCCATGATTTGGAGATCCTCTTGATCCCATTTCTTCAGCTTTTTCTTTTTCTCAAGATCAGCAATCTCAAGATCTCCTAGGGAGATGACCAACAAGCATTGGTAATCATTGCTTTGGACCCACTTGATGAAAAGAGCCTTCCAGTGTTGGTATTGGCCAGCGAGCAACAAGGGAGGCCTTGAAGAGTTCAAACCAACTTCGACAGTGGTAGCAGTCATCGTTACCTAAAAATCTGTAACTAACACACAATCTAGAACAAATCTGCTCTGATACCAATTGTAGAATCGAGTGTGTTAGTACAAGGAACGGTATAACTGTTCCTTGGGCAGCGGAATATCGTAACAGAATAACAGTGTAACAGACAAAGTTCATTAGAGAGGAAAACTTAATTAACCAACTAGTTGGCTAAGAAAAATCTCTACCTCTAGGTTTTCCTAGTAGGATTTCAAAAGTCTACTTGTGTTATTAATTCTGGAATTACAATCAAGCAAGTCTTATCTCAATCTAGTTTACTCCTAAATATTTAGACCTCTTATTGTAACGTTCCTAACAACACCTAAGACAATCAAAACCCTAACAAGTACTCAACTCACCAAAGTCTCGTTCTTGTAAGTTCTTCTCTTTCTCCGAATGCTCTACGTTCTGTGGAAATGCCGTGAATGCTTCTTGAAATGAAGTAGACAACTTCTTTTCTTATAGTCTAGGAATTCTATCTAATTTACCCTAGTTTTACTTAAACAAAATAAGATAAAATAATCCTATACAATCTTTTCTAATCTTTCCTAACCAGAAGATATTCAACAACTTTATCTCTTGCGACCCAAGTTGTTTCTTCAAGATCTCTTTCCATAAATAAGAGATTCGGCAATCGCAAGGGCTACAACGCGCGTCTCTGCGTTCCTTGACGTTGTTCCCTTTCCTTTTCTGTTCACTAACGCGTGTCTCTGTTTCTCTTTTGTTTCAGCGCGTTGTTCCTCATTGTTGACTTTTTCTGTTCCTTTCATTCTCTGTTTTGATTCATCACATGGTTTTCATCGTTTTTTTAAATCACTTGTTTTCTGAAACTCATAGTCACACTAAAAATCATCAAATTCCATTGAATTTATCATCATCAAAACTAGAGGGAACATCATCATTCCAACAACACCTATTCTGAGAACACTATAGACAGCGTTTTCTTCAGCAAAGCGTTGTCCCATATGTTTACAACACTAAAGAGAGCGTTTTACCTAAATAATCGTTGTCCCAACCAATCTAAAAAAATTATTTGATGTTGTTTATGATTTTTTTATGTAAATCATTTATTAATTGTTGCTTATGATTTTATTGATTTAAATCATTTATTAAGTGTTGTTAATGAATTATTAATTCAAATTATCTATTAATTTAAACTCTTGTTTATGATTTTAATATTTTATTAATTTAAACTCTTGATAAATGATTTAAATCATTTATTACTTTAAACTCTTGTTGATTAATTTAAATCATTTATTACTTTAAACTCTTGTTGACTAATCTAAATCATTTATTCATTTGCCTTTTTTCTATAAAAAAAATTGTATGTTTTTGTTAATGATTTGTTTCTTAATTATTTAATTAGATTAATTAATTATTAGTTATATAGTTTTTTTGTGTTTAGTTTATGGACAAATTTATTGTTTGTGGAGGTCATTAGTTTTAAATACTTAGTCTTCAAATAATCATAATAAATCAAATATTGATAATAATGTCAATATATCGAACACTAAATGGAGTAAAGGCTTTGTACTACACCCACTTCCAACCCCCCCCCCCCCCCCCCTTTGAGTAATCCTGGATCCGTCACTACACGCATATGAAGTATTTCAAGGTCTAGCAACTACCTAACTTCCGTAGAAAAAAAAACATAATACTGGTATGTAGGAGCGGATCTACGGGGGGGGGGGGGGGGGGGGGGGGGGGCTAGGAGGCGACAGCCCCTACTTCCCCCCGGTAAATCCCTTATAATATGTTGATTTTTTTGTTAAGTCCCTCTTTCAATTTTTAATTTTCATTATGTATACATAAAATGATAAGTAAATAACAAGACAAATGCATTGGTCTAGTGATACTTGTCTTGAAACTTGTGTGAAAAATAGCAAAAGGTCATGGGTTTAATTGTTCAATCCCTTCTTTTTTCTACTTTTGTTAAAAATTTGAGTCTTAATTGCTTTATTAAAATCTTTGTATTTATTAAGCATGTTTATTTCTCTTTGTTTTTTTATTTTCCCTCGCATGTTCTAATTTTTTTATTAACACAAAAATCGAAAATCTTACATTATTTAAAAAAAATTCAAAACGCTAAAAAATATAGTATATATTGCATTGATTAATTAAATTTCAAAAGGTGAATCTCATATTTTTTTATAGTTTTAAAATATTAATATAAATATCAATTTATAAAGTAAAAAATATATGAAAATCGCTCCCCTTTTATTAAGTTCTAGATCCGCCACTGCTTGTATGATAGTGTTCTTCTCTTCTCCCTTATCTCAAACTACATTGGGGCCAGTAGATATTTTAGCGAGATAAATTCTTGTGAGGTGGCAAATTATTGTCCTTAACACAACATGAGTTGCTTCATGGTTCTTGTCATCTAAACAATGAGATTAAGATTGAAGATTAATAATAAACAAATCCCACTTTGTCTTCTTTGTCTTCTACTTACTTGTCTTCTCTCTTGAGAATCATTGGGTTTGTTTAATTGGAAGAAAAACAAGTCTAAAAAATAATCAAGTTTTTGGAGAATAAATCTCTAATCAATAAAGTAATTACATGTTACTTTTAAGTGGGACAAGTCCACTTGAAAATATATTTGGGATGAGATTCCACTAAATCATGATTTGGAGTTGCATAATTTTTCATGTTGTTGAGGTGAAAGCAAAAGTTGGGTTCTCTTCAAACACCAATCCTTTAAATCCCTTTAAGGAACACCACTCCTTTAAATCCCTTTAATCTTTCTTGTAATTTGTTAATATAGTAAGTACTATGTAATCTCTACTTTTTTGTTAGTTGGATAAATCTCATATTCGGATATGTACATTACAATATTTTACAAATATAGGTATATTACACACCATTGTATATATTTAGGTCTCGTTTGGTAATCCTATGAATTTTCAGCTTTTTAATTTTGAAGCATTTTTATTTTTTTATAATTATGAATTGAATTGCTTTAAAAATATGTCACATATGTGTAGTTACTTTAATTTTCGAAACTCTCAACTAAAATTAAAAACATGCAAAAAAGAATTTTCCTTTTTTTTTAGTTTTGAAAAAAAATAGAAAACTGGAAATTCACACAGTTTCAAATAGACCTGTCAATCGGGTCAGTCAAGTCGGGTTCGGTCCAGTTATTTCGGGTTCGGGTTGACAACGGGTCGGATCAATTCTGATAACAGGTCAAGCTGGGTCGGATCATTTCATGTCAGTGGGCGGTTTTTGTTGACCAACGGGTCAAGAGTGACATTTTTTAAATATTTTGTTCACTATTAAAATATTTTTAAATAGTTAAAAACTAATTTAAATATGTCAAAGTAAGTTGAAATGAATTAAAATAATAATAATATAATTAATTATTCTAATCTAATTGATATTAGTAGACCAAAATCATATTTTATTTTTAATTTATATTATATTAATTTATGAATTTTAAAATTATACAAGTACAACAATGTCCTTTTTTATGATAATTGAACATATTACCATTATTTATATGTCATTTATCATATATATTTTATGTCAGCTTTTATTAATACTCCACATTTATTTGTTAATCGGGTCGGGTTCAGGTTGATCGGGTTCGGTCTCGGTAAATTCAGATTCGGTAAATTCGGATTCGGTAAATTCGAATTCGATAAATTCGGGTTATCAAAAATTTCGGTCAGATCGGGTCCAAAAACGAATCAGTTAGATCAATAAGACGGATTTGGTCACTTTTTAACCGCTCTAGTTTCAAACAAGCCCATAAATGAGGCATATATGAATTAAGAAGCAAGGCCGTAACTTCAACCACGAATTAATACTTTAAAGAGAAATTTCTGTTGGTGCCCTGAGTTTAGGGTTATTCCTGTTGGTGTCCCACAATTAAGTTTTTTCCTGTTGGTATCCCTAAGGTTTTGGTTTGTTCGCTTTGTAACCAAAATTTTTCATATCCGTATCATTTCGGTTCAAATTGATCAAATCGAAGCTCATCATTATGTTTATTGACATCAACTTAGTAGGATTCGACTCCTAAAACAATCAAATCCATACCCAAACCATTCCGATTTGAATTCTTAAGGTCAAAACGGGTTGTTGCTTCGAAATTCAAATCGACATGGTTCGGACATGAATTTGGGTATTTTAGGAGTCAAATCTTACTAATTTTAGGGCGAGGAACACAATGGTAGACTTGGATTTAATCAATTTGAACTAGAATGGTACAAACATGAAAACGTTTGGTTACGAAGCAAACAAACCCAAACCTTAGGGGCACCAACATAAAAAAACTTAATCATGGGACACCAATAAGAATAACCCTAAACTCAGGGATATCAACAGGAATTTCCCTACTTTAAATTATGAAGCACTATGGTTACTACTCTTTTAATTTAAGAAAAAATCATCAAAAATAATCAAAACATTCATTAATAAAATAAAAATAATCCCAACTTTCAAATCATCCAAATTTAGTTCCATAAGAGAAAAATCCGAATCACATTTCAACAATCAATAGGAATTTTTTAAAATTGAAGTCAATCTTAAACGTTTGATGTGGCTTTTATCTACCCTAAAAAATATACAATCTTACCGTAAGCTAATTCTATTTTATTCGTTAGTTCTTGCAAATACAACGGATAAGAGATTGAAATTCCTGACACCTGAATGCGAGAGTAAAAGGAAAACCCACAAACCAAAAACTTTCTTTCAAGGCATTTACACTCATTTTTTGAAGTACTAATGAACCAACGCCATCTATTCTATGTATCTATTCATCAGTTCATCTTCGTGGTCTCGAGTGTTGTTCGTGTATAACTAGTTACGCAGATACGTGTATATGTACGATTATACGTTGCAGCGTCGTCTCGCCTCAGCTCCTAGAGACGAGCGGCTGATTCGATGCAGGTTTTCTATGGTTTGCCTTATCAAACCGCGCTCGACGGGCAGCTTCTTGAATCTGGCGATCACGCTGTCTCAGGAGCTCCTCTATGTTCTTCGATTGAAGCATCAAAGGCCCTGAAAAGTACAGGTCCTGATCGTTGGAAGACGTATAATCCTGAACACAGTAGTAGCTAGTGTAAGTATAACCAAACTATTGTTGTACAAGTAAAAATCAACACACTAGAGCTGCATAAACGGCAACTATTTCACCATTTTAGACAAGGGGGGAAAAAACAGTTGACTATGAAATGCGCACATCAATCCTTTATGTCTTCTTGGGCGTGTAAACTATCAATTGTTTATTAGTAAAATACTTGTAATAAGTTAAGGCTAACCAAGCATATGATCATTTGATAAGGATTAAGGAAAAAGATATACCTTGAAGCTGTCCATTGCTGGTCTGGAGACATGGGCCTTATTTTCGCGCTCGTTTGAATAGATAACACTACGCGTATGATAGAGTCGGTCATCGTTTCCTGCACCGTTCGGTTCATTGCTCAATCCCGGGTACCTACCAGCTCCTCTAGCATAACCATTGTGAAGTGAAGGTCTAGGCCTATGGTTTTCAGCCATCCGGGTTCGGGTTGCTGGTGAAGTATATTGAGACAGATCTGGCTTGACTTCCCTTGTCCTTGTGACCATACGAGGATCGTTCAGTCGATTCTCCATGTTTGACCAAGCGACCCCACGAGTCAGGGGCCCCGAATGCATACCTCTTTGCCTGAGTTGGTCAAGGGTTTCTCTAGCGGTTTCGGGGTTCCTTAGACGACCGGATGAAAGATTCGAGCTCGAATTCTCTTGGCGGGAGATAAATGTCTGGTTTCGGTTTGTTGAGAAAGACTCCGTTTGGCTTTCCTGCATCTGGCATAAGGATATAAAAAAGGCATTGCTAATTGTTACAAACTGACAAAAGATGAAGTTGTGTGAATTATTCAAGAACTAAAATCAATTTGATTGAATTAAAGATATCAATGAGCTCCCATGAAATGATTTTTATTCTTGATCATAGAATATCATCAAATGTGATAAAAACTTGTTGCTGATATGATAGTAATATAGTTGTTCTTGCTTATAACCTGCACAGATGCGACCAAATCAGCACTAGCCTTATCAGCAAGAGCCGCTTCATAGTGCTCTGGTCCTTGCCTAGTCGAGCTAACCCTTGTGCCTCGGCTTTCTATTGCTTCACGCCTGCCAGGTTCATAACAAGCACTCATTCTCAATAAGAAAGAACATTTCTAGCAGTTCAAATAAGCAGAAAAATTGAAACTCGGCTCAACATATCGATACAAGAGCTCTAAAGTAAGAAAATGAACAAATGGGATTTTACCTTCTCATTCGGTCCTCACGAATTTTAACATCAATTTCTTTGCTTGGAGGATACTTAGGCAAACTTGAAGGATCACAAGCCAATGGTTCTGTGGTAAAGAACTGAAAATGAACAAAGGTAATCAAAATCAAAATCAAGACAAAAAATCAAAATGGAATAAACATAGATAGCCCGTCTCAAAAACTAATTACACAAGTGAGATAAGCACCACATGCTCCTAGAAGACAACATGCAAAAAAAAGGAAAAATAATTGATACCTCACTGTGGAGAGCAGAAGCGGCAGTTCCACGACAGGCAGGATCAATGGAAAGTAAAGTCTCAATAAGTTGTAAGGCTGATGCAGGAATATCTTTAAATCTCTCTGTAATACATCTTCTGTAAGTTTGTTGAGGCCTAAATGCTGCTGCGTGGCGCAATTTGGATTTAGCCCAGAATTCCTCAGAAGGAGACCCACAAAGCTTGAAAATCTTATGCAGTTGTTCAACCTATGGTGTACACATAAGATGCTTCAGGCCATAAATTGGTGAAAGGAGAGGAAAAAATAAGATTAGGAAACAAAGATAAAGCATAACAATAGATCGATTTATAATCACCAAGGGCGTCGTAAAACTTTTCAGAGTCTACTTCTGTTTCATCTCATAGTGCAGTGCTATTAGAAGGAATGGAAACACAGTTTGATTATATCCATGCACATGTTTTGATAAGGATGAAACTTTACAAGTCTATAATGTAAAATATACAGTCAAGTTCAATTGTATTTGCTATGTGGTTTAGAGGTACAAGGATATGCAAGAGTAGTTAGTACAACTGTACAAGTACTGAACAAATGAAGGGAAAGTGGCACATCATTTGACATTTGAGTCAATTCTAACTTCCGTTTTTGTGAGAACAACCAAATAAAATGTGAAATGTCATAAGAAAAGAGTGAGAATACATGCTACTATAAGTAAATATTCCTTAAAGTGAAATTAGAAAAGGACAGCTAGTTGTACCTCTGTCCTCCCAGGCATAAGGGGCTTATTGGAATACAGTTCACCAAGGATACAGCCAGCACTCCACAAATCCACGTTATCTGAATAACGCGTTGCACCGAGTAAAAGTTCAGGTGGCCGATACCAAAGAGTAACAACACGACTTGTCATCGGTACAATTTCAGATGGCTCATAGAATGTTGCCAAACCAAAATCAGCAATCTTCAAGATGCCAGAATCATCAATTAATAGATTTGATCCCTTTATGTCACGATGCAAAACTCCACGACCATGACAATGTTCAAGACCGCTAAGAAGCTGCTTCATATAGCATTTGATCTGATAAGAGAAAAGATAACATCAGAATTCGCACAATATAGTAGAAAAACATAATATAGAAAGCCCATATCTGCTATTCCTTCAGCTACGGAGTTACGGTTAAATACTGAAATCATTCTAATACACAATACTAATATAATCATTGGATTACCTGTGGTTCTGTGAATCTGACTCCGGGAAGAGATAAAAGTCCTGTGAGATCATGCTCCATGTACTCAAAAATTAGGTACAAGCTACATGACGACGATGATGCAATCAAGCCTTCCAGTTTAATAACATTTGGATGGTCGAGCCTACGCAAGACAATGATCTCCCTTGCCATGAACTTGACACTTTCAGGATCTAGATTATCAAATCTCACTCTTTTCAAAGCAACAGTTTTGGAGTATATGAGATCTTTAGCTTTGTACACACTACTATAAGTTCCTTGGCCAATCTGAAAAATATGCAGACATTAATAGAAAAATCAGCAACGTGATAATAATATATCAAGAAACTACAATGTCATGTTTCCAGATTTTGCAAAGAAATAATTCATTTATAGCATAAAGTAACATCTAAGTAAGCTATAAATTCTGACAGTATCAATCACGATTGCCTAACATGGAAATCATTTTGTATTGATGCTCAGGCTCACATATGTTGCTTTTTGTAACGAGCATATTGGCACTCAGCAAGTTGTCAAGCGAGTTCACGAATTCTCAGTTTGCAAGCTCTTTCACCAAAACTAATTTGAGAATTGAAGGACTGTTTATACGACGCTGAATTCTTGGTATATGCATTGCATAACCATACAAAATACAGTGAAAACCTAAGGTGTCATGTTGTTTAGGTCTATCCGAATTCAGATGCAATAATACTAAATCCAGGGGCAGCTAAAGCTTAGGGATACAAGATATAGAACACATCAGTTTTTCAGCATTTATTGACCCGAGAATCTTGCCCCATTAACAGACAGAAAAACAAGAACACGAGAAAGAACAACATCACTCCAACAGGGCTCTAAATCCAAAACAATAATGTCATTAGTTCAGTCAATACTCAATAGGGTAAGAAAGAAGAACAAACCTTATCTAACTTCTCAAAAGAATCAGCCTTCCTCGGAATCCAACCACCGAGAGCTTCTCCAGCAACCGAGGCAAGCCAAGACGGCCACCCAGCTGCAACCTGTTCACCTTCCCTTGACTTACAAATGTCATCAAAGGGCAACCCATGAACAAACACATCCTCAGGCTTAACCCTCCTCTTCTGAGAATGATCAACCGGATATCCGATCGAACCGCTCGGTTTCCTCTCAATCAAGAAAGGCTTAGCAATCTCACTCCTATCCCCCACAGCTGAACTCCCTTCCCTCTTCAAAGCAACGGCCTTGGCCTTACCATAATCGGATAACCGTTTGTCTGCTAGTTTCTCCTTCCGGGTATCCTCTGAAGAAGAGGGCTTTGCACATACACATCCCATGGTGCAAGAAAAGTATTACCCAAAACAAAGGGTAGCCCCAAATTTATACTAATATTAACCACCGCCCATTACTTTTTTCAAGCTCTCCAACCATCATCAAACAATCAATTACCCAGAATTGATCAACAAGTAATTGAAAACCCACTAAATTTCTAACTATTAAACTTCAACTAGCTGTTTAGATGAACCAACTTATCAACATCTAAACCAATCAAAATTACCGACAGAAAAACCTATATACTACTGAGAATTGAAGCACCAAACTCTGAAATAGCTGATTAAACTAACAAAAAAGTGATGAAGCGCACCCAGAAGGAGGAGAGTAAGAAGCAAGGGCGTGTACCTGGAAATTTTGAAGGGTTTGGAGAATTGTGATAGATGAATTGAATTGAACACAATAAAGCAGAGGAATATTTGAATATTTCCGTTTTAATAAGGATTTTTTCCCTATGTTGACCAATGGGAAGGAATGAAGGATGATAACTGAGGGAAGAGAAAGGGCAAAAAAACGCAATTGGGTGTAGAAATTCGGAGTGTTTTGTTCTTAGAGCGTGTTTTGTGATTTGGTTGCTTTTCTTTTTTTTGGCAATAAGCAACTTGAAATCTTATATGCTTCCTTCCCTTTTTTTCTTCTCTTTCTGGAAAATTCATCTTATACGGCAAGCCTTGGACCAAGTAGAGTGTGAGAAATCTCTTCCTCCTCAGCTTAACCCGACATCCGTGCAAAACTTCCACTTGATTTATAGGATATGTTTGGTATGACCAAGACTTAGTACATGTTCGGTAAGTAGTACTAAAATCGAGTGAAAGTGAAAGTGGAAGTGGAAATACGAGTTGAAGTAGAAGTAAGAGTTGAAGTGAAAATACGAGTTGAAATTACAAAATGGCGTGTGATGGATCGCGCTATTTTCATAGCTCTCAACGCGTTGGACGTCCACCTTTATTCCCTTCATGGCCTTCCACCAATGAGGAGAATCGCGAATCAACAAGAAAGAACGCGTCCACCTTTAAACAACTTATCGCGAAGAGTAAGAAGCTACGAAACATCTTCAGCGCGTCAATCCCCTATGACCGCGTGGTAGTTGTCAGACGCCACCAAACTGCCATAGATCCATCGAACCAATCCGAGCATGCCAACAATGCATCTTTCCAGATCGACACGCGTCTTTCCGCCTTGCTGGTCCAATCACGGCCCTATACCTGCTTGCCGACGTCTGCCACCTAATGAATCACGGGATGGCATGTGTCCTTGCATAGTGACCAAACTCAAACAAGACCCTCGCCTATAAATAGCCCAAGACCCCTCATAAATGAGGGTCGAAAAAAGGAGAGAGAAACAGTGCTGCAAGCCTGTTTTGGCCTTTTTGAGATCTGTGATGATTTTCAAGTAATTGTAAGAGTGGGAAGCTTTGTGCTCACTGTCTGTAATATGTCGCATCTTTTGTTTGAATTTGTGTTCTTGCTTAGTGGATTGGGTGGATCTCCCCTTTTGAGATCCTGCGGATGTAGGATAACCGAACCGCATTACCAATTCTTTGTGTTCTTGCGTCAATCTTGCTTTATCGCGTTCATCAAGGGCCAAGTATTTTGTAGGCTTTACACTTTGTTTAGTTAGAAAACTTGGGAACCGTCACTGGCGCTGACCGTGGGGACTTCCTCACACTAGGGTTGCTTGGTCCTCTGTGAACGCGACGGAAGAAGATGTGAACTGGGCTTCTTAAACGGGTGAGATCCCCCAACGAGCTTGGGGCTGCCACCGCGTTCTTCAAAACGGGTGAGATCCCCCAACGAGCTTGGGGCTTCCACCGCGTTCTTCAAAACGGGTGAGATCCCCCAACGAGCTTGGGGCTGCCACCGCGTTCTTCAAAACGGGTGAGATTCCCCAACGAGCTTGGGGTTGCCACCGCATTCTTCTCATCGAGAGAATTTACTATGTCACTTAGATTGCCACTATCTAGAAAGATGACGAAGTTCAAAAAGTTGTTTTTCATTCATCTGATATCTTACTAATTGTCTCATGCGATGACATACAGGTAGAAAAGTTGAATAAAGTCTACAAGTCGCCTAGGGGAAATCAAGGAGCATCGACATCCTCGAGCAAGGTTGCACTGGTTGTCACGGCATTTGCATCCACATCCATGGCTTGGTTATCTCCTTACACGGGATCTTCGATCGGAGGCTCGCCAAAAAGATCTGTGTAGTCTGGAGTGAAATAAACAATCTTGGGATCGATCTCGCTGAACCTCGCCACCGCTTGCATGACTTCAATCCTTATGCCCTGCTCCCAATGGGGTCCCACCTCGTCGGCCAACTTCATATGGTAGTCTTCCGACTTAAGATAGTCAGAAACAGCGCGTTCTGCTCTGGCACGCCATTTCTCAGCTTCAAGGTGGGAAGCATCGCGCTACCTTCTAAGCTCTGCCACCTCATCATCTTTCCCGGACATGACGCGCTGGAGGTTCTCAACATTCTTCTTGATCAATGTGTTATCCTCCTCAAGCTTTGCCTTCTCACCCTCAAGATCTGTCGCGTTTGCATTCGCCTCATCAAGTTCTGCGGCAGATTGCTCAACTTGTCTAGTTAACGCATCCACTTTTGTACGAGCTTCATTCTCTTCACGGATGCCTTTGCATTTGGCATCTAAGATGTTGCAATACGACGTGGCCGCCAGCATGCTGAGACGAGCCTGCAAACTCAAACGCGATGAGATCAGATAAGTAAAATTAATGTGACAAAAAGCAGAAGCAAGCATTGAAACGCATACCATCTCCATGTATTTCATGCCCTCCAACTGAAGGACTTGAGGAGGCAAGGAAGCCAGCCATTCTTTCTCTTTCACACATACACCATTTGGAATGGCCAGCTTATGCATATCGGCCACAGAGGGCACTGGCGCGGCAAAGACGGTCCTCCCTGTGACAACAATCGGAGCAGGGTCAACGTGGCTCTCAGACCTTGATCTCTTTTCACCGCGACCTACTTGAGAAGGAACATCGCGCTTGTCTCCTCGCGTCTCTGCCTCGACTAGACTGCCAGGTGATAGCAACGAGGTTGTCGTCTCACACACAACCATCACGTCAATAGTTGGAGTCGGGGCCTGCTCCGACGTGGTCTGATCTTCAGTTGCTCTGGCCGACGACTTTGATCCGCTCGCGATCTTCTTGGCCCGCTTTAGCAAGAAATCGGACTTCATCCCTGAGAATACAGAGGTCAGCTAATACAACGCGTGGAAGTAAAGAGTAGCAAAAGAACCAAATTACCACTCGACTCATCGCGTCCAACTGGATGCGGCAAACTGAGCCCCGTTTTCTCCAAGTTCTCTTGAGTAATCACGCGCTTATAGTCAGGGGCATTTCCCTCATTACGAAACTGATTTTTGCACGCGTCAATCTCCTTCTGATCTGGCTTTTCCGGACGCATGAAAGGGCCAGGAGACAGTTGGCAGTTGAAGACCGCGTGAGAAGAGCATCGCGCTAGGAACCATCTGTCCTTCCATTTGCCCACATTGGAAGGCTTACTGATCACGTTTAGGGTAGGTAAGCTAAGATTACAAAAACCTTTGTCGTACTTCAGAGTGAAGAGCTTGAGCATATGTTGTGCATCGGGAGGGAGGCCAGAATGATAACATCGCATCGTATATCCACTGAGATACCTCCACGCGTTAGGATACAGTTGGGAAGGATTGAGATTGATGAGCCTCAAGAAGTCACGGTAAAAGTCAGGTAGAGGAAGACGGAATCCGGCCTCGACGCTAGCCACGAAGATAACTAGGCAATTTTTGTATCGCGCCAAGGAAGTCCCCCCTCTCTCAGGAAGACAAAGTTCTACCCCTGCTGGCCATGGGATTGATCGTGCCAAATCCTCTAAAGTGGATAGCGAGACAGTGGTGGCTTCTCCAAAACTGCGCATGTCCTTTCCTGGATGACCCATTATCATTGGAATCTCGTCTGGGATAACTGCGGGAATCGGAGGAGGATCAACGTTCAACCGGTGACTCACGAAGCTCTCCACACTCCGCGTTCTTTCTTCTTGGGGATCACTTGAAGATTTGTTTACCACGGAGGGAGAAGAAACCACACCTTTTCCCCTTATCTACCCGACTCGCAACGCACGTCTCTTTGAAACAACTTTGGCTATGGTTCGATGCGTTGAATCACTAGAAGATGAAGACGTGGCCTCAGACTCTGGACTCGAGGCAGATTCATGCTCTCTGTACGCGTTCCCCACTGCTCTACCATATGCGTCGCCACTCCGTGAATTCGTTTCGCTTGACATGATGAAGAGGTGAGGAAGGATGATTGCGCGCAATAAAACAAGCCCTCTTTGAAAAGAAGAAAAGAGTTTAGTCACAAAGAAGGAGAAGCAACGCGCGCAACCAAAACAGGACTGGTAATGGTCCTTAGAAGAGGAACGCGATCAACATAATCCGAAGAATCTGGAATCGAAATTCGAAGAGCCGGGTTAAAAAGAAAGTTTAGTGACCTAACTCGAAGAAGAAGGAACGCGCACAACCAAGGTAAAGCAAAATAAAGCACTATTAAGAAAACAACACGATCGACAAGGAATTGAAACAGATGGGGTTGTCAAAAGATCTAGAGGCAGAATTTCAAGAGCCAAGAAGAAGAAGAAGAAGCGATATTGAGGAAAAACCATGAAGAAGCAACAGTAAAACCTTACGCTCCACCGCCTATAGGAATTCGCCAAATGAGGTTATTCACCCCTTTCCCCATATCTCTATTTTCACCTTCTCAGGAGAACACCCGGTGGCTTTGTCATCACCGCCATTGTTGCCCAGAAGAATGAAAAATGAGAAGATGAAACGGCGGAGGAGAGAGAAAGAGAAGGAAAGTACAATCATCCATAAAAACACCGAGAAATCGAACGAAAAGCAAACACATTCAAAAATTAGAAAGCAAAGGAGTTGATTTACCTGAGCAATTCCAAGAAAGGCGACGAAGAGAAAGCGCCTGTGACCGGAGCAAAAATGGAGGAAACCGAATCGTCTCGGAAGCCTCTGACAGAGAGAGAAGAAGAAAGGTGAAGTGACGGCTTTCCGCCTCTGACTTATCTTATATAAGAAATTATTGGGCCGATTTGATGAAAGTCCATTAAGCAAAGGCCCACCACTGAGGAACCAGAGTGTCCCTATCTCAAAATATCTTGAAGTGAAGCAAATAAACGCGGCCATTCAACGCGTTTTCCTTGGATTGCCTTGATGCCTCACGCGCTCACCATCAATGCAAGGGGTTGTGATGGATCGCGCTAATTTCATAGCTCTCAACGCGTTGGACGTCCACCTTTATTCCCTTCATGGCCTTCCACCAATGAGGAGAATCGCGAATCAACAAGAAAGAACGCGTCCACCTTTAAACAACTTATCGCGAAGAGTAAGAAGCCACGAAACATCTTCGGCGCGTCAATCCCCTATGACCGCGTGGTAGTTGTCAGACGCCACCAAACCGCCACAGATCCATCGAACCAATCCGAGCATGCCAACAATGCATCTTTCCAGATCGACACGCGTCTTCCCGCCTTGCTGGTCCAATCACGGTCCTACACCTGCTTGCCGACGTCTGCCACCTGATGAATCACGGGATGGCACGTGTCCTTGCATAGTGACCAAACTCAAACAAGACCCTCGCCTATAAATAGCCCAAGACCCCTCATAAATGAGGGTCAAAAAAAGGAGAGAGAAACAGTGCCGCAAGCCTGTTTTGGCCTTTTTGAGATCTGTGATGATTTCCAAGTAATTGTAAGAGTGGGAAGCTTTGTGCTCACCGTCTATAATATGTCGTGTCTTTTGTTTGAATTTGTGTTCTTGCTTAGTGGATTGGGTGGATCTCCCCTTTTGAGATCCCGCGGATGTAGAATAACTGAACCGCGTTACCAATTCTTTGTGTTCTTGCGTCAATCTTGTTTTATCGCGTTCATCAAAGGCCAAGTATTTTGTAGGCTTTACACTTTGTTTACTTAGAAAACTTGGGAACCGTCAGCGTATTCGGTAAGTAGTACCAAAATCGAGTGAAAGTGAGGTATTTGTGATGTTGAATTACCAAAAAGGACATAATTTATTTAACAATTTACATCAATCACGTGGGGATACATGTATTGCACGTGATGGCTGAATTTAATTGTCACCAAGCTAGCATTAGCTCCTCAGTCTAATCTACAAATCATGTGGTCAAAACTCTACGCTAACCCTCATATATCCATACATGCTTCCATTTCCTTGTTACTGGTTATCCAAATTCGGCTTTGCCTTTCCCTTTCCCATTGTTCGACACAGTTGGTTGATATCTTCGTGCATTCTTGTCTGTGTCTTCATGTATTCTTGGTAGCTTATCTCCAGAACTTGCAGTTCCTCCAACCTCTTCCTTCGCATTTCCTCCACCGTGGCTAGCTGCAATTTGGCAATCTGGGCTGTGTACTCCTCGTCCATCTTCTTACTCAAAAGTGATTGTTGTGCGCTTCAAATATTCAGATTTCCTCCAAGCATCTTCAGCTCGGGACTGGAACATCTTGGCCTCTGCTTGTATGATCTTCACAAGGGTCTCCAGCTCATCCACCACTGGGGCAGGGGCAGGTGTAGGTTCTTTAACTCCACCAGCACCCACCCGTTGCATCTTATCAAAATCCCGGATGGAACTCCTATTACCAGCAGCAACCTCTGTGCTGGGAGGCATAAAATTGTTTGCAGGGGAAGGGGCAGTGCTTAGAGTTTCCCTTCTCATCGGTTCTTGGAGTTTCTGTCCAGAAGACGCTGAGGCACTGCCAACAATGGAATCTGAGTCTGGCAAGACGCCAAAATATATATTAGCTTTAAGCTATTAACACATAGCATATATAAAAATTCCACTAGCTAAACAGCTTATAGATGAAAGCAGAAACCCATGTTACAAGAGGTCCTCCTGCAACTATTCCAAACACACACTGACTCATATCAACACATCATCCTCATAGCTGAATCATTAATCTAGTGTTCATCTTGATTAAAAACATTAACACTAGACTTGTTCAATACTAAACTCAGAACACCCTTATTCTTTCATTATGTTGCCTCCCTTGGCAAAATTGTACTTCATCTACTGACCAGACTGCCAGCTCCAACACCATGTATTGAGTAAATCTCAAGACCATTGCAAACGCTAATATATGACTGGACTCAGTTCCACAATCCTAGTAAGTGCTTAAACTAAACTCTAAATTGCTTCCTAGCTTCTCAAGAATGTGTTTCTTTCTTACCCAACTAAGCAAGGCAAAAATGTGTTTCTTTCTTCTGTTAGTGGAAGGAAAACAAGATAAAATCTAAAAGAATACACTTGAAAGAATGTTTCTTCAGCAGAGTAGCATCACATTCGAAGAAAACAAATTCAGACGGTAGCAAAACAAGCAATGTAAATTGTCAATGAAATCGTCATGCAATTATCTAAAAGAAGTACAGAATGCATCAAGCACACCACCACAAACCATCATAAAATGAAAAAGAAAACATTTCCACAACTTTGATCGAAAAATTGTGTAATACAGTAGGACCAAATATTGACAGCTTCATACTCGGATTTCTCATGGGATCGATTTCTCATGGCAACTTCATACTCGGATTAATTCTCACTTGCAAGCCCACCATTTCGGGTTTTATACACTGAAAATTTGGGGTTTCAAGACCTTCAATTTTGGATGAACAGATTCAAAGAAGGCTTCAATTTCATGCACTGAAATTTCATTCTTTTAGGTTCAATTTCATACTCGGATCAAGCTCAAGCTTCCTTAGGCTCAATTTTGGGATTTTAGGTTCAATTTCATACTCGGATCAACACTGAAATTTAGGGTTTGAGCATATACATGACAGACTACTAACGAACACGTGTTTTGTGCTTGTTTTTCGAATCACTTGCAACGCGAAAGGAATGGAGGAAAGGAGTCGAAGAAATGGTGGCTTACCAGCAGTGCTTTGCAAAAGGAATGGAGGAATGGAGTCCAAGCAAAATGGAAGCTCAGCCTGCAACCCGAAATCGTTGTGTAGAAAAGCCCCCTTCGAACACTGATTTGACGATGGATCTCAGGGGCAAAATGGGAGATTTCTTCCACTTCCACTCCCTGAGCAGCTCACCGGGGGGGGGGGGGCGGTTCCAAATTGGCGGTAAGGGAGTGGAAATCTCCATTTTCCTCCACTCCCTTCCACTACCTTCAACGGACGACAAACGAGCCACCGAACGCGGAAAATCGGCAGTGAGGGAGTGGAAGTTTGAGCTTCCACTAGCTAACTGCCTCACAAACGAGCCACCGAACGGGCCCTTATTGACACTGTGAGGCAGTAAGGACAGTGTGCTAAAGTCGAATGAAAGAATTTATGCTTGGAGCTGAATTAAGTTGAGATTGAAGTTGAAGCTGAATCTGAGGGTTGAAATCTTATGGTGTGTTCGATATCGATAATTTATTCAGATTTTATTTTAAATAAAAAATTACAAAATTGCCCTTATTTAAGGGGTATTATTTATCCCCAAATTTGAGATGTTTCCCTCAAATCTGATAACCGACCCCGACTAAGCTGCTTTAAATCCATTTCAACATACTACAAGCTTGATTATAGGCTGATTTGGGCTAAAATCCATGCCAAAAATCAGCTTCTTTAATCAGCTTAACGGACTTATCTCAAATTAGCCCCGATAAATCGTGTTTATACCGAACGGGTCTTTTCTCCACCGCTTCAGCCATATGGGCTTACCGTCTCCGATCAGCCCAGATCAACCCTCGTTCAGTCATACCGAACGGGCCCATAGTGTTGCTTGCTCCATTATCCAATTCAGGATTATTTGGTACGTAAATATATTATTGGAAGAAAAAAAAAATACTTTTATAAATTAAAATGAAATTAAAATTTTAAGTTTAACTGGGATGGAAAAGTGTAAAAAGTGAAAAAAAGAAATATTATGAGTTGGTTAAATAAGAGCTCAAAACCATTCATGATAAGGGAAGACCGATCTAAAATAATTCAATCTTAGTCACTGAAATTTATCATGAGATCGGATTAAATGCGGACAGATGTTATGGTGTTTAATGTGGACGAATCTAGATCGTTCATCTAAATGGATTTCACGGTCCAAATGAAATGTGTGTGTGTAAGGTGGAAGCATGTAGCCCAGTTGTAGAAGCTTGTATGGGAAATGAAGGGGTCGTGAGTAGGGGTGAAAATGAGTCGGGTGATGGATGGATGAAGTCATTTCATCACCTGACTCATGAAGCTAAATGCTTTAGCTGATCCACTCGCAAAACTTTTCACCCGCATTCGACCCATCCATCACGTACGAATGATTCGAATGGGTCGGGTCTTCCGCGGAAATTTTTATTAATATTTTTATGATTATTTAAATGTAACTAAATACATAATTAGTGTAAAAATTAATTAATTTTCTTCAATATATGAAAATAGTTGTTCTAACTATATGATATGATGGATGTTATTAGAAAATAATTTTTAAATATTCAACTTTTAAACATAAACAAACAAAACTTTAAGATATAAATTATAATAAAGTAGAATTATAACTAAGATTTATAGGTGAGCGAGTCGTGGGTGTAGCTAGTGCGGGTGATTGGTCGGGTGATATATGAGATTTACATCACTCATCACCCACTTGTCATCCGTTTCACCCAATCCATCAATCGTCCGTCACTCGATTTACTTAGGGTGATCATCCATATAATCTGGTTGGGTTTTCCGAGTAGGATCGGTCACCCACGGGTAATTTTCAGCCCTAGTCGTGAGTTTGACACTAAAAAAGAGCAGCGCGCCTCCTTTCTCCATTTTTTGCTTTCTCACTAGTTTTATCTACCCAAACACATATAAATATTCAATAATTATACAATTTTAAGCACATATTTTTTTTATCTTCTGTCCAAAATAATTACAGTTTTCACTATTATTTTTGATTTTTTGTCCAAATTAATTACGGATTGGTCTTTAAGCATCTTTATTCTATAATATGCACCTTGATGTTATTAAATATGAACCTTAGATGATAATATATGAACTCTAGTTTATTTTTAAGGTGCACAATATAGAAAATAAGATGTAGTTTTTACAAATAATAAATATGGAGCTTATATGACTTTACATGAACATTGTACATGTAACATATGAATCCCATAGACCAATGAAAAATATGCTCAAACATGAACGTGTTCAAAGTTGTATATATGAACTACATGGATCAAAGTTAATATTTAGTTACTCAAGGTTCATACTTAATATACTACAATTTCAAATTTGATAACACATAATAAAGGTAAATAGGTGCATGGTTAATAACTATAAACTATGTTTAATGTTCATAACTAGGACACTAGAGGTTCATATGTATTAAATTAAATGCTTATATGTAGACTATGTAGTACATCCAAGTTTCATACTTAATATATTAAAGGTTCATATGTAATAAACATAGAAACATACATTTTAATAACGCATTTTGAACCTAATTAAGTTTGTGAATCTCTAGCATAAGTTTTGTGAATCTTAGTATAAAGTTAGTTTGTAAATCCGTAGTGTAAAGTTTGTGAACCTCTAGTATAAAGTTTGTGAACCAATAGTATAATATTTATGAACCTTGATACATTAGCGCATTGTGTTTAGAAGAAGAAAAAAAAAACTCCGAAAAAAAAACTCAATAATTACGATAATGTCATTGTGTCACTTCTAGCCCTTTTAATCTTAACCCTCTCTTTTCCTCGGTCTAATAACCCATAATTATCCTTATTTTACATGGAGTCATGATCGAGAACTTGAACACATCTATATATATATATATATTAAAGCTCACTCCTATTGATAAATATATAAGTAAATTTTGTACTGAAAATTTATGAAATTTTATATCTTACCATTGATGATTGGATAAATTATTTCACTCGAATCTTGCAAATTGATGGTAATCTTAAACAAAACTAAAAAAATTCTAATATACATCAAGAAACTAATTATTTCTAAAGTTTAAAATTAAAATAAATCAATATATTACCTTCATGATTTAACATCTGCAATCCTTCATACCTTCCACCATATTTTTTAACTTATAAACTCTTTTAGTCTTTTCCAAATCTTGCTTCTTATCCACAAAGTTCAGACCATTAGTCAAAAATTACCTATTGAATTTCCAACAACAGCTTACCTGAAAAAGGAATAAAGAGTTGGGTTAGTAAAATTATCTATTGTCCGCACAGGTGTAAGAATACTAGCTAAGTTACCCCAAAACAATGCAAACATGTGGTTAATTAGTTATTTTGCCAAAGAATTAATTTATTGCATTACGTGTATACTTAATGTCATTATTGGCTTGTTATCTGTTATTGCTACATTAGCCAGTCTTTGTCTTTCTATATTATTCATCCGTTACGCACGCATTATAAACAAGTAGGTCAAAAGTAACTCTTTCACATTTACTTATTTTAAATACACGTAGGTTATACCAAAAGGCAGAAGACAATACTCATTCCCTTAATTATGTGCCATATTTTTTGTCCTTACAACGTATGTTCATAGGGGATAAAGATGGTCACTCAATCAGAAAAAAGCAAGAGATGGTCGATAAAGCACCTCATTCAGCAGGTATGTGTATTTAGATTATTAACCAGTATAAAACGCTTTCAGATCATTCCACATTGTAACACTACATATATATCACATGTGTACTCAATTCCTTTACCCAATCGTTGAATGTATCAATGTCTGAATTTGCATTGGAATCAAGCTCTCAAATTAGAGAGGATGGGAGGGTGCAAAGCTATTGTGGATTGCGCCTCACAGATGCAACCAACTGCAGCACAGGTTTTTGACTCTACGATTTCACTTCAGTGCACTGCACTTCTAATTCTAATTAAGACATGTTTGTGGAACTTCAATGTTTGTCCATTTTCTTATAACTGAACCTCACTTTTCAATGTATTGCTTTCTAAACAAAATTACCAGGATTATTCGTAGCTTCTGTTTCTGCAACAGATGGAGTTGAAAGGACAACATCCCAAAAAAAAGGAAACGAAAATTTCATGCATCAACAACAACACTATCATTGGAATCTATTTCACATGTAAGAACAGATGGAACAATGCAAAGATATTGTGGACTACAACTTAGAGAAAGTACAGGTTGCAAAACAGGTATACAACACTATGATAGGTATATTATTTTAATTGGTTCTTTGCTATAAACATATTACATTATCTTTTTTATAGGCTCGACTCCTGCAACAACTGAAACTGCCAGGTCAAAACCAAACAAAAAAGAGTAAGATGTCATATATAATGGAAGAAGATACGAATTCTTAATAATCGTTCTACACACTTTTCTAAGATGTTATTCCTATTGTACAGAAAACCCAAATAAAGGTGCAACAATTGGCATAAACAATAAGTGTATTTTATATTTGAGCGTTAAATGACATGGAAATTAATAAATTCTAATCTACGTACTTTGGCTAGACGTGCAGATTTTGTATAAAAGATTGGAGTACCCCAGGTACAAGTGCATGTTTTGTGATGCAATATTTTGGTTTGAAGAAAGAACCGGTGAATGCAAAGTTGGCGAGCACCCCAGGTTCTCCATATGCTGTCAAGAATGAAAAGTACGATTGGAAAAGCTGCGTGAAACACCAGCACCATTGAACGAACTGTTGCAATATACTAGTGATCCAATTACAACAAAATTCAGACAGTTGATACGGGTATACAACGGCATGTTCAATTTACTTCATTTGGCGGAAGAATTGACAACACAATCAATTCAACCAAAGGGCCTTATACTTTTAGGGTGTCAGAGCAGAACTACCACAGTTTTGGCTCTCTTTTACCATGTGAAGGGAATAGGCCAATGTTT